>OZ021728.1:52727465-53927465 GCA_963978545.1 Linyphia triangularis
CTCTTCAATCGCACCAAGAAATACGACTGATAACAATTTCAAAACCCCAGAACTTTCTTGTATAAGATTTGAAGACATTCTCTGCCCAAGAGAGAATAAATTTAAAATAGCAAGAAGCAACAAGTAATTGAAGCCAAAATTCCAAAGAGTAAAGTATATATTTTTATTATTTATTAGTTAAAATTCTAAATAATTTGCATTTCTTTCTTCACATGTTTACCAATATTGGCAGAAAGTTTACCTCAAAGGAATTGCAGGGACATTTTAGCTGGCATTAAATTCTTATGTGGTAAGTACTGATATTCATTTAGTTCTTGTCATATATTTTCAATATTTTTTAAATCCCCTAAATTGAAATTTTTTATTTCCAGATGCCGAAGAGATAAGGAATGATTCTATGGATACCTTACTCTTATTGAAGGAATGAGCATCGAACGATAAAGAGGTAAATAAATACATGAAATCTACATTCTATGTATTGACATTAATTGTTTCTTCAGATTTTATATATTGCATAGATAAATTGATTCTTTAATTTATTTTCAGATGCAAATGTCCCTTGAGTACCTTTTGAAGGGAAAAACTTTTGGAAGCCAATATTTGAAGAGTTGGGCTTTTTCTTAAACAGTCCTAGTAAGTGTCAAAACAAACTTAAAATATTAAGTTTTAAAATTTTAATTCAGCTGATGTTAATATATATATATATAAAAAAGACATGTTTTTTTAATTAATTCATGTCCTTTCTTTTTTAGATAAAAATTTGACATTTCGAAGATTTCAAGGAGTATTGATGTCAGATTTTGAAGAAAATATTATTAGGCGAGGACTACAATAATATTTTCAACACGCATGGATTGCTCACAAACTCTTCAATCGCACCAAGAAATAATACAGATAACAATTTCAAAACTCCAGAACTTTGTTTGGATAAGATTTGAAGACATTTTTTGTCTAAGAAAGAAGAAAATTAAAATAGCTAGAAGCAACAAGTAAAAGAAGCCAAAATTCCAAAGAGTAAAGTATATATTTTTATTATTTATTAGTTAAAATTCTTACTAATTTGCATTTCTTTTTCACATGTTTACCAATATTGGCAGAAAGTTTACCTCAAAGGAATTGCAGGGACATTTTATCTGGCATTCCATTCTTATGTGGTAAGTACTGATATTCATTTAGTTCTTGTCATATATTTTCAATATTTTTTAAATCCCCTAAATTGTAATTTTTTATTTCCAGATGCCGAAGAGATAAGGAATGATTCTATGAATGCCTTACTCTTATTGAAGAAATGAGCATCTAACGATAAAGAGGTAAATAAATACATGAAATCTACATTCTATGTATTGACATTAATTGTTTCTTCAGATTTTATATATTGCAGAGATAAACTGATTCTTTAATTTATATTCAGATGCAAATGTCCCTTGAGTACCTTTTGGAGGGAAAAACTTTTGGAAGCCAATATTTGAAGAGTTGGTCTTTTTCTTAAACAGTCCTAGTAAGTGTCAAAACAAACTTAAAATATTAAGTTTTAAAATTTTAATTCAGCTAATGTTAATATATATATATATAGATAAAAAAAGGCATGTTTTTTAATTAATTCATATCCTTTTTTTTTAGATAAATATTTGACATTTCGAAGATTTCAAGGAGTATTGATGTCAAATTTTGTAGAAAATATTATTAGGCGAGGACTACATTAATATTTTCAATACGCATGGATTGCTCACAAACTCTTCAATCGCACCAAGAAATACGACTGATAACAATTTCAAAACTCCACAACTTTCTTGTATAAGATTTGAAGACATTTCTTGTCTAAGAGAGAAGAAAATTGAAATATCTAGAAGCAACAAGTGAATGAAGCCAAAATTAAAAAGAGTAAAGTATATATTTTTATTATTTATTAGTTAAAATTCTTACTAATTTGCATTTCTTTTTCACATGTTTACCAATATTGGCAGAAAGTTTACCTCAAAGGAATTGCAGGGACATTTTAGCTGGCATTCCATTCTTATGTGGTAAGTACTGATATTCATTTAGTTCTTGTCATATATTTTCAATATTTTTTAAATCCCCTAAATTGTAATTTTTTATTTCCAGATGCCGAAGAGATAAGGAATGATTCTATGAATGCCTTACTCTTATTGAAGAAATGAGCATCTAACGATAAAGAGGTAAATAAATACATGAAATCTACATTCTATGTATTGACATTAATTGTTTCTTCAGATTTTATATATTGCATAGATAAACTGATTCTTTAATTTATATTCAGATGCAAATGTCTCTTGAGTACCTTTTGGAGGGAAAAACTTTTGGAAGCCAATATTTGAAGAGTTGGTCTTTTTCTTAAACAGTCCTAGTAAGTGTCAAAACAAACTTAAAATATTAAGTTTTAAAATTTTAATTCAGCTAATGTTAATATATATATATATAGATAAAAAAAAGGCATGTTTTTTAATTAATTCATATCCTTTTTTTTTAGATAAAAATTTGACATTTCGAAGATTTCAAGGAGTATTGATGTCAAATTTTGTAGAAAATATTATTAGGCGAGGACTACATTAATATTTTCAATACGCATGGATTGCTCACAAACTCTTCAATCGCACCAAGAAATACGACTGATAACAATTTCAAAACTCCACAACTTTCTTGTATAAGATTTGAAGACATTCTCTGCCCAAGAGAGAATAAATTTAAAATAGCAAGAAGCAACAAGTAATTGAAGCAAAAATTCCAAAGAGTAAAGTATATATTTTTATTATTTATTAGTTAAAATTCTTACTAATTTGCATTTCTTTCTTCACATGTTTACCAATATTGGCAGAAAGTTTACCTCAAAGGAATTGCAGGGACATTTTAGCTGGCATTCCATTCTTATGTGGTAAGTACTGATATTCATTTAGTTCTTGTCATATATTTTCAATATTTTTTAAATCCCCTAAATTGAAATTTTTTATTTCCAGATGCCGAAGAGATAAGGAATGATTCTATGGATACCTTACTCTTATTGAAGAAATGAGCATCTAACGATAAAGAGGTAAATAAATACATTAAATCTACATTCTATGTATTGACATTAATTGTTTCTTCAGATTTTATATATTGCAGAGATAAACTGATTGTTTAATTTATATTCAGATGCAAATGTCCCTTGAGTACCTTTTGGAGGGAAAAACTTTTGGAAGCCAATATTTGAAGAGTTGGTCTTTTTCTTAAACAGTCCTAGTAAGTGTCAAAACAAACTTAAAATATTAAGTTTTAAAATTTTAATTCAGCTAATGTTAATATATATATATATAGATAAAAAAAAGGCATGTTTTTTAATTAATTCATATCCTTTTTTTTTAGATAAAAATTTGACATTTCGAAGATTTCAAGGAGTATTGATGTCAAATTTTGTAGAAAATATTATTAGGCGAGGACTACATTAATATTTTCAATACGCATGGATTGCTCACAAACTCTTCAATCGCACCAAGAAATACGACTGATAACAATTTCAAAACTCCAGAACTTTCTTGTATAAGATTTGAAGACATTCTCTGCCCAAGAGAGAATAAATTTAAAATAGCAAGAAGCAACAAGTAATTGAAGCAAAAATTCCAAAGAGTAAAGTATATATTTTTATTATTTATTAGTTAAAATTCTTACTAATTTGCATTTCTTTCTTCACATGTTTACCAATATTGGCAGAAAGTTTACCTCAAAGTAATTGCAGGGACATTTTAGCTGTCATTCCATTCTTATGTGGTAAGTACTGATATTCATTTAGTTCTTGTCCTATATTTTCAATATTTTTTAAATCCCCTAAATTGAAATTTTTTATTTCCAGATGCCGAAGAGATAAGGAATGATTCTATGGATACCTTACTCTTATTGAAGAAATGAGCATCTAACGATAAAGAGGTAAATAAATACATGAAATCTACATTCTATGTATTGATATTAATTGTTTCTTCAGATTTTATATATTGCATAGATAAACTGATTCTTTAATTTATTTTCAGATGCAAATGTCCCTTGAGTACCTTTTGGAGGGAAAAACTTTTGGAAGCCAATATTTGAAGAGTTGGTCTTTTTCTTAAACAGTCCTAGTAAGTGTCAAAACAAACTTAAAATATTAAGTTTTAAAATTTTAATTCAGCTGATGTTAATATATATATATAAAAAAAATACACGTTTTTTAATTAATTTATATCCTTTCTTTTTTAGATAAAAATTTGACATTTATAAAATTTCAAGGAGTATTGATGTCAGATTTTGTAGAAAATATTATTAGGCGAGGACTACATTAATATTTTCAATACGCATGGATTGCTCACAAACTCTTCAATCGCACCAAGAAATACGACTGATAACAATTTCAAAACTCCAGAACTTTCTTTTATAAGATTTGAAGACATTCTCTGCCCAAGAGAGAATAAATTTAAAATAGCAAGAAGCAACAAGTAATTGAAGCAAAAATTCCAAAGAGTAAAGTATATATTTTTATTATTTATTAGTTAAAATTCTTATTAATTTGCATTTCTTTTTCACATGTTTACCAATATTAGCAGAAAGTTTACCTCAAAGGAATTGCAGGGACATTTTATCTGGCATTCCATTCTTATGTGGTAAGTACTGATATTCATTTAGTTCTTGTCATATATTTTCAATATTTTTTAAATCCCCTAAATTGTAATTTTTTATTTCCAGATGCCGAAGAGATAAGGAATGATTCTATGAATGCCTTACTCTTATTGAAGAAATGAGCATCTAACGATAAAGAGGTAAATAAATACATGAAATCTACATTCTATGTATTGACATTAATTGTTTCTTCAGATTTTATGTATTGCATAGATAAACTGATTCTTTAATTTATTTTCAGATGCTAATGTCCCTTGAGTACCTTTTGGAGGGAAAAACTTTTGGAAGCCAATATTTGAAGAGTTGGTCTTTTTCTTAAACAGTCCTAGTAAGTGTCAAAACAAACTTAAAATATTAAGTTTTAAAATTTTAATTCAGCTGATGTTAATATATATATATAAAAAAAATACATGTTTTTTAATTAATTCATATCCTTTCTTTTTTAGATAAAAATTTGACATTTCGAAAATTTCAAGGAGTATTGATGTCAGATTTTGTAGAAAATATTATTAGGCGAGGACTACATTAATATTTTAGATACGCATGGATTGCTCACAAACTCTTCAATCGCACCAAGAAATACGACTGATAACAATTTCAAAACTCCAGAACTTTCTTGTATAAGATTTGAAGACATTCTCTGCCCAAGAGAGAATAAATCTAAAATAGCAAGAAGCAACAAGTAATTAAAGCAAAAATTCCAAAGAGTAAAGTATATATTTTTATTATTTATTAGTTAAAATTCTTACTAATTTGCATTTCTTTCTTCACATGTTTACCAATATTGGCAGAAAGTTTACCTCAAAGGAATTGCAGGGACATTTTAGATGGCATTCCATTCTTATGTGGTAAGTACTGATATTCATTTAGTTCT
This sequence comes from Linyphia triangularis, assembly GCA_963978545.1. NCBI lineage: Eukaryota > Metazoa > Arthropoda > Arachnida > Araneae > Linyphiidae > Linyphia > Linyphia triangularis. The sequence continues at coordinate 52,732,978 of OZ021728.1, forward strand.
TGTCATATATTTTCAATATTTTTTAAATCCCCTAAATTGTAATTTATTATTTCCAGATGCCGAAGAGATAAGGAATGATTCTATGGATGCCTTACTCTTATAGAAGAAATGAGCATCTAACGATAAAGAGGTAAATAAATACATGACATCTACATTCTATGTATTGACATTAATTGTTTCTTCAGATTTTATATATTGCATAGATAAACTGATTCTTAAATTTATTTTTAGATGCAAATGTCCCTTGAGTACCTTTTGGAGGGAAAAACTTTTGGAAGCCAATATTTGAAGAGTTGGTCTTTTTCTTAAACAGTCCTAGTAAGTGTTAAAACAAACTTAAAATATTAAGTTTTAAAATTTTAATTCAGCTGATGTTAATATATATATATATAAAAAATACATGTTTTTTAATTAATTCAAATCCTTTCTTTTGTAGATAAAAATTTGACATTTCGAAAATTTCAAGGAGTATTGATGTCAGATTTTGTAGAAAATATTATTAGGCGAGGACTACATTAATATTTTCAATACGCATGGATTGCTCACAAACTCTTCAATCGCACCAAGAAATACGACTGATAACAATTTCAAAACTCCAGAACTTTCTTGTATAAGATTTGAAGACATTCTCTGCCCAAGAGAGAATAAATCTAAATTAGCAAGAAGCAACAAGTAATTAAAGCAAAAATTCCAAAGAGTAAAGTATATATTTTTATTATTTATTAGTTAAAATTCTTACTAATTTGCATTTCTTTCTTCACATGTTTACCAATATTGGCAGAAAGTTTACCTCAAAGTAATTGCAGGGACATTTTAGCTGTCATTCCATTCTTATGTGGTAAGTACTGATATTCATTTAGTTCTTGTCCTATATTTTCAATATTTTTTAAATCCCCTAAATTGAAATTTTTTATTTCCAGATGCCGAAGAGATAAGGAATGATTTTATGGATACCTTACTCTTATTGAAGAAATGAGCATCTAACGATAAAGAGGTAAATAAATACATGAAATCTACATTCTATGTGTTGATATTAATTGTTTCTTCAGATTTTATATATTGCATAGATAAACTGATTCTTTAATTTATTTTCAGATGCAAATGTCCCTTGAGTACCTTTTGGAGGGAAAAACTTTTGGAAGCCAATATTTGAAGAGTTGGTCTTTTTCTTAAACAGTCCTAGTAAGTGTCAAAACAAACTTAAAATATTAAGTTTTAAAATTTTAATTCAGCTGATGTTAATATATATATATAAAAAAAATACATGTTTTTTAATTAATTCATATCCTTTCTTTTTTAGATAAAAATTTGACATTTATAAAATTTCAAGGAGTATTGATGTCAGATTTTGTAGAAAATATTATTAGGCGAGGACTACATTAATATTTTCAATACGCATGGATTGCTCACAAACTCTTCAATCGCACCAAGAAATACGACTGATAACAATTTCAAAACTCCAGAACTTTCTTTTATAAGATTTGAAGACATTCTCTGCCCAAGAGAGAATAAATTTAAAATAGCAAGAAGCAACAAGTAATTGAAGCAAAAATTCCAAAGAGTAAAGTATATATTTTTATTATTTATTAGTTAAAATTCTTATTAATTTGCATTTCTTTTTCACATGTTTACCAATATTGGCGGAAAGTTTACCTCAAAGGAATTGCAGGGACATTTTATCTGGCATTCCATTCTTATGTGGTAAGTACTGATATTCATTTAGTTCTTGTCATATATTTTCAATATTTTTTAAATCCCCTAAATTGTAATTTTTTATTTCCAGATGCCGAAGAGATAAGGAATGATTCTATGAATGCCTTACTCTTATTGAAGAAATGAGCATCTAACGATAAAGAGGTAAATAAAGACATGAAATCTACATTCTATGTATTGACATTAATTGTTTCTTCAGATTTTATGTATTGCATAGATAAACTGATTCTTTAATTTATTTTCAGATGCTAATGTCCCTTGAGTACCTTTTGGAGGGAAAAACTTTTGGAAGCCAATATTTGAAGAGTTGGTCTTTTTCTTAAACAGTCCTAGTAAGTGTCAAAACAAACTTAAAATATTAAGTTTTAAAATTTTAATTCAGCTGATGTTAATATATATATATAAAAAAATACATGTTTTTTAATTAATTCATATCCTTTCTTTTTTAGATAAAAATTTGACATTTCGAAAATTTCAAGGAGTATTGATGTCAGATTTTGTAGAAAATATTATTAGGCGAGGACTACATTAATATTTTAGATACGCATGGATTGCTCACAAACTCTTCAATCGCACCAAGAAATACGACTGATAACAATTTCAAAACTCCAGAACTTTCTTGTATAAGATTTGAAGACATTCTCTGCCCAAGAGAGAATAAATCTAAAATAGCAAGAAGCAACAAGTAATTAAAGCAAAAATTCCAAAGAGTAAAGTATATATTTTTATTATTTATTAGTTAAAATTCTTACTAATTTGCATTTCTTTCTTCACATGTTTACCAATATTGGCAGAAAGTTTACCTCAAAGTAATTGCAGGGACATTTTAGCTGTCATTCCATTCTTATGTGGTAAGTACTGATTTTCATTTAGTTCTTGTCCTATATTTTCAATATTTTTTAAATCCCCTAAATTGAATATTTTTATTTCCAGATGCCGAAGAGATAAGGAATGATTCTATGGATACCTTACTCTTATTGAAGAAATGAGCATCTTACGATAAAGAGGTAAATAAATACATGAAATCTACATTCTATGTATTGATATTAATTGTTTCTTCAGATTTTATATATTGCATAGATAAACTGATTCTTTAATTTATTTTCAGATGCAAATGTCCCTTGAGTACCTTTTGGAGGGAAAAACTTTTGGAAGCCAATATTTGAAGAGTTGGTCTTTTTCTTAATTAGTCCTAGTAAGTGTTAAAACAAACTTAAAATATTAAGTTTTAAAATTTTAATTTAGCTGATGTTAATATATATATAAAAAAAATACATGTTTTTTAATTAATTCAAATCCTTTCTTTTGTAGATAAAAATTTGACATTTCGAAAATTTCATGGAGTATTGATGTCAGATTTTGTAGAAAATATTATTAGGCGAGGACTACATTAATATTTTCAATACGCATGGATTGCTCACAAACTCTTCAATCGCACCAAGAAATACGACTGATAACAATTTCAAAACTCCAGAACTTTCTTGTATAAGATTTGAAGACACTCTCTGCCCAAGAGAGAATAAATTTAAAATAGAAAGAAGCAACAAGTAATTGAAACAAAAATTCCAAAGAGTAAAGTATATATTTTTATTATTTATTAGTTAAAATTCTTATTAGTTTGCATTTCTTTTTCACATGTTTACCAATATTGGCAGAAAGTTTACCTCAAAGGAATTGCAGGGACATTTTATCTGCCATTCCATTCTTATGTGGTAAGTACTGATATTCATTTAGTTCTTGTCATATATTTTCAATATTTTTTAAATCCCCTAAATTGTAATTTTTTATTTCCAGATGCCGAAGAGATAAGGAATGATTCTATGAATGCCTTACTCTTATTGAAGAAATAAGCATCTAACGATAAAGAGGTAAATAATTACATGAAATCTACATTCTATGTATTGACATTAATTGTTTCTTCAGATTTTATATATTGCAGAGATAAACTGATTCTTTAATTTATATTCAGATGCAAATGTCCCTTGAGTACCTTTTGGAGGGAAAAACTTTTGGAAGCCAATATTTGAAGAGTTGGGCTTTTTCTTAAACAGTCCTAGTAAGTGTCAAAACAAACTTAAAATATTAAGTTTTAAAATTTTAATTCAGCTGATGTTAATATATATATATAAAAAAAAAGGCATGTTTTTTAATTAATTCATATCCTTTTTTTTAGATAAAAATTTGACATTTCGAAGATTTCAAGGAGTATTGATGTCAGATTTTGTAGAAAATATTATTAGGCGAGGACTACATTAATATTTTCAATACGCATGGATTGCTCACAAACTCTTCAATCGCACCAAAAAATACGACTGATAACAATTTCAAAACTCCAGAACTTTCTTGTATAAGATTTGAAGACATTCTCTGCCCAAGAGAGAATAAATTTAAAATAGCAAGAAGCAACAAGTAATTGAAGCAAAAATTCCAAAGAGTAAAGTATATATTTTAATTATTTATTAGTTAAAATTCTTACTAATTTGCATTTCTTTCTTCACATGTTTACCAATATTGGCAGAAAGTTTACCTCAAAGGAATTGCAGGGACATTTTATCTGGCATTCCATTCTTATGTGGTAAGTACTGATATTCATTTAGTTCTTGTCATATATTTTCAATATTTTTTAAATCCCCTAAATTGTAATTTTTTATTTCCAGATGCCGAAGAGATAAGGAATGATTCTATGAATGCCTTATTCTTATTGAAAAATTAGCATCTAACGATAAAGAGGTAAATAATTACATGAAATCTACATTCTAAGTATTGACATTAATTGTTTCTTCAGATTTTATATATTGCAGAGATAAACTGATTCTTTAATTTATATTCAGATGCAAATGTCCATTGAGTACCTTTTGGAGGGAAAAACTTTTGGAAGCCAATATTTGAAGAGTTGGGCTTTTTCTTAAACAGTCCTAGTAAGTGTCAAAACAAACTTAAAATATTAAGTTTTAAAATTTTAATTCAGCTGATGTTAATATATATATATATAAAAATAAGGCATGTTTTTTAATTAATTCATATCCTTTTTTTTTTAGATAAAAATTTGACATTTCGAAGATTTCAAGGAGTATTGATGTCAGATTTTGTAGAAAATATTATTAGGCGAGGACTACATTAATATTTTCAATACGCATGGATTGCTCACAAACTCTTCAATCGCACCAAGAAATACGACTGATAACAATTTTAAAACTCCAGAACTTTCTTGTATAAGATTTGAAGACATTCTCTGCCCAAGAGAGAATAAATTTAAAATAGCAAGAAGCAACAAGTAATTGAAGCAAAAATTCCAAAGAGTAAAGTATATATTTTTATTATTTATTAGTTAAAATTCTTACTAATTTGCATTTCTTTCTTCACATGTTTACCAATATTGGCAGAAAGTTTACCTCAAAGGAATTGCAGGGACATTTTAGCTGGCATTCCATTCTTATGTGGTAAGTACTGATATTCATTTAGTTCTTGTCATATATTTTCAATATTTTTTAAATCTCCTAAATTGTAATTTTTTATTTCCAGATGCCGAAGAGATAAGGAATGATTCTATGGATGCCTTACTCTTATTGAAGAAATGAGCATCTAACGATAAAGAGGTAAATAAATACATGAAATCTACATTCTATGTATTGACATTAATTGTTTCTTCAGATTTTATATATTGCATAGATAAACTGATTCTTTAATTTATTTCAGATGTAAATGTCCCTTGAGTACCTTTTGGAGGGAAAAACTTTTGGAAGCCAATATTTGAAGAGTTGGGCTTTTTCTTAAACAGTCCTAGTAAGTGTCAAAACAAACTTAAAATATTAAGTTTTAAAATTTTAATTCAGCTGATGTTAATATATATATATATATATAAAAAAAGGCATGTTTTTTAATTAATTCATATCCTTTTTTTTTAGATAAAAATTTGACATTTCGAAGATTTCAAGGAGTATTCATGTCAGATTTTGTAGAAAATATTATTAGGCGAGGACTACAATAATATTTTCAATACGCATGGATTGCTCACAAACTTTTCAATCGCACCAAGAAATACGACTGATAACAATTTCAAAACTCCAGAACTCTCTTGTATAAGATTTGAAGACATTGTCTGCCCAAGAGAGAATAAATTTAAAATAGCAAGAAGCAACAAGTAATTGAAGCAAAAATTCCAAAGAGTAAAGTATATATTTTTTTTATTTATTAGTTAAAATTCTTACTAATTTGCATTTCTTTCTTCACATGTTTACCAATATTGGCAGAAAGTTTACCTCAAAGGAATTGCAGGGACATTTTAGATGGCATTCCATTCTTATGTGGTAAGTACTGATATTCATTTAGTTCTTGTCATATATTTTTAATATTTTTTAAATCCCCTAAATTGTAATTTATTATTTCCAGATGCCGAAGAGATAAGGAATGATTCTATGGATGCCTTACTCTTATAGAAGGAATGAGCATCTAACGATAAAGAGGTAAATAAATACATGAAATCTACATTCTATGTATTGACATTAATTGTTTCTTCAGATTTTATATATTGCATAGATAAACTGATTCTTAAATTTATTTTCAGATGCAAATGTCCCTTGAGTACCTTTTGGAGGGAAAAACTTTTGGAAGCCAATATTTGAAGAGTTGGTCTTTTTCTTAAACAGTCCTAGTAAGTGTTAAAACAAACTTAAAATATTAAGTTTTAAAATTTTAATTCAGCTGATGTTAATATATATATAAAAAAAAATACATGTTTTTTAATTAATTCAAATCCTTTCTTTTGTAGATAAAAATTTGACATTTCGAAAATTTCAAGGAGTATTGATGTCAGATTTTGTAGAAAATATTATTAGGCGAGGACTACAATAATTTTTTCAATACGCATGGATTGCTCACAAACTCTTCAATCGCACCAAGAAATACGACTGATAACAATTTCAAAACTCCAGAACTTTCTTGTATAAGATTTGGAGACATTCTCTGCCCAAGAGAGAATAAATTTAAAATAGCAAGAAGCAACAAGTAATTGAAGCAAAAATTCCAAAGAGTAAAGTATATATTTTTATTATTTATTAGTTAAAATTCTTACTAATTTGCATTTCTTTCTTCACATGTTTACCAATATTGGCAGAAAGTTTACCTCAAAGGAATTGCAGGGACATTTTATCTGGCATTCCATTCTTATGTGGTAAGTACTGATATTCATTTAGTTCTTGTCATATATTTTCAATATTTTTTAAATCCCCTAAATTGTAATTTTTTATTTCCAGATGCCGAAGAGATAAGGAATGATTCTATGAATGCCTTATTCTTATTGAAAAATTAGCATCTAACGATAAAGAGGTAAATAATTACATGAAATCTACATTCTATGTATTGACATTAATTGTTTCTTCAGATTTTATATATTGCATAGATAAACTGATTCTTAAATTTATTTTCAGATGCAAATGTCCCTTGAGTACCTTTTGGAGGGAAAAACTTTTGGAAGCCAATATTTGAAGAGTTGGTCTTTTTCTTAAACAGTCCTAGTAAGTGTTAAAACAAACTTAAAATATTAAGTTTTAAAATTTTAATTCAGCTGATGTTAATATATATATAAAAAAAAATACATGTTTTTTAATTAATTCAAATCCTTTCTTTTGTAGATAAAACTTTGACATTTCGAAAATTTCAAGGAGTATTGATGTCAGATTTTGTAGAAAATATTATTAGGCGAGGACTACAATAATATTTTCAATACGCATGGATTGCTCACAAACTCTTCAATCGCACCAAGAAATACGACTGATAACAATTTCAAAACTCCAGAACTTTCTTGTATAAGATTTGGAGACATTCTCTGCCCAAGAGAGAATAAATTTAAAATAGCAAGAAGCAACAAGTAATTGAAGCAAAAATTCCAAAGAGTAAAGTATATATTTTTATTATTTATTAGTTAAAATTCTTACTAATTTGCATTTCTTTCTTCACATGTTTACCAATATTGGCAGAAAGTTTACCTCAAAGGAATTGCAGGGACATTTTATCTGGCATTCCATTCTTATGTGGTAAGTACTGATATTCATTTAGTTCTTGTCATATATTTTCAATATTTTTTAAATCCCCTAAATTGTAATTTTTTATTTCCAGATGCCGAAGAGATAAGGAATGATTCTATGAATGCCTTATTCTTATTGAAAAATTAGCATCTAACGATAAAGAGGTAAATAATTACATGAAATCTACATTCTATGTATTGACATTAATTATTTCTTCAGATTTTATATATTGCAGAGATAAACTGATTCTTTAATTTATATTCAGATGCAAATGTCCCTTGAGTACCTTTTGGAGGGAAAAACTTTTGGAAGCCAATATTTGAAGAGTTGGGCTTTTTCTTAAACAGTCCTAGTAAGTGTCAAAACAAACTTAAAATATTAAGTTTTAAAATTTTAATTCAGCTGATGTTAATATATATATAAAAAAAAAGACATGTTTTTTAATTAATTCATATGATTTCTTTTTTAGATAAAAATTTGACATTTCGAAGATTTCAAGGAGTATTGATGTCAGATTTTGTAGAAAATATTATTAGGCGAGGACTACATTAATATTTTCAATACGCATGGATTGCTCACAAACTCTTCAATCGCACCAAAAAATACGACTGATAACAATTTCAAAACTCCAGAACTTTCTTGTATAAGATTTGAAGACATTCTCTGCCCAAGAGAGAATAAATTTAAAATAGCAAGAAGCAACAAGTAATTGAAGCAAAAATTCCAAAGAGTAAAGTATATATTTTAATTATTTATTAGTTAAAATTCTTACTAATTTGCATTTCTTTCTTCACATGTTTACCAATATTGGCAGAAAGTTTACCTCAAAGGAATTGCAGGGACATTTTATCTGGCATTCCATTCTTATGTGGTAAGTACTGATATTCATTTAGTTCTTGTCATATATTTTCAATATTTTTTAAATCCCCTAAATTGTAATTTTTTATTTCCAGATGCCGAAGAGATAAGGAATGATTCTATGAATGCCTTATTCTTATTGAAAAATTAGCATCTAACTATAAAGAGGTAAATAATTACATGAAATCTACATTCTAAGTATTGACATTAATTGTTTCTTCAGATTTTATATATTGCAGAGATAAACTGATTCTTTAATTTATATTCAGATGCAAATGTCCATTGAGTACCTTTTGGAGGGAAAAACTTTTGGAAGCCAATATTTGAAGAGTTGGGCTTTTTCTTAAACAGTCCTAGTAAGTGTCAAAACAAACTTAAAATATTAAGTTTTAAAATTTTAATTCAGCTGATGTTAATATATATATATATAAAAATAAGGCATGTTTTTTAATTAATTCATATCCTTTTTTTTTTAGATAAAAATTTGACATTTCGAAGATTTCAAGGAGTATTGATGTCAGATTTTGTAGAAAATATTATTAGGCGAGGACTACATTAATATTTTCAATACGCATGGATTGCTCACAAACTCTTCAATCGCACCAAGAAATACGACTGATAACAATTTCAAAACTCCAGAACTCTCTTGTATAAGATTTGAAGACATTTTTTGTCTAAGAGAGAAGAAAATTAAAATAGCTAGAAGCAACAAGTGAATGAAGCCAAAATTCCAAAGAGTAAAGTATATATTTTTATTATTTATTAGTTAAAATTCTTACTAATTTGCATTTCTTTTTCATATGTTTACCAATATTGGCAGAAAGTTTACCTCAAAGGAATTGCAGGGACATTTTAGCTGGCATTCCATTCTTGTGTGGTAAGTACTGATATTCATTTAGTTCTTGTCATATATTTTCAATATTTTTTAAATCCCCTAAATTGTAATTTTTTATTTCCAGATGCCGAAGAGATAAGGAATGATTCTATGGATGCCTTACTCTTATTGAAGAAATGAGCATCTAACGATAAAGAGGTAAATAAATACATGAAATCTACATTCTATGTATTGACATTAATTGTTTCTTCAGATTTTATATATTGCATAGATAAACTGATTCTTAAATTTATTTTCAGATGCAAATGTCCCTTGAGTACCTTTTGGAGGGAAAAACTTTTGGAAGCCAATATTTGAAGAGTTGGTCTTTTTCTTAAACAGTCCTAGTAAGTGTTAAAACAAACTTAAAATATTAAGTTTTAAAATTTTAATTCAGCTGATGTTAATATATATATATATAAAAAAAAAAAGACATGTTTTTTAATTAATTCATATCCTTTCTTTTGTAGATAAAAATTTGACATTTCGAAAATTTCAAGGAGTATTGATGTCAGATTTTGTAGAAAATATAATTAGGCGAGGACTACATTAATATTTTCAATACGCATGGATTGCTCACAAACTCTTCAATCGCACCAAGAAATACGACTGATAACAATTTCAAAACTCCAGAACTTTCTTGTATAAGATTTGAAGACATTCTCTGCCCAAGAGAGAATAAATTTAAAATAGCAAGAAGCAACAAGTAATTGAAGCAAAAATTCCATAGAGTAAAGTATATATTTTTATTATTTATTAGTTAAAATTCTTACTAATTTGCATTTCTTTCTTCACATGTTTACCAATATTGGCAGAAAGTTTACCTCAAAGGAATTGCAGGGACATTTTAGATGGCATTCCATTCTTATGTGGTAAGTACTGATATTCATTTAGTTCTTGTCATATATTTTCAATATTTTTTAAATCCCCTAAATTATAATTTATTATTTCCAGATGCCGAAGAGATAAGGAATGATTCTATGGATGCCTTACTCTTATAGAAGGAATGAGCATCTAACGTTAAAGAGGTAAATAAATACATGAAATCTACATTCTATGTATTGACATTAATTGTTTCTTCAGATTTTATATATTGCATTGATAAACTGATTCTTAAATTTATTTTCAGATGCAAATGTCCCTTGAGTACCTTTTGGAGGGAAAAACTTTTGGAAGCCAATATTTGAAGAGTTGCTCTTTTTCTTAAACAGTCCTAGTAGGTGTTAAAACAAACTTAAAATATTAAGTTTTAAAATTTTAATTCAGCTGATGTTAATATATATATAAAAAAAAATACATGTTTTTTAATTAATTCAAATCCTTTCTTTTGTAGATAAAAATTTGACATTTCGAAAATTTCAAGGAGTATTGATGTCAGATTTTGTAGAAAATATTATTAGGCGAGGACTACATTAATATTTTCAATACGCATGGATTGCTCACAAACTTTTCAATCGCACCAAGAAATACGACTGATAACAATTTCAAAACTCCAGAACTTTCTTGTATAAGATTTGAAGACATTCTCTGCCCAAGAGAGAATAAATTTAAAATAGCAAGAAGCAACAAGTTATTGAAGCAAAAATTCCAAAGAGTAAAGTATATATTTTTATTATTTATTAGTTAAAATTCTTACTAATTTGCATTTCTTTCTTCACATGTTTACCAATATTGGCAAAAAGTTTACCTCAAAGGAATTGCAGGGACATTTTAGCTGGCATTCCATTCTTATGTGGTAAGTACTGATATTCATTTAGTTCTTGTCTTATATTTTCAATATTTTTTAAATCCCCTAAATTGTAATTTTTTATTTCCAGATGCCGAAGAGATAAGGAATAATTCTATGGATGCCTTACTCTTATTGAAGAAATGAGCATCTAACGATAAAGAGGTAAATAAATACATGAAATCTACATTCTATGTATTGACATTAATTGTTTCTTCAGATTTTATATATTGCATAGATAAACTGATTCTTTAATTTATTTTCAGATGCAAATGTCCCTTGAGTACCTTTTGGAGGGAAAAACTTTTGGAAGCCAATATTTGAAGAGTTGGTCTTTTTCTTAAACAGTCCTAGTAAGTGTCAAAACAAACTTAAAATATTAAGTTTTAAAATTTTAATTCAGCTGATGTTAATATATATATATAAAAAAAATACATGTTTTTTAATTAATTCATATCCTTTCTTTTTTAGATAAAAATTTGACATTTCGAAAATTTCAAGGAGTATTGATGTCAGATTTTGTAGAAAATATTATTAGGTGAGGACTACATTAATATTTTCAACCCGCATGGATTGCTCACAAACTCTTCAATCGCACCAAGAAATACGACTGATAACAATTTCAAAACTCCAGAACTCTCTTGTATAAGATTTGAAGACATTGTCTGCCCAAGAGAGAATAAATTTAAAATAGCAAGAAGCAACAAGTAATTGAAGCAAAAATTCCAAAGAGTAAAGTATATATTTTTTTTATTTATTAGTTAAAATTCTTACTAATTTGCATTTCTTTCTTCACATGTTTACCAATATTGGCAGAAAGTTTACCTCAAAGGAATTGCAGGGACATTTTAGATGGCATTCCATTCTTATGTGGTAAGTACTGATATTCATTTAGTTCTTGTCATATATTTTCAATATTTTTTAAATCCCCTAAATTGTAATTTATTATTTCCAGATGCCGAAGAGATAAGGAATGATTCTATGGATGCCTTACTCTTATAGAAGGAATGAGCATCTAACGATAAAGAGGTAAATAAATACATGAAATCTACATTCTATGTATTGACATTAATTGTTTCTTCAGATTTTATATATTGCATAGATAAACTGATTCTTAAATTTATTTTCAGATGCAAATGTCCCTTGAGTACCTTTTGGAGGGAAAAACTTTTGGAAGCCAATATTTGAAGAGTTGGTCTTTTTCTTAAACAGTCCTAGTAAGTGTTAAAACAAACTTAAAATATTAAGTTTTAAAATTTTAATTCAGCTGATGTTAATATATATATAAAAAAAAATACATGTTTTTTAATTAATTCAAATCCTTTCTTTTGTAGATAAAACTTTGACATTTCGAAAATTTCAAGGAGTATTGATGTCAGATTTTGTAGAAAATATTATTAGGCGAGGACTACAATAATATTTTCAATACGCATGGATTGCTCACAAACTCTTCAATCGCACCAAGAAATACGACTGATAACAATTTCAAAACTCCAGAACTTTCTTGTATAAGATTTGGAGACATTCTCTGCCCAAGAGAGAATAAATTTAAAATAGCAAGAAGCAACAAGTAATTGAAGCAAAAATTCCAAAGAGTAAAGTATATATTTTTATTATTTATTAGTTAAAATTCTTACTAATTTGCATTTCTTTCTTCACATGTTTACCAATATTGGCAGAAAGTTTACCTCAAAGGAATTGCAGGGACATTTTATCTGGCATTCCATTCTTATGTGGTAAGTACTGATATTCATTTAGTTCTTGTCATATATTTTCAATATTTTTTAAATCCCCTAAATTGTAATTTTTTATTTCCAGATGCCGAAGAGATAAGGAATGATTCTATGAATGCCTTATTCTTATTGAAAAATTAGCATCTAACGATAAAGAGGTAAATAATTACATGAAATCTACATTCTATGTATTGACATTAATTGTTTCTTCAGATTTTATATATTGCAGAGATAAACTGATTCTTTAATTTATATTCAGATGCAAATGTCCCTTGAGTACCTTTTGGAGGGAAAAACTTTTGGAAGCCAATATTTGAAGAGTTGGGCTTTTTCTTAAACAGTCCTAGTAAGTGTCAAAACAAACTTAAAATATTAAGTTTTAAAATTTTAATTCAGCTGATGTTAATATATATATAAAAAAAAAAGACATGTTTTTTAATTAATTCATATGATTTCTTTTTTAGATAAAAATTTGACATTTCGAAGATTTCAAGGAGTATTGATGTCAGATTTTGTAGAAAATATTATTAGGCGAGGATTACAATAATATTTTTAACACGCATGGATTGCTCACAAACTCTTCATTCGCACCAAGAAATAATACAGATAACATTTTCAAAACTCCAGAACTTTGTTTGGATAAGATTTGAAGACATTTTTTGTCTAAGAGAGAAGAAAATTAAAATAGCTAGAAGCAACAAGTGAATGAAACCAAAATTCCAAAGAGTAAAGTATATATTTTTATTATTTATTAGTTAAAATTCTTACTAATTTGCATTTCTTTTTCACATGTTTACCAATATTGGCAGAAAGTTTACCTCAAAGGAATTGCAGGGACATTTTATCTGGCATTCCATTCTTATGTGGTAAGTACTGATATTCATTTAGTTCTTGTCATATATTTTCAATATTTTTTAAATCCCCTAAATTGTAATTTTTTATTTCCAGATGCCGAAGAGATAAGGAATGATTCTATGAATGCCTTACTCTTATTGAAGAAATAAGCATCTAACGATAAAGAGGTAAATAAATACATTAAATCTACATTCTATGTATTGAGATTAATTGTTTCTTCAGATTTAATATATTGCAGAGATAAACTGATTGTTTAATTTATATTCAGATGCAAATGTCCCTTGAGTACCTTTTGGAGGCAAAAACTTTTGGAAGCCAATATTTGAAGAGTTGGTCTTTTTCTTAAACAGTCCTAGTAAGTGTCAAAACAAACTTAAAATATTAAGTTTTAAAATTTTAATTCAGCTGATGTTAATATATATATATATATATATATATATATATATATATATATATATATATATATATATATATATATATATATATATATATATATAAAAAGGCATGTTTTTTAATTAATTCATATCCTTTCTTTTTTAGATAAAAATTTGACATTTCGAAGATTTCAAGGAGTATTGATGTTAGATTTTGTAGAAAATATTATTAGGCGAGGACTACAAGAATATTTTCAACACGCATGGATTGCTCACAAACTCTTCAATCGCACCAAGAAATAATACAGATAACAATTTCAAAACTCCTGAACTTTGTTTGGATAAGATTTGAAGACATTTTTTGTCTAAGAGAGAAGAAAATTAAAATAGCTAGAAGCAACAAGTGAATGAAGCCAAAATTCCAAAGAGTAAAGTATATATTTTTATTATTTATTAGTTAAAATTCTTACTAATTTGCATTTCTTTTTCATATGTTTACCAATATTGGCAGAAAGTTTACCTCAAAGGAATTGCAGGGACATTTTAGCTGGCATTCCATTCTTGTGTGGTAAGTACTGATATTCATTTAGTTCTTGTCATATATTTTCAATATTTTTTAAATCCCCTAAATTGTAATTTTTTATTTCCAGATGCCGAAGAGATAAGGAATGATTCTATGGATGCCTTACTCTTATTGAAGAAATGAGCATCTAACGATAAAGAGGTAAATAAATACATGAAATCTACATTCTATGTATTGACATTAATTGTTTCTTCAGATTTTATATATTGCATAGATAAACTGATTCTTAAATTTATTTTCAGATGCAAATGTCCCTTGAGTACCTTTTGGAGGGAAAAACTTTTGGAAGCCAATATTTGAAGAGTTGGTCTTTTTCTTAAACAGTCCTAGTAAGTGTTAAAACAAACTTAAAATATTAAGTTTTAAAATTTTAATTCAGCTGATGTTAATATATATATATATAAAAAAAAAGACATGTTTTTTAATTAATTCATATCCTTTCTTTTGTAGATAAAAATTTGACATTTCGAAAATTTCAAGGAGTATTGATGTCAGATTTTGTAGAAAATATTATTAGGCGAGGACTACATTAATATTTTCAATACGCATGGATTGCTCACAAACTCTTCAATCGCACCAAGAAATACGACTGATAACAATTTCAAAACTCCAGAACTTTCTTGTATAAGATTTGAAGACATTCTCTGCCCAAGAGAGAATAAATTTAAAATAGAAAGAAGCAACAAGTAATTGAAACAAAAATTCCAAAGAGTAAAGTATATATTTTTATTATTTATTAGTTAAAATTCTTATTAGTTTGCATTTCTTTTTCACATGTTTACCAATATTGGCAGAAAGTTTACCTCAAAGGAATTGCAGGGACATTTTATCTGCCATTCCATTCTTATGTGGTAAGTACTGATATTCATTTAGTTCTTGTCATATATTTTCAATATTTTTTAAATCCCCTAAATTGTAATTTTTTATTTCCAGATGCCGAAGAGATAAGGAATGATTCTATGAATGCCTTACTCTTATTGAAGAAATAAGCATCTAACGATAAAGAGGTAAATAATTACATGAAATCTACATTCTATGTATTGACATTAATTGTTTCTTCAGATTTTATATATTGCAGAGATAAACTGATTCTTTAATTTATATTCAGATGCAAATGTCCCTTGAGTACCTTTTGGAGGGAAAAACTTTTGGAAGCCAATATTTGAAGAGTTGGGCTTTTTCTTAAACAGTCCTAGTAAGTGTCAAAACAAACTTAAAATATTAAGTTTTAAAATTTTAATTCAGCTGATGTTAATATATATATATAAAAAAAAAGGCATGTTTTTTAATTAATTCATATCCTTTTTTTTAGATAAAAATTTGACATTTCGAAGATTTCAAGGAGTATTGATGTCAGATTTTGTAGAAAATATTATTAGGCGAGGACTACATTAATATTTTCAATACGCATGGATTGCTCACAAACTCTTCAATCGCACCAAAAAATACGACTGATAACAATTTCAAAACTCCAGAACTTTCTTGTATAAGATTTGAAGACATTCTCTGCCCAAGAGAGAATAAATTTAAAATAGCAAGAAGCAACAAGTAATTGAAGCAAAAATTCCAAAGAGTAAAGTATATATTTTAATTATTTATTAGTTAAAATTCTTACTAATTTGCATTTCTTTCTTCACATGTTTACCAATATTGGCAGAAAGTTTACCTCAAAGGAATTGCAGGGACATTTTATCTGGCATTCCATTCTTATGTGGTAAGTACTGATATTCATTTAGTTCTTGTCATATATTTTCAATATTTTTTAAATCCCCTAAATTGTAATTTTTTATTTCCAGATGCCGAAGAGATAAGGAATGATTCTATGAATGCCTTATTCTTATTGAAAAATTAGCATCTAACGATAAAGAGGTAAATAATTACATGAAATCTACATTCTAAGTATTGACATTAATTGTTTCTTCAGATTTTATATATTGCAGAGATAAACTGATTCTTTAATTTATATTCAGATGCAAATGTCCATTGAGTACCTTTTGGAGGGAAAAACTTTTGGAAGCCAATATTTGAAGAGTTGGGCTTTTTCTTAAACAGTCCTAGTAAGTGTCAAAACAAACTTAAAATATTAAGTTTTAAAATTTTAATTCAGCTGATGTTAATATATATATATATATAAAAATAAGGCATGTTTTTTAATTAATTCATATCCTTTTTTTTTTAGATAAAAATTTGACATTTCGAAGATTTCAAGGAGTATTGATGTCAGATTTTGTAGAAAATATTATTAGGCGAGGACTACATTAATATTTTCAATACGCATGGATTGCTCACAAACTCTTCAATCGCACCAAGAAATACGACTGATAACAATTTTAAAACTCCAGAACTTTCTTGTATAAGATTTGAAGACATTCTCTGCCCAAGAGAGAATAAATTTAAAATAGCAAGAAGCAACAAGTAATTGAAGCAAAAATTCCAAAGAGTAAAGTATATATTTTTATTATTTATTAGTTAAAATTCTTACTAATTTGCATTTCTTTCTTCACATGTTTACCAATATTGGCAGAAAGTTTACCTCAAAGGAATTGCAGGGACATTTTAGCTGGCATTCCATTCTTATGTGGTAAGTACTGATATTCATTTAGTTCTTGTCATATATTTTCAATATTTTTTAAATCTCCTAAATTGTAATTTTTTATTTCCAGATGCCGAAGAGATAAGGAATGATTCTATGGATGCCTTACTCTTATTGAAGAAATGAGCATCTAACGATAAAGAGGTAAATAAATACATGAAATCTACATTCTATGTATTGACATTAATTGTTTCTTCAGATTTTATATATTGCATAGATAAACTGATTCTTTAATTTATTTCAGATGTAAATGTCCCTTGAGTACCTTTTGGAGGGAAAAACTTTTGGAAGCCAATATTTGAAGAGTTGGGCTTTTTCTTAAACAGTCCTAGTAAGTGTCAAAACAAACTTAAAATATTAAGTTTTAAAATTTTAATTCAGCTGATGTTAATATATATATATATATATAAAAAAAGGCATGTTTTTTAATTAATTCATATCCTTTTTTTTTAGATAAAAATTTGACATTTCGAAGATTTCAAGGAGTATTCATGTCAGATTTTGTAGAAAATATTATTAGGCGAGGACTACAATAATATTTTCAATACGCATGGATTGCTCACAAACTTTTCAATCGCACCAAGAAATACGACTGATAACAATTTCAAAACTCCAGAACTCTCTTGTATAAGATTTGAAGACATTGTCTGCCCAAGAGAGAATAAATTTAAAATAGCAAGAAGCAACAAGTAATTGAAGCAAAAATTCCAAAGAGTAAAGTATATATTTTTTTTATTTATTAGTTAAAATTCTTACTAATTTGCATTTCTTTCTTCACATGTTTACCAATATTGGCAGAAAGTTTACCTCAAAGGAATTGCAGGGACATTTTAGATGGCATTCCATTCTTATGTGGTAAGTACTGATATTCATTTAGTTCTTGTCATATATTTTCAATATTTTTTAAATCCCCTAAATTGTAATTTATTATTTCCAGATGCCGAAGAGATAAGGAATGATTCTATGGATGCCTTACTCTTATAGAAGGAATGAGCATCTAACGATAAAGAGGTAAATAAATACATGAAATCTACATTCTATGTATTGACATTAATTGTTTCTTCAGATTTTATATATTGCATAGATAAACTGATTCTTAAATTTATTTTCAGATGCAAATGTCCCTTGAGTACCTTTTGGAGGGAAAAACTTTTGGAAGCCAATATTTGAAGAGTTGGTCTTTTTCTTAAACAGTCCTAGTAAGTGTTAAAACAAACTTAAAATATTAAGTTTTAAAATTTTAATTCAGCTGATGTTAATATATATATAAAAAAAAATACATGTTTTTTAATTAATTCAAATCCTTTCTTTTGTAGATAAAAATTTGACATTTCGAAAATTTCAAGGAGTATTGATGTCAGATTTTGTAGAAAATATTATTAGGCGAGGACTACAATAATTTTTTCAATACGCATGGATTGCTCACAAACTCTTCAATCGCACCAAGAAATACGACTGATAACAATTTCAAAACTCCAGAACTTTCTTGTATAAGATTTGGAGACATTCTCTGCCCAAGAGAGAATAAATTTAAAATAGCAAGAAGCAACAAGTAATTGAAGCAAAAATTCCAAAGAGTAAAGTATATATTTTTATTATTTATTAGTTAAAATTCTTACTAATTTGCATTTCTTTCTTCACATGTTTACCAATATTGGCAGAAAGTTTACCTCAAAGGAATTGCAGGGACATTTTATCTGGCATTCCATTCTTATGTGGTAAGTACTGATATTCATTTAGTTCTTGTCATATATTTTCAATATTTTTTAAATCCCCTAAATTGTAATTTTTTATTTCCAGATGCCGAAGAGATAAGGAATGATTCTATGAATGCCTTATTCTTATTGAAAAATTAGCATCTAACGATAAAGAGGTAAATAATTACATGAAATCTACATTCTATGTATTGACATTAATTGTTTCTTCAGATTTTATATATTGCATAGATAAACTGATTCTTAAATTTATTTTCAGATGCAAATGTCCCTTGAGTACCTTTTGGAGGGAAAAACTTTTGGAAGCCAATATTTGAAGAGTTGGTCTTTTTCTTAAACAGTCCTAGTAAGTGTTAAAACAAACTTAAAATATTAAGTTTTAAAATTTTAATTCAGCTGATGTTAATATATATATAAAAAAAAATACATGTTTTTTAATTAATTCAAATCCTTTCTTTTGTAGATAAAACTTTGACATTTCGAAAATTTCAAGGAGTATTGATGTCAGATTTTGTAGAAAATATTATTAGGCGAGGACTACAATAATATTTTCAATACGCATGGATTGCTCACAAACTCTTCAATCGCACCAAGAAATACGACTGATAACAATTTCAAAACTCCAGAACTTTCTTGTATAAGATTTGGAGACATTCTCTGCCCAAGAGAGAATAAATTTAAAATAGCAAGAAGCAACAAGTAATTGAAGCAAAAATTCCAAAGAGTAAAGTATATATTTTTATTATTTATTAGTTAAAATTCTTACTAATTTGCATTTCTTTCTTCACATGTTTACCAATATTGGCAGAAAGTTTACCTCAAAGGAATTGCAGGGACATTTTATCTGGCATTCCATTCTTATGTGGTAAGTACTGATATTCATTTAGTTCTTGTCATATATTTTCAATATTTTTTAAATCCCCT
Source organism: Linyphia triangularis (assembly GCA_963978545.1). NCBI lineage: Eukaryota > Metazoa > Arthropoda > Arachnida > Araneae > Linyphiidae > Linyphia > Linyphia triangularis. Next base: position 52,752,949 of record OZ021728.1, read on the forward strand.
AAATTGTAATTTTTTATTTCCAGATGCCGAAGAGATAAGGAATGATTCTATGAATGCCTTATTCTTATTGAAAAATTAGCATCTAACGATAAAGAGGTAAATAATTACATGAAATCTACATTCTATGTATTGACATTAATTATTTCTTCAGATTTTATATATTGCAGAGATAAACTGATTCTTTAATTTATATTCAGATGCAAATGTCCCTTGAGTACCTTTTGGAGGGAAAAACTTTTGGAAGCCAATATTTGAAGAGTTGGGCTTTTTCTTAAACAGTCCTAGTAAGTGTCAAAACAAACTTAAAATATTAAGTTTTAAAATTTTAATTCAGCTGATGTTAATATATATATAAAAAAAAAGACATGTTTTTTAATTAATTCATATGATTTCTTTTTTAGATAAAAATTTGACATTTCGAAGATTTCAAGGAGTATTGATGTCAGATTTTGTAGAAAATATTATTAGGCGAGGACTACATTAATATTTTCAATACGCATGGATTGCTCACAAACTCTTCAATCGCACCAAAAAATACGACTGATAACAATTTCAAAACTCCAGAACTTTCTTGTATAAGATTTGAAGACATTCTCTGCCCAAGAGAGAATAAATTTAAAATAGCAAGAAGCAACAAGTAATTGAAGCAAAAATTCCAAAGAGTAAAGTATATATTTTAATTATTTATTAGTTAAAATTCTTACTAATTTGCATTTCTTTCTTCACATGTTTACCAATATTGGCAGAAAGTTTACCTCAAAGGAATTGCAGGGACATTTTATCTGGCATTCCATTCTTATGTGGTAAGTACTGATATTCATTTAGTTCTTGTCATATATTTTCAATATTTTTTAAATCCCCTAAATTGTAATTTTTTATTTCCAGATGCCGAAGAGATAAGGAATGATTCTATGAATGCCTTATTCTTATTGAAAAATTAGCATCTAACGATAAAGAGGTAAATAATTACATGAAATCTACATTCTAAGTATTGACATTAATTGTTTCTTCAGATTTTATATATTGCAGAGATAAACTGATTCTTTAATTTATATTCAGATGCAAATGTCCATTGAGTACCTTTTGGAGGGAAAAACTTTTGGAAGCCAATATTTGAAGAGTTGGGCTTTTTCTTAAACAGTCCTAGTAAGTGTCAAAACAAACTTAAAATATTAAGTTTTAAAATTTTAATTCAGCTGATGTTAATATATATATATATAAAAATAAGGCATGTTTTTTAATTAATTCATATCCTTTTTTTTTTAGATAAAAATTTGACATTTCGAAGATTTCAAGGAGTATTGATGTCAGATTTTGTAGAAAATATTATTAGGCGAGGACTACATTAATATTTTCAATACGCATGGATTGCTCACAAACTCTTCAATCGCACCAAGAAATACGACTGATAACAATTTCAAAACTCCAGAACTTTCTTGTATAAGATTTGAAGACATTCTCTGCCCAAGAGAGAATAAATTTAAAATAGCAAGAAGCAACAAGTAATTGAAGCAAAAATTCCAAAGAGTAAAGTATATATTTTTATTATTTATTAGTTAAAATTCTTACTAATTTGCATTTCTTTCTTCACATGTTTACCAATATTGGCAGAAAGTTTACCTCAAAGGAATTGCAGGGACATTTTAGCTGGCATTCCATTCTTATGTGGTAAGTACTGATATTCATTTAGTTCTTGTCATATATTTTCAATATTTTTTAAATCTCCTAAATTGTAATTTTTTATTTCCAGATGCCGAAGAGATAAGGAATGATTCTATGGATGCCTTACTCTTATTGAAGAAATGAGCATCTAACGATAAAGAGGTAAATAAATACATGAAATCTACATTCTATGTATTGACATTAATTGTTTCTTCAGATTTTATATATTGCATAGATAAACTGATTCTTTAATTTATTTCAGATGTAAATGTCCCTTGAGTACCTTTTGGAGGGAAAAACTTTTGGAAGCCAATATTTGAAGAGTTGGGCTTTTTCTTAAACAGTCCTAGTAAGTGTCAAAACAAACTTAAAATATTAAGTTTTAAAATTTTAATTCAGCTGATGTTAATATATATATATATATATAAAAAAAGGCATGTTTTTTAATTAATTCATATCCTTTTTTTTTAGATAAAAATTTGACATTTCGAAGATTTCAAGGAGTATTCATGTCAGATTTTGTAGAAAATATTATTAGGCGAGGACTACAATAATATTTTCAATACGCATGGATTGCTCACAAACTTTTCAATCGCACCAAGAAATACGACTGATAACAATTTCAAAACTCCAGAACTCTCTTGTATAAGATTTGAAGACATTTTTTGTCTAAGAGAGAAGAAAATTAAAATAGCTAGAAGCAACAAGTGAATGAAGCCAAAATTCCAAAGAGTAAAGTATATATTTTTATTATTTATTAGTTAAAATTCTTACTAATTTGCATTTCTTTCTTCACATGTTTACCAATATTGGCAGAAAGTTTACCTCAAAGGAATTGCAGGGACATTTTATCTGGCATTCCATTCTTATGTGGTAAGTACTGATATTCATTTAGTTCTTGTCATATATTTTCAATATTTTTTAAATCCCCTAAATTGTAATTTTTTATTTCCAGATGCCGAAGAGATAAGGAATGATTCTATGAATGCCTTATTCTTATTGAAAAATTAGCATCTAACGATAAAGAGGTAAATAATTACATGAAATCTACATTCTATGTATTGACATTAATTGTTTCTTCAGATTTTATATATTGCATATATAAACTGATTCTTTAATTTATATTCAGATGCAAATGTCCCTTGAGTACCTTTTGGAGGCAAAAACTTTTGGAAGCCAATATTTGAAGAGTTGGTCTTTTTCTTAAACAGTCCTAGTAAGTGTCAAAACAAACTTAAAATATTAAGTTTTAAAATTTTAATTCAGCTGATGTTAATATATATATATATATATATATATATATATATATATATATATATATATATATATATATATATATATATATATATATATATATATATATATATATATATATATTTATATATATAAAAAGGCATGTTTTTTAATTAATTCATATCCTTTCTTTTTTAAATAAAAATTTGACATTTCGAAGATTTCAAGGAGTATTGATGTTAGATTTTGTAGAAAATATTATTAGGCGAGGACTACAATAATATTTTCAATACGCATGGATTGCTCACAAACTCTTCAATCGCACCAAGAAATACGACTGATAACAATTTCAAAACTCCAGAACTTTCTTGTATAAGATTTGGAGACATTCTCTGCCCAAGAGAGAATAAATTTAAAATAGCAAGAAGCAACAAGTAATTGAAGCAAAAATTCCAAAGAGTAAAGTATATATTTTTATTATTTATTAGTTAAAATTCTTACTAATTTGCATTTCTTTCTTCACATGTTTACCAATATTGGCAGAAAGTTTACCTCAAAGGAATTGCAGGGACATTTTATCTGGCATTCCATTCTTATGTGGTAAGTACTGATATTCATTTAGTTCTTGTCATATATTTTCAATATTTTTTAAATCCCCTAAATTGTAATTTTTTATTTCCAGATGCCGAAGAGATAAGGAATGATTCTATGAATGCCTTATTCTTATTGAAAAATTAGCATCTAACGATAAAGAGGTAAATAATTACATGAAATCTACATTCTATGTATTGACATTAATTGTTTCTTCAGATTTTATATATTGCAGAGATAAACTGATTCTTTAATTTATATTCAGATGCAAATGTCCCTTGAGTACCTTTTGGAGGGAAAAACTTTTGGAAGCCAATATTTGAAGAGTTGGGCTTTTTCTTAAACAGTCCTAGTAAGTGTCAAAACAAACTTAAAATATTAAGTTTTAAAATTTTAATTCAGCTGATGTTAATATATATATAAAAAAAAAAGACATGTTTTTTAATTAATTCATATGATTTCTTTTTTAGATAAAAATTTGACATTTCGAAGATTTCAAGGAGTATTGATGTCAGATTTTGTAGAAAATATTATTAGGCGAGGATTACAATAATATTTTTAACACGCATGGATTGCTCACAAACTCTTCATTCGCACCAAGAAATAATACAGATAACATTTTCAAAACTCCAGAACTTTGTTTGGATAAGATTTGAAGACATTTTTTGTCTAAGAGAGAAGAAAATTAAAATAGCTAGAAGCAACAAGTGAATGAAACCAAAATTCCAAAGAGTAAAGTATATATTTTTATTATTTATTAGTTAAAATTCTTACTAATTTGCATTTCTTTTTCACATGTTTACCAATATTGGCAGAAAGTTTACCTCAAAGGAATTGCAGGGACATTTTATCTGGCATTCCATTCTTATGTGGTAAGTACTGATATTCATTTAGTTCTTGTCATATATTTTCAATATTTTTTAAATCCCCTAAATTGTAATTTTTTATTTCCAGATGCCGAAGAGATAAGGAATGATTCTATGAATGCCTTACTCTTATTGAAGAAATAAGCATCTAACGATAAAGAGGTAAATAAATACATTAAATCTACATTCTATGTATTGAGATTAATTGTTTCTTCAGATTTAATATATTGCAGAGATAAACTGATTGTTTAATTTATATTCAGATGCAAATGTCCCTTGAGTACCTTTTGGAGGCAAAAACTTTTGGAAGCCAATATTTGAAGAGTTGGTCTTTTTCTTAAACAGTCCTAGTAAGTGTCAAAACAAACTTAAAATATTAAGTTTTAAAATTTTAATTCAGCTGATGTTAATATATATATATATATATATATATATATATATATATATATATATATATATATATATATATATATATATATATATATATATATATATATATATATATATATATATATATATATATATATATATATATATAAAAGGCATGTTTTTTAATTAATTCATATCCTTTCTTTTTTAGATAAAAATTTGACATTTCGAAGATTTCAAGGAGTATTGATGTTAGATTTTGTAGAAAATATTATTAGGCGAGGACTACAAGAATATTTTCAACACGCATGGATTGCTCACAAACTCTTCAATCGCACCAAGAAATAATACAGATAACAATTTCAAAACTCCTGAACTTTGTTTGGATAAGATTTGAAGACATTTTTTGTCTAAGAGAGAAGAAAATTAAAATAGCTAGAAGCAACAAGTGAATGAAGCCAAAATTCCAAAGAGTAAAGTATATATTTTTATTATTTATTAGTTAAAATTCTTACTAATTTGCATTTCTTTTTCATATGTTTACCAATATTGGCAGAAAGTTTACCTCAAAGGAATTGCAGGGACATTTTAGCTGGCATTCCATTCTTGTGTGGTAAGTACTGATATTCATTTAGTTCTTGTCATATATTTTCAATATTTTTTAAATCCCCTAAATTGTAATTTTTTATTTCCAGATGCCGAAGAGATAAGGAATGATTCTATGGATGCCTTACTCTTATTGAAGAAATGAGCATCTAACGATAAAGAGGTAAATAAATACATGAAATCTACATTCTATGTATTGACATTAATTGTTTCTTCAGATTTTATATATTGCATAGATAAACTGATTCTTAAATTTATTTTCAGATGCAAATGTCCCTTGAGTACCTTTTGGAGGGAAAAACTTTTGGAAGCCAATATTTGAAGAGTTGGTCTTTTTCTTAAACAGTCCTAGTAAGTGTTAAAACAAACTTAAAATATTAAGTTTTAAAATTTTAATTCAGCTGATGTTAATATATATATATATAAAAAAAAAGACATGTTTTTTAATTAATTCATATCCTTTCTTTTGTAGATAAAAATTTGACATTTCGAAAATTTCAAGGAGTATTGATGTCAGATTTTGTAGAAAATATTATTAGGCGAGGACTACATTAATATTTTCAATACGCATGGATTGCTCACAAACTCTTCAATCGCACCAAGAAATACGACTGATAACAATTTCAAAACTCCAGAACTTTCTTGTATAAGATTTGAAGACATTCTCTGCCCAAGAGAGAATAAATTTAAAATAGAAAGAAGCAACAAGTAATTGAAACAAAAATTCCAAAGAGTAAAGTATATATTTTTATTATTTATTAGTTAAAATTCTTATTAGTTTGCATTTCTTTTTCACATGTTTACCAATATTGGCAGAAAGTTTACCTCAAAGGAATTGCAGGGACATTTTATCTGCCATTCCATTCTTATGTGGTAAGTACTGATATTCATTTAGTTCTTGTCATATATTTTCAATATTTTTTAAATCCCCTAAATTGTAATTTTTTATTTCCAGATGCCGAAGAGATAAGGAATGATTCTATGAATGCCTTACTCTTATTGAAGAAATAAGCATCTAACGATAAAGAGGTAAATAATTACATGAAATCTACATTCTATGTATTGACATTAATTGTTTCTTCAGATTTTATATATTGCAGAGATAAACTGATTCTTTAATTTATATTCAGATGCAAATGTCCCTTGAGTACCTTTTGGAGGGAAAAACTTTTGGAAGCCAATATTTGAAGAGTTGGGCTTTTTCTTAAACAGTCCTAGTAAGTGTCAAAACAAACTTAAAATATTAAGTTTTAAAATTTTAATTCAGCTGATGTTAATATATATATATAAAAAAAAAGGCATGTTTTTTAATTAATTCATATCCTTTTTTTTAGATAAAAATTTGACATTTCGAAGATTTCAAGGAGTATTGATGTCAGATTTTGTAGAAAATATTATTAGGCGAGGACTACATTAATATTTTCAATACGCATGGATTGCTCACAAACTCTTCAATCGCACCAAAAAATACGACTGATAACAATTTCAAAACTCCAGAACTTTCTTGTATAAGATTTGAAGACATTCTCTGCCCAAGAGAGAATAAATTTAAAATAGCAAGAAGCAACAAGTAATTGAAGCAAAAATTCCAAAGAGTAAAGTATATATTTTAATTATTTATTAGTTAAAATTCTTACTAATTTGCATTTCTTTCTTCACATGTTTACCAATATTGGCAGAAAGTTTACCTCAAAGGAATTGCAGGGACATTTTATCTGGCATTCCATTCTTATGTGGTAAGTACTGATATTCATTTAGTTCTTGTCATATATTTTCAATATTTTTTAAATCCCCTAAATTGTAATTTTTTATTTCCAGATGCCGAAGAGATAAGGAATGATTCTATGAATGCCTTATTCTTATTGAAAAATTAGCATCTAACGATAAAGAGGTAAATAATTACATGAAATCTACATTCTATGTATTGACATTAATTGTTTCTTCAGATTTTATATATTGCAGATATAAACTGATTCTTTAATTTATATTCAGATGCAAATGTCCCTTGAGTACCTTTTGGAGGCAAAAACTTTTGGAAGCCAATATTTGAAGAGTTGGTCTTTTTCTTAAACAGTCCTAGTAAGTGTCAAAACAAACTTAAAATATTAAGTTTTAAAATTTTAATTCAGCTGATGTTAATATATATATATATATATATATATATATATATATATATATATATATATATATATATATATATATATATATATATAAAAAGGCATGTTTTTTAATTAATTCATATCCTTTCTTTTTTAAATAAAAATTTGACATTTCGAAGATTTCAAGGAGTATTGATGTTAGATTTTGTAGAAAATATTATTAGGCGAGGACTACAATAATATTTTCAATACGCATGGATTGCTCACAAACTCTTCAATCGCACCAAGAAATACGACTGATAACAATTTCAAAACTCCAGAACTTTCTTGTATAAGATTTGGAGACATTCTCTGCCCAAGAGAGAATAAATTTAAAATAGCAAGAAGCAACAAGTAATTGAAGCAAAAATTCCAAAGAGTAAAGTATATATTTTTATTATTTATTAGTTAAAATTCTTACTAATTTGCATTTCTTTCTTCACATGTTTACCAATATTGGCAGAAAGTTTACCTCAAAGGAATTGCAGGGACATTTTATCTGGCATTCCATTCTTATGTGGTAAGTACTGATATTCATTTAGTTCTTGTCATATATTTTCAATATTTTTTAAATCCCCTAAATTGTAATTTTTTATTTCCAGATGCCGAAGAGATAAGGAATGATTCTATGAATGCCTTATTCTTATTGAAAAATTAGCATCTAACGATAAAGAGGTAAATAATTACATGAAATCTACATTCTATGTATTGACATTAATTGTTTCTTCAGATTTTATATATTGCAGAGATAAACTGATTCTTTAATTTATATTCAGATGCAAATGTCCCTTGAGTACCTTTTGGAGGGAAAAACTTTTGGAAGCCAATATTTGAAGAGTTGGGCTTTTTCTTAAACAGTCCTAGTAAGTGTCAAAACAAACTTAAAATATTAAGTTTTAAAATTTTAATTCAGCTGATGTTAATATATATATAAAAAAAAAAGACATGTTTTTTAATTAATTCATATGATTTCTTTTTTAGATAAAAATTTGACATTTCGAAGATTTCAAGGAGTATTGATGTCAGATTTTGTAGAAAATATTATTAGGCGAGGATTACAATAATATTTTTAACACGCATGGATTGCTCACAAACTCTTCATTCGCACCAAGAAATAATACAGATAACATTTTCAAAACTCCAGAACTTTGTTTGGATAAGATTTGAAGACATTTTTTGTCTAAGAGAGAAGAAAATTAAAATAGCTAGAAGCAACAAGTGAATGAAACCAAAATTCCAAAGAGTAAAGTATATATTTTTATTATTTATTAGTTAAAATTCTTACTAATTTGCATTTCTTTTTCACATGTTTACCAATATTGGCAGAAAGTTTACCTCAAAGGAATTGCAGGGACATTTTATCTGGCATTCCATTCTTATGTGGTAAGTACTGATATTCATTTAGTTCTTGTCATATATTTTCAATATTTTTTAAATCCCCTAAATTGTAATTTTTTATTTCCAGATGCCGAAGAGATAAGGAATGATTCTATGAATGCCTTACTCTTATTGAAGAAATAAGCATCTAACGATAAAGAGGTAAATAAATACATTAAATCTACATTCTATGTATTGAGATTAATTGTTTCTTCAGATTTAATATATTGCAGAGATAAACTGATTGTTTAATTTATATTCAGATGCAAATGTCCCTTGAGTACCTTTTGGAGGCAAAAACTTTTGGAAGCCAATATTTGAAGAGTTGGTCTTTTTCTTAAACAGTCCTAGTAAGTGTCAAAACAAACTTAAAATATTAAGTTTTAAAATTTTAATTCAGCTGATGTTAATATATATATATATATATATATATATATATATATATATATATATATATATATATATATATATATATATATATATATATATATATATATATATATATATATATATATATATATATATATATATATATATATATATATATAAAAAGGCATGTTTTTTAATTAATTCATATCCTTTCTTTTTTAGATAAAAATTTGACATTTCGAAGATTTCAAGGAGTATTGATGTTAGATTTTGTAGAAAATATTATTAGGCGAGGACTACAAGAATATTTTCAACACGCATGGATTGCTCACAAACTCTTCAATCGCACCAAGAAATAATACAGATAACAATTTCAAAACTCCTGAACTTTGTTTGGATAAGATTTGAAGACATTTTTTGTCTAAGAGAGAAGAAAATTAAAATAGCTAGAAGCAACAAGTGAATGAAGCCAAAATTCCAAAGAGTAAAGTATATATTTTTATTATTTATTAGTTAAAATTCTTACTAATTTGCATTTCTTTTTCATATGTTTACCAATATTGGCAGAAAGTTTACCTCAAAGGAATTGCAGGGACATTTTAGCTGGCATTCCATTCTTGTGTGGTAAGTACTGATATTCATTTAGTTCTTGTCATATATTTTCAATATTTTTTAAATCCCCTAAATTGTAATTTTTTATTTCCAGATGCCGAAGAGATAAGGAATGATTCTATGGATGCCTTACTCTTATTGAAGAAATGAGCATCTAACGATAAAGAGGTAAATAAATACATGAAATCTACATTCTATGTATTGACATTAATTGTTTCTTCAGATTTTATATATTGCATAGATAAACTGATTCTTAAATTTATTTTCAGATGCAAATGTCCCTTGAGTACCTTTTGGAGGGAAAAACTTTTGGAAGCCAATATTTGAAGAGTTGGTCTTTTTCTTAAACAGTCCTAGTAAGTGTTAAAACAAACTTAAAATATTAAGTTTTAAAATTTTAATTCAGCTGATGTTAATATATATATATATAAAAAAAAAGACATGTTTTTTAATTAATTCATATCCTTTCTTTTGTAGATAAAAATTTGACATTTCGAAAATTTCAAGGAGTATTGATGTCAGATTTTGTAGAAAATATTATTAGGCGAGGACTACATTAATATTTTCAATACGCATGGATTGCTCACAAACTCTTCAATCGCACCAAGAAATACGACTGATAACAATTTCAAAACTCCAGAACTTTCTTGTATAAGATTTGAAGACATTCTCTGCCCAAGAGAGAATAAATTTAAAATAGAAAGAAGCAACAAGTAATTGAAACAAAAATTCCAAAGAGTAAAGTATATATTTTTATTATTTATTAGTTAAAATTCTTATTAGTTTGCATTTCTTTTTCACATGTTTACCAATATTGGCAGAAAGTTTACCTCAAAGGAATTGCAGGGACATTTTATCTGCCATTCCATTCTTATGTGGTAAGTACTGATATTCATTTAGTTCTTGTCATATATTTTCAATATTTTTTAAATCCCCTAAATTGTAATTTTTTATTTCCAGATGCCGAAGAGATAAGGAATGATTCTATGAATGCCTTACTCTTATTGAAGAAATAAGCATCTAACGATAAAGAGGTAAATAATTACATGAAATCTACATTCTATGTATTGACATTAATTGTTTCTTCAGATTTTATATATTGCAGAGATAAACTGATTCTTTAATTTATATTCAGATGCAAATGTCCCTTGAGTACCTTTTGGAGGGAAAAACTTTTGGAAGCCAATATTTGAAGAGTTGGGCTTTTTCTTAAACAGTCCTAGTAAGTGTCAAAACAAACTTAAAATATTAAGTTTTAAAATTTTAATTCAGCTGATGTTAATATATATATATAAAAAAAAAGGCATGTTTTTTAATTAATTCATATCCTTTTTTTTAGATAAAAATTTGACATTTCGAAGATTTCAAGGAGTATTGATGTCAGATTTTGTAGAAAATATTATTAGGCGAGGACTACATTAATATTTTCAATACGCATGGATTGCTCACAAACTCTTCAATCGCACCAAAAAATACGACTGATAACAATTTCAAAACTCCAGAACTTTCTTGTATAAGATTTGAAGACATTCTCTGCCCAAGAGAGAATAAATTTAAAATAGCAAGAAGCAACAAGTAATTGAAGCAAAAATTCCAAAGAGTAAAGTATATATTTTAATTATTTATTAGTTAAAATTCTTACTAATTTGCATTTCTTTCTTCACATGTTTACCAATATTGGCAGAAAGTTTACCTCAAAGGAATTGCAGGGACATTTTATCTGGCATTCCATTCTTATGTGGTAAGTACTGATATTCATTTAGTTCTTGTCATATATTTTCAATATTTTTTAAATCCCCTAAATTGTAATTTTTTATTTCCAGATGCCGAAGAGATAAGGAATGATTCTATGAATGCCTTATTCTTATTGAAAAATTAGCATCTAACGATAAAGAGGTAAATAATTACATGAAATCTACATTCTAAGTATTGACATTAATTGTTTCTTCAGATTTTATATATTGCAGAGATAAACTGATTCTTTAATTTATATTCAGATGCAAATGTCCATTGAGTACCTTTTGGAGGGAAAAACTTTTGGAAGCCAATATTTGAAGAGTTGGGCTTTTTCTTAAACAGTCCTAGTAAGTGTCAAAACAAACTTAAAATATTAAGTTTTAAAATTTTAATTCAGCTGATGTTAATATATATATATATATAAAAATAAGGCATGTTTTTTAATTAATTCATATCCTTTTTTTTTTAGATAAAAATTTGACATTTCGAAGATTTCAAGGAGTATTGATGTCAGATTTTGTAGAAAATATTATTAGGCGAGGACTACATTAATATTTTCAATACGCATGGATTGCTCACAAACTCTTCAATCGCACCAAGAAATACGACTGATAACAATTTTAAAACTCCAGAACTTTCTTGTATAAGATTTGAAGACATTCTCTGCCCAAGAGAGAATAAATTTAAAATAGCAAGAAGCAACAAGTAATTGAAGCAAAAATTCCAAAGAGTAAAGTATATATTTTTATTATTTATTAGTTAAAATTCTTACTAATTTGCATTTCTTTCTTCACATGTTTACCAATATTGGCAGAAAGTTTACCTCAAAGGAATTGCAGGGACATTTTAGCTGGCATTCCATTCTTATGTGGTAAGTACTGATATTCATTTAGTTCTTGTCATATATTTTCAATATTTTTTAAATCTCCTAAATTGTAATTTTTTATTTCCAGATGCCGAAGAGATAAGGAATGATTCTATGGATGCCTTACTCTTATTGAAGAAATGAGCATCTAACGATAAAGAGGTAAATAAATACATGAAATCTACATTCTATGTATTGACATTAATTGTTTCTTCAGATTTTATATATTGCATAGATAAACTGATTCTTTAATTTATTTCAGATGTAAATGTCCCTTGAGTACCTTTTGGAGGGAAAAACTTTTGGAAGCCAATATTTGAAGAGTTGGGCTTTTTCTTAAACAGTCCTAGTAAGTGTCAAAACAAACTTAAAATATTAAGTTTTAAAATTTTAATTCAGCTGATGTTAATATATATATATATATATAAAAAAAGGCATGTTTTTTAATTAATTCATATCCTTTTTTTTTAGATAAAAATTTGACATTTCGAAGATTTCAAGGAGTATTCATGTCAGATTTTGTAGAAAATATTATTAGGCGAGGACTACAATAATATTTTCAATACGCATGGATTGCTCACAAACTTTTCAATCGCACCAAGAAATACGACTGATAACAATTTCAAAACTCCAGAACTCTCTTGTATAAGATTTGAAGACATTGTCTGCCCAAGAGAGAATAAATTTAAAATAGCAAGAAGCAACAAGTAATTGAAGCAAAAATTCCAAAGAGTAAAGTATATATTTTTTTTATTTATTAGTTAAAATTCTTACTAATTTGCATTTCTTTCTTCACATGTTTACCAATATTGGCAGAAAGTTTACCTCAAAGGAATTGCAGGGACATTTTAGATGGCATTCCATTCTTATGTGGTAAGTACTGATATTCATTTAGTTCTTGTCATATATTTTCAATATTTTTTAAATCCCCTAAATTGTAATTTATTATTTCCAGATGCCGAAGAGATAAGGAATGATTCTATGGATGCCTTACTCTTATAGAAGGAATGAGCATCTAACGATAAAGAGGTAAATAAATACATGAAATCTACATTCTATGTATTGACATTAATTGTTTCTTCAGATTTTATATATTGCATAGATAAACTGATTCTTAAATTTATTTTCAGATGCAAATGTCCCTTGAGTACCTTTTGGAGGGAAAAACTTTTGGAAGCCAATATTTGAAGAGTTGGTCTTTTTCTTAAACAGTCCTAGTAAGTGTTAAAACAAACTTAAAATATTAAGTTTTAAAATTTTAATTCAGCTGATGTTAATATATATATAAAAAAAAATACATGTTTTTTAATTAATTCAAATCCTTTCTTTTGTAGATAAAAATTTGACATTTCGAAAATTTCAAGGAGTATTGATGTCAGATTTTGTAGAAAATATTATTAGGCGAGGACTACAATAATTTTTTCAATACGCATGGATTGCTCACAAACTCTTCAATCGCACCAAGAAATACGACTGATAACAATTTCAAAACTCCAGAACTTTCTTGTATAAGATTTGGAGACATTCTCTGCCCAAGAGAGAATAAATTTAAAATAGCAAGAAGCAACAAGTAATTGAAGCAAAAATTCCAAAGAGTAAAGTATATATTTTTATTATTTATTAGTTAAAATTCTTACTAATTTGCATTTCTTTCTTCACATGTTTACCAATATTGGCAGAAAGTTTACCTCAAAGGAATTGCAGGGACATTTTATCTGGCATTCCATTCTTATGTGGTAAGTACTGATATTCATTTAGTTCTTGTCATATATTTTCAATATTTTTTAAATCCCCTAAATTGTAATTTTTTATTTCCAGATGCCGAAGAGATAAGGAATGATTCTATGAATGCCTTATTCTTATTGAAAAATTAGCATCTAACGATAAAGAGGTAAATAATTACATGAAATCTACATTCTATGTATTGACATTAATTGTTTCTTCAGATTTTATATATTGCATAGATAAACTGATTCTTAAATTTATTTTCAGATGCAAATGTCCCTTGAGTACCTTTTGGAGGGAAAAACTTTTGGAAGCCAATATTTGAAGAGTTGGTCTTTTTCTTAAACAGTCCTAGTAAGTGTTAAAACAAACTTAAAATATTAAGTTTTAAAATTTTAATTCAGCTGATGTTAATATATATATAAAAAAAAATACATGTTTTTTAATTAATTCAAATCCTTTCTTTTGTAGATAAAACTTTGACATTTCGAAAATTTCAAGGAGTATTGATGTCAGATTTTGTAGAAAATATTATTAGGCGAGGACTACAATAATATTTTCAATACGCATGGATTGCTCACAAACTCTTCAATCGCACCAAGAAATACGACTGATAACAATTTCAAAACTCCAGAACTTTCTTGTATAAGATTTGGAGACATTCTCTGCCCAAGAGAGAATAAATTTAAAATAGCAAGAAGCAACAAGTAATTGAAGCAAAAATTCCAAAGAGTAAAGTATATATTTTTATTATTTATTAGTTAAAATTCTTACTAATTTGCATTTCTTTCTTCACATGTTTACCAATATTGGCAGAAAGTTTACCTCAAAGGAATTGCAGGGACATTTTATCTGGCATTCCATTCTTATGTGGTAAGTACTGATATTCATTTAGTTCTTGTCATATATTTTCAATATTTTTTAAATCCCCTAAATTGTAATTTTTTATTTCCAGATGCCGAAGAGATAAGGAATGATTCTATGAATGCCTTATTCTTATTGAAAAATTAGCATCTAACGATAAAGAGGTAAATAATTACATGAAATCTACATTCTATGTATTGACATTAATTATTTCTTCAGATTTTATATATTGCAGAGATAAACTGATTCTTTAATTTATATTCAGATGCAAATGTCCCTTGAGTACCTTTTGGAGGGAAAAACTTTTGGAAGCCAATATTTGAAGAGTTGGGCTTTTTCTTAAACAGTCCTAGTAAGTGTCAAAACAAACTTAAAATATTAAGTTTTAAAATTTTAATTCAGCTGATGTTAATATATATATAAAAAAAAAGACATGTTTTTTAATTAATTCATATGATTTCTTTTTTAGATAAAAATTTGACATTTCGAAGATTTCAAGGAGTATTGATGTCAGATTTTGTAGAAAATATTATTAGGCGAGGACTACATTAATATTTTCAATACGCATGGATTGCTCACAAACTCTTCAATCGCACCAAAAAATACGACTGATAACAATTTCAAAACTCCAGAACTTTCTTGTATAAGATTTGAAGACATTCTCTGCCCAAGAGAGAATAAATTTAAAATAGCAAGAAGCAACAAGTAATTGAAGCAAAAATTCCAAAGAGTAAAGTATATATTTTAATTATTTATTAGTTAAAATTCTTACTAATTTGCATTTCTTTCTTCACATGTTTACCAATATTGGCAGAAAGTTTACCTCAAAGGAATTGCAGGGACATTTTATCTGGCATTCCATTCTTATGTGGTAAGTACTGATATTCATTTAGTTCTTGTCATATATTTTCAATATTTTTTAAATCCCCTAAATTGTAATTTTTTATTTCCAGATGCCGAAGAGATAAGGAATGATTCTATGAATGCCTTATTCTTATTGAAAAATTAGCATCTAACGATAAAGAGGTAAATAATTACATGAAATCTACATTCTAAGTATTGACATTAATTGTTTCTTCAGATTTTATATATTGCAGAGATAAACTGATTCTTTAATTTATATTCAGATGCAAATGTCCATTGAGTACCTTTTGGAGGGAAAAACTTTTGGAAGCCAATATTTGAAGAGTTGGGCTTTTTCTTAAACAGTCCTAGTAAGTGTCAAAACAAACTTAAAATATTAAGTTTTAAAATTTTAATTCAGCTGATGTTAATATATATATATATAAAAATAAGGCATGTTTTTTAATTAATTCATATCCTTTTTTTTTTAGATAAAAATTTGACATTTCGAAGATTTCAAGGAGTATTGATGTCAGATTTTGTAGAAAATATTATTAGGCGAGGACTACATTAATATTTTCAATACGCATGGATTGCTCACAAACTCTTCAATCGCACCAAGAAATACGACTGATAACAATTTCAAAACTCCAGAACTTTCTTGTATAAGATTTGAAGACATTCTCTGCCCAAGAGAGAATAAATTTAAAATAGCAAGAAGCAACAAGTAATTGAAGCAAAAATTCCAAAGAGTAAAGTATATATTTTTATTATTTATTAGTTAAAATTCTTACTAATTTGCATTTCTTTCTTCACATGTTTACCAATATTGGCAGAAAGTTTACCTCAAAGGAATTGCAGGGACATTTTAGCTGGCATTCCATTCTTATGTGGTAAGTACTGATATTCATTTAGTTCTTGTCATATATTTTCAATATTTTTTAAATCTCCTAAATTGTAATTTTTTATTTCCAGATGCCGAAGAGATAAGGAATGATTCTATGGATGCCTTACTCTTATTGAAGAAATGAGCATCTAACGATAAAGAGGTAAATAAATACATGAAATCTACATTCTATGTATTGACATTAATTGTTTCTTCAGATTTTATATATTGCATAGATAAACTGATTCTTTAATTTATTTCAGATGTAAATGTCCCTTGAGTACCTTTTGGAGGGAAAAACTTTTGGAAGCCAATATTTGAAGAGTTGGGCTTTTTCTTAAACAGTCCTAGTAAGTGTCAAAACAAACTTAAAATATTAAGTTTTAAAATTTTAATTCAGCTGATGTTAATATATATATATATATATAAAAAAAGGCATGTTTTTTAATTAATTCATATCCTTTTTTTTTAGATAAAAATTTGACATTTCGAAGATTTCAAGGAGTATTCATGTCAGATTTTGTAGAAAATATTATTAGGCGAGGACTACAATAATATTTTCAATACGCATGGATTGCTCACAAACTTTTCAATCGCACCAAGAAATACGACTGATAACAATTTCAAAACTCCAGAACTCTCTTGTATAAGATTTGAAGACATTTTTTGTCTAAGAGAGAAGAAAATTAAAATAGCTAGAAGCAACAAGTGAATGAAGCCAAAATTCCAAAGAGTAAAGTATATATTTTTATTATTTATTAGTTAAAATTCTTACTAATTTGCATTTCTTTTTCATATGTTTACCAATATTGGCAGAAAGTTTACCTCAAAGGAATTGCAGGGACATTTTAGCTGGCATTCCATTCTTGTGTGGTAAGTACTGATATTCATTTAGTTCTTGTCATATATTTTCAATATTTTTTAAATCCCCTAAATTGTAATTTTTTATTTCCAGATGCCGAAGAGATAAGGAATGATTCTATGGATGCCTTACTCTTATTGAAGAAATGAGCATCTAACGATAAAGAGGTAAATAAATACATGAAATCTACATTCTATGTATTGACATTAATTGTTTCTTCAGATTTTATATATTGCATAGATAAACTGATTCTTAAATTTATTTTCAGATGCAAATGTCCCTTGAGTACCTTTTGGAGGGAAAAACTTTTGGAAGCCAATATTTGAAGAGTTGGTCTTTTTCTTAAACAGTCCTAGTAAGTGTTAAAACAAACTTAAAATATTAAGTTTTAAAATTTTAATTCAGCTGATGTTAATATATATATATATAAAAAAAAAGACATGTTTTTTAATTAATTCATATCCTTTCTTTTGTAGATAAAAATTTGACATTTCGAAAATTTCAAGGAGTATTGATGTCAGATTTTGTAGAAAATATAATTAGGCGAGGACTACATTAATATTTTCAATACGCATGGATTGCTCACAAACTCTTCAATCGCACCAAGAAATACGACTGATAACAATTTCAAAACTCCAGAACTTTCTTGTATAAGATTTGAAGACATTCTCTGCCCAAGAGAGAATAAATTTAAAATAGCAAGAAGCAACAAGTAATTGAAGCAAAAATTCCATAGAGTAAAGTATATATTTTTATTATTTATTAGTTAAAATTCTTACTAATTTGCATTTCTTTCTTCACATGTTTACCAATATTGGCAGAAAGTTTACCTCAAAGGAATTGCAGGGACATTTTAGATGGCATTCCATTCTTATGTGGTAAGTACTGATATTCATTTAGTTCTTGTCATATATTTTCAATATTTTTTAAATCCCCTAAATTATAATTTATTATTTCCAGATGCCGAAGAGATAAGGAATGATTCTATGGATGCCTTACTCTTATAGAAGGAATGAGCATCTAACGTTAAAGAGGTAAATAAATACATGAAATCTACATTCTATGTATTGACATTAATTGTTTCTTCAGATTTTATATATTGCATTGATAAACTGATTCTTAAATTTATTTTCAGATGCAAATGTCCCTTGAGTACCTTTTGGAGGGAAAAACTTTTGGAAGCCAATATTTGAAGAGTTGCTCTTTTTCTTAAACAGTCCTAGTAGGTGTTAAAACAAACTTAAAATATTAAGTTTTAAAATTTTAATTCAGCTGATGTTAATATATATATAAAAAAAAATACATGTTTTTTAATTAATTCAAATCCTTTCTTTTGTAGATAAAAATTTGACATTTCGAAAATTTCAAGGAGTATTGATGTCAGATTTTGTAGAAAATATTATTAGGCGAGGACTACATTAATATTTTCAATACGCATGGATTGCTCACAAACTTTTCAATCGCACCAAGAAATACGACTGATAACAATTTCAAAACTCCAGAACTTTCTTGTATAAGATTTGAAGACATTCTCTGCCCAAGAGAGAATAAATTTAAAATAGCAAGAAGCAACAAGTTATTGAAGCAAAAATTCCAAAGAGTAAAGTATATATTTTTATTATTTATTAGTTAAAATTCTTACTAATTTGCATTTCTTTCTTCACATGTTTACCAATATTGGCAAAAAGTTTACCTCAAAGGAATTGCAGGGACATTTTAGCTGGCATTCCATTCTTATGTGGTAAGTACTGATATTCATTTAGTTCTTGTCTTATATTTTCAATATTTTTTAAATCCCCTAAATTGTAATTTTTTATTTCCAGATGCCGAAGAGATAAGGAATAATTCTATGGATGCCTTACTCTTATTGAAGAAATGAGCATCTAACGATAAAGAGGTAAATAAATACATGAAATCTACATTCTATGTATTGACATTAATTGTTTCTTCAGAT
This sequence comes from Linyphia triangularis, assembly GCA_963978545.1. Taxonomy (NCBI): domain Eukaryota; kingdom Metazoa; phylum Arthropoda; class Arachnida; order Araneae; family Linyphiidae; genus Linyphia; species Linyphia triangularis. Next base: position 52,772,508 of record OZ021728.1, read on the forward strand.
TTTATATATTGCATAGATAAACTGATTCTTTAATTTATTTTCAGATGCAAATGTCCCTTGAGTACCTTTTGGAGGGAAAAACTTTTGGAAGCCAATATTTGAAGAGTTGGTCTTTTTCTTAAACAGTCCTAGTAAGTGTCAAAACAAACTTAAAATATTAAGTTTTAAAATTTTAATTCAGCTGATGTTAATATATATATATAAAAAAAATACATGTTTTTTAATTAATTCATATCCTTTCTTTTTTAGATAAAAATTTGACATTTCGAAAATTTCAAGGAGTATTGATGTCAGATTTTGTAGAAAATATTATTAGGTGAGGACTACATTAATATTTTCAACCCGCATGGATTGCTCACAAACTCTTCAATCGCACCAAGAAATACGACTGATAACAATTTCAAAACTCCAGAACTCTCTTGTATAAGATTTGAAGACATTGTCTGCCCAAATGAGAATAAATTTAAAATAGCAAGAAGCAACAAGTAATTGAAGCAAAAATTCCAAAGAGTAAAGTATATATTTTTTTTATTTATTAGTTAAAATTCTTACTAATTTGCATTTCTTTCTTCACATGTTTACCAATATTGGCAGAAAGTTTACCTCAAAGGAATTGCAGGGACATTTTAGATGGCATTCCATTCTTATGTGGTAAGTACTGATATTCATTTAGTTCTTGTCATATATTTTCAATATTTTTTAAATCCCCTAAATTGTAATTTATTATTTCCAGATGCCGAAGAGATAAGGAATGATTCTATGGATGCCTTACTCTTATAGAAGGAATGAGCATCTAACGATAAAGAGGTAAATAAATACATGAAATCTACATTCTATGTATTGACATTAATTGTTTCTTCAGATTTTATATATTGCATAGATAAACTGATTCTTAAATTTATTTTCAGATGCAAATGTCCCTTGAGTACCTTTTGGAGGGAAAAACTTTTGGAAGCCAATATTTGAAGAGTTGGTCTTTTTCTTAAACAGTCCTAGTAAGTGTTAAAACAAACTTAAAATATTAAGTTTTAAAATTTTAATTCAGCTGATGTTAATATATATATAAAAAAAAATACATGTTTTTTAATTAATTCAAATCCTTTCTTTTGTAGATAAAACTTTGACATTTCGAAAATTTCAAGGAGTATTGATGTCAGATTTTGTAGAAAATATTATTAGGCGAGGACTACAATAATATTTTCAATACGCATGGATTGCTCACAAACTCTTCAATCGCACCAAGAAATACGACTGATAACAATTTCAAAACTCCAGAACTTTCTTGTATAAGATTTGGAGACATTCTCTGCCCAAGAGAGAATAAATTTAAAATAGCAAGAAGCAACAAGTAATTGAAGCAAAAATTCCAAAGAGTAAAGTATATATTTTTATTATTTATTAGTTAAAATTCTTACTAATTTGCATTTCTTTCTTCACATGTTTACCAATATTGGCAGAAAGTTTACCTCAAAGGAATTGCAGGGACATTTTATCTGGCATTCCATTCTTATGTGGTAAGTACTGATATTCATTTAGTTCTTGTCATATATTTTCAATATTTTTTAAATCCCCTAAATTGTAATTTTTTATTTCCAGATGCCGAAGAGATAAGGAATGATTCTATGAATGCCTTATTCTTATTGAAAAATTAGCATCTAACGATAAAGAGGTAAATAATTACATGAAATCTACATTCTATGTATTGACATTAATTGTTTCTTCAGATTTTATATATTGCAGATATAAACTGATTCTTTAATTTATATTCAGATGCAAATGTCCCTTGAGTACCTTTTGGAGGCAAAAACTTTTGGAAGCCAATATTTGAAGAGTTGGTCTTTTTCTTAAACAGTCCTAGTAAGTGTCAAAACAAACTTAAAATATTAAGTTTTAAAATTTTAATTCAGCTGATGTTAATATATATATATATATATATATATATATATATATATATATATATATATATATATATATATATATATATATATATATATATATATATATATATATATATATATATATATATATATATATATATATATATATATATATATATATATATATATATATATATATATATATATATATATATATATATATATATATATATATATATATATATATATATATATATATATATATATATATATATATATATATAAAAAGGCATGTTTTTTAATTAATTCATATCCTTTCTTTTTTAAATAAAAATTTGACATTTCGAAGATTTCAAGGAGTATTGATGTTAGATTTTGTAGAAAATATTATTAGGCGAGGACTACAATAATATTTTCAATACGCATGGATTGCTCACAAACTCTTCAATCGCACCAAGAAATACGACTGATAACAATTTCAAAACTCCAGAACTTTCTTGTATAAGATTTGGAGACATTCTCTGCCCAAGAGAGAATAAATTTAAAATAGCAAGAAGCAACAAGTAATTGAAGCAAAAATTCCAAAGAGTAAAGTATATATTTTTATTATTTATTAGTTAAAATTCTTACTAATTTGCATTTCTTTCTTCACATGTTTACCAATATTGGCAGAAAGTTTACCTCAAAGGAATTGCAGGGACATTTTATCTGGCATTCCATTCTTATGTGGTAAGTACTGATATTCATTTAGTTCTTGTCATATATTTTCAATATTTTTTAAATCCCCTAAATTGTAATTTTTTATTTCCAGATGCCGAAGAGATAAGGAATGATTCTATGAATGCCTTATTCTTATTGAAAAATTAGCATCTAACGATAAAGAGGTAAATAATTACATGAAATCTACATTCTATGTATTGACATTAATTGTTTCTTCAGATTTTATATATTGCAGAGATAAACTGATTCTTTAATTTATATTCAGATGCAAATGTCCCTTGAGTACCTTTTGGAGGGAAAAACTTTTGGAAGCCAATATTTGAAGAGTTGGGCTTTTTCTTAAACAGTCCTAGTAAGTGTCAAAACAAACTTAAAATATTAAGTTTTAAAATTTTAATTCAGCTGATGTTAATATATATATAAAAAAAAAAGACATGTTTTTTAATTAATTCATATGATTTCTTTTTTAGATAAAAATTTGACATTTCGAAGATTTCAAGGAGTATTGATGTCAGATTTTGTAGAAAATATTATTAGGCGAGGATTACAATAATATTTTTAACACGCATGGATTGCTCACAAACTCTTCATTCGCACCAAGAAATAATACAGATAACATTTTCAAAACTCCAGAACTTTGTTTGGATAAGATTTGAAGACATTTTTTGTCTAAGAGAGAAGAAAATTAAAATAGCTAGAAGCAACAAGTGAATGAAACCAAAATTCCAAAGAGTAAAGTATATATTTTTATTATTTATTAGTTAAAATTCTTACTAATTTGCATTTCTTTTTCACATGTTTACCAATATTGGCAGAAAGTTTACCTCAAAGGAATTGCAGGGACATTTTATCTGGCATTCCATTCTTATGTGGTAAGTACTGATATTCATTTAGTTCTTGTCATATATTTTCAATATTTTTTAAATCCCCTAAATTGTAATTTTTTATTTCCAGATGCCGAAGAGATAAGGAATGATTCTATGAATGCCTTACTCTTATTGAAGAAATAAGCATCTAACGATAAAGAGGTAAATAAATACATTAAATCTACATTCTATGTATTGAGATTAATTGTTTCTTCAGATTTAATATATTGCAGAGATAAACTGATTGTTTAATTTATATTCAGATGCAAATGTCCCTTGAGTACCTTTTGGAGGCAAAAACTTTTGGAAGCCAATATTTGAAGAGTTGGTCTTTTTCTTAAACAGTCCTAGTAAGTGTCAAAACAAACTTAAAATATTAAGTTTTAAAATTTTAATTCAGCTGATGTTAATATATATATATATATATATATATATATATATATATATATATATATATATATATATATATATATATATATATATATATATATATATATATATATATATATATATAAAAAGGCATGTTTTTTAATTAATTCATATCCTTTCTTTTTTAGATAAAAATTTGACATTTCGAAGATTTCAAGGAGTATTGATGTTAGATTTTGTAGAAAATATTATTAGGCGAGGACTACAAGAATATTTTCAACACGCATGGATTGCTCACAAACTCTTCAATCGCACCAAGAAATAATACAGATAACAATTTCAAAACTCCTGAACTTTGTTTGGATAAGATTTGAAGACATTTTTTGTCTAAGAGAGAAGAAAATTAAAATAGCTAGAAGCAACAAGTGAATGAAGCCAAAATTCCAAAGAGTAAAGTATATATTTTTATTATTTATTAGTTAAAATTCTTACTAATTTGCATTTCTTTTTCATATGTTTACCAATATTGGCAGAAAGTTTACCTCAAAGGAATTGCAGGGACATTTTAGCTGGCATTCCATTCTTGTGTGGTAAGTACTGATATTCATTTAGTTCTTGTCATATATTTTCAATATTTTTTAAATCCCCTAAATTGTAATTTTTTATTTCCAGATGCCGAAGAGATAAGGAATGATTCTATGGATGCCTTACTCTTATTGAAGAAATGAGCATCTAACGATAAAGAGGTAAATAAATACATGAAATCTACATTCTATGTATTGACATTAATTGTTTCTTCAGATTTTATATATTGCATAGATAAACTGATTCTTAAATTTATTTTCAGATGCAAATGTCCCTTGAGTACCTTTTGGAGGGAAAAACTTTTGGAAGCCAATATTTGAAGAGTTGGTCTTTTTCTTAAACAGTCCTAGTAAGTGTTAAAACAAACTTAAAATATTAAGTTTTAAAATTTTAATTCAGCTGATGTTATTATATATATATATAAAAAAAAAGACATGTTTTTTAATTAATTCATATCCTTTCTTTTGTAGATAAAAATTTGACATTTCGAAAATTTCAAGGAGTATTGATGTCAGATTTTGTAGAAAATATTATTAGGCGAGGACTACATTAATATTTTCAATACGCATGGATTGCTCACAAACTCTTCAATCGCACCAAGAAATACGACTGATAACAATTTCAAAACTCCAGAACTTTCTTGTATAAGATTTGAAGACATTCTCTGCCCAAGAGAGAATAAATTTAAAATAGAAAGAAGCAACAAGTAATTGAAACAAAAATTCCAAAGAGTAAAGTATATATTTTTATTATTTATTAGTTAAAATTCTTATTAGTTTGCATTTCTTTTTCACATGTTTACCAATATTGGCAGAAAGTTTACCTCAAAGGAATTGCAGGGACATTTTATCTGCCATTCCATTCTTATGTGGTAAGTACTGATATTCATTTAGTTCTTGTCATATATTTTCAATATTTTTTAAATCCCCTAAATTGTAATTTTTTATTTCCAGATGCCGAAGAGATAAGGAATGATTCTATGAATGCCTTACTCTTATTGAAGAAATAAGCATCTAACGATAAAGAGGTAAATAATTACATGAAATCTACATTCTATGTATTGACATTAATTGTTTCTTCAGATTTTATATATTGCAGAGATAAACTGATTCTTTAATTTATATTCAGATGCAAATGTCCCTTGAGTACCTTTTGGAGGGAAAAACTTTTGGAAGCCAATATTTGAAGAGTTGGGCTTTTTCTTAAACAGTCCTAGTAAGTGTCAAAACAAACTTAAAATATTAAGTTTTAAAATTTTAATTCAGCTGATGTTAATATATATATATAAAAAAAAAGGCATGTTTTTTAATTAATTCATATCCTTTTTTTTAGATAAAAATTTGACATTTCGAAGATTTCAAGGAGTATTGATGTCAGATTTTGTAGAAAATATTATTAGGCGAGGACTACATTAATATTTTCAATACGCATGGATTGCTCACAAACTCTTCAATCGCACCAAAAAATACGACTGATAACAATTTCAAAACTCCAGAACTTTCTTGTATAAGATTTGAAGACATTCTCTGCCCAAGAGAGAATAAATTTAAAATAGCAAGAAGCAACAAGTAATTGAAGCAAAAATTCCAAAGAGTAAAGTATATATTTTAATTATTTATTAGTTAAAATTCTTACTAATTTGCATTTCTTTCTTCACATGTTTACCAATATTGGCAGAAAGTTTACCTCAAAGGAATTGCAGGGACATTTTATCTGGCATTCCATTCTTATGTGGTAAGTACTGATATTCATTTAGTTCTTGTCATATATTTTCAATATTTTTTAAATCCCCTAAATTGTAATTTTTTATTTCCAGATGCCGAAGAGATAAGGAATGATTCTATGAATGCCTTATTCTTATTGAAAAATTAGCATCTAACGATAAAGAGGTAAATAATTACATGAAATCTACATTCTAAGTATTGACATTAATTGTTTCTTCAGATTTTATATATTGCAGAGATAAACTGATTCTTTAATTTATATTCAGATGCAAATGTCCATTGAGTACCTTTTGGAGGGAAAAACTTTTGGAAGCCAATATTTGAAGAGTTGGGCTTTTTCTTAAACAGTCCTAGTAAGTGTCAAAACAAACTTAAAATATTAAGTTTTAAAATTTTAATTCAGCTGATGTTAATATATATATATATAAAAATAAGGCATGTTTTTTAATTAATTCATATCCTTTTTTTTTTAGATAAAAATTTGACATTTCGAAGATTTCAAGGAGTATTGATGTCAGATTTTGTAGAAAATATTATTAGGCGAGGACTACATTAATATTTTCAATACGCATGGATTGCTCACAAACTCTTCAATCGCACCAAGAAATACGACTGATAACAATTTCAAAACTCCAGAACTTTCTTGTATAAGATTTGAAGACATTCTCTGCCCAAGAGAGAATAAATTTAAAATAGCAAGAAGCAACAAGTAATTGAAGCAAAAATTCCAAAGAGTAAAGTATATATTTTTATTATTTATTAGTTAAAATTCTTACTAATTTGCATTTCTTTCTTCACATGTTTACCAATATTGGCAGAAAGTTTACCTCAAAGGAATTGCAGGGACATTTTAGCTGGCATTCCATTCTTATGTGGTAAGTACTGATATTCATTTAGTTCTTGTCATATATTTTCAATATTTTTTAAATCTCCTAAATTGTAATTTTTTATTTCCAGATGCCGAAGAGATAAGGAATGATTCTATGGATGCCTTACTCTTATTGAAGAAATGAGCATCTAACGATAAAGAGGTAAATAAATACATGAAATCTACATTCTATGTATTGACATTAATTGTTTCTTCAGATTTTATATATTGCATAGATAAACTGATTCTTTAATTTATTTCAGATGTAAATGTCCCTTGAGTACCTTTTGGAGGGAAAAACTTTTGGAAGCCAATATTTGAAGAGTTGGGCTTTTTCTTAAACAGTCCTAGTAAGTGTCAAAACAAACTTAAAATATTAAGTTTTAAAATTTTAATTCAGCTGATGTTAATATATATATATATATATAAAAAAAGGCATGTTTTTTAATTAATTCATATCCTTTTTTTTTAGATAAAAATTTGACATTTCGAAGATTTCAAGGAGTATTCATGTCAGATTTTGTAGAAAATATTATTAGGCGAGGACTACAATAATATTTTCAATACGCATGGATTGCTCACAAACTTTTCAATCGCACCAAGAAATACGACTGATAACAATTTCAAAACTCCAGAACTCTCTTGTATAAGATTTGAAGACATTGTCTGCCCAAGAGAGAATAAATTTAAAATAGCAAGAAGCAACAAGTAATTGAAGCAAAAATTCCAAAGAGTAAAGTATATATTTTTTTTATTTATTAGTTAAAATTCTTACTAATTTGCATTTCTTTCTTCACATGTTTACCAATATTGGCAGAAAGTTTACCTCAAAGGAATTGCAGGGACATTTTAGATGGCATTCCATTCTTATGTGGTAAGTACTGATATTCATTTAGTTCTTGTCATATATTTTCAATATTTTTTAAATCCCCTAAATTGTAATTTATTATTTCCAGATGCCGAAGAGATAAGGAATGATTCTATGGATGCCTTACTCTTATAGAAGGAATGAGCATCTAACGATAAAGAGGTAAATAAATACATGAAATCTACATTCTATGTATTGACATTAATTGTTTCTTCAGATTTTATATATTGCATAGATAAACTGATTCTTAAATTTATTTTCAGATTCAAATGTCCCTTGAGTACCTTTTGGAGGGAAAAACTTTTGGAAGCCAATATTTGAAGAGTTGGTCTTTTTCTTAAACAGTCCTAGTAAGTGTTAAAACAAACTTAAAATATTAAGTTTTAAAATTTTAATTCAGCTGATGTTAATATATATATAAAAAAAAATACATGTTTTTTAATTAATTCAAATCCTTTCTTTTGTAGATAAAAATTTGACATTTCGAAAATTTCAAGGAGTATTGATGTCAGATTTTGTAGAAAATATTATTAGGCGAGGACTACAATAATTTTTTCAATACGCATGGATTGCTCACACTCTTCAATCGCACCAAGAAATACGACTGATAACAATTTCAAAACTCCAGAACTTTCTTGTATAAGATTTGGAGACATTCTCTGCCCAAGAGAGAATAAATTTAAAATAGCAAGAAGCAACAAGTAATTGAAGCAAAAATTCCAAAGAGTAAAGTATATATTTTTATTATTTATTAGTTAAAATTCTTACTAATTTGCATTTCTTTCTTCACATGTTTACCAATATTGGCAGAAAGTTTACCTCAAAGGAATTGCAGGGACATTTTATCTGGCATTCCATTCTTATGTGGTAAGTACTGATATTCATTTAGTTCTTGTCATATATTTTCAATATTTTTTAAATCCACTAAATTGTAATTTTTTATTTCCAGATGCCGAAGAGATAAGGAATGATTCTATGAATGCCTTATTCTTATTGAAAAATTAGCATCTAACGATAAAGAGGTAAATAATTACATGAAATCTACATTCTATGTATTGACATTAATTGTTTCTTCAGATTTTATATATTGCATAGATAAACTGATTCTTAAATTTATTTTCAGATGCAAATGTCCCTTGAGTACCTTTTGGAGGGAAAAACTTTTGGAAGCCAATATTTGAAGAGTTGGTCTTTTTCTTAAACAGTCCTAGTAAGTGTTAAAACAAACTTAAAATATTAAGTTTTAAAATTTTAATTCAGCTGATGTTAATATATATATAAAAAAAAATACATGTTTTTTAATTAATTCAAATCCTTTCTTTTGTAGATAAAACTTTGACATTTCGAAAATTTCAAGGAGTATTGATGTCAGATTTTGTAGAAAATATTATTAGGCGAGGACTACAATAATATTTTCAATACGCATGGATTGCTCACAAACTCTTCAATCGCACCAAGAAATACGACTGATAACAATTTCAAAACTCCAGAACTTTCTTGTATAAGATTTGGAGACATTCTCTGCCCAAGAGAGAATAAATTTAAAATAGCAAGAAGCAACAAGTAATTGAAGCAAAAATTCCAAAGAGTAAAGTATATATTTTTATTATTTATTAGTTAAAATTCTTACTAATTTGCATTTCTTTCTTCACATGTTTACCAATATTGGCAGAAAGTTTACCTCAAAGGAATTGCAGGGACATTTTATCTGGCATTCCATTCTTATGTGGTAAGTACTGATATTCATTTAGTTCTTGTCATATATTTTCAATATTTTTTAAATCCCCTAAATTGTAATTTTTTATTTCCAGATGCCGAAGAGATAAGGAATGATTCTATGAATGCCTTATTCTTATTGAAAAATTAGCATCTAACGATAAAGAGGTAAATAATTACATGAAATCTACATTCTATGTATTGACATTAATTGTTTCTTCAGATTTTATATATTGCAGATATAAACTGATTCTTTAATTTATATTCAGATGCAAATGTCCCTTGAGTACCTTTTGGAGGCAAAAACTTTTGGAAGCCAATATTTGAAGAGTTGGTCTTTTTCTTAAACAGTCCTAGTAAGTGTCAAAACAAACTTAAAATATTAAGTTTTAAAATTTTAATTCAGCTGATGTTAATATATATATATATATATAAAAAGGCATGTTTTTTAATTAATTCATATCCTTTCTTTTTTAAATAAAAATTTGACATTTCGAAGATTTCAAGGAGTATTGATGTTAGATTTTGTAGAAAATATTATTAGGCGAGGACTACAATAATATTTTCAATACGCATGGATTGCTCACAAACTCTTCAATCGCACCAAGAAATACGACTGATAACAATTTCAAAACTCCAGAACTTTCTTGTATAAGATTTGGAGACATTCTCTGCCCAAGAGAGAATAAATTTAAAATAGCAAGAAGCAACAAGTAATTGAAGCAAAAATTCCAAAGAGTAAAGTATATATTTTTATTATTTATTAGTTAAAATTCTTACTAATTTGCATTTCTTTCTTCACATGTTTACCAATATTGGCAGAAAGTTTACCTCAAAGGAATTGCAGGGACATTTTATCTGGCATTCCATTCTTATGTGGTAAGTACTGATATTCATTTAGTTCTTGTCATATATTTTCAATATTTTTTAAATCCCCTAAATTGTAATTTTTTATTTCCAGATGCCGAAGAGATAAGGAATGATTCTATGAATGCCTTATTCTTATTGAAAAATTAGCATCTAACGATAAAGAGGTAAATAATTACATGAAATCTACATTCTATGTATTGACATTAATTGTTTCTTCAGATTTTATATATTGCAGAGATAAACTGATTCTTTAATTTATATTCAGATGCAAATGTCCCTTGAGTACCTTTTGGAGGGAAAAACTTTTGGAAGCCAATATTTGAAGAGTTGGGCTTTTTCTTAAACAGTCCTAGTAAGTGTCAAAACAAACTTAAAATATTAAGTTTTAAAATTTTAATTCAGCTGATGTTAATATATATATATAAAAAAAAAGACATGTTTTTTAATTAATTCATATGATTTCTTTTTTAGATAAAAATTTGACATTTCGAAGATTTCAAGGAGTATTGATGTCAGATTTTGTAGAAAATATTATTAGGCGAGGATTACAATAATATTTTTAACACGCATGGATTGCTCACAAACTCTTCATTCGCACCAAGAAATAATACAGATAACATTTTCAAAACTCCAGAACTTTGTTTGGATAAGATTTGAAGACATTTTTTGTCTAAGAGAGAAGAAAATTAAAATAGCTAGAAGCAACAAGTGAATGAAACCAAAATTCCAAAGAGTAAAGTATATATTTTTATTATTTATTAGTTAAAATTCTTACTAATTTGCATTTCTTTTTCACATGTTTACCAATATTGGCAGAAAGTTTACCTCAAAGGAATTGCAGGGACATTTTATCTGGCATTCCATTCTTATGTGGTAAGTACTGATATTCATTTAGTTCTTGTCATATATTTTCAATATTTTTTAAATCCCCTAAATTGTAATTTTTTATTTCCAGATGCCGAAGAGATAAGGAATGATTCTATGAATGCCTTACTCTTATTGAAGAAATAAGCATCTAACGATAAAGAGGTAAATAAATACATTAAATCTACATTCTATGTATTGAGATTAATTGTTTCTTCAGATTTAATATATTGCAGAGATAAACTGATTGTTTAATTTATATTCAGATGCAAATGTCCCTTGAGTACCTTTTGGAGGCAAAAACTTTTGGAAGCCAATATTTGAAGAGTTGGTCTTTTTCTTAAACAGTCCTAGTAAGTGTCAAAACAAACTTAAAATATTAAGTTTGAAAATTTTAATTCAGCTGATGTTAATATATATATATATATATATATATATATATATATATATATATATATATATATATATATATATATATATATATATATATATATATAAAGGCATGTTTTTTAATTAATTCATATCCTTTCTTTTTTAGATAAAAATTTGACATTTCGAAGATTTCAAGGAGTATTGATGTTAGATTTTGTAGAAAATATTATTAGGCGAGGACTACAAGAATATTTTCAACACGCATGGATTGCTCACAAACTCTTCAATCGCACCAAGAAATAATACAGATAACAATTTCAAAACTCCTGAACTTTGTTTGGATAAGATTTGAAGACATTTTTTGTCTAAGAGAGAAGAAAATTAAAATAGCTAGAAGCAACAAGTGAATGAAGCCAAAATTCCAAAGAGTAAAGTATATATTTTTATTATTTATTAGTTAAAATTCTTACTAATTTGCATTTCTTTTTCATATGTTTACCAATATTGGCAGAAAGTTTACCTCAAAGGAATTGCAGGGACATTTTAGCTGGCATTCCATTCTTGTGTGGTAAGTACTGATATTCATTTAGTTCTTGTCATATATTTTCAATATTTTTTAAATCCCCTAAATTGTAATTTTTTATTTCCAGATGCCGAAGAGATAAGGAATGATTCTATGGATGCCTTACTCTTATTGAAGAAATGAGCATCTAACGATAAAGAGGTAAATAAATACATGAAATCTACATTCTATGTATTGACATTAATTGTTTCTTCAGATTTTATATATTGCATAGATAAACTGATTCTTAAATTTATTTTCAGATGCAAATGTCCCTTGAGTACCTTTTGGAGGGAAAAACTTTTGGAAGCCAATATTTGAAGAGTTGGTCTTTTTCTTAAACAGTCCTAGTAAGTGTTAAAACAAACTTAAAATATTAAGTTTTAAAATTTTAATTCAGCTGATGTTAATATATATATATATAAAAAAAAAGACATGTTTTTTAATTAATTCATATCCTTTCTTTTGTAGATAAAAATTTGACATTTCGAAAATTTCAAGGAGTATTGATGTCAGATTTTGTAGAAAATATAATTAGGCGAGGACTACATTAATATTTTCAATACGCATGGATTGCTCACAAACTCTTCAATCGCACCAAGAAATACGACTGATAACAATTTCAAAACTCCAGAACTTTCTTGTATAAGATTTGAAGACATTCTCTGCCCAAGAGAGAATAAATTTAAAATAGCAAGAAGCAACAAGTAATTGAAGCAAAAATTCCATAGAGTAAAGTATATATTTTTATTATTTATTAGTTAAAATTCTTACTAATTTGCATTTCTTTCTTCACATGTTTACCAATATTGGCAGAAAGTTTACCTCAAAGGAATTGCAGGGACATTTTAGATGGCATTCCATTCTTATGTGGTAAGTACTGATATTCATTTAGTTCTTGTCATATATTTTCAATATTTTTTAAATCCCCTAAATTATAATTTATTATTTCCAGATGCCGAAGAGATAAGGAATGATTCTATGGATGCCTTACTCTTATAGAAGGAATGAGCATCTAACGTTAAAGAGGTAAATAAATACATGAAATCTACATTCTATGTATTGACATTAATTGTTTCTTCAGATTTTATATATTGCATAGATAAACTGATTCTTAAATTTATTTTCAGATGCAAATGTCCCTTGAGTACCTTTTGGAGGGAAAAACTTTTGGAAGCCAATATTTGAAGAGTTGGTCTTTTTCTTAAACAGTCCTAGTAAGTGTCAAAACAAACTTAAAATATTAAGTTTTAAAATTTTAATTCAGCTGATGTTAATATATATATATAAAAAAAATACATGTTTTTTAATTAATTCATATCCTTTCTTTTTTAGATAAAAATTTGACATTTCGAAAATTTCAAGGAGTTTTGATGTCAGATTTTGTAGAAAATATTATTAGGTGAGGACTACATTAATATTTTCAACCCGCATGGATTGCTCACAAACTCTTCAATCGCACCAAGAAATACGACTGATAACAATTTCAAAACTCCAGAACTCTCTTGTATAAGATTTGAAGACATTGTCTGCCCAAGAGAGAATAAATTTAAAATAGCAAGAAGCAACAAGTAATTGAAGCAAAAATTCCAAAGAGTAAAGTATATATTTTTTTTATTTATTAGTTAAAATTCTTACTAATTTGCATTTCTTTCTTCACATGTTTACCAATATTGGCAGAAAGTTTACCTCAAAGGAATTGCAGGGACATTTTAGATGGCATTCCATTCTTATGTGGTAAGTACTGATATTCATTTAGTTCTTGTCATATATTTTCAATATTTTTTAAATCCCCTAAATTGTAATTTATTATTTCCAGATGCCGAAGAGATAAGGAATGATTCTATGGATGCCTTACTCTTATAGAAGGAATGAGCATCTAACGATAAAGAGGTAAATAAATACATGAAATCTACATTCTATGTATTGACATTAATTGTTTCTTCAGATTTTATATATTGCATAGATAAACTGATTCTTAAATTTATTTTCAGATGCAAATGTCCCTTGAGTACCTTTTGGAGGGAAAAACTTTTGGAAGCCAATATTTGAAGAGTTGGTGTTTTTCTTAAACAGTCCTAGTAAGTGTTAAAACAAACTTAAAATATTAAGTTTTAAAATTTTAATTCAGCTGATGTTAATATATATATAAAAAAAAATACATGTTTTTTAATTAATTCAAATCCTTTCTTTTGTAGATAAAACTTTGACATTTCGAAAATTTCAAGGAGTATTGATGTCAGATTTTGTAGAAAATATTATTAGGCGAGGACTACAATAATATTTTCAATACGCATGGATTGCTCACAAACTCTTCAATCGCACCAAGAAATACGACTGATAACAATTTCAAAACTCCAGAACTTTCTTGTATAAGATTTGGAGACATTCTCTGCCCAAGAGAGAATAAATTTAAAATAGCAAGAAGCAACAAGTAATTGAAGCAAAAATTCCAAAGAGTAAAGTATATATTTTTATTATTTATTAGTTAAAATTCTTACTAATTTGCATTTCTTTCTTCACATGTTTACCAATATTGGCAGAAAGTTTACCTCAAAGGAATTGCAGGGACATTTTATCTGGCATTCCATTCTTATGTGGTAAGTACTGATATTCATTTAGTTCTTGTCATATATTTTCAATATTTTTTAAATCCCCTAAATTGTAATTTTTTATTTCCAGATGCCGAAGAGATAAGGAATGATTCTATGAATGCCTTATTCTTATTGAAAAATTAGCATCTAACGATAAAGAGGTAAATAATTACATGAAATCTACATTCTATGTATTGACATTAATTGTTTCTTCAGATTTTATATATTGCAGATATAAACTGATTCTTTAATTTATATTCAGATGCAAATGTCCCTTGAGTACCTTTTGGAGGCAAAAACTTTTGGAAGCCAATATTTGAAGAGTTGGTCTTTTTCTTAAACAGTCCTAGTAAGTGTCAAAACAAACTTAAAATATTAAGTTTTAAAATTTTAATTCAGCTGATGTTAATATATATATATATATATATATATATATATATATATATATATATATATATATATATATATATATATATATATATATATATATATATATATATATATATATATATATATATATATATATATATATATATATATATATATATATATATATATATATATATATATATATATATATATATATATATATATATA
Source organism: Linyphia triangularis (assembly GCA_963978545.1). NCBI lineage: Eukaryota > Metazoa > Arthropoda > Arachnida > Araneae > Linyphiidae > Linyphia > Linyphia triangularis. The sequence goes on from OZ021728.1 coordinate 52,787,960, forward strand.
TATATATATATAAAAAGGCATGTTTTTTAATTAATTCATATCCTTTCTTTTTTAAATAAAAATTTGACATTTCGAAGATTTCAAGGAGTATTGATGTTAGATTTTGTAGAAAATATTATTAGGCGTGGACTACAAGAATATTTTCAACACGCATGGATTGCTCACAAACTCTTCAATCGCACCAAGAAATAATACAGATAACAATTTCAAAACTCCTGAACTTTGTTTGGATAAGATTTGAAGACATTTTTTGTCTAAGAGAGAAGAAAATTAAAATAGCTAGAAGCAACAAGTGAATGAAGCCAAAATTCCAAAGAGTAAAGTATATATTTTTATTATTTATTAGTTAAAATTCTTACTAATTTGCATTTCTTTTTCATATGTTTACCAATATTGGCAGAAAGTTTACCTCAAAGGAATTGCAGGGACATTTTAGCTGGCATTCCATTCTTGTGTGGTAAGTACTGATATTCATTTAGTTCTTGTCATATATTTTCAATATTTTTTAAATCCCCTAAATTGTAATTTTTTATTTCCAGATGCCGAAGAGATAAGGAATGATTCTATGGATGCCTTACTCTTATTGAAGAAATGAGCATCTAACGATAAAGAGGTAAATAAATACATGAAATCTACATTCTATGTATTGACATTAATTGTTTCTTCAGATTTTATATATTGCATAGATAAACTGATTCTTAAATTTATTTTCAGATGCAAATGTCCCTTGAGTACCTTTTGGAGGGAAAAACTTTTGGAAGCCAATATTTGAAGAGTTGGTCTTTTTCTTAAACAGTCCTAGTAAGTGTTAAAACAAACTTAAAATATTAAGTTTTAAAATTTTAATTCAGCTGATGTTAATATATATATATATAAAAAAAAAGACATGTTTTTTAATTAATTCATATCCTTTCTTTTGTAGATAAAAATTTGACATTTCGAAAATTTCAAGGAGTATTGATGTCAGATTTTGTAGAAAATATTATTAGGCGAGGACTACATTAATATTTTCAATACGCATGGATTGCTCACAAACTCTTCAATCGCACCAAGAAATACGACTGATAACAATTTCAAAACTCCAGAACTTTCTTGTATAAGATTTGAAGACATTCTCTGCCCAAGAGAGAATAAATTTAAAATAGCAAGAAGCAACAAGTAATTGAAGCAAAAATTCCATAGAGTAAAGTATATATTTTTATTATTTATTAGTTAAAATTCTTACTAATTTGCATTTCTTTCTTCACATGTTTACCAATATTGGCAGAAAGTTTACCTCAAAGGAATTGCAGGGACATTTTAGATGGCATTCCATTCTTATGTGGTAAGTACTGATATTCATTTAGTTCTTGTCATATATTTTCAATATTTTTTAAATCCCCTAAATTATAATTTATTATTTCCAGATGCCGAAGAGATAAGGAATGATTCTATGGATGCCTTACTCTTATAGAAGGAATGAGCATCTAACGTTAAAGAGGTAAATAAATACATGAAATCTACATTCTATGTATTGACATTAATTGTTTCTTCAGATTTTATATATTGCATAGATAAACTGATTCTTAAATTTATTTTCAGATGCAAATGTCCCTTGAGTACCTTTTGGAGGGAAAAACTTTTGGAAGCCAATATTTGAAGAGTTGCTCTTTTTCTTAAACAGTCCTAGTAGGTGTTAAAACAAACTTAAAATATTAAGTTTTAAAATTTTAATTCAGCTGATGTTAATATATATATAAAAAAAAATACATGTTTTTTAATTAATTCAAATCCTTTCTTTTGTAGATAAAAATTTGACATTTCGAAAATTTCAAGGAGTATTGATGTCAGATTTTGTAGAAAATATTATTAGGCGAGGACTACATTAATATTTTCAATACGCATGGATTGCTCACAAACTTTTCAATCGCAGCAAGAAATACGACTGATAACAATTTCAAAACTCCAGAACTTTCTTGTATAAGATTTGAAGACATTCTCTGCCCAAGAGAGAATAAATTTAAAATAGCAAGAAGCAACAAGTTATTGAAGCAAAAATTCCAAAGAGTAAAGTATATATTTTTATTATTTATTAGTTAAAATTCTTACTAATTTGCATTTCTTTCTTCACATGTTTACCAATATTGGCAAAAAGTTTACCTCAAAGGAATTGCAGGGACATTTTAGCTGGCATTCCATTCTTATGTGGTAAGTACTGATATTCATTTAGTTCTTGTCTTATATTTTCAATATTTTTTAAATCCCCTAAATTGTAATTTTTTATTTCCAGATGCCGAAGAGATAAGGAATAATTCTATGGATGCCTTACTCTTATTGAAGAAATGAGCATCTAACGATAAAGAGGTAAATAAATACATGAAATCTACATTCTATGTATTGACATTAATTGTTTCTTCAGATTTTATATATTGCATAGATAAACTGATTCTTTAATTTATTTTCAGATGCAAATGTCCCTTGAGTACCTTTTGGAGGGAAAAACTTTTGGAAGCCAATATTTGAAGAGTTGGTCTTTTCTTAAACAGTCCTAGTAAGTGTCAAAACAAACTTAAAATATTAAGTTTTAAAATTTTAATTCAGCTGATGTTAATATATATATATAAAAAAAATACATGTTTTTTAATTAATTCATATCCTTTCTTTTTTAGATAAAAATTTGACATTTCGAAAATTTCAAGGAGTATTGATGTCAGATTTTGTAGAAAATATTATTAGGTGAGGACTACATTAATATTTTCAACCCGCATGGATTGCTCACAAACTCTTCAATCGCACCAAGAAATACGACTGATAACAATTTCAAAACTCCAGAACTCTCTTGTATAAGATTTGAAGACATTGTCTGCCCAAGAGAGAATAAATTTAAAATAGCAAGAAGCAACAAGTAATTGAAGCAAAAATTCCAAAGAGTAAAGTATATATTTTTTTTATTTATTAGTTAAAATTCTTACTAATTTGCATTTCTTTCTTCACATGTTTACCAATATTGGCAGAAAGTTTACCTCAAAGGAATTGCAGGGACATTTTAGATGGCATTCCATTCTTATGTGGTAAGTACTGATATTCATTTAGTTCTTGTCATATATTTTCAATATTTTTTAAATCCCCTAAATTGTAATTTATTATTTCCAGATGCCGAAGAGATAAGGAATGATTCTATGGATGCCTTACTCTTATAGAAGGAATGAGCATCTAACGATAAAGAGGTAAATAAATACATGAAATCTACATTCTATGTATTGACATTAATTGTTTCTTCAGATTTTATATATTGCATAGATAAACTGATTCTTAAATTTATTTTCAGATGCAAATGTCCCTTGAGTACCTTTTGGAGGGAAAAACTTTTGGAAGCCAATATTTGAAGAGTTGGTCTTTTTCTTAAACAGTCCTAGTAAGTGTTAAAACAAACTTAAAATATTAAGTTTTAAAATTTTAATTCAGCTGATGTTAATATATATATAAAAAAAATACATGTTTTTTAATTAATTCAAATCCTTTCTTTTGTAGATAAAAATTTGACATTTCGAAAATTTCAAGGAGTATTGATGTCAGATTTTGTAGAAAATATTATTAGGCGAGGACTACATTAATATTTTCAATACGCATGGATTGCTCACAAACTCTTCAATCGCACCAAGAAATAATACAGATAACAATTTCAAAACTCCAGAACTTTGTTTGGATAAGATTTGAAGACATTTTTTGTCTAAGAGAGAAGAAAATTAAAATAGCTAGAAGCAACAAGTGAATGCAGCCAAAATTCCAAAGAGTAAAGTATATATTTTTATTATTTATTAGTTAAAATTCTTACTAATTTGCATTTCTTTTTCACATGTTTACCAATATTGGCAGAAAGTTTACCTCAAAGGAATTGCAGGGACATTTTAGATGGCATTCCATTCTTATGTGGTAAGTACTGATATTCATTTAGTTCTTGTCATATATTTTCAATATTTTTTAAATCCCCTAAATTGTAATTTTTTATTTCCAGATGCCGAAGAGATAAGGAATGATTCTATGAATGCCTTATTCTTATTGAAAAATTAGCATCTAACGATAAAGAGGTAAATAATTACATGAAATCTACATTCTATGTATTAACATTAATTGTTTCTTCAGATTTTATATATTGCAGATATAAACTGATTCTTTAATTTATATTCAGATGCAAATGTCCCTTGAGTACCTTTTGGAGGCAAAAACTTTTGGAAGCCAATATTTGAAGAGTTGGTCTTTTTCTTAAACAGTCCTAGTAAGTGTCAAAACAAACTTAAAATATTAAGTTTTAAAATTTTAATTCAGCTGATGTTAATATATATATATATATATATATATATATATATATATATATATATATATATATATATATATATATATATATATATATATATATATATATATATATATATATATATATATATATATATATATATATATATATATATATATATATATATATATATATATATATATATATATATATATATATATATATATATATATATATATATATATATATATATATATATATATATATATATATATATATATATATATATAAAAAGGCATGTTTTTTAATTAATTCATATCCTTTCTTTTTTAAATAAAAATTTGACATTTCGAAGATTTCAAGGAGTATTGATGTTAGATTTTGTAGAAAATATTATTAGGCGAGGACTACAATAATATTTTCAATACGCATGGATTGCTCACAAACTCTTCAATCGCACCAAGAAATACGACTGATAACAATTTCAAAACTCCAGAACTTTCTTGTATAAGATTTGGAGACATTCTCTGCCCAAGAGAGAATAAATTTAAAATAGCAAGAAGCAACAAGTAATTGAAGCAAAAATTCCAAAGAGTAAAGTATATATTTTTATTATTTATTAGTTAAAATTCTTACTAATTTGCATTTCTTTCTTCACATGTTTACCAATATTGGCAGAAAGTTTACCTCAAAGGAATTGCAGGGACATTTTATCTGGCATTCCATTCTTATGTGGTAAGTACTGATATTCATTTAGTTCTTGTCATATATTTTCAATATTTTTTAAATCCCCTAAATTGTAATTTTTTATTTCCAGATGCCGAAGAGATAAGGAATGATTCTATGAATGCCTTATTCTTATTGAAAAATTAGCATCTAACGATAAAGAGGTAAATAATTACATGAAATCTACATTCTATGTATTGACATTAATTGTTTCTTCAGATTTTATATATTGCAGAGATAAACTGATTCTTTAATTTATATTCAGATGCAAATGTCCCTTGAGTACCTTTTGGAGGGAAAAACTTTTGGAAGCCAATATTTGAAGAGTTGGGCTTTTTCTTAAACAGTCCTAGTAAGTGTCAAAACAAACTTAAAATATTAAGTTTTAAAATTTTAATTCAGCTGATGTTAATATATATATAAAAAAAAAAGACATGTTTTTTAATTAATTCATATGATTTCTTTTTTAGATAAAAATTTGACATTTCGAAGATTTCAAGGAGTATTGATGTCAGATTTTGTAGAAAATATTATTAGGCGAGGATTACAATAATATTTTTAACACGCATGGATTGCTCACAAACTCTTCATTCGCACCAAGAAATAATACAGATAACATTTTCAAAACTCCAGAACTTTGTTTGGATAAGATTTGAAGACATTTTTTGTCTAAGAGAGAAGAAAATTAAAATAGCTAGAAGCAACAAGTGAATGAAACCAAAATTCCAAAGAGTAAAGTATATATTTTTATTATTTATTAGTTAAAATTCTTACTAATTTGCATTTCTTTTTCACATGTTTACCAATATTGGCAGAAAGTTTACCTCAAAGGAATTGCAGGGACATTTTATCTGGCATTCCATTCTTATGTGGTAAGTACTGATATTCATTTAGTTCTTGTCATATATTTTCAATATTTTTTAAATCCCCTAAATTGTAATTTTTTATTTCCAGATGCCGAAGAGATAAGGAATGATTCTATGAATGCCTTACTCTTATTGAAGAAATAAGCATCTAACGATAAAGAGGTAAATAAATACATTAAATCTACATTCTATGTATTGAGATTAATTGTTTCTTCAGATTTAATATATTGCAGAGATAAACTGATTGTTTAATTTATATTCAGATGCAAATGTCCCTTGAGTACCTTTTGGAGGCAAAAACTTTTGGAAGCCAATATTTGAAGAGTTGGTCTTTTTCTTAAACAGTCCTAGTAAGTGTCAAAACAAACTTAAAATATTAAGTTTTAAAATTTTAATTCAGCTGATGTTAATATATATATATATATATATATATATATATATATATATATATATATATATATATATATATATATATATATATATATATATATATATATATATATATATATATATATATATATATATATATATATATATATATATATATATATATATATATATATATATATATATATATATATAAAAAGGCATGTTTTTTAATTAATTCATATCCTTTCTTTTTTAGATAAAAATTTGACATTTCGAAGATTTCAAGGAGTATTGATGTTAGATTTTGTAGAAAATATTATTAGGCGAGGACTACAAGAATATTTTCAACACGCATGGATTGCTCACAAACTCTTCAATCGCACCAAGAAATAATACAGATAACAATTTCAAAACTCCTGAACTTTGTTTGGATAAGATTTGAAGACATTTTTTGTCTAAGAGAGAAGAAAATTAAAATAGCTAGAAGCAACAAGTGAATGAAGCCAAAATTCCAAAGAGTAAAGTATATATTTTTATTATTTATTAGTTAAAATTCTTACTAATTTGCATTTCTTTTTCATATGTTTACCAATATTGGCAGAAAGTTTACCTCAAAGGAATTGCAGGGACATTTTAGCTGGCATTCCATTCTTGTGTGGTAAGTACTGATATTCATTTAGTTCTTGTCATATATTTTCAATATTTTTTAAATCCCCTAAATTGTAATTTTTTATTTCCAGATGCCGAAGAGATAAGGAATGATTCTATGGATGCCTTACTCTTATTGAAGAAATGAGCATCTAACGATAAAGAGGTAAATAAATACATGAAATCTACATTCTATGTATTGACATTAATTGTTTCTTCAGATTTTATATATTGCATAGATAAACTGATTCTTAAATTTATTTTCAGATGCAAATGTCCCTTGAGTACCTTTTGGAGGGAAAAACTTTTGGAAGCCAATATTTGAAGAGTTGGTCTTTTTCTTAAACAGTCCTAGTAAGTGTTAAAACAAACTTAAAATATTAAGTTTTAAAATTTTAATTCAGCTGATGTTAATATATATATATATAAAAAAAAAGACATGTTTTTTAATTAATTCATATCCTTTCTTTTGTAGATAAAAATTTGACATTTCGAAAATTTCAAGGAGTATTGATGTCAGATTTTGTAGAAAATATAATTAGGCGAGGACTACATTAATATTTTCAATACGCATGGATTGCTCACAAACTCTTCAATCGCACCAAGAAATACGACTGATAACAATTTCAAAACTCCAGAACTTTCTTGTATAAGATTTGAAGACATTCTCTGCCCAAGAGAGAATAAATTTAAAATAGCAAGAAGCAACAAGTAATTGAAGCAAAAATTCCATAGAGTAAAGTATATATTTTTATTATTTATTAGTTAAAATTCTTACTAATTTGCATTTCTTTCTTCACATGTTTACCAATATTGGCAGAAAGTTTACCTCAAAGGAATTGCAGGGACATTTTAGATGGCATTCCATTCTTATGTGGTAAGTACTGATATTCATTTAGTTCTTGTCATATATTTTCAATATTTTTTAAATCCCCTAAATTATAATTTATTATTTCCAGATGCCGAAGAGATAAGGAATGATTCTATGGATGCCTTACTCTTATAGAAGGAATGAGCATCTAACGTTAAAGAGGTAAATAAATACATGAAATCTACATTCTATGTATTGACATTAATTGTTTCTTCAGATTTTATATATTGCATAGATAAACTGATTCTTAAATTTATTTTCAGATGCAAATGTCCCTTGAGTACCTTTTGGAGGGAAAAACTTTTGGAAGCCAATATTTGAAGAGTTGGTCTTTTTCTTAAACAGTCCTAGTAAGTGTCAAAACAAACTTAAAATATTAAGTTTTAAAATTTTAATTCAGCTGATGTTAATATATATATATAAAAAAAATACATGTTTTTTAATTAATTCATATCCTTTCTTTTTTAGATAAAAATTTGACATTTCGAAAATTTCAAGGAGTTTTGATGTCAGATTTTGTAGAAAATATTATTAGGTGAGGACTACATTAATATTTTCAACCCGCATGGATTGCTCACAAACTCTTCAATCGCACCAAGAAATACGACTGATAACAATTTCAAAACTCCAGAACTCTCTTGTATAAGATTTGAAGACATTGTCTGCCCAAGAGAGAATAAATTTAAAATAGCAAGAAGCAACAAGTAATTGAAGCAAAAATTCCAAAGAGTAAAGTATATATTTTTTTTATTTATTAGTTAAAATTCTTACTAATTTGCATTTCTTTCTTCACATGTTTACCAATATTGGCAGAAAGTTTACCTCAAAGGAATTGCAGGGACATTTTAGATGGCATTCCATTCTTATGTGGTAAGTACTGATATTCATTTAGTTCTTGTCATATATTTTCAATATTTTTTAAATCCCCTAAATTGTAATTTATTATTTCCAGATGCCGAAGAGATAAGGAATGATTCTATGGATGCCTTACTCTTATAGAAGGAATGAGCATCTAACGATAAAGAGGTAAATAAATACATGAAATCTACATTCTATGTATTGACATTAATTGTTTCTTCAGATTTTATATATTGCATAGATAAACTGATTCTTAAATTTATTTTCAGATGCAAATGTCCCTTGAGTACCTTTTGGAGGGAAAAACTTTTGGAAGCCAATATTTGAAGAGTTGGTCTTTTTCTTAAACAGTCCTAGTAAGTGTTAAAACAAACTTAAAATATTAAGTTTTAAAATTTTAATTCAGCTGATGTTAATATATATATAAAAAAAAATACATGTTTTTTAATTAATTCAAATCCTTTCTTTTGTAGATAAAACTTTGACATTTCGAAAATTTCAAGGAGTATTGATGTCAGATTTTGTAGAAAATATTATTAGGCGAGGACTACAATAATATTTTCAATACGCATGGATTGCTCACAAACTCTTCAATCGCACCAAGAAATACGACTGATAACAATTTCAAAACTCCAGAACTTTCTTGTATAAGATTTGGAGACATTCTCTGCCCAAGAGAGAATAAATTTAAAATAGCAAGAAGCAACAAGTAATTGAAGCAAAAATTCCAAAGAGTAAAGTATATATTTTTATTATTTATTAGTTAAAATTCTTACTAATTTGCATTTCTTTCTTCACATGTTTACCAATATTGGCAGAAAGTTTACCTCAAAGGAATTGCAGGGACATTTTATCTGGCATTCCATTCTTATGTGGTAAGTACTGATATTCATTTAGTTCTTGTCATATATTTTCAATATTTTTTAAATCCCCTAAATTGTAATTTTTTATTTCCAGATGCCGAAGAGATAAGGAATGATTCTATGAATGCCTTATTCTTATTGAAAAATTAGCATCTAACGATAAAGAGGTAAATAATTACATGAAATCTACATTCTATGTATTGACATTAATTGTTTCTTCAGATTTTATATATTGCAGATATAAACTGATTCTTTAATTTATATTCAGATGCAAATGTCCCTTGAGTACCTTTTGGAGGCAAAAACTTTTGGAAGCCAATATTTGAAGAGTTGGTCTTTTTCTTAAACAGTCCTAGTAAGTGTCAAAACAAACTTAAAATATTAAGTTTTAAAATTTTAATTCAGCTGATGTTAATATATATATATATATATATATATATATATATATATATATATATATATATATATATATATATATATATATATATATATATATATATATATATATATATATATATATATATATATATATATATATATATATATATATATATATATATATAAAAAGGCATGTTTTTTAATTAATTCATATCCTTTCTTTTTTAAATAAAAATTTGACATTTCGAAGATTTCAAGGAGTATTGATGTTAGATTTTGTAGAAAATATTATTAGGCGTGGACTACAAGAATATTTTCAACACGCATGGATTGCTCACAAACTCTTCAATCGCACCAAGAAATAATACAGATAACAATTTCAAAACTCCTGAACTTTGTTTGGATAAGATTTGAAGACATTTTTTGTCTAAGAGAGAAGAAAATTAAAATAGCTAGAAGCAACAAGTGAATGAAGCCAAAATTCCAAAGAGTAAAGTATATATTTTTATTATTTATTAGTTAAAATTCTTACTAATTTGCATTTCTTTTTCATATGTTTACCAATATTGGCAGAAAGTTTACCTCAAAGGAATTGCAGGGACATTTTAGCTGGCATTCCATTCTTGTGTGGTAAGTACTGATATTCATTTAGTTCTTGTCATATATTTTCAATATTTTTTAAATCCCCTAAATTGTAATTTTTTATTTCCAGATGCCGAAGAGATAAGGAATGATTCTATGGATGCCTTACTCTTATTGAAGAAATGAGCATCTAACGATAAAGAGGTAAATAAATACATGAAATCTACATTCTATGTATTGACATTAATTGTTTCTTCAGATTTTATATATTGCATAGATAAACTGATTCTTAAATTTATTTTCAGATGCAAATGTCCCTTGAGTACCTTTTGGAGGGAAAAACTTTTGGAAGCCAATATTTGAAGAGTTGGTCTTTTTCTTAAACAGTCCTAGTAAGTGTTAAAACAAACTTAAAATATTAAGTTTTAAAATTTTAATTCAGCTGATGTTAATATATATATATATATAAAAAAAAGACATGTTTTTTAATTAATTCATATCCTTTCTTTTGTAGATAAAAATTTGACATTTCGAAAATTTCAAGGAGTATTGATGTCAGATTTTGTAGAAAATATTATTAGGCGAGGACTACATTAATATTTTCAATACGCATGGATTGCTCACAAACTCTTCAATCGCACCAAGAAATACGACTGATAACAATTTCAAAACTCCAGAACTTTCTTGTATAAGATTTGAAGACATTCTCTGCCCAAGAGAGAATAAATTTAAAATAGCAAGAAGCAACAAGTAATTGAAGCAAAAATTCCATAGAGTAAAGTATATATTTTTATTATTTATTAGTTAAAATTCTTACTAATTTGCATTTCTTTCTTCACATGTTTACCAATATTGGCAGAAAGTTTACCTCAAAGGAATTGCAGGGACATTTTAGATGGCATTCCATTCTTATGTGGTAAGTACTGATATTCATTTAGTTCTTGTCATATATTTTCAATATTTTTTAAATCCCCTAAATTATAATTTATTATTTCCAGATGCCGAAGAGATAAGGAATGATTCTATGGATGCCTTACTCTTATAGAAGGAATGAGCATCTAACGTTAAAGAGGTAAATAAATACATGAAATCTACATTCTATGTATTGACATTAATTGTTTCTTCAGATTTTATATATTGCATAGATAAACTGATTCTTAAATTTATTTTCAGATGCAAATGTCCCTTGAGTACCTTTTGGAGGGAAAAACTTTTGGAAGCCAATATTTGAAGAGTTGCTCTTTTTCTTAAACAGTCCTAGTAGGTGTTAAAACAAACTTAAAATATTAAGTTTTAAAATTTTAATTCAGCTGATGTTAATATATATATAAAAAAAAATACATGTTTTTTAATTAATTCAAATCCTTTCTTTTGTAGATAAAAATTTGACATTTCGAAAATTTCAAGGAGTATTGATGTCAGATTTTGTAGAAAATATTATTAGGCGAGGACTACATTAATATTTTCAATACGCATGGATTGCTCACAAACTTTTCAATCGCAGCAAGAAATACGACTGATAACAATTTCAAAACTCCAGAACTTTCTTGTATAAGATTTGAAGACATTCTCTGCCCAAGAGAGAATAAATTTAAAATAGCAAGAAGCAACAAGTTATTGAAGCAAAAATTCCAAAGAGTAAAGTATATATTTTTATTATTTATTAGTTAAAATTCTTACTAATTTGCATTTCTTTCTTCACATGTTTACCAATATTGGCAAAAAGTTTACCTCAAAGGAATTGCAGGGACATTTTAGCTGGCATTCCATTCTTATGTGGTAAGTACTGATATTCATTTAGTTCTTGTCTTATATTTTCAATATTTTTTAAATCCCCTAAATTGTAATTTTTTATTTCCAGATGCCGAAGAGATAAGGAATAATTCTATGGATGCCTTACTCTTATTGAAGAAATGAGCATCTAACGATAAAGAGGTAAATAAATACATGAAATCTACATTCTATGTATTGACATTAATTGTTTCTTCAGATTTTATATATTGCATAGATAAACTGATTCTTTAATTTATTTTCAGATGCAAATGTCCCTTGAGTACCTTTTGGAGGGAAAAACTTTTGGAAGCCAATATTTGAAGAGTTGGTCTTTTCTTAAACAGTCCTAGTAAGTGTCAAAACAAACTTAAAATATTAAGTTTTAAAATTTTAATTCAGCTGATGTTAATATATATATATAAAAAAAATACATGTTTTTTAATTAATTCATATCCTTTCTTTTTTAGATAAAAATTTGACATTTCGAAAATTTCAAGGAGTATTGATGTCAGATTTTGTAGAAAATATTATTAGGTGAGGACTACATTAATATTTTCAACCCGCATGGATTGCTCACAAACTCTTCAATCGCACCAAGAAATACGACTGATAACAATTTCAAAACTCCAGAACTCTCTTGTATAAGATTTGAAGACATTGTCTGCCCAAGAGAGAATAAATTTAAAATAGCAAGAAGCAACAAGTAATTGAAGCAAAAATTCCAAAGAGTAAAGTATATATTTTTTTTATTTATTAGTTAAAATTCTTACTAATTTGCATTTCTTTCTTCACATGTTTACCAATATTGGCAGAAAGTTTACCTCAAAGGAATTGCAGGGACATTTTAGATGGCATTCCATTCTTATGTGGTAAGTACTGATATTCATTTAGTTCTTGTCATATATTTTCAATATTTTTTAAATCCCCTAAATTGTAATTTATTATTTCCAGATGCCGAAGAGATAAGGAATGATTCTATGGATGCCTTACTCTTATAGAAGGAATGAGCATCTAACGATAAAGAGGTAAATAAATACATGAAATCTACATTCTATGTATTGACATTAATTGTTTCTTCAGATTTTATATATTGCATAGATAAACTGATTCTTAAATTTATTTTCAGATGCAAATGTCCCTTGAGTACCTTTTGGAGGGAAAAACTTTTGGAAGCCAATATTTGAAGAGTTGGTCTTTTTCTTAAACAGTCCTAGTAAGTGTTAAAACAAACTTAAAATATTAAGTTTTAAAATTTTAATTCAGCTGATGTTAATATATATATAAAAAAAATACATGTTTTTTAATTAATTCAAATCCTTTCTTTTGTAGATAAAAATTTGACATTTCGAAAATTTCAAGGAGTATTGATGTCAGATTTTGTAGAAAATATTATTAGGCGAGGACTACATTAATATTTTCAATACGCATCGATTGCTCACAAACTCTTCAATCGCACCAAGAAATAATACAGATAACAATTTCAAAACTCCAGAACTTTGTTTGGATAAGATTTGAAGACATTTTTTGTCTAAGAGAGAAGAAAATTAAAATAGCTAGAAGCAACAAGTGAATGCAGCCAAAATTCCAAAGAGTAAAGTATATATTTTTATTATTTATTAGTTAAAATTCTTACTAATTTGCATTTCTTTTTCACATGTTTACCAATATTGGCAGAAAGTTTACCTCAAAGGAATTGCAGGGACATTTTAGCTGGCATTCCATTCTTATGTGGTAAGTACTGATATTCATTTAGTTCTTGTCGTATATTTTCAATATTTTTTAAATCCCCTAAATTGAAATTTTTTATTTCCAGATGCTGAAGAGATAAGGAATGATTCTATGGATACCTTACTCTTATTGAAGAAATGAGCATCTAACGATAAAGAGGTAAATAAATACATGAAATCTACATTCTATGTATTGACATTAATTGTTTCTTCAGATTTTATGTATTGCATAGGTAAACTGATTCTTTAATTTATTTTCAGATGCTAATGTCCCTTGAGTACCTTTTGGAGCGAAAAACTTTTGGAAGCCAATATTTGAAGAGTTTGTCTTTTTCTTAAACAGTCCTAGTAAGTGTCAAAACAAACTTAAAATATTAAGTTTTAAAATTTTAATTCAGCTGATGTTAATATATATATATATAAAAAAAGACATGTTTTTTAATTAATTCATATCCTTTCTTTTTTAGATAAAAATTTGACATTTCGAAAATTTCAAGGAGTATTGATGTCAGATTTTGTAGAAAATATTATTAGGCGACGACTACATTAATATTTTAGATACGCATGGATTGCTCACAAACTCTTCAATCGCACCAAGAAATACGACTGATAACAATTTCAAAACTCCAGAACTTTCTTGTATAAGATTTGAAGACATTCTCTGCCCAAGAGAGAATAAATCTAAAATAGCAAGAAGCAACAAGTAATTAAAGCAAAAATTCCAAAGAGTAAAGTATATATTTTTATTATTTATTAGTTAAAATTCTTACTAATTTGCATTTCTTTCTTCACATGTTTACCAATATTGGCAGAAAGTTTACCTCAAAGGAATTGCAGGGACATTTTATCTGGCATTCCATTCTTATGTGGTAAGTACTGATATTCATTTAGTTCTTGTCATATATTTTCAATATTTTTTAAATCCCCTAAATTGTAATTTTTTATTTCCAGATGCCGAAGAGATAAGGAATGATTCTATGAATGCCTTACTCTTATTGAAGAAATAAGCATCTAACGATAAAGAGGTAAATAAATACATGAAATCTACATTCTATGTATTGACATTAATTGTTTCTTCAGATTTTATATATTGCATAGATAAACTGATTCTTTAATTTATTTTCAGATGCAAATGTCCCTTGAGTACCTTTTGGAGGGAAAAACTTTTGGAAGCCAATATTTGAAGAGTTGGGCTTTTTCTTAAACAGTCCTAGTAAGTGTCAAAACAAACTTAAAATATTAAGTTTTAAAATTTTAATTCAGCTGATGTTAATATATATATATATAAAAAAAAGACATGTTTTTTAATTAATTCATGTGATTTCTTTTTTAGATAAAAATTTGACATTTCGAAGATTTCAAGGAGTATTGATGTCAGATTTTGTAGAAAATATTATTAGGCGAGGATTACAATAATATTTTTAACACGCATGGATTGCTCACAAACTCTTCATTCGCACCAAGAAATAATACAGATAACATTTTCAAAACTCCAGAACTTTGTTTGGATAAGATTTGAAGACATTTTTTGTCTAAGAGAGAAGAAAATTAAAATAGCTAGAAGCAACAAGTGAATGAAACCAAAATTCCAAAGAGTAAAGTATATATTTTTATTATTTATTAGTTAAAATTCTTACTAATTTGCATTTCTTTCTTCACATGTTTACCAATATTGGCAGAAAGTTTACCTCAAAGGAATTGCAGGGACATTTTATCTGGCATTCCATTCTTATGTGGTAAGTACTGATATTCATTTAGTTCTTGTCATATATTTTCAATATTTTTTAAATCCCCTAAATTGTAATTTTTTATTTCCAGATGCCGAAGAGATAAGGAATGATTCTATGAATGCCTTACTCTTATTGAAGAAATAAGCATCTAACGATAAAGAGGTAAATAAATACATGAAATCTACATTCTATGTATTGACATTAATTGTTTCTTCAGATTTTATATATTGCATAGATAAACTGATTCTTTAATTTATTTTCAGATGCAAATGTCCCTTGAGTACCTTTTGGAGGGAAAAACTTTTGGAAGCCAATATTTGAAGAGTTGGTCTTTTTCTTAAACAGTCCTAGTAAGTGTCAAAACAAACTTAAAATATTAAGTTTTAAAATTTTAATTCAGCTGATGTTAATATATATATATAAAAAAAAAGGCATGTTTTTTAATTAATTCATATCCTTTTTTTTTAGATAAAAATTTGACATTTCGAAGATTTCAAGGAGTATTGATGTCAGATTTTGTAGAAAATATTATTAGGCGAGGACTACATTAATATTTTCAATACGCATGGATTGCTCACAAACTCTTCAATCGCACCAAGAAATACGACTGATAACAATTTCAAAACTCCAGAACTTTCTTGTATAAGATTTGAAGACATTCTCTGCCCAAGAGAGAATAAATTTAAAATAGCAAGAAGCAACAAGTAATTGAAGCAAAAATTCCAAAGAGTAAAGTATATATTTTTATTATTTATTAGTTAAAATTCTTACTAATTTGCATTTCTTTCTTCACATGTTTACCAATATTGGCAGAAAGTTTACCTCAAAGGAATTGCAGGGACATTTTATCTGGCATTCCATTCTTATGTGGTAAGTACTGATATTCATTTAGTTCTTGTCATATATTTTCAATATTTTTTAAATCCCCTAAATTGTAATTTTTTATTTCCAGATGCCGAAGAGATAAGGAATGATTCTATGAATGCCTTATTCTTATTGAAAAATTAGCATCTAACGATAAAGAGGTAAATAATTACATGAAATCTACATTCTATGTATTGACATTAATTGTTTCTTCAGATTTTATATATTGCAGAGATAAACTGATTCTTTAATTTATATTCAGATGCAAATGTCCCTTGAGTACCTTTTGGAGGGAAAAACTTTTGGAAGCCAATATTTGAAGAGTTGGGCTTTTTCTTAAACAGTCCTAGTAAGTGTCAAAACCAACTTAAAATATTAAGTTTTAAAATTTTAATTCAGCTGATGTTAATATATATATATATATAAAAAAAAAGGCATGTTTTTTAATTAATTCATATCCTTTTTTTTTAGATAAAAATTTGACATTTCGAAGATTTCAAGGAGTATTGATGTCAGATTTTGTAGAAAATATTATTAGGCGAGGACTACATTAATATTTTCAATACGCATGGATTGCTCACAAACTCTTCAATCGCACCAAGAAATACGACTGATAACAATTTCAAAACTCCAGAACTTTCTTGTATAAGATTTGAAGACATTCTCTGCCCAAGAGAGAATAAATTTAAAATAGCAAGAAGCAACAAGTAATTGAAGCAAAAATTCCAAAGAGTAAAGTATATATTTTTATTATTTATTAGTTAAAATTCTTACTAATTTGCATTTCTTTCTTCACATGTTTACCAATATTGGCAGAAAGTTTACCTCAAAGGAATTGCAGGGACATTTTAGCTGGCATTCCATTCTTATGTGGTAAGTACTGATATTCATTTAGTTCTTGTCATATATTTTCAATATTTTTTAAATCTCCTAAATTGTAATTTTTTATTTCCAGATGCCGAAGAGATAAGGAATGATTCTATGGATGCCTTACTCTTATTGAAGAAATGAGCATCTAACGATAAAGAGGTAAATAAATACATGAAATCTACATTCTATGTATTGACATTAATTGTTTCTTCAGATTTTATATATTGCATAGATAAACTGATTCTTTAATTTATTTCAGATGTAAATGTCCCTTGAGTACCTTTTGGAGGGAAAAACTTTTGGAAGCCAATATTTGAAGAGTTGGGCTTTTTCTTAAACAGTCCTAGTAAGTGTCAAAACAAACTTAAAATATTAAGTTTTAAAATTTTAATTCAGCTGATGTTAATATATATATATATAAAAAAAAGGCATGTTTTTTAATTAATTCATATCCTTTTTTTTTAGATAAAAATTTGACATTTCGAAGATTTCAAGGAGT
Organism: Linyphia triangularis; assembly: GCA_963978545.1. Taxonomy (NCBI): domain Eukaryota; kingdom Metazoa; phylum Arthropoda; class Arachnida; order Araneae; family Linyphiidae; genus Linyphia; species Linyphia triangularis. The sequence continues at coordinate 52,805,857 of OZ021728.1, forward strand.
ATTCATGTCAGATTTTGTAGAAAATATTATTAGGCGAGGACTACAATAATATTTTCAATACGCATGGATTGCTCACAAACTCTTCAATCGCACCAAGAAATACGACTGATAACAATTTCAAAACTCCAGAACTTTCTTGTATAAGATTTGAAGACATTCTCTGCCCAAGAGAGAATAAATTTAAAATAGCAAGAAGCAACAAGTAATTGAAGCAAAAATTCCAAAGAGTAAAGTATATATTTTTATTATTTATTAGTTAAAATTCTTACTAATTTGCATTTCTTTCTTCACATGTTTACCAATATTGGCAGAAAGTTTACCTCAAAGGAATTGCAGGGACATTTTATCTGGCATTCCATTCTTATGTGGTAAGTACTGATATTCATTTAGTTCTTGTCATATATTTTCAATATTTTTTAAATCCCCTAAATTGTAATTTTTTATTTCCAGATGCCGAAGAGATAAGGAATGATTCTATAAATGCCTTATTCTTATTGAAAAATTAGCATCTAACGATAAAGAGGTAAATTATTACATGAAATCTACATTCTATGTATTGACATTAATTGTTTCTTCAGATTTTATATATTGCAGAGATAAACTGATTCTTTAATTTATATTCAGATGCAAATGTCCCTTGAGTACCTTTTGGAGGGAAAAACTTTTGGAAGCCAATATTTGAAGAGTTGGGCTTTTTCTTAAACAGTCCTAGTAAGTGTCAAAACAAACTTAAAATATTAAGTTTTAAAATTTTAATTCAGCTGATGTTAATATATATATAAAAAAAAAAGACATGTTTTTTAATTAATTCATATGATTTCTTTTTTAGATAAAAATTTGACATTTCGAAGATTTCAAGGAGTATTGATGTCAGATTTTGTAGAAAATATTATTAGGCGAGGATTACAATAATATTTTTAACACGCATGGATTGCTCACAAACTCTTCATTCGCACCAAGAAATAATACAGATAACATTTTCAAAACTCCAGAACTTTGTTTGGATAAGATTTGAAGACATTTTTTGTCTAAGAGAGAAGAAAATTAAAATAGCTAGAAGCAACAAGTGAATGAAGCCAAAATTCCAAAGAGTAAAGTATATATTTTTATTATTTATTAGTTAAAATTCTTACTAATTTGCATTTCTTTTTCATATGTTTACCAATATTGGCAGAAAGTTTACCTCAAAGGAATTGCAGGGACATTTTAGCTGGCATTCCATTCTTGTGTGGTAAGTACTGATATTCATTTACTTCTTGTCATATATTTTCAATATTTTTTAAATCCCCTAAATTGTAATTTTTTATTTCCAGATGCCGAAGAGATAAGGAATGATTCTATGGATGCCTTACTCTTATTGAAGAAATGAGTATCTAACGATAAAGAGGTAAATAAATACATGAAATCTACATTCTATGTATTGACATTAATTGTTTCTTCAGATTTTATATATTGCATAGATAAACTGATTCTTAAATTTATTTTCAGATGCAAATGTCCCTTGAGTACCTTTTGGAGGGAAAAACTTTTGGAAGCCAATATTTGAAGAGTTGGTCTTTTTCTTAAACAGTCCTAGTAAGTGTTAAAACAAACTTAAAATATTAAGTTTTAAAATTTTAATTCAGCTGATGTTAATATATATATATATAAAAAAAAAGACATGTTTTTTAATTAATTCATATCCTTTCTTTTGTAGATAAAAATTTGACATTTCGAAAATTTCAAGTAGTATTGATGTCAGATTTTGTAGAAAATATTATTAGGCGAGGACTACATTAATATTTTCAATACGCATGGATTGCTCACAAACTTTTCAATCGCACCAAGAAATACGACTGATAACAATTTCAAAACTCCAGAACTTTCTTGTATAAGATTTGAAGACATTCTCTGGCCAAGAGAGAATAAATTTAAAATAGCAAGAAGCAACAAGTTATTGAAGCAAAAATTCCAAAGAGTAAAGTATATATTTTTATTATTTATTAGTTAAAATTCTTACTAATTTGCATTTCTTTCTTCACATGTTTACCAATATTGGCAAAAAGTTTACCTCAAAGGAATTGCAGGGACATTTTAGCTGGCATTCCATTCTTATGTGGTAAGTACTGATATTCATTTAGTTCTTGTCTTATATTTTCAATATTTTTTAAATCCCCTAAATTGTAATTTTTTATTTCCAGATGCCGAAGAGATAAGGAATAATTCTATGGATGCCTTACTCTTATTGAAGAAATGAGCATCTAACGATAAAGAGGTAAATAAATACATGAAATCTACATTCTATGTATTGACATTAATTGTTTCTTCAGATTTTATATATTGCATAGATAAACTGATTCTTTAATTTATTTTCAGATGCAAATGTCCCTTGAGTACCTTTTGGAGGGAAAAACTTTTGGAAGCCAATATTTGAAGAGTTGGTCTTTTTCTTAAACAGTCCTAGTAAGTGTCAAAACAAACTTAAATATTAAGTTTTAAAATTTTAATTCAGCTGATGTTAATATATATATATAAAAAAAATACATGTTTTTTAATTAATTCATATCCTTTCTTTTTTAGATAAAAATTTGACATTTCGAAAATTTCAAGGAGTATTGATGTCAGATTTTGTAGAAAATATTATTAGGTGAGGACTACATTAATATTTTCAACCCGCATGGATTGCTCACAAACTCTTCAATCGCACCAAGAAATACGACTGATAACAATTTCAAAACTCCAGAACTTTCTTGTATAAGATTTGAAGACATTGTCTGCACAAGAGAGAATAAATTTAAAATAGCAAGAAGCAACAAGTAATTGAAGCAAAAATTCCAAAGAGTAAAGTATATATTTTTTTTATTTATTAGTTAAAATTCTTACTAATTTGCATTTCTTTCTTCACATGTTTACCAATATTGGCAGAAAGTTTACCTCAAAGGAATTGCAGGGACATTTTAGATGGCATTCCATTCTTATGTGGTAAGTACTGATATTCATTTAGTTCTTGTCATATATTTTCAATATTTTTTAAATCCCCTAAATTGTAATTTATTATTTCCAGATGCCGAAGAGATAAGGAATGATTCTATGGATGCCTTACTCTTATAGAAGGAATGAGCATCTAACGATAAAGAGGTAAATAAATACATAAAATCTACATTCTATGTATTGACATTAATTGTTTCTTCAGATTTTATATATTGCATAGATAAACTGATTCTTAAATTTATTTTCAGATGCAAATGTCCCTTGAGTACCTTTTGGAGGGAAAAACTTTTGGAAGCCAATATTTGAAGAGTTGGTCTTTTTCTTAAACAGTCCTAGTAAGTGTTAAAACAAACTTAAAATATTAAGTTTTAAAATTTTAATTCAGCTGATGTTAATATATATATAAAAAAAATACATGTTTTTTAATTAATTCAAATCCTTTCTTTTGTAGATAAAAATTTGACATTTCGAAAATTTCAAGGAGTATTGATGTCAGATTTTGTAGAAAATATTATTAGGCGAGGACTACATTAATATTTTCAATACGCATGGATTGCTCACAAACTCTTCAATCGCACCAAGAAATAATACAGATAACAATTTCAAAACTCCAGAACTTTGTTTGGATAAGATTTGAAGACATTTTTTGTCTAAGAGAGAAGAAAATTAAAATAGCTAGAAGCAACAAGTGAATGCAGCCAAAATTCCAAAGAGTAAAGTATATATTTTTATTATTTATTAGTTAAAATTCTTACTAATTTGCATTTCTTTTTCACATGTTTACCAATATTGGCAGAAAGTTTACCTCAAAGGAATTGCAGGTACATTTTAGCTGGCATTCCATTCTTATGTGGTAAGTACTGATATTCATTTAGTTCTTGTCGTATATTTTCAATATTTTTTAAATCCCCTAAATTGAAATTTTTTATTTCCAGATGCCGAAGAGATAAGGAATGATTCTATGGATACCTTACTCTTATTGAAGAAATGAGCATCTAACGATAAAGAGGTAAATAAATACATGAAATCTACATTCTATGTATTGACATTAATTGTTTCTTCAGATTTTATGTATTGCATAGGTAAACTGATTCTTTAATTTATTTTCAGATGCTAATGTCCCTTGAGTACCTTTTGGAGGGAAAAACTTTTGGAAGCCAATATTTGAAGAGTTGGTCTTTTTCTTAAACAGTCCTAGTAAGTGTCAAAACAAACTTAAAATATTAAGTTTTAAAATTTTAATTCAGCTGATGTTAATATATATATATATAAAAAAAATACATGTTTTTTAATTAATTCATATCCTTTCTTTTTTAGATAAAAATTTGACATTTCGAAAATTTCAAGGAGTATTGATGTCAGATTTTGTAGAAAATATTATTAGGCGACGACTACATTAATATTTTAGATACGCATGGATTGCTCACAAACTCTTCAATCGCACCAAGAAATACGACTGATAACAATTTCAAAACTCCAGAACTTTCTTGTATAAGATTTGAAGACATTCTCTGCCCAAGAGAGAATAAATCTAAAATAGCAAGAAGCAACAAGTAATTAAAGCAAAAATTCCAAAGAGTAAAGTATATATTTTTATTATTTATTAGTTAAAATTCTTACTAATTTGCATTTCTTTCTTCACATGTTTACCAATATTGGCAGAAAGTTTACCTCAAAGTAATTGCAGGGAAATTTTAGCTGTCATTCCATTCTTATGTGGTAAGTACTGATATTCATTTAGTTCTTGTCCTATATTTTCAATATTTTTTAAATCCCCTAAATTGAAATTTTTTATTTCCAGATGCCGAAGAGATAAGGAATGATTCTATGGATACCTTACTCTTATTGAAGAAATGAGCATCTAACGGTAAAGAGGTAAATAAATACATGAAATCTACATTCTATGTATTGACATTAATTGTTTCTTCAGATTTTATATATTGCATAGATAAACTGATTCTTTAATTTATTTTCAGATGCAAATGTCCCTTGAGTACCTTTTGGAGGGAAAAACTTTTGGAAGCCAATATTTGAAGAGTTGGTCTTTTTCTTAAACAGTCCTAGTAAGTGTCAAAACAAACTTAAAATATTAAGTTTTAAAATTTTAATTCAGCTGATGTTAATATATATATATAAAAAAAAAGGCATGTTTTTTAATTAATTCATATCCTTTTTTTTTAGATAAAAATTTGACATTTCGAAGATTTCAAGGAGTAGTGATGTCAGATTTTGTAGAAAATATTATTAGGCGAGGACTACATTAATATTTTCAATACGCATGGATTGCTCACAAACTCTTCAATCGCACCAAGAAATACGAGTGATAACAATTTCAAAACTCCAGAACTTTCTTGTATAAGATTTGAAGACATTCTCTGCCCAAGAGAGAATAAATTTAAAATAGCAAGAAGCAACAAGTAATTGAAGCAAAAATTCCAAAGAGTAAAGTATATATTTTTATTATTTATTAGTTAAAATTCTTACTAATTTGCATTTCTTTCTTCACATGTTTACCAATATTGGCAGAAAGTTTACCTCAAAGGAATTGCAGGGACATTTTATCTGGCATTCCATTCTTATGTGGTAAGTACTGATATTCATTTAGTTCTTGTCATATATTTTCAAAATTTTTTAAATCCCCTTAATTGTAATTTTTTATTTCCAGATGCCGAAGAGATAAGGAATGATTCTATGAATGCCTTACTCTTATTGAAGAAATGAGCATCTAACGATAAAGAGGTAAATAATTACATGAAATCTACATTCTATGTATTGACATTAATTGTTTCTTCAGATTTTATATATTGCAGAGATAAACTGATTGTTTAATTTATATTCAGATGCAAATGTCCTTTGAGTACCTTTTGGAGGGAAAAACTTTTGGAAGCCAATATTTGAAGAGTTGGGCTTTTTCTTAAACAGTCCTAGTAAGTGTCAAAACAAACTTAAAATATTAAGTTTTAAAATTTTAATTCAGCTGATGTTAATATATATATATATAAAAAAGACATGTTTTTTTAATTAATTCATGTCCTTTCTTTTTTAGATAAAAATTTGACATTTCGAAGATTTCAAGGAGTATTGATGTCAGATTTTGTAGAAAATATTATTAGGCGAGGACTACAATAATATTTTCAACACGCATGGATTGCTCACAAACTCTTCAATCGCACCAAGAAATAATACAGATAACAATTTCAAAACTCCAGAACTTTGTTTGGATAAGATTTGAAGACATTTTTTGTCTAAGAGAGAAGAAAATTAAAATAGCTAGAAGCAACAAGTGAATGAAGCCAAAATTCCAAAGAGTAAAGTATATATTTTTATTATTTATTAGTTAAAATTCTTACTAATTTGCATTTCTTTTTCACATGTTTACCAATATTGGCAGAAAGTTTACCTCAAAGGAATTGCAGGGACATTTTAGCTGGCATTCCATTCTTGTGTGGTAAGTACTGATATTTATTTAGTTCTTGTCATATATTTTCAATATATTTTAAATCCCCTAAATTGTAATTTTTTATTTCCAGATGCCGAAGAGATAAGGAGTGATACAATGGATGCCTTACTCTTATTGAATAAATGAGCATCTAACGATAAAGAGGTAAATAAATACATGAAATCTACATTCTATGTATTGACATTAATTGTTTCTTCAGATTTTATATATTGCATAGATAAACTGATTCTTAAATTTATTTTCAGATGCAAATGTCCCTTGAGTACCTTTTGGAGGGGAAAACTTTTGGAAGCCAATATTTGAAGAGTTGGTCTTTTTCTTAAACAGTCCTAGTAAGTGTTAAAACAAACTTAAAATATTAAGTTTTAAAATTTTAATTCAGCTGATGTTAATATATATATATAAAAAAAAAGACATGTTTTTTAATTAATTCATATCCTTTCTTTTGTAGATAAAAATTTGACATTTCGAAAATTTCAAGGAGTATTGATGTCAGATTTTGTAGAAAATATTATTAGGCGAGGACTACATTAATATTTTCAATACGCATGGATTGCTCACAAACTCTTCAATCGCACCAAGAAATACGACTGATAACAATTTCAAAACTCCAGAACTTTCTTGTATAAGATTTGAAGACATTCTCTGCCCAAGAGAGAATAAATTTAAAATAGCAAGAAGCAACAAGTAATTGAAGCAAAAATTCCAAAGAGTAAAGTATATATTTTTATTATTTATTAGTTAAAATTCTTACTAATTTGCATTTCTTTCTTCACATGTTTACCAATATTGGCAGAAAGTTTACCTCAAAGGAATTGCAGGGACATTTTAGATGGCATTCCATTCTTATGTGGTAAGTACTGATATTCATTTAGTTCTTGTCATATATTTTCAATATTTTTTAAATCCCCTACATTATAATTTATTATTTCCAGATGCCGAAGAGATAACGAATGATTCTATGAATGCCTTACTCTTATAGAAGGAATGAGCATCTAACGATAAAGAGGTAAATAAATACATGAAATCTACATTCTATGTATTGACATTAATTGTTTCTTCAGATTTTATATATTGCATAGATAAACTGATTCTTAAATTTATTTTCAGATGCAAATGTCCCTTGAGTACCTTTTGGAGGGAAAAACTTTTGGAAGCCAATATTTGAAGAGTTGCTCTTTTTCTTAAACAGTCCTAGTAAGTGTTAAAACAAACTTAAAATATTAAGTTTTAAAATTTTAATTCAGCTGATGTTAATATATATATAAAAAAAAAATACATGTTTTTTAATTAATTAAAATCCTTTCTTTTGTAGATAAAAATTTGACATTTCGAAAATTTCAAGTAGTATTGATGTCAGATTTTGTAGAAAATATTATTAGGCGAGGACTACATTAATATTTTCAATACGCATGGATTGCTCACAAACTTTTCAATCGCACCAAGAAATACGACTGATAACAATTTCAAAACTCCAGAACTTTCTTGTATAAGATTTGAAGACATTCTCTGCCCAAGAGAGAATAAATTTAAAATAGCAAGAAGCAACAAGTAATTGAAGCAAAAATTCCAAAGAGTAAAGTATATATTTTTATTATTTATTAGTTAAAATTCTTACTAATTTGCATTTCTTTCTTCACATGTTTACCAATATTGGCAAAAAGTTTACCTCAAAGGAATTGCAGGGACATTTTAGCTGGCATTCCATTCTTATGTGGTAAGTACTGATATTCATTTAGTTCTTGTCATATATTTTCAATATTTTTTAAATCCCCTAAATTGTAATTTTTTATTTCCAGATGCCGAAGAGATAAGGAATGATTCTATGGATGCCTTACTCTTATTGAAGAAATGAGCATCTAACGATAAAGAGGTAAATAAATACATGAAATCTACATTCTATGTATTGACATTAATTGTTTCTTCAGATTTTATATATTGCATAGATAAACTGTTTCTTTAATTTATTTTCAGATGCAAATGTCCCTTGAGTACCTTTTGGAGGGAAAAACTTTTGGAAGCCAATATTTGAAGAGTTGGTCTTTTTCTTAAACAGTCCTAGTAAGTGTCAAAACAAACTTAAAATATTAAGTTTTAAAATTTTAATTCAGCTGATGTTAATATATATATATAAAAAAAATACATGTTTTTTAATTAATTCATATCCTTTCTTTTTTAGATAAAAATTTGACATTTCGAAAATTTCAAGGAGTATTGACGTCAGATTTTGTAGAAAATATTATTACTCGAGGACTACATTAATATTTTCAACCCGCATGGATGGCTCACAAACTCTTCAATCGCACCAAGATATACGACTGATAACAATTTCAAAACTCCAGAACTTTCTTATATAAGATTTGAAGACATTGTCTGCCCAAGAGAGAATAAATCTAAATTAGCAAGAAGCAACAAGTAATTGAAGCAAAAATTCCAAAGAGTAAAGTATATATTTTTATTATTTATTAGTTAAAATTCTTACTAATTTGCATTTCTTTCTTCACATGTTTACCAATATTGGCAGAAAGTTTACCTCAAAGTAATTGCAGGGACATTTTAGCTGTCATTCCATTCTTATGTGGTAAGTACTGATATTCATTTAGTTCTTGTCCTATATTTTCAATATTTTTTAAATCCCCTAAATTGTAATTTTTTATTTCCAGATGCCGAAGAGATAAGGAATGATTATATGGATACCTTACTCTTATTGAAGAAATGAGCATCTAACGATAAAGAGGTAAATAAATACATGAAATCTACATTCTATGTATTGATATTAATTGTTTCTTCAGATTTTATATATTGCATAGATAAACTGATTCTTTAATTTATTTTCAGATGCAAATGTCCCTTGAGTACCTTTTGGAGGGAAAAACTTTTGGAAGCCAATATTTGAAGAGTTGGTCTTTTTCTTAAACAGTCCTAGTAAGTGTCAAAACAAACTTAAAATATTAAGTTTTAAAATTTTAATTCAGCTGATGTTAATATATATATATAAAAAAAATACATGTTTTTTAATTAATTCATATCCTTTCTTTTTTAGATAAAAATTTGACATTTATAAAATTTCAAGGAGTATTGATGTCAGATTTTGTAGAAAATATTATTAGGCGAGGACTACATTAATATTTTCAATACGCATGGATTGCTCACAAACTCTTCAATCGCACCAAGAAATACGACTGATAACAATTTCAAAACTCCAGAACTTTGTTTGGATAAGATTTGAAGACATTTTTTGTCTAAGAGAGAAGAAAATTAAAATAGCTAGAAGCAACAAGTGAATGCAGCCAAAATTCCAAAGAGTAAAGTATATATTTTTATTATTTATTAGTTAAAATTCTTACTAATTTGCATTTCTTTTTCACATGTTTACCAATATTGGCAGAAAGTTTACCTCAAAGGAATTGCAGGGACATTTTAGCTGGCATTCCATTCTTATGTGGTAAGTACTGATATTCATTTAGTTCTTGTCATATATTTTCAATATTTTTTAAATCCCCTAAATTGAAATTTTTTATTTCCAGATGCCGAAGAGATAAGGAATGATTCTATGGATACCTTACTCTTATTGAAGAAATGAGCATCTAACGATAAAGAGGTAAATAAATACATGAAATCTACATTCTATGTATTGACATTAATTGTTTCTTCAGATTTTATGTATTGCATAGATAAACTGATTCTTTAATTTATTTTCAGATGCTAATGTCCCTTGAGTACCTTTTGGAGGAAAATCTTTTGGAAGCCAATATTTGAAGAGTTGGTCTTTTTCTTAAACAGTCCTAGTAAGTGTCAAAACAAACTTAAAATATTAAGTTTTAAAATTTTAATTCAGCTGATGTTAATATATATATATAAAAAAAATACATGTTTTTTAATTAATTCATATCCTTTCTTTTTTAGATAAAAATTTGACATTTCGAAAATTTCAAGGAGTATTGATGTCAGATTTTGTAGAAAATATTATTAGGCGAGGACTACATTAATATTTTCAATACGCATGGATTGCTCACAAACTCTTCAATCGCACCAAGAAATACGACTGATAACAATTTCAAAACTCCAGAACTTTCTTGTATAAGATTTGAAGACATTCTCTGCCCAAGAGAGAATAAATCTAAATTAGCAAGAAGCAAAAAGTAATTAAAGCAAAAATTCCAAAGAGTAAAGTATATATTTTTATTATTTATTAGTTAAAATTCTTATTAATTTGCATTTCTTTTTCACATGTTTACCAATATTGGCAGAAAGTTTACCTCAAAGGAATTGCAGGGACATTTTATCTGGCATTCCATTCTTATGTGGTAAGTACTGATATTCATTTAGTTCTTGTCCTATATTTTCAATATTTTTTAAATCCCCTAAATTGTAATTTTTTATTTCCAGATGCCGAAGAGATAAGGAATGATTCTATGGATACCTTACTCTTATTGAAGAAATGAGCATCTAACGATAAAGAGGTAAATAAATACATGAAATCTACATTCTATGTATTGATATTAATTGTTTCTTCAGATTTTATATATTGCATAGATAAACTGATTCTTTAATTTATTTTCAGATGCAAATGTCCCTTGAGTACCTTTTGGAGGGAAAAACTTTTGGAAGCCAATATTTGAAGAGTTGGTCTTTTTCTTAAACAGTCCTAGTAAGTGTCAAAACAAACTTAAAATATTAAGTTTTAAAATTTTAATTCAGCTGATGTTAATATATATATATAAAAAAAATACATGTTTTTTAATTAATTCATATCCTTTCTTTTTTAGATAAAAATTTGACATTTATAAAATTTCAAGGAGTATTGATGTCAGATTTTGTAGAAAATATTATTAGGCGAGGACTACATTAATATTTTCAATACGCATGGATTGCTCACAAACTCTTCAATCGCACCAAGAAATACGACTGATAACAATTTCAAAACTCCAGAACTTTCTTGTATAAGATTTGAAGACATTCTCTGCCCAAGAGAGAATAAATTTAAAATAGCAAGAAGCAACAAGTAATTGAAGCAAAAATTCCAAAGAGTAAAGTATATATTTTTATTATTTATTAGTTAAAATTCTTATTAATTTGCATTTCTTTTTCACATGTTTACCAATATTGGCAGAAAGTTTACCTCGAAGGAATTGCAGGGACATTTTATCTGGCATTCCATTCTTATGTGGTAAGTACTGATATTCATTTAGTTCTTGTCATATATTTTCAATATTTTTTAAATCCCCTAAATTGTAATTTTTTATTTCCAGATGCCGAAGAGATAAGGAATGATTCTATGAATGCCTTACTCTTATTGAAGAAATGAGCATCTAACGATAAAGAGGTAAATAAAGACATGAAATCTACATTCTATGTATTGACATTAATTGTTTCTTCAGATTTTATGTATTGCATAGATAAACTGATTCTTTAATTTATTTTCAGATGCTAATGTCCCTTGAGTACCTTTTGGAGGGAAAAACTTTTGGAAGCCAATATTTGAAGAGTTGGTCTTTTTCTTAAACAGTCCTAGTAAGTGTCAAAACAAACTTAAAATATTAAGTTTTAAAATTTTAATTCAGCTGATGTTAATATATATATATAAAAAAAATACATGTTTTTTAATTAATTCATATCCTTTCTTTTTTAGATAAAAATTTGACATTTATAAAATTTCAAGGAGTATTGATGTCAGATTTTGTAGAAAATTTTATTAGGAGAGGACTACATTAATATTTTCAATACGCATGGATTGCTCACAAACTCTTCAATCGCACCAAGAAATACGACTGATAACAATTTCAAAACTCCAGAACTTTCTTGTATAAGATTTGAAGACATTCTCTGCCCAAGAGAGAATAAATTTAAAATAGCAAGAAGCAACAAGTAATTGAAGCAAAAATTCCAAAGAGTAAAGTATATATTTTTATTATTTATTAGTTAAAATTCTTACTAATTTGCATTTCTTTCTTCACATGTTTACCAATATTGGCAGAAAGTTTACCTCAAAGGAATTGCAGGGACATTTTAGATGGCATTCCATTCTTATGTGGTAAGTACTGATATTCATTTAGTTCTTGTCATATATTTTCAATATTTTTTAAATCCCCTAAATTGTAATTTATTATTTCCAGATGCCGAAGAGATAAGGAATGATTCTATGGATGCCTTACTCTTATAGAAGAAATGAGCATCTAACGATAAAGAGGTAAATAAATACATGACATCTACATTCTATGTATTGACATTAATTGTTTCTTCAGATTTTATATATTGCATAGATAAACTGATTCTTAAATTTATTTTCAGATGCAAATGTCCCTTGAGTACCTTTTGGAGGGAAAAACTTTTGGAAGCCAATATTTGAAGAGTTGCTCTTTTTCTTAAACAGTCCTAGTAAGTGTTAAAACAAACTTAAAATATTAAGTTTTAAAATTTTAATTCAGCTGATGTTAATATATATATATATAAAAAAGACATGTTTTTTTAATTAATTCATGTCCTTTCTTTTTTAGATAAAAATTTGACATTTCGAAGATTTCAAGGAGTATTGATGTCAGATTTTGTAGAAAATATTATTAGGCGAGGACTACAATAATATTTTCAACACGCATGGATTGCTCACAAACTCTTCAATCGCACCAAGAAATAATACAGATAACAATTTCAAAACTCCAGAACTTTGTTTGGATAAGATTTGAAGACATTTTTTGTCTAAGAGAGAAGAAAATTAAAATAGCTAGAAGCAACAAGTGAATGAAGCCAAAATTCCAAAGAGTAAAGTATATATTTTTATTATTTATTAGTTAAAATTCTTACTAATTTGCATTTCTTTTTCACATGTTTACCAATATTGGCAGAAAGTTTACCTCAAAGGAATTGCAGGGACATTTTAGCTGGCATTCCATTCTTGTGTGGTAAGTACTGATATTTATTTAGTTCTTGTCATATATTTTCAATATATTTTAAATCCCCTAAATTGTAATTTTTTATTTCCAGATGCCGAAGAGATAAGGAGTGATACAATGGATGCCTTACTCTTATTGAATAAATGAGCATCTAACGATAAAGAGGTAAATAAATACATGAAATCTACATTCTATGTATTGACATTAATTGTTTCTTCAAATTTTATATATTGCATAGATAAACTGATTCTTAAATTTATTTTCAGATGCAAATGTCCCTTGAGTACCTTTTGGAGGGGAAAACTTTTGGAAGCCAATATTTGAAGAGTTGGTCTTTTTCTTAAACAGTCCTAGTAAGTGTTAAAACAAACTTAAAATATTAAGTTTTAAAATTTTAATTCAGCTGATGTTAATATATATATATAAAAAAAAGACATGTTTTTTAATTAATTCATATCCTTTCTTTTGTAGATAAAAATTTGACATTTCGAAAATTTCAAGGAGTATTGATGTCAGATTTTGTAGAAAATATTATTAGGCGAGGACTACATTAATATTTTCAATACGCATGGATTGCTCACAAACTCTTCAATCGCACCAAGAAATACGACTGATAACAATTTCAAAACTCCAGAACTTTCTTGTATAAGATTTGAAGACATTCTCTGCCCAAGAGAGAATAAATTTAAAATAGCAAGAAGCAACAAGTAATTGAAGCAAAAATTCCAAAGAGTAAAGTATATATTTTTATTATTTATTAGTTAAAATTCTTACTAATTTGCATTTCTTTCTTCACATGTTTACCAATATTGGCAGAAAGTTTACCTCAAAGGAATTGCAGGGACATTTTATCTGGCATTCCATTCTTATGTGGTAAGTACTGATATTCATTTAGTTCTTGTCATATATTTTCAATATTTTTTAAATCCCCTAAATTATAATTTATTATTTCCAGATGCCGAAGAGATAACGAATGATTCTATGAATGCCTTACTCTTATAGAAGGAATGAGCATCTAACGATAAAGAGGTAAATAAATACATGAAATCTACATTCTATGTATTGACATTAATTGTTTCTTCAGATTTTATATATTGCATAGATAAACTGATTCTTAAATTTATTTTCAGATGCAAATGTCCCTTGAGTACCTTTTGGAGGGAAAAACTTTTGGAAGCCAATATTTGAAGAGTTGCTCTTTTTCTTAAACAGTCCTAGTAAGTGTTAAAACAAACTTAAAATATTAAGTTTTAAAATTTTAATTCAGCTGATGTTAATATATATATAAAAAAAAAATACATGTTTTTTAATTAATTAAAATCCTTTCTTTTGTAGATAAAAATTTGACATTTCGAAAATTTCAAGGAGTATTGATGTCAGATTTTGTAGAAAATATTATTAGGCGAGGACTACATTAATATTTTCAATACGCATGGATTGCTCACAAACTTTTCAATCGCACCAAGAAATACGACTGATAACAATTTCAAAACTCCAGAACTTTCTTGTATAAGATTTGAAGACATTCTCTGCCCAAGAGAGAATAAATTTAAAATAGCAAGAAGCAACAAGTAATTGAAGCAAAAATTCCAAAGAGTAAAGTATATATTTTTATTATTTATTAGTTAAAATTCTTACTAATTTGCATTTCTTTCTTCACATGTTTACCAATATTGGCAAAAAGTTTACCTCAAAGGAATTGCAGGGACATTTTAGCTGGCATTCCATTCTTATGTGGTAAGTACTGATATTCATTTAGTTCTTGTCATATATTTTCAATATTTTTTAAATCCCCTAAATTGTAATTTTTTATTTCCAGATGCCGAAGAGATAAGGAATGATTCTATGGATGCCTTACTCTTATTGAAGAAATGAGCATCTAACGATAAAGAGGTAAATAAATACATGAAATCTACATTCTATGTATTGACATTAATTGTTTCTTCAGATTTTATATATTGCATAGATAAACTGTTTCTTTAATTTATTTTCAGATGCAAATGTCCCTTGAGTACCTTTTGGAGGGAAAAACTTTTGGAAGCCAATATTTGAAGAGTTGGTCTTTTTCTTAAACAGTCCTAGTAAGTGTCAAAACAAACTTAAAATATTAAGTTTTAAAATTTTAATTCAGCTGATGTTAATATATATATATAAAAAAAATACATGTTTTTTAATTAATTCATATCCTTTCTTTTTTAGATAAAAATTTGACATTTCGAAAATTTCAAGGAGTATTGACGTCAGATTTTGTAGAAAATATTATTAGGCGAGGACTACATTAATATTTTCAACCCGCATGGATGGCTCACAAACTCTTCAATCGCACCAAGATATACGACTGATAACAATTTCAAAACTCCAGAACTTTCTTATATAAGATTTGAAGACATTGTCTGCCCAAGAGAGAATAAATCTAAATTAGCAAGAAGCAACAAGTAATTGAAGCAAAAATTCCAAAGAGTAAAGTATATATTTTTATTATTTATTAGTTAAAATTCTTACTAATTTGCATTTCTTTCTTCACATGTTTACCAATATTGGCAGAAAGTTTACCTCAAAGTAATTGCAGGGACATTTTAGCTGTCATTCCATTCTTATGTGGTAAGTACTGATATTCATTTAGTTCTTGTCCTATATTTTCAATATTTTTTAAATCCCCTAAATTGTAATTTTTTATTTCCAGATGCCGAAGAGGTAAGGAATGATTATATGGATACCTTACTCTTATTGAAGAAATGAGCATCTAACGATAAAGAGGTAAATAAATACATGAAATCTACATTCTATGTATTGATATTAATTGTTTCTTCAGATTTTATATATTGCATAGATAAACTGATTCTTTAATTTATTTTCAGATGCAAATGTCCCTTGAGTACCTTTTGGAGGGAAAAACTTTTGGAAGCCAATATTTGAAGAGTTGGTCTTTTTCTTAAACAGTCCTAGTAAGTGTCAAAACAAACTTAAAATATTAAGTTTTAAAATTTTAATTCAGCTGATGTTAATATATATATATAAAAAAAATACATGTTTTTTAATTAATTCATATCCTTTCTTTTTTAGATAAAAATTTGACATTTATAAAATTTCAAGGAGTATTGATGTCAGATTTTGTAGAAAATATTATTAGGCGAGGACTACATTAATATTTTCAATACGCATGGATTGCTCACAAACTCTTCAATCGCACCAAGAAATACGACTGATAACAATTTCAAAACTCCAGAACTTTCTTGTATAAGATTTGAAGACATTCTCTGCCCAAGAGAGAATAAATTTAAAATAGCAAGAAGCAACAAGTAATTGAAGCAAAAATTCCAAAGAGTAAAGTATATATTTTTATTATTTATTAGTTAAAATTCTTATTAATTTGCATTTCTTTTTCACATGTTTACCAATATTGGCAGAAAGTTTACCTCGAAGGAATTGCAGGGACATTTTATCTGGCATTCCATTCTTATGTGGTAAGTACTGATATTCATTTAGTTCTTGTCATATATTTTCAATATTTTTTAAATCCCCTAAATTGTAATTTTTTATTTCCAGATGCCGAAGAGATAAGGAATGATTCTATGAATGCCTTACTCTTATTGAAGAAATGAGCATCTAACGATAAAGAGGTAAATAAAGACATGAAATCTACATTCTATGTATTGACATTAATTGTTTCTTCAGATTTTATGTATTGCATAGATAAACTGATTCTTTAATTTATTTTCAGATGCTAATGTCCCTTGAGTACCTTTTGGAGGGAAAAACTTTTGGAAGCCAATATTTGAAGAGTTGGTCTTTTTCTTAAACAGTCCTAGTAAGTGTCAAAACAAACTTAAAATATTAAGTTTCAAAATTTTAATTCAGCTGATGTTAATATATATATATAAAAAAAATACATGTTTTTTAATTAATTCATATCCTTTCTTTTTTAGATAAAAATTTGACATTTATAAAATTTCAAGTAGTATTGATGTCAGATTTTGTAGAAAATTTTATTAGGAGAGGACTACATTAATATTTTCAATACGCATGGATTGCTCACAAACTCTTCAATCGCACCAAGAAATACGACTGATAACAATTTCAAAACTCCAGAACTTTCTTGTATAAGATTTGAAGACATTCTCTGCCCAAGAGAGAATAAATTTAAAATAGCAAGAAGCAACAAGTAATTGAAGCAAAAATTCCAAAGAGTAAAGTATATATTTTTATTATTTATTAGTTAAAATTCTTACTAATTTGCATTTCTTTCTTCACATGTTTACCAATATTGGCAGAAAGTTTACCTCAAAGGAATTGCAGGGACATTTTAGATGGCATTCCATTCTTATGTGGTAAGTACTGATATTCATTTAGTTCTTGTCATATATTTTCAATATTTTTTAAATCCCCTAAATTGTAATTTATTATTTCCAGATGCCGAAGAGATAAGGAATGATTCTATGGATGCCTTACTCTTATAGAAGAAATGAGCATCTAACGATAAAGAGGTAAATAAATACATGACATCTACATTCTATGTATTGACATTAATTGTTTCTTCAGATTTTATATATTGCATAGATAAACTGATTCTTAAATTTATTTTCAGATGCAAATGTCCCTTGAGTACCTTTTGGAGGGAAAAACTTTTGGGAGCCAATATTTGAAGAGTTGGTCTTTTTCTTAAACAGTCCTAGTAAGTGTTAAAACAAACTTAAAATATTAAGTTTTAAAATTTTAATTCAGCTGATGTTAATATATATATAAAAAAAATACATGTTTTTTAATTAATTCAAATCCTTTCTTTTGTAAATAAAAATTTGACATTTCGAAAATTTCATGGAGTATTGATGTCAGATTTTGTAGAAAATATTATTAGGCGAGGACTACATTAATATTTTCAATACGCATGGATTGCTCACAAACTCTTCAATCGCACCAAGAAATACGACTGATAACAATTTCAAAACTCCAGAACTTTCTTGTATAAGATTTGAAGACATTCTCTGCCCAAGAGAGAATAAATTTAAAATAGCAAGAAGCAACAAGTAATTGAAACAAAAATTCCAAAGAGTAAAGTATATATTTTTATTATTTATTAGTTAAAATTCTTATTAATTTGCATTTCTTTTTCACATGTTTACCAATATTGGCAGAAAGTTTACCTCAAAGGAATTGCAGGGACATTTTATCTGGCATTCCATTCTTATGTGGTAAGTACTGATATTCATTTAGTTCTTGTCATATATTTTCAATATTTTTTAAATCCCCTAAATTGTAATTTTTTATTTCCAGATGCCGAAGAGATAAGGAATGATTCTATGAATGCCTTACTCTTATTGAAGAAATGAGCATCTAACGATAAAGAGGTAAATAATTACATGAAATCTACATTCTATGTATTGACATTAATTGTTTCTTCAGATTTTATATATTGCAGAGATAAACTGATTCTTTAATTTATATTCAGATGCAAATGTCCCTTGAGTACCTTTTGGAGGGAAAAACTTTTGGAAGCCAATATTTGAAGAGTTGGGCTTTTTCTTAAACAGTCCTAGTAAGTGTCAAAACAAACTTAAAATATTAAGTTTTAAAATTTTAATTCAGCTGATGTTAATATATATATATATAAAAAAAAAGGCATGTTTTTTAATTAATTCATATCCTTTTTTTTTAGATAAAAATTTGACATTTCGAAGATTTCAAGGAGTATTGATGTCAGATTTTGTAGAAAATATTATTAGGCGAGGACTACATTAATATTTTCAATACGCATGGATTGCTCACAAACTCTTCAATCGCACCAAGAAATACGACTGATAACAATTTCAAAACTCCAGAACTTTCTTGTATAAGATTTGAAGACATTCTCTGCCCAAGAGAGAATAAATTTAAAATAGCAAGAAGCAACAAGTAATTGAAGCAAAAATTCCAAAGAGTAAAGTATATATTTTTATTATTTATTAGTTAAAATTCTTACTAATTTGCATTTCTTTCTTCACATGTTAACAATATTGGCAGAAAGTTTACCTCAAAGGAATTGCAGGGACATTTTATCTGGCATTCCATTCTTATGTGGTAAGTACTGATATTCATTTAGTTCTTGTCATATATTTTCAATATTTTTTAAATCCCCTAAATTGTAATTTATTATTTCCAGATGCCGAAGAGATAAGGAATGATTCTATGAATGCCTTATTCTTATTGAAAAATTAGCATCTAACGATAAAGAGGTAAATAATTACATGAAATCTACATTCTATGTATTGACATTAATTGTTTCTTCAGATTTTATATATTGCAGAGATAAACTGATTCTTTAATTTATATTCAGATGCAAATGTCCCTTGAGTACCTTTTGGAGGGAAAAACTTTTGGAAGCCAATATTTGAAGAGTTGGGCTTTTTCTTAAACAGTCCTAGTAAGTGTCAAAACAAACTTAAAATATTAAGTTTTAAAATTTTAATTCAGCTGATGTTAATATATATATATAAAAAAAAAGGCATGTTTTTTAATTAATTCATATCCTTTTTTTTTAGATAAAAATTTGACATTTCGAAGATTTCAAGGAGTATTGATGTCAGATTTTGTAGAAAATATTATTAGGCGAGGACTACATTAATATTTTCAATACGCATGGATTGCTCACAAACTCTTCAATCGCACCAAGAAATACGACTGATAACAATTTCAAAACTCCAGAACTTTCTTGTATAAGATTTGAAGACATTCTCTGCCCAAGAGAGAATAAATTTAAAATAGCAAGAAGCAACAAGTAATTGAAGCAAAAATTCCAAAGAGTAAAGTATATATTTTTATTATTTATTAGTTAAAATTCTTACTAATTTGCATTTCTTTCTTCACATGTTTAGCAATATTGGCAGAAAGTTTACCTCAAAGGAATTGCAGGGACATTTTAGCTGGCATTCCATTCTTATGTGGTAAGTACTGATATTCATTTAGTTCTTGTCATATATTTTCAATATTTTTTAAATCTCCTAAATTGTAATTTTTTATTTCCAGATGCCGAAGAGATAAGGAATGATTCTATGGATGCCTTACTCTTATTGAAGAAATGAGCATCTAACGATAAAGAGGTAAATAAATACATGAAATCTACATTCTATGTATTGACATTAATTGTTTCTTCAGATTTTATATATTGCATAGATAAACTGATTCTTTAATTTATTTCAGGTGTAAATGTCCCTTGAGTACCTTTTGGAGGGAAAAACTTTTGGAAGCCAATATTTGAAGAGTTGGGCTTTTTCTTAAACAGTCCTAGTAAGTGTCAAACCAAACTTAAAATATTAAGTTTTAAAATTTTAATTCAGCTGATGTTAATATATATATATATAAAAAAAAGGCATGTTTTTTAATTAATTCATATCCTTTTTTTTTAGATAAAAATTTGACATTTCGAAGATTTCAAGGAGTATTGATGTCAGATTTTGTAGAAAATATTATTAGGCGAGGACTACAATAATATTTTCAACACGCATGGATTGCTCACAAACTCTTCAATCGCACCAAGAAATAATACAGATAACAATTTCAAAACTCCAGAACTTTGTTTGGATAAGATTTGAAGACATTTTTTGTCTAAGAGAGAAGAAAATTAAAATAGCTAGAAGCAACAAGTGAATGAAGCCAAAATTCCAAAGAGTAAAGTATATATTTTTATTATTTATTAGTTAAAATTCTTACTAATTTGCATTTCTTTTTCACATGTTTACCAATATTGGCAGAAAGTTTACCTCAAAGGAATTGCAGGGACATTTTAGCTGGCATTCCATTCTTATGTGGTAAGTACTGATATTCATTTACTTCTTGTCATATATTTTCAATATTTTTTAAATCCCCTAAATTGTAATTTTTTATTTCCAGATGCCGAAGAGATAAGGAATGATTCTATGGATGCCTTACTCTTATTGAAGAAATGAGCATCTAACGATAAAGAGGTAAATAAATACATGAAATCTACATTCTATGTATTGACATTAATTGTTTCTTCAGATTTTATATATTGCATAGATAAACTGATTCTTTAATTTATTTCAGGTGTAAATGTCCCTTGAGTACCTTTTGGAGGGAAAAACTTTTGGAAGCCAATATTTGAAGAGTTGGGCTTTTTCTTAAACAGTCCTAGTAAGTGTCAAACCAAACTTAAAATATTAAGTTTTAAAATTTTAATTCAGCTGATGTTAATATATATATATATAAAAAAAGGCATGTTTTTTAATTAATTCATATCCTTTTTTTTTTAGATAAAAATTTGACATTTCGAAGATTTCAAGGAGTATTGATGTCAGATTTTGTAGAAAATATTATTAGGCGAGGACTACAATAATATTTTCAACACGCATGGATTGCTCACAAACTCTTCAATCGCACCAAGAAATACGACTGATAACAATTTCAAAACTCCAGAACTTTCTTGTATAAGATTTGAAGACATTCTCTGCCCAAGAGAGAATAAATTTAAAATAGCAAGAAGCAACAAGTAATTAAAGCAAAAATTCCAAAGAGTAAAGTATATATTTTTATTATTTATTAGTTAAAATTCTTACTAATTTGCATTTCTTTCTTCACATGTTTACCAATATTGGCAGAAAGTTTACCTCAAAGTAATTGCAGGGACATTTTAGCTGGCATTTCATTCTTATGTGGTAAGTACTGATATTCATTTAGTTCTTGTCATATATTTTCAATATTTTTTAAATCCCCTAAAGAGAAATTTTTTATTTCCAGATGCCGAAGAGATAAGGAATGATTCTATGGATACCTTACTCTTATTGAAGAAATGAGCATCTAACGATAAAGAGGTAAATAAATACATGAAATCTACATTCTATGTATTGATATTAATTGTTTCTTCAGATTTTATATATTGCATAGATAAACTGATTCTTTAATTTATTTTCAGATGCAAATGTCCCTTGAGTACCTTTTGGAGGGAAAAACTTTTGGAAGCCAATATTTGAAGAGTTGGTCTTTTTCTTAAACAGTCCTAGTAAGTGCCAAAACAAACTTAAAATATTAAGTTTTAAAATTTTAATTCAGCTGATGTTAATATATATATATATATATATATAAAAAGGCATGTTTTTTAATTAATTCATATCCTTTCTTTTTTAGATAAAAATGTGACATTTCGGAGATTTCAAAGAGTATTGATGTCAGATTTTGTAGAAAATATTATTAGGCGAGGACTACAATAATATTTTCAACACGCATGGATTGCTCACAAACTCTTCAATCGCACCAAGAAATAATACAGATAACAATTTCAAAACTCCAGAACTTTGTTTGGATAAGATTTGAAGACATTTTTTGTCTAAGAGAGAAGAAAATTGAAATATCTAGAAGCAACAAGTGAATGAAGCCAAAATTAAAAAGAGTAAAGTATATATTTTTATTATTTATTAGTTAAAATTCTTACTAATTTGCATTTCTTTTTCACATGTTTACCAATATTGGCAAAAAGTTTACCTCAAAGGAATTGCAGGGACATTTTAGCTGACATTCCATTCTTTTGTGGTAGGAACTGATATTCATTTAGTTCTTTTCATATATTTTCAATATTTTTTAAATCCCCTAAATTGTAAGTTTTTATTTCCAGATGCCGAAGAGATAAGAAATGATTCTATGGATGCCTTACTCTTATTGAAGGAATGAGCATCGAACGATAAAGAGGTAAATAAATACATTAAATCTACATTCTATGTATTGACATTAATTGTTTCTTCAGATTTTATATATTGCAGAGATAAACTGATTGTTTAATTTATATTCAGATGCAAATGTCCTTTGAGTACCTTTTGGAGGGAAAAACTTTTGGAAGCCAATATTTGAAGAGTTGGTCTTTTTCTTAAACAGTCCTAGTAAGTGTTAAAACAAACTTAAAATATTAAGTTTTAAAATTTTAATTCAGCTGATGTTAATATATATATATAAAAAAAATACATGTTTTTTAATTAATTCAAATCCTTTCTTTTGTAGATAAAAATTTGACATTTCGAAAATTTCAAGGAGTATTGATGTCAGATTTTGTAGAAAATATTATTAGGCGAGGACTACATTAATATTTTCAATACGCATGGATTGCTCACAAACTTTTCAATCGCACCAAGAAATACGACTGATAACAATTTCAAAACTCCAGAACTTTCTTGTATAAGATTTGAAGACATTCTCTGCCCAAGAGAGAATAAATTTAAAATAGCAAGAAGCAACAAGTTATTGAAGCAAAAATTCCAAAGAGTAAAGTATATATTTTTATTATTTATTAGTTAAAATTCTTACTAATTTGCATTTCTTTCTTCACATGTTTACCAATATTGGCAAAAAGTTTACCTCAAAGGAATTGCAGTGACATTTTAGCTGGCATTCCATTCTTATGTGGTAAGTACTGATATTCATTTAGTTCTTGTCTTATATTTTCAATATTTTTTAAATCCCCTAAATTGTAATTTTTTATTTCCAGATGCCGAAGAGATAAGGAATGATTCTATGGATGCCTTACTCTTATTGAAGAAATGAGCATCTAACGATAAAGAGGTAAATAAATACATGAAATCTACATTCTATGTATTGACATTAATTGTTTCTTCAGATTTTATATATTGCAGAGATAAACTGATTCTTTAATTTATTTTCAGATGCAAATGTCCCTTGAGTACCTTTTGGAGGGAAAAACTTTTGGAAGCCAATATTTGAAGAGTTGGTCTTTTTCTTAAACAGTCCTAGTAAGTGTCAAAACAAACTTAAAATATTAAGTTTTAAAATTTTAATTCAGCTGATGTTAATATATATATATAAAAAAAATACATGTTTTTTAATTAATTCATATCCTTTCTTTTTTAGATAAAAATTTGACATTTCGAAAATTTCAAGGAGTATTGATGTCAGATTTTGTAGAAAATATTATTAGGCGAGGACTACATTAATATTTTCAACCCGCATGGATTGCTCACAAACTCTTCAATCCCACCAAGAAATACGACTGATAACAATTTCAAAACTCCAGAACTTTCTTGTATAAGATTTGAAGACATTCTCTGCCCAAGAGAGAATAAATTTAAAATAGCAAGAAGCAACAAGTAATTGAAGCAAAAATTCCAAAGAGTAAAGTATATATTTTTATTATTTATTAGTTAAAATTCTTACTAATTTGCATTTCTTTCTTCACATGTTTACCAATATTGGCATAAAGTTTATCTCAAAGGAATTGCAGGGACATTTTAGATGGCATTCCATTCTTATGTGGTAAGTACTGATATTCATTTAGTTCTTGTCATATATTTTCAATATTTTTTAAATCCCCTAAATTGTAATTTATTATTTCCAGATGCCGAAGAGATAAGGAATGATTCTATGGATGCCTTACTCTTATAGAAGGAATGAGCATCTAACGATAAAGAGGTAAATAAATACATGACATCTACATTCTATGTATTGACATTAATTGTTTCTTCAGATTTTATATATTGCATAGATAAACTGATTCTTAAATTTATTTTCAGATGCAAATGTCCCTTGAGTACCTTTTGGAGGGAAAAACTTTTGGAAGCCAATATTTGAAGAGTTGGTCTTTTTCTTAAACAGTCCTAGTAAATGTTAAAACAAACTTAAAATATTAAGTTTTAAAATTTTAATTCAGCTGATGTTAATATATATATATATATAAAAAAAAAGACATGTTTTTTAATTAATTCATATCCTTTCTTTTGTAGATAAAAATTTGACATTTCGAAAATTTCAAGGAGTATTGATGTCAGATTTTGTAGAAAATATTATTAGGCAAGGACTACATTAATATTTTCAATACGCATGGATTGCTCACAAACTTTTCAATCGCACCAAGAAATACGACTGATAACAATTTCAAAACTCCAGAACTTTCTTGTATAAGATTTGAAGACATTCTCTGGCCAAGAGAGAATAAATTTAAAATAGCAAGAAGCAACAAGTTATTGAAGCAAAAATTCCAAAGAGTAAAGTATATATTTTTATTATTTATTAGTTAAAATTCTTACTAATTTGCATTTCTTTCTTCACATGTTTACCAATATTGGCAAAAAGTTTACCTCAAAGGAATTGCAGGGACATTTTAGCTGGCATTCCATTCTTATGTGGTAAGTACTGATATTCATTTAGTTCTTGTCTTATATTTTCAATATTTTTTAAATCCCCTAAATTGTAATTTTTTATTTCCAGATGCCGAAGAGATAAGGAATAATTCTATGGATGCCTTACTCTTATTGAAGAAATGAGCATCTAACGATAAAGAGGTAAATAAATACATGAAATCTACATTCTATGTATTGACATTAATTGTTTCTTCAGATTTTATATATTGCATAGATAAACTGATTCTTTAATTTATTTTCAGATGCAAATGTCCCTTGAGTACCTTTTGGAGGGAAAAACTTTTGGAAGCCAATATTTGAAGAGTTGGTCTTTTTCTTAAACAGTCCTAGTAAGTGTCAAAACAAACTTAAATATTAAGTTTTAAAATTTTAATTCAGCTGATGTTAATATATATATATAAAAAAAATACATGTTTTTTAATTAATTCATATCCTTTCTTTTTTAGATAAAAATTTGACATTTCGAAAATTTCAAGGAGTATTGATGTCAGATTTTGTAGAAAATATTATTAGGTGAGGACTACATTAATATTTTCAACCCGCATGGATTGCTCACAAACTCTTCAATCGCACCAAGAAATACGACTGATAACAATTTCAAAACTCCAGAACTTTCTTGTATAAGATTTGAAGACATTGTCTGCACAAGAGAGAATAAATTTAAAATAGCAAGAAGCAACAAGTAATTGAAGCAAAAATTCCAAAGAGTAAAGTATATATTTTTTTTATTTATTAGTTAAAATTCTTACTAATTTGCATTTCTTTCTTCACATGTTTACCAATATTGGCAGAAAGTTTACCTCAAAGGAATTGCAGGGACATTTTAGATGGCATTCCATTCTTATGTGGTAAGTACTGATATTCATTTAGTTCTTGTCATATATTTTCAATATTTTTTAAATCCCCTAAATTGTAATTTATTATTTCCAGATGCCGAAGAGATAAGGAATGATTCTATGGATGCCTTACTCTTATAGAAGGAATGAGCATCTAACGATAAAGAGGTAAATAAATACATGAAATCTACATTCTATGTATTGACATTAATTGTTTCTTCAGATTTTATATATTGCATAGATAAACTGATTCTTAAATTTATTTTCAGATGCAAATGTCCCTTGAGTACCTTTTGGAGGGAAAAACTTTTGGAAGCCAATATTTGAAGAGTTGGTCTTTTTCTTAAACAGTCCTAGTAAGTGTTAAAACAAACTTAAAATATTAAGTTTTAAAATTTTAATTCAGCTGATGTTAATATATATATAAAAAAAATACATGTTTTTTAATTAATTCAAATCCTTTCTTTTGTAGATAAAAATTTGACATTTCGAAAATTTCAAGGAGTATTGATGTCAGATTTTGTAGAAAATATTATTAGGCGAGGACTACATTAATATTTTCAATACGCATGGATTGCTCACAAACTCTTCAATCGCACCAAGAAATAATACAGATAACAATTTCAAAACTCCAGAACTTTGTTTGGATAAGATTTGAAGACATTTTTTGTCTAAGAGAGAAGAAAATTAAAATAGCTAGAAGCAACAAGTGAATGCAGCCAAAATTCCAAAGAGTAAAGTATATATTTTTATTATTTATTAGTTAAAATTCTTACTAATTTGCATTTCTTTTTCACATGTTTACCAATATTGGCAGAAAGTTTACCTCAAAGTAATTGCAGGGACATTTTAGCTGGCATTTCATTCTTATGTGGTAAGTACTGATATTCATTTAGTTCTTGTCATATATTTTCAATATTTTTTAAATCCCCTAAAGAGAAATTTTTTATTTCCAGATGCCGAAGAGATAAGGAATGATTCTATGGATACCTTACTCTTATTGAAGAAATGAGCATCTAACCGTAAAGAGGTAAATAAATACATGAAATCTACATTCTATGTATTGATATTAATTGTTTCTTCAGATTTTATATATTGCATAGATAAACTGATTCTTTAATTTATTTTCAGATGCAAATGTCCCTTGAGTACCTTTTGGAGGGAAAAACTTTTGGAAGCCAATATTTGAAGAGTTGGTCTTTTTCTTAAACAGTCCTAGTAAGTGCCAAAACAAACTTAAAATATTAAGTTTTAAAATTTTAATTCAGCTGATGTTAATATATATATATATATATATATAAAAAGGCATGTTTTTTAATTAATTCATATCCTTTCTTTTTTAGATAAAAATGTGACATTTCGGAGATTTCAAAGAGTATTGATGTCAGATTTTGTAGAAAATATTATTAGGCGAGGACTACAATAATATTTTCAACACGCATGGATTGCTCACAAACTCTTCAATCGCACCAAGAAATAATACAGATAACAATTTCAAAACTCCAGAACTTTGTTTGGATAAGATTTGAAGACATTTTTTGTCTAAGAGAGAAGAAAATTGAAATATCTAGAAGCAACAAGTGAATGAAGCCAAAATTAAAAAGAGTAAAGTATATATTTTTATTATTTATTAGTTAAAATTCTTACTAATTTGCATTTCTTTTTCACATGTTTACCAATATTGGCAAAAAGTTTACCTCAAAGGAATTGCAGGGACATTTTAGCTGACATTCCATTCTTTTGTGGTAGGAACTGATATTCATTTAGTTCTTTTCATATATTTTCAATATTTTTTAAATCCCCTAAATTGTAAGTTTTTATTTCCAGATGCCGAAGAGATAAGAAATGATTCTATGGATGCCTTACTCTTATTGAAGGAATGAGCATCGAACGATAAAGAGGTAAATAAATACATTAAATCTACATTCTATGTATTGACATTAATTGTTTCTTCAGATTTTATATATTGCAGAGATAAACTGATTGTTTAATTTATATTCAGATGCAAATGTCCTTTGAGTACCTTTTGGAGGGAAAAACTTTTGGAAGCCAATATTTGAAGAGTTGGTCTTTTTCTTAAACAGTCCTAGTAAGTGTTAAAACAAACTTAAAATATTAAGTTTTAAAATTTTAATTCAGCTGATGTTAATATATATATATAAAAAAAATACATGTTTTTTAATTAATTCAAATCCTTTCTTTTGTAGATAAAAATTTGACATTTCGAAAATTTCAAGGAGTATTGATGTCAGATTTTGTAGAAAATATTATTAGGCGAGGACTACATTAATATTTTCAATACGCATGGATTGCTCACAAACTTTTCAATCGCACCAAGAAATACGACTGATAACAATTTCAAAACTCCAGAACTTTCTTGTATAAGATTTGAAGACATTCTCTGCCCAAGAGAGAATAAATTTAAAATAGCAAGAAGCAACAAGTTATTGAAGCAAAAATTCCAAAGAGTAAAGTATATATTTTTATTATTTATTAGTTAAAATTCTTACTAATTTGCATTTCTTTCTTCACATGTTTACCAATATTGGCAAAAAGTTTACCTCAAAGGAATTGCAGTGACATTTTAGCTGGCATTCCATTCTTATGTGGTAAGTACTGATATTCATTTAGTTCTTGTCTTATATTTTCAATATTTTTTAAATCCCCTAAATTGTAATTTTTTATTTCCAGATGCCGAAGAGATAAGGAATGATTCTATGGATGCCTTACTCTTATTGAAGAAATGAGCATCTAACGATAAAGAGGTAAATAAATACATGAAATCTACATTCTATGTATTGACATTAATTGTTTCTTCAGATTTTATATATTGCAGAGATAAACTGATTCTTTAATTTATTTTCAGATGCAAATGTCCCTTGAGTACCTTTTGGAGGGAAAAACTTTTGGAAGCCAATATTTGAAGAGTTGGTCTTTTTCTTAAACAGTCCTAGTAAGTGTCAAAACAAACTTAAAATATTAAGTTTTAAAATTTTAATTCAGCTGATGTTAATATATATATATAAAAAAAATACATGTTTTTTAATTAATTCATATCCTTTCTTTTTTAGATAAAAATTTGACATTTCGAAAATTTCAAGGAGTATTGATGTCAGATTTTGTAGAAAATATTATTAGGCGAGGACTACATTAATATTTTCAACCCGCATGGATTGCTCACAAACTCTTCAATCCCACCAAGAAATACGACTGATAACAATTTCAAAACTCCAGAACTTTCTTGTATAAGATTTGAAGACATTCTCTGCCCAAGAGAGAATAAATTTAAAATAGCAAGAAGCAACAAGTAATTGAAGCAAAAATTCCAAAGAGTAAAGTATATATTTTTATTATTTATTAGTTAAAATTCTTACTAATTTGCATTTCTTTCTTCACATGTTTACCAATATTGGCATAAAGTTTATCTCAAAGGAATTGCAGGGACATTTTAGATGGCATTCCATTCTTATGTGGTAAGTACTGATATTCATTTAGTTCTTGTCATATATTTTCAATATTTTTTAAATCCCCTAAATTGTAATTTATTATTTCCAGATGCCGAAGAGATAAGGAATGATTCTATGGATGCCTTACTCTTATAGAAGGAATGAGCATCTAACGATAAAGAGGTAAATAAATACATGACATCTACATTCTATGTATTGACATTAATTGTTTCTTCAGATTTTATATATTGCATAGATAAACTGAATCTTAAATTTATTTTCAGATGCAAATGTCCCTTGAGTACCTTTTGGAGGGAAAAACTTTTGGAAGCCAATATTTGAAGAGTTGGTCTTTTTCTTAAACAGTCCTAGTAAATGTTAAAACAAACTTAAAATATTAAGTTTTAAAATTTTAATTCAGCTGATGTTAATATATATATATATATAAAAAAAAAGACATGTTTTTTAATTAATTCATATCCTTTCTTTTGTAGATAAAAATTTGACATTTCGAAAATTTCAAGGAGTATTGATGTCAGATTTTGTAGAAAATATTATTAGGCAAGGACTACATTAATATTTTCAATACGCATGGATTGCTCACAAACTTTTCAATCGCACCAAGAAATACGACTGATAACAATTTCAAAACTCCAGAACTTTCTTGTATAAGATTTGAAGACATTCTCTGGCCAAGAGAGAATAAATTTAAAATAGCAAGAAGCAACAAGTTATTGAAGCAAAAATTCCAAAGAGTAAAGTATATATTTTTATTATTTATTAGTTAAAATTCTTACTAATTTGCATTTCTTTCTTCACATGTTTACCAATATTGGCAAAAAGTTTACCTCAAAGGAATTGCAGGGACATTTTAGCTGGCATTCCATTCTTATGTGGTAAGTACTGATATTCATTTAGTTCTTGTCTTATATTTTCAATATTTTTTAAATCCCCTAAATTGTAATTTTTTATTTCCAGATGCCGAAGAGATAAGGAATAATTCTATGGATGCCTTACTCTTATTGAAGAAATGAGCATCTAACGATAAAGAGGTAAATAAATACATGAAATCTACATTCTATGTATTGACATTAATTGTTTCTTCAGATTTTATATATTGCATAGATAAACTGATTCTTTAATTTATTTTCAGATGCAAATGTCCCTTGAGTACCTTTTGGAGGGAAAAACTTTTGGAAGCCAATATTTGAAGAGTTGGTCTTTTTCTTAAACAGTCCTAGTAAGTGTCAAAACAAACTTAAATATTAAGTTTTAAAATTTTAATTCAGCTGATGTTAATATATATATATAAAAAAAATACATGTTTTTTAATTAATTCATATCCTTTCTTTTTTAGATAAAAATTTGACATTTCGAAAATTTCAAGGAGTATTGATGTCAGATTTTGTAGAAAATATTATTAGGTGAGGACTACATTAATATTTTCAACCCGCATGGATTGCTCACAAACTCTTCAATCGCACCAAGAAATACGACTGATAACAATTTCAAAACTCCAGAACTTTCTTGTATAAGATTTGAAGACATTGTCTGCACAAGAGAGAATAAATTTAAAATAGCAAGAAGCAACAAGTAATTGAAGCAAAAATTCCAAAGAGTAAAGTATATATTTTTTTTATTTATTAGTTAAAATTCTTACTAATTTGCATTTCTTTCTTCACATGTTTACCAATATTGGCAGAAAGTTTACCTCAAAGGAATTGCAGGGACATTTTAGATGGCATTCCATTCTTATGTGGTAAGTACTGATATTCATTTAGTTTAGGGATGGAACGGATGTGAGTTTTGCCGGATACCGGATTTCGGATATCCGGGGTACAATGTCTACCGGATACGGATATCCGAAACGGATTTCGCCGGATATCCGGCCGGATATTCGGTCTATATACTAAAAACAATAGTTATACGATATGCTATACGAAAAAAATGGTCATGATATGAAGTACAGTTAACTCGCGATAACTCGAAGTCTCATAAGTCGAATATTCATTTATCTCGAAGTTTTCATCAGGTCCCAAGAATATGTTTTGAATAGAAAGTAACTATAGAGTGACTCTCGATAACTCGAACCTCGGATAACTCGAAGAATTTTGCCAGTCCCTTGAACTTCGAGTTATCGCGAGTTGACTGTATTAAGTAAATTATAATTAGTGGTTAGCGCACCGCGCTGCATGCCACAGGTCCATTGTTTGATTCGCGGACTGGGCAAGGTTGACTTAGCTGTTTATACCTGAAAGAAATAAACTGAGGAGGACCATGCATGCTTGGGAACTAAACACTGGGGTTCGGCGTCAGAATGACCATCTGACTGAAACATCTGCTATGTGACACACAAATGCCACAGTCGAGAAAGCTGAGCTGGGCCCAGCAGGCCTTAGTCCACACGGGCTGTCACGCATTGAGTTTATTTTTTTTTATTTAAACTTTAGTTGATGAGTGAAAGAGATCTTTGTTGCTGATTTTATATCTTGTAATATTGATACTTTTAGTTTTTCATATAGTTCTGGCAGGGCTTTATCACGAAAATAATTTCTACTTGGAAGCGGATAACGAGGAGCTAGGTATTTTATTAACTGACCAAAGCCTTCTCTATTCACAATGGAGAATGGTTCAGCATCAAGAGCCATTAACTCACCTAAAATTATATTAAAATTTTTTTTTACAATGTTGAAGTGCAAAATATAGCTACTTTCAATTTACTTCATGCATTGTTTATAATTGATAAATGATTACAAAATTATACCGGAGGCATTTGTTAATAACAAAAGATTTATTTTAAATATTTTATGAAATTGAAGTATATATTTTTTTGCAATGCACCTAAAACATTACGGATTTAAAGAAATCTCGTAGAAAACTTAAATTGGATCTATCGGAATATTCCGTCTTTAAATATAAACTTAAAAAATTTCGAACCCAAAATTCATCAACATTATGTTATACCATATTTAAAATATATATTTAATATAAACAAACAAAATTAGTACTTACATATTTTTGCGGTTAAGGCTTTTGTTTTAGGATCATCTAAACTCCACAATTTTGGTACAAATAATTTCGATTCCAATGTTGTCTGCGTGCATTTCTTGTTTTGATGAATTGTTTTTTCTTGTTCATCAATATTTGATGCATTTAGTGAGTCTTTTAAGCTTCGGTGAATTTCCTTATGCACACTCATTAAATGGTTCCATAAGGATTTTGTGGAAAAGGATTTTGTGCTTTTGACGCGCACATTTTTTAAACGATTCTGTGGAGCAAGTAACACATAGGGCTTTGCTTTCGTCATTTCCATTAATTTTAAAATAGATCCAAATGGGTGATTTTAAATGAGCCATTATTAAAAATTATAAATTGGATTGTAATTGGAGAAAAATAAAATTCAATGCATTCTAGAGAGCTAAATATAATTCCACATTGTGGCGCTGCTTTAAAGACCTAAAAATTACAATACTTCATTTTACGTCAGAAAAAATATACCAGCTTTCAACTTCTGCCAATGAAAAATCAGAAATTAGACCATACCATTCACAGCATAAAGGGGTAGGGTATTATCGTCGATAGAACAAAAAAAAAGCATTGAGGATTGCGCATTGGCTATTTATTGCTTTTTACTCGCTAGCAAATGTCAGAAAAAAAGGAGGAAGTGATAATAACTAAAACTCTTAAGAAGTCACTTATGTTATGGAAAAAAGTACTATTTATTAGTATTTCGGTTCGAGTTTTACGGAGAAGCATTCAAATATAACATCTGGAATTAATCAGATCATAAACTTGGAATGAAAAGAACATATTGCAAAACACGTATGAAGGATGTGTATGGAAAAAGATTGGAGGAATGGTTTATGCTTATCAATTCGGCGTCAATAATACGGCGCCTCTTTCTGTTTTCGGTTTGTAACTTGACTGCAATTTATGTCCAAGAAAAAAAAAATTAAAAAAAAAAAAAAGTGTAGGATGCGGTGTTCCCTTTGTCCGAAAAAGATCATTATTTTTTTCAAAAAATTATTTCTTGTGGATACCTGGTGGTCGGATATACAGCCGGATATCCGAATGAAATTATCGGATGTCCGGTATTTCAAATCGGATATCCGACGGGGTTTCGGATATTGAAATATCAGCCGGATATGCCGGATATCGGATATTTGCCGGATATCCGTTCCATCCCTAATTTAGTTCTTGTCATATATTTTCAATATTTTTTAAATCCCCTAAATTGTAATTTATTATTTCCAGATGCCGAAGAGATAAGGAATGATTCTATGGATGCCTTACTCTTATAGAAGGAATGAGCATCTAACGATAAAGAGGTAAATAAATACATGAAATCTACATTCTATGTATTGACATTAATTGTTTCTTCAGATTTTATATATTGCATAGATAAACTGATTCTTAAATTTATTTTCAGATGCAAATGTCCCTTGAGTACCTTTTGGAGGGAAAAACTTTTGGAAGCCAATATTTGAAGAGTTGGTCTTTTTCTTAAACAGTCCTAGTAAGTGTTAAAACAAACTTAAAATATTAAGTTTTAAAATTTTAATTCAGCTGATGTTAATATATATATAAAAAAAATACATGTTTTTTAATTAATTCAAATCCTTTCTTTTGTAGATAAAAATTTGACATTTCGAAAATTTCAAGGAGTATTGATGTCAGATTTTGTAGAAAATATTATTAGGCGAGGACTACATTAATATTTTCAATACGCATGGATTGCTCACAAACTCTTCAATCGCACCAAGAAATAATACAGATAACAATTTCAAAACTCCAGAACTTTGTTTGGATAAGATTTGAAGACATTTTTTGTCTAAGAGAGAAGAAAATTAAAATAGCTAGAAGCAACAAGTGAATGCAGCCAAAATTCCAAAGAGTAAAGTATATATTTTTATTATTTATTAGTTAAAATTCTTACTAATTTGCATTTCTTTTTCACATGTTTACCAATATTGGCAGAAAGTTTACCTCAAAGGAATTGCAGGGACATTTTAGCTGGCATTCCATTCTTATGTGGTAAGTACTGATATTCATTTAGTTCTTGTCGTATATTTTCAATATTTTTTAAATCCCCTAAATTGAAATTTTTTATTTCCAGATGCCGAAGAGATAAGGAATGATTCTATGGATACCTTACTCTTATTGAAGAAATGAGCATCTAACGATAAAGAGGTAAATAAATACATGAAATCTACATTCTATGTATTGACATTAATTGTTTCTTCAGATTTTATGTATTGCATAGGTAAACTGATTCTTTAATTTATTTTCAGATGCTAATGTCCCTTGAGTACCTTTTGGAGGGAAAAACTTTTGGAAGCCAATATTTGAAGAGTTGGTCTTTTTCTTAAACAGTCCTAGTAAGTGTCAAAACAAACTTAAAATATTAAGTTTTAAAATTTTAATTCAGCTGATGTTAATATATATATATATAAAAAAAATACATGTTTTTTAATTAATTCATATCCTTTCTTTTTTAGATAAAAATTTGACATTTCGAAAATTTCAAGGAGTATTGATGTCAGATTTTGTAGAAAATATTATTAGGCGACGACTACATTAATATTTTAGATACGCATGGATTGCTCACAAACTCTTCAATCGCACCAAGAAATACGACTGATAACAATTTCAAAACTCCAGAACTTTCTTGTATAAGATTTGAAGACATTCTCTGCCCAAGAGAGAATAAATCTAAAATAGCAAGAAGCAACAAGTAATTAAAGCAAAAATTCCAAAGAGTAAAGTATATATTTTTATTATTTATTAGTTAAAATTCTTACTAATTTGCATTTCTTTCTTCACATGTTTACCAATATTGGCAGAAAGTTTACCTCAAAGTAATTGCATTGAAATTTTAGCTGTCATTCCATTCTTATGTGGTAAGTACTGATATTCATTTAGTTCTTGTCCTATATTTTCAATATTTTTTAAATCCCCTAAATTGAAATTTTTTATTTCCAGATGCCGAAGAGATAAGGAATGATTCTATGGATACCTTACTCTTATTGAAGAAATGAGCATCTAACGGTAAAGAGGTAAATAAATACATGAAATCTACATTCTATGTATTGACATTAATTGTTTCTTCAGATTTTATATATTGCATAGATAAACTGATTCTTTAATTTATTTTCAGATGCAAATGTCCCTTGAGTACCTTTTGGAGGGAAAAACTTTTGGAAGCCAATATTTGAAGAGTTGGTCTTTTTCTTAAACAGTCCTAGTAAGTGTCAAAACAAACTTAAAATATTAAGTTTTAAAATTTTAATTCAGCTGATGTTAATATATATATATAAAAAAAAAGGCATGTTTTTTAATTAATTCATATCCTTTTTTTTTAGATAAAAATTTGACATTTCGAAGATTTCAAGGAGTAGTGATGTCAGATTTTGTAGAAAATATTATTAGGCGAGGACTACATTAATATTTTCAATACGCATGGATTGCTCACAAACTCTTCAATCGCACCAAGAAATACGAGTGATAACAATTTCAAAACTCCAGAACTTTCTTGTATAAGATTTGAAGACATTCTCTGCCCAAGAGAGAATAAATTTAAAATAGCAAGAAGCAACAAGTAATTGAAGCAAAAATTCCAAAGAGTAAAGTATATATTTTTATTATTTATTAGTTAAAATTCTTACTAATTTGCATTTCTTTCTTCACATGTTTACCAATATTGGCAGAAAGTTTACCTCAAAGGAATTGCAGGGACATTTTATCTGGCATTCCATTCTTATGTGGTAAGTACTGATATTCATTTAGTTCTTGTCATATATTTTCAAAATTTTTTAAATCCCCTAAATTGTAATTTTTTATTTCCAGATGCCGAAGAGATAAGGAATGATTCTATGAATGCCTTACTCTTATTGAAGAAATGAGCATCTAACGATAAAGAGGTAAATAATTACATGAAATCTACATTCTATGTATTGACATTAATTGTTTCTTCAGATTTTATATATTGCAGAGATAAACTGATTGTTTAATTTATATTCAGATGCAAATGTCCTTTGAGTACCTTTTGGAGGGAAAAACTTTTGGAAGCCAATATTTGAAGAGTTGGGCTTTTTCTTAAACAGTCCTAGTAAGTGTCAAAACAAACTTAAAATATTAAGTTTTAAAATTTTAATTCAGCTGATGTTAATATATATATATATAAAAAAGACATGTTTTTTTAATTAATTCATGTCCTTTCTTTTTTAGATAAAAATTTGACATTTCGAAGATTTCAAGGAGTATTGATGTCAGATTTTGTAGAAAATATTATTAGGCGAGGACTACAATAATATTTTCAACACGCATGGATTGCTCACAAACTCTTCAATCGCACCAAGAAATAATACAGATAACAATTTCAAAACTCCAGAACTTTGTTTGGATAAGATTTGAAGACATTTTTTGTCTAAGAGAGAAGAAAATTAAAATAGCTAGAAGCAACAAGTGAATGAAGCCAAAATTCCAAAGAGTAAATATATATTTTTATTATTTATTAGTTAAAATTCTTACTAATTTGCATTTCTTTTTCACATGTTTACCAATATTGGCAGAAAGTTTACCTCAAAGGAATTGCAGGGACATTTTAGCTGGCATTCCATTCTTGTGTGGTAAGTACTGATATTTATTTAGTTCTTGTCATATATTTTCAATATTTTTTAAATCCCCTAAATTATAATTTATTATTTCCAGATGCCGAAGAGATAACGAATGATTCTATGAATGACTTACTCTTATAGAAGGAATGAGCATCTAACGATAAAGAGGTAAATAAATACATGAAATCTACATCTATGTATTGACATTAATTGTTTCTTCAGATTTTATATATTGCATAGATAAACTGATTCTTAAATTTATTTTCAGATGCAAATGTCCCTTGAGTACCTTTTGGAGGGAAAGACTTTTGGAAGCCAATATTTGAAGAGTTGCTCTTTTTCTTAAACAGTCCTAGTAAGTGTTAAAACAAACTTAAAATATTAAGTTTTAAAATTTTAATTCAGCTGATGTTAATATATATATAAAAAAAAAATACATGTTTTTTAATTAATTAAAATCCTTTCTTTTGTAGATAAAAATTTGACATTTCGAAAATTTCAAGGAGTATTGATGTCAGATTTTGTAGAAAATATTATTAGGCGAGGACTACATTAATATTTTCAATACGCATGGATTGCTCACAAACTTTTCAATCGCACCAAGAAATACGACTGATAACAATTTCAAAACTCCAGAACTTTCTTGTATAAGATTTGAAGACATTCTCTGCCCAAGAGAGAATAAATTTAAAATAGCAAGAAGCAACAAGTAATTGAAGCAAAAATTCCAAAGAGTAAAGTATATATTTTTATTATTTATTAGTTAAAATTCTTACTAATTTGCATTTCTTTCTTCACATGTTTACCAATATTGGCAAAAAGTTTACCTCAAAGGAATTGCAGGGACATTTTAGCTGGCATTCCATTCTTATGTGGTAAGTACTGATATTCATTTAGTTCTTGTCATATATTTTCAATATTTTTTAAATCCCCTAAATTGTAATTTTTTATTTCCAGATGCCGAAGAGATAAGGAATGATTCTATGGATGCCTTACTCTTATTGAAGAAATGAGCATCTAACGATAAAGAGGTAAATAAATACATGAAATCTACATTCTATGTATTGACATTAATTGTTTCTTCAGATTTTATATATTGCATAGATAAACTGTTTCTTTAATTTATTTTCAGATGCAAATGTCCCTTGAGTACCTTTTGGAGGGAAAAACTTTTGGAAGCCAATATTTGAAGAGTTGGTCTTTTTCTTAAACAGTCCTAGTAAGTGTCAAAACAAACTTAAAATATTAAGTTTTAAAATTTTAATTCAGCTGATGTTAATATATATATATAAAAAAAATACATGTTTTTTAATTAATTCATATCCTTTCTTTTTTAGATAAAAATTTGACATTTCGAAAATTTCAAGGAGTATTGACGTCAGATTTTGTAGAAAATATTATTAGGCGAGGACTACATTAATATTTTCAACCCGCATGGATGGCTCACAAACTCTTCAATCGCACCAAGATATACGACTGATAACAATTTCAAAACTCCAGAACTTTCTTATATAAGATTTGAAGACATTGTCTGCCCAAGAAAGAATAAATCTAAATTAGCAAGAAGCAACAAGTAATTGAAGCAAAAATTCCAAAGAGTAAAGTATATATTTTTATTATTTATTAGTTAAAATTCTTACTAATTTGCATTTCTTTCTTCACATGTTTACCAATATTGGCAGAAAGTTTACCTCAAAGTAATTGCAGGGACATTTTAGCTGTCATTCCATTCTTATGTGGTAAGTACTGATATTCATTTAGTTCTTGTCCTATATTTTCAATATTTTTTAAATCCCCTAAATTGTAATTTTTTATTTCCAGATGCCGAAGAGATAAGGAATGATTATATGGATACCTTACTCTTATTGAAGAAATGAGCATCTAACGATAAAGAGGTAAATAAATACATGAAATCTACATTCTATGTATTGATATTAATTGTTTCTTCAGATTTTATATATTGCATAGATAAACTGATTCTTTAATTTATTTTCAGATGCAAATGTCCCTTGAGTACCTTTTGGAGGGAAAAACTTTTGGAAGCCAATATTTGAAGAGTTGGTCTTTTTCTTAAACAGTCCTAGTAAGTGTCAAAACAAACTTAAAATATTAAGTTTTAAAATTTTAATTCAGCTGATGTTAATATATATATATAAAAAAAATACATGTTTTTTAATTAATTCATATCCTTTCTTTTTTAGATAAAAATTTGACATTTATAAAATTTCAAGGAGTATTGATGTCAGATTTTGTAGAAAATATTATTAGGCGAGGACTACATTAATATTTTCAATACGCATGGATTGCTCACAAACTCTTCAATCGCACCAAGAAATACGACTGATAACAATTTCAAAACTCCAGAACTTTGTTTGGATAAGATTTGAAGACATTTTTTGTCTAAGAGAGAAGAAAATTAAAATAGCTAGAAGCAACAAGTGAATGCAGCCAAAATTCCAAAGAGTAAAGTATATATTTTTATTATTTATTAGTTAAAATTCTTACTAATTTGCATTTCTTTTTCACATGTTTTCCAATATTGGCAGAAAGTTTACCTCAAAGGAATTGCAGGGACATTTTAGCTGGCATTCCATTCTTATGTGGTAAGTACTGATATTCATTTAGTTCTTGTCATATATTTTCAATATTTTTTAAATCCCCTAAATTGAAATTTTTTATTTCCAGATGCCGAAGAGATAAGGAATGATTCTATGGATACCTTACTCTTATTGAAGAAATGAGCATCTAACGATAAAGAGGTAAATAAATACATGAAATCTACATTCTATGTATTGACATTAATTGTTTCTTCAGATTTTATGTATTGCATAGATAAACTGATTCTTTAATTTATTTTCAGATGCTAATGTCCCTTGAGTACCTTTTGGAGGAAAATCTTTTGGAAGCCAATATTTGAAGAGTTGGTCTTTTTCTTAAACAGTCCTAGTAAGTGTCAAAACAAACTTAAAATATTAAGTTTTAAAATTTTAATTCAGCTGATGTTAATATATATATATAAAAAAAATACATGTTTTTTAATTAATTCATATCCTTTCTTTTTTAGATAAAAATTTGACATTTCGAAAATTTCAAGGAGTATTGATGTCAGATTTTGTAGAAAATATTATTAGGCGAGGACTACATTAATATTTTCAATACGCATGGATTGCTCACAAACTCTTCAATCGCACCAAGAAATACGACTGATAACAATTTCAAAACTCCAGAACTTTCTTGTATAAGATTTGAAGACATTCTCTGCCCAAGAGAGAATAAATCTAAATTAGCAAGAAGCAAAAAGTAATTAAAGCAAAAATTCCAAAGAGTAAAGTATATATTTTTATTATTTATTAGTTAAAATTCTTACTAATTTGCATTTCTTTCTTCACATGTTTACCAATATTGGCAGAAAGTTTACCTCAAAGTAATTGCAGGGACATTTTAGCTGTCATTCCATTCTTATGTGGTAAGTACTGATATTCATTTAGTTCTTGTCCTATATTTTCAATATTTTTTAAATCCCCTAAATTGTAATTTTTTATTTCCAGATGCCGAAGAGATAAGGAATGATTATATGGATACCTTACTCTTATTGAAGAAATGAGCATCTAACGATAAAGAGGTAAATAAATACATGAAATCTACATTCTATGTATTGATATTAATTGTTTCTTCAGATTTTATATATTGCAGAGATAAACTGATTCTTTAATTTATTTTCAGATGCAAATGTCCCTTGAGTACCTTTTGGAGGGAAAAACTTTTGGAAGCCAATATTTGAAGAGTTGGTCTTTTTCTTAAACAGTCCTAGTAAGTGTCAAAACAAACTTAAAATATTAAGTTTTAAAATTTTAATTCAGCTGATGTTAATATATATATATAAAAAAAATACATGTTTTTTAATTAATTCATATCCTTTCTTTTTTAGATAAAAATTTGACATTTATAAAATTTCAAGGAGTATTGATGTCAGATTTTGTAGAAAATATTATTAGGCGAGGACTACATTAATATTTTCAATACGCATGGATTGCTCACAAACTCTTCAATCGCACCAAGAAATACGACTGATAACAATTTCAAAACTCCAGAACTTTGTTTGGATAAGATTTGAAGACATTTTTTGTCTAAGAGAGAAGAAAATTAAAATAGCTAGAAGCAACAAGTGAATGCAGCCAAAATTCCAAAGAGTAAAGTATATATTTTTATTATTTATTAGTTAAAATTCTTACTAATTTGCATTTCTTTTTCACATGTTTTCCAATATTGGCAGAAAGTTTACCTCAAAGGAATTGCAGGGACATTTTAGCTGGCATTCCATTCTTATGTGGTAAGTACTGATATTCATTTAGTTCTTGTCATATATTTTCAATATTTTTTAAATCCCCTAAATTGAAATTTTTTATTTCCAGATGCCGAAGAGATAAGGAATGATTCTATGGATACCTTACTCTTATTGAAGAAATGAGCATCTAACGATAAAGAGGTAAATAAATACATGAAATCTACATTCTATGTATTGACATTAATTGTTTCTTCAGATTTTATGTATTGCATAGATAAACTGATTCTTTAATTTATTTTCAGATGCTAATGTCCCTTGAGTACCTTTTGGAGGAAAATCTTTTGGAAGCCAATATTTGAAGAGTTGGTCTTTTTCTTAAACAGTCCTAGTAAGTGTCAAAACAAACTTAAAATATTAAGTTTTAAAATTTTAATTCAGCTGATGTTAATATATATATATATAAAAAAAATACATGTTTTTTAATTAATTCATATCCTTTCTTTTTTAGATAAAAATTTGACATTTCGAAAATTTCAAGGAGTATTGATGTCAGATTTTGTAGAAAATATTATTAGGCGAGGACTACATTAATATTTTCAATACGCATGGATTGCTCACAAACTCT
Source organism: Linyphia triangularis (assembly GCA_963978545.1). Lineage (NCBI taxonomy): Eukaryota > Metazoa > Arthropoda > Arachnida > Araneae > Linyphiidae > Linyphia > Linyphia triangularis. Next base: position 52,848,113 of record OZ021728.1, read on the forward strand.
TCAATCGCACCAAGAAATACGACTGATAACAATTTCAAAACTCCAGAACTTTCTTGTATAAGATTTGAAGACATTCTCTGCCCAAGAGAGAATAAATCTAAATTAGCAAGAAGCAAAAAGTAATTAAAGCAAAAATTCCAAAGAGTAAAGTATATATTTTTATTATTTATTAGTTAAAATTCTTATTAATTTGCATTTCTTTTTCACATGTTTACCAATATTGGCAGAAAGTTTACCTCAAAGGAATTGCAGGGACATTTTATCTGGCATTCCATTCTTATGTGGTAAGTACTGATATTCATTTAGTTCTTGTCCTATATTTTCAATATTTTTTAAATCCCCTAAATTGTAATTTTTTATTTCCAGATGCCGAAGAGATAAGGAATGATTCTATGGATACCTTACTCTTATTGAAGAAATGAGCATCTAACGATAAAGAGGTAAATAAATACATGAAATCTACATTCTATGTATTGATATTAATTGTTTCTTCAGATTTTATATATTGCATAGATAAACTGATTCTTTAATTTATTTTCAGATGCAAATGTCCCTTGAGTACCTTTGGGAGGGAAAAACTTTTGGAAGCCAATATTTGAAGAGTTGGTCTTTTTCTTAAACAGTCCTAGTAAGTGTCAAAACAAACTTAAAATATTAAGTTTTAAAATTTTAATTCAGCTGATGTTAATATATATATATAAAAAAAAATACATGTTTTTTAATTAATTCATATCCTTTCTTTTTTAGATAAAAATTTGACTTTTATAAAATTTCAAGGAGTATTGATGTCAGATTTTGTAGAAAATATTATTAGGCGAGGACTACATTAATATTTTCAATACGCATGGATTGCTCACAAACTCTTCAATCGCACCAAGAAATACGACTGATAACAATTTCAAAACTCCAGAACTTTCTTGTATAAGATTTGAAGACATTCTCTGCCCAAGAGAGAATAAATTTAAAATAGCAAGAAGCAACAAGTAATTGAAGCAAAAATTCCAAAGAGTAAAGTATATATTTTTATTATTTATTAGTTAAAATTCTTATTAATTTGCATTTCTTTTTCACATGTTTACCAATATTGGCAGAAAGTTTACCTCGAAGGAATTGCAGGGACATTTTATCTGGCATTCCATTCTTATGTGGTAAGTACTGATATTCATTTAGTTCTTGTCATATATTTTCAATATTTTTTAAATCCCCTAAATTGTAATTTTTTATTTCCAGATGCCGAAGAGATAAGGAATGATTCTATGAATGCCTTACTCTTATTGAAGAAATGAGCATCTAACGATAAAGAGGTAAATAAAGACATGAAATCTACATTCTATGTATTGACATTAATTGTTTCTTCAGATTTTATGTATTGCATAGATAAACTGATTCTTTAATTTATTTTCAGATGCTAATGTCCCTTGAGTACCTTTTGGAGGGAAAAACTTTTGGAAGCCAATATTTGAAGAGTTGGTCTTTTTCTTAAACAGTCCTAGTAAGTGTCAAAACAAACTTAAAATATTAAGTTTTAAAATTTTAATTCAGCTGATGTTAATATATATATATAAAAAAAATACATGTTTTTTAATTAATTCATATCCTTTCTTTTTTAGATAAAAATTTGACATTTATAAAATTTCAAGGAGTATTGATGTCAGATTTTGTAGAAAATTTTATTAGGAGAGGACTACATTAATATTTTCAATACGCATGGATTGCTCACAAACTCTTCAATCGCACCAAGAAATACGACTGATAACAATTTCAAAACTCCAGAACTTTCTTGTATAAGATTTGAAGACATTCTCTGCCCAAGAGAGAATAAATTTAAAATAGCAAGAAGCAACAAGTAATTGAAGCAAAAATTCCAAAGAGTAAAGTATATATTTTTATTATTTATTAGTTAAAATTCTTACTAATTTGCATTTCTTTCTTCACATGTTTACCAATATTGGCAGAAAGTTTACCTCAAAGGAATTGCAGGGACATTTTAGATGGCATTCCATTCTTATGTGGTAAGTACTGATATTCATTTAGTTCTTGTCATATATTTTCAATATTTTTTAAATCCCCTAAATTGTAATTTATTATTTCCAGATGCCGAAGAGATAAGGAATGATTCTATGGATGCCTTACTCTTATAGAAGAAATGAGCATCTAACGATAAAGAGGTAAATAAATACATGACATCTACATTCTATGTATTGACATTAATTGTTTCTTCAGATTTTATATATTGCATAGATAAACTGATTCTTAAATTTATTTTCAGATGCAAATGTCCCTTGAGTACCTTTTGGAGGGAAAAACTTTTGGAAGCCAATATTTGAAGAGTTGGTCTTTTTCTTAAACAGTCCTAGTAAGTGTTAAAACAAACTTAAAATATTAAGTTTTAAAATTTTAATTCAGCTGATGTTAATATATATATATAAAAAATACATGTTTTTTAATTAATTCAAATCCTTTCTTTTGTAAATAAAAATTTGACATTTCGAAAATTTCATGGAGTATTGATGTCAGATTTTGTAGAAAATATTATTAGGCGAGGACTACATTAATATTTTCAATACGCATGGATTGCTCACAAACTCTTCAATCGCACCAAGAAATACGACTGATAACAATTTCAAAACTCCAGAACTTTCTTGTATAAGATTTGAAGACATTCTCTGCCCAAGAGAGAATAAATTTAAAATAGCAAGAAGCAACAAGTAATTGAAACAAAAATTCCAAAGAGTAAAGTATATATTTTTATTATTTATTAGTTAAAATTCTTATTAATTTGCATTTCTTTTTCACATGTTTACCAATATTGGCAGAAAGTTTACCTCAAAGGAATTGCAGGGACATTTTATCTGGCATTCCATTCTTATGTGGTAAGTACTGATATTCATTTAGTTCTTGTCATATATTTTCAATATTTTTTAAATCCCCTAAATTGTAATTTTTTATTTCCAGATGCCGAAGAGATAAGGAATGATTCTATGAATGCCTTATTCTTATTGAAAAATTAGCATCTAACGATAAAGAGGTAAATAATTACATGAAATCTACATTCTATGTATTGACATTAATTGTTTCTTCAGATTTTATATATTGCATAGATAAACTGATTCTTTAATTTATTTTCAGATGCAAATGTCCCTTGAGTACCTTTTGGAGGGAAAAACTTTTGGAAGCCAATATTTGAAGAGTTGGGCTTTTTCTTAAACAGTCCTAGTAAGTGTCAAAACAAACTTAAAATATTAAGTTTTAAAATTTTAATTCAGCTGATGTTAATATTTATATATAAAAAAAAAGGCATGTTTTTTAATTAATTCATATCCTTTTTTTTTAGATAAAAATTTGACATTTCGAAGATTTCAAGGAGTATTGATGTCAGATTTTGTAGAAAATATTATTAGGCGAGGACTACATTAATATTTTCAATACGCATGGATTGCTCACAAACTCTTCAATCGCACCAAGAAATACGACTGATAACAATTTCAAAACTCCAGAACTTTCTTGTATAAGATTTGAAGACATTCTCTGCCCAAGAGAGAATAAATTTAAAATAGCAAGAAGCAACAAGTAATTGAAGCAAAAATTCCAAAGAGTAAAGTATATATTTTTATTATTTATTAGTTAAAATTCTTACTAATTTGCATTTCTTTCTTCACATGTTTACCAATATTGGCAGAAAGTTTACCTCAAAGGAATTGCAGGGACATTTTAGCTGGCATTCCATTCTTATGTGGTAAGTACTGATATTCATTTAGTTCTTGTCATATATTTTCAATATTTTTTAAATCTCCTAAATTGTAATTTTTTATTTCCAGATGCCGAAGAGATAAGGAATGATTCTATGGATGCCTTACTCTTATTGAAGAAATGAGCATCTAACGATAAATAGGTAAATAAATACATGAAATCTACATTCTATGTATTGACATTAATTGTTTCTTCAGATTTTATATATTGCATAGATAAACTGATTCTTTAATTTATTTCAGGTGTAAATGTCCCTTGAGTACCTTTTGGAGGGAAAAACTTTTGGAAGCCAATATTTGAAGAGTTGGGCTTTTTCTTAAACAGTCCTAGTAAGTGTCAAACCAAACTTAAAATATTAAGTTTTAAAATTTTAATTCAGCTGATGTTAATATATATATATATAAAAAAAAGGCATGTTTTTTAATTAATTCATATCCTTTTTTTTTAGATAAAAATTTGACATTTCGAAGATTTCAAGGAGTATTGATGTCAGATTTTGTAGAAAATATTATTAGGCGAGGACTACAATAATATTTTCAACACGCATGGATTGCTCACAAACTCTTCAATCGCACCAAGAAATACGACTGATAACAATTTCAAAACTCCAGAACTTTCTTGTATAAGATTTGAAGACATTCTCTGCCCAAGAGAGAATAAATTTAAAATAGCAAGAAGCAACAAGTAATTAAAGCAAAAATTCCAAAGAGTAAAGTATATATTTTTATTATTTATTAGTTAAAATTCTTACTAATTTGCATTTCTTTCTTCACATGTTTACCAATATTGGCAGAAAGTTTACCTCAAAGTAATTGCAGGGACATTTTAGCTGGCATTTCATTCTTATGTGGTAAGTACTGATATTCATTTAGTTCTTGTCATATATTTTCAATATTTTTTAAATCCCCTAAAGAGAAATTTTTTATTTCCAGATGCCGAAGAGATAAGGAATGATTCTATGGATACCTTACTCTTATTGAAGAAATGAGCATCTAACGATAAAGAGGTAAATAAATACATGAAATCTACATTCTATGTATTGATATTAATTGTTTCTTCAGATTTTATATATTGCATAGATAAACTGATTCTTTAATTTATTTTCAGATGCAAATGTCCCTTGAGTACCTTTTGGAGGGAAAAACTTTTGGAAGCCAATATTTGAAGAGTTTGTCTTTTTCTTAAACAGTCCTAGTAAGTGCCAAAACAAACTTAAAATATTAAGTTTTAAAATTTTAATTCAGCTGATGTTAATATATATATATATATATATATATATATATATATAAAAAGGCATGTTTTTTAATTAATTCATATCCTTTCTTTTTTAGATAAAAATGTGACATTTCGAAGATTTCAAAGAGTATTGATGTCAGATTTTGTAGAAAATATTATTAGGCGAGGACTACAATAATATTTTCAACACGCATGGATTGCTCACAAACTCTTCAATCGCACCAAGAAATAATACAGATAACAATTTCAAAACTCCAGAACTTTGTTTGGATAAGATTTGAAGACATTTTTTGTCTAAGAGAGAAGAAAATTGAAATATCTAGAAGCAACAAGTGAATGAAGCCAAAATTAAAAAGAGTAAAGTATATATTTTTATTATTTATTAGTTAAAATTCTTACTAATTTGCATTTCTTTTTCACATGTTTACCAATATTGGCAAAAAGTTTACCTCAAAGGAATTGCAGGGACATTTTAGCTGACATTCCATTCTTTTGTGGTAGGAACTGATATTCATTTAGTTCTTTTCATATATTTTCAATATTTTTTAAATCCCCTAAATTGTAAGTTTTTATTTCCAGATGCCGAAGAGATAAGAAATGATTCTATGGATGCCTTACTCTTATTGAAGGAATGAGCATCGAACGATAAAGAGGTAAATAAATACATTAAATCTACATTCTATGTATTGACATTAATTGTTTCTTCAGATTTTATATATTGCAGAGATAAACTGATTGTTTAATTTATATTCAGATGCAAATGTCCTTTGAGTACCTTTTGGAGGGAAAAACTTTTGGAAGCCAATATTTGAAGAGTTGGTCTTTTTCTTAAACAGTCCTAGTAAGTGTTAAAACAAACTTAAAATATTAAGTTTTAAAATTTTAATTCAGCTGATGTTAATATATATATATAAAAAAAATACATGTTTTTTAATTAATTCAAATCCTTTCTTTTGTAGATAAAAATTTGACATTTCGAAAATTTCAAGGAGTATTGATGTCAGATTTTGTAGAAAATATTATTAGGCGAGGACTACATTAATATTTTCAATACGCATGGATTGCTCACAAACTTTTCAATCGCACCAAGAAATACGACTGATAACAATTTCAAAACTCCAGAACTTTCTTGTATAAGATTTGAAGACATTCTCTGCCCAAGAGAGAATAAATTTAAAATAGCAAGAAGCAACAAGTTATTGAAGCAAAAATTCCAAAGAGTAAAGTATATATTTTTATTATTTATTAGTTAAAATTCTTACTAATTTGCATTTCTTTCTTCACATGTTTACCAATATTGGCAAAAAGTTTACCTCAAAGGAATTGCAGTGACATTTTAGCTGGCATTCCATTCTTATGTGGTAAGTACTGATATTCATTTAGTTCTTGTCTTATATTTTCAATATTTTTTAAATCCCCTAAATTGTAATTTTTTATTTCCAGATGCCGAAGAGATAAGGAATGATTCTATGGATGCCTTACTCTTATTGAAGAAATGAGCATCTAACGATAAAGAGGTAAATAAATACATGAAATCTACATTCTATGTATTGACATTAATTGTTTCTTCAGATTTTATATATTGCAGAGATAAACTGATTCTTTAATTTATTTTCAGATGCAAATGTCCCTTGAGTACCTTTTGGAGGGAAAAACTTTTGGAAGCCAATATTTGAAGAGTTGGTCTTTTTCTTAAACAGTCCTAGTAAGTGTCAAAACAAACTTAAAATATTAAGTTTTAAAATTTTAATTCAGCTGATGTTAATATATATATATAAAAAAAATACATGTTTTTTAATTAATTCATATCCTTTCTTTTTTAGATAAAAATTTGACATTTCGAAAATTTCAAGGAGTATTGATGTCAGATTTTGTAGAAAATATTATTAGGCGAGGACTACATTAATATTTTCAACCCGCATGGATTGCTCACAAACTCTTCAATCCCACCAAGAAATACGACTGATAACAATTTCAAAACTCCAGAACTTTCTTGTATAAGATTTGAAGACATTCTCTGCCCAAGAGAGAATAAATTTAAAATAGCAAGAAGCAACAAGTAATTGAAGCAAAAATTCCAAAGAGTAAAGTATATATTTTTATTATTTATTAGTTAAAATTCTTACTAATTTGCATTTCTTTCTTCACATGTTTACCAATATTGGCATAAAGTTTACCTCAAAGGAATTGCAGGTACATTTTAGATGGCATTCCATTCTTATGTGGTAAGTACTGATATTCATTTAGTTCTTGTCATATATTTTCAATATTTTTTAAATCCCCTAAATTGTAATTTATTATTTCCAGATGCCGAAGAGATAAGGAATGATTCTTTGGATGCCTTACTCTTATAGAAGGAATGAGCATCTAACGATAAATAGGTAAATAAATACATGACATCTACATTCTATGTATTGACATTAATTGTTTCTTCAGATTTTATATATTGCATATATAAACTGATTCTTAAATTTATTTTCAGATGCAAATGTCCCTTGAGTACCTTTTGGAGGGAAAAACTTTTGGAAGCCAATATTTGAAGAGTTGGTCTTTTTCTTAAACAGTCCTAGTAAGTGTTAAAACAAACTTAAAATATTAAGTTTTAAAATTTTAATTCAGCTGATGTTAATATATATATATAAAAAAATACATGTTTTTTAATTAATTCAAATCCTTTCTTTTGTAGATAAAAATTTGACATTTCGAAAATTTCATGGAGTATTGATGTCAGATTTTGTAGAAAATATTATTAGGCGAGGACTACAATAATATTTTCAACACGCATGGATTGCTCACAAACTCTTCAATCGCACCAAGAAATAATACAGATAACAATTTCAAAACTCCAGAACTTTGTTTGGATAAGATTTGAAGACATTTTTTGTCTAAGAGAGAAGAAAATTAAAATAGCTAGAAGCAACAAGTGAATGAAGCCAAAATTCCAAAGAGTAAAGTATATATTTTTATTATTCATTAGTTAAAATTCTTACTAATTTGCATTTCTTTTTCACATGTTTACCAATATTGGCAGAAAGTTTACCTCAAAGGAATTGCAGGGACATTTTAGCTGGCATTCCATTCTTATGTGGTAAATACTGATATTCATTTAGTTCTTGTCATATATTTTCAATATTTTTTAAATCCCCTAAATTGAAATTTTTTATTTCCAGATGCCGAAGAGATAAGGAGTGATTCTATGGATACCTTACTCTTATTGAAGAAATGAGCATCTAACGATAAAGAGGTAAATAAATACATGAAATCTACATTCTATGTATTGACATCAATTGTTTCTTCAGATTTTATGTATTGCATAGATAAACTGATTCTTTAATTTATTTTCAGATGCAAATGTCCCTTGAGTACCTTTTGGAGGGAAAAACTTTTGGAAGCCAATATTTGAAGAGTTGGTCTTTTTCTTAAACAGTCCTAGTAAGTGTCAAAACAAACTTAAAATATTAAGTTTTAAAATTTTAATTCAGCTGATGTTAATATATATATATATAAAAAAAATACATGTTTTTTAATTAATTCATATCCTTTCTTTTTTAGATAAAAATTTGACATTTATAAAATTTCAAGGAGTATTGATGTCAGATTTTGTAGAAAATATTATTAGGCGAGGACTACATTAATATTTTCAATACGCATGGATTGCTCACAAACTCTTCAATCGCACCAAGAAATACGACTGATAACAATTTCAAAACTCCAGAACTTTCTTGTATAAGATTTGAAGACATTCTCTGCCCAAGAGAGAATAAATTTAAAATAGCAAGAAGCAACAAGTAATTGAAGCAAAAATTCCAAAGAGTAAAGTATATATTTTTATTATTTATTAGTTAAAATTCTTACTAATTTGCATTTCTTTCTTCACATGTTTACCAATATTGGCAGAAAGTTTACCTCAAAGGAATTGCAGGGACATTTTAGATGGCATTCCATTCTTATGTGGTAAGTACTGATATTCATTTAGTTCTTGTCATATATTTTCAATATTTTTTAAATCCCCTAAATTGTAATTTATTATTTCCAGATGCCGAAGAGATAAGGAATGATTCTATGGATGCCTTACTCTTATAGAAGAAATGAGCATCTAACGATAAAGAGGTAAATAAATACATGACATCTACATTCTATGTATTGACATTAATTGTTTCTTCAGATTTTATATATTGCATAGATAAACTGATTCTTAAATTTATTTTCAGATGCAAATGTCCCTTGAGTACCTTTTGGAGGGAAAAACTTTTGGAAGCCAATATTTGAAGAGTTGGTCTTTTTCTTAAACAGTCCTAGTAAGTGTTAAAACAAACTTAAAATATTAAGTTTTAAAATTTTAATTCAGCTGATGTTAATATATGTATAAAAAAAATACATGTTTTTTAATTAATTCAAATCCTTTCTTTTGTAGATAAAAATTTGACATTTCGAAAATTTCATGGAGTATTGATGTCAGATTTTGTAGAAAATATTATTAGGCGAGGACTTCATTAATATTTTCAATACGCATGGATTGCTCACAAACTCTTCAATCGCACCAAGAAATACGACTGATAACAATTTCAAAACTCCAGAACTTTCTTGTATAAGATTTGAAGACATTCTCTGCCCAAGAGAGAATAAATTTAAAATAGCAAGAAGCAACAAGTAATTGAAGCAAAAATTCCAAAGAGTAAAGTATATATTTTTATTATTTATTAGTTAAAATTCTTACTAATTTGCATTTCTTTCTTCACATGTTTACCAATATTGGCAGAAAGTTTACCTCAAAGGAATTGCAGGGACATTTTAGCTGGCATTCCATTCTTATGTGGTAAGTACTGATATTCATTTAGTTCTTGTCATATATTTTCAAAATTTTTTAAATCCCCTAAATTGTAATTTTTTATTTCCAGATGCCGAAGAGATAAGGAATGATTCTATGAATGCCTTACTCTTATTGAAGAAATGAGCATCTAACGATAAAGAGGTAAATAATTACATGAAATCTACATTCTATGTATTGACATTAATTGTTTCTTCAGATTTTATATATTGCAGAGATAAACTGATTGTTTAATTTATATTCAGATGCAAATGTCCTTTGAGTACCTTTTGGAGGGAAAAACTTTTGGAAGCCAATATTTGAAGAGTTGGGCTTTTTCTTAAACAGTCCTAGTAAGTGTCAAAACAAACTTAAAATATTAAGTTTTAAAATTTTAATTCAGCTGATGTTAATATATATATATATAAAAAAGACATGTTTTTTTAATTAATTCATGTCCTTTCTTTTTTAGATAAAAATTTGACATTTCGAAGATTTCAAGGAGTATTGATGTCAGATTTTGTAGAAAATATTATTAGGCGAGGACTACAATAATATTTTCAACACGCATGGATTGCTCACAAACTCTTCAATCGCACCAAGAAATAATACAGATAACAATTTCAAAACTCCAGAACTTTGTTTGGATAAGATTTGAAGACATTTTTTGTCTAAGAGAGAAGAAAATTAAAATAGCTAGAAGCAACAAGTGAATGAAGCCAAAATTCCAAAGAGTAAAGTATATATTTTTATTATTTATTAGTTAAAATTCTTACTAATTTGCATTTCTTTTTCACATGTTTACCAATATTGGCAGAAAGTTTACCTCAAAGGAATTGCAGGGACATTTTAGCTGGCATTCCATTCTTGTGTGGTAAGTACTGATATTTATTTAGTTCTTGTCATATATTTTCAATATATTTTAAATCCCCTAAATTGTAATTTTTTATTTCCAGATGCCGAAGAGATAAGGAGTGATACAATGGATGCCTTACTCTTATTGAATAAATGAGCATCTAACGATAAAGAGGTAAATAAATACATGAAATCTACATTCTATGTATTGACATTAATTGTTTCTTCAGATTTTATATATTGCATAGATAAACTGATTCTTAAATTTATTTTCAGATGCAAATGTCCCTTGAGTACCTTTTGGAGGGGAAAACTTTTGGAAGCCAATATTTGAAGAGTTGGTCTTTTTCTTAAACAGTCCTAGTAAGTGTTAAAACAAACTTAAAATATTAAGTTTTAAAATTTTAATTCAGCTGATGTTAATATATATATATAAAAAAAATACATGTTTTTTAATTAATTCATATCCTTTCTTTTTTAGATAAAAATTTGACATTTATAAAATTTCAAGGAGTATTGATGTCAGATTTTGTAGAAAATATTATTAGGCGAGGACTACATTAATATTTTCAATACGCATGGATTGCTCACAAACTCTTCAATCGCACCAAGAAATACGACTGATAACAATTTCAAAACTCCAGAACTTTGTTTGGATAAGATTTGAAGACATTTTTTGTCTAAGAGAGAAGAAAATTAAAATAGCTAGAAGCAACAAGTGAATGCAGCCAAAATTCCAAAGAGTAAAGTATATATTTTTATTATTTATTAGTTAAAATTCTTACTAATTTGCATTTCTTTTTCACATGTTTTCCAATATTGGCAGAAAGTTTACCTCAAAGGAATTGCAGGGACATTTTAGCTGGCATTCCATTCTTATGTGGTAAGTACTGATATTCATTTAGTTCTTGTCATATATTTTCAATATTTTTTAAATCCCCTAAATTGAAATTTTTTATTTCCAGATGCCGAAGAGATAAGGAATGATTCTATGGATACCTTACTCTTATTGAAGAAATGAGCATCTAACGATAAAGAGGTAAATAAATACATGAAATCTACATTCTATGTATTGACATTAATTGTTTCTTCAGATTTTATATATTGCATAGATAAACTGATTCTTAAATTTATTTTCAGATGCAAATGTCCCTTGAGTACCTTTTGGAGGGAAAAACTTTTGGAAGCCAATATTTGAAGAGTTGCTCTTTTTCTTAAACAGTCCTAGTAAGTGTTAAAACAAACTTAAAATATTAAGTTTTAAAATTTTAATTCAGCTGATGTTAATATATATATAAAAAAAAATACATGTTTTTTAATTAATTAAAATCCTTTCTTTTGTAGATAAAAATTTGACATTTCGAAAATTTCAAGGAGTATTGATGTCAGATTTTGTAGAAAATATTATTAGGCGAGGACTACATTAATATTTTCAATACGCATGGATTGCTCACAAACTTTTCAATCGCACCAAGAAATACGACTGATAACAATTTCAAAACTCCAGAACTTTCTTGTATAAGATTTGAAGACATTCTCTGCCCAAGAGAGAATAAATTTAAAATAGCAAGAAGCAACAAGTAATTGAAGCAAAAATTCCAAAGAGTAAAGTATATATTTTTATTATTTATTAGTTAAAATTCTTACTAATTTGCATTTCTTTCTTCACATGTTTACCAATATTGGCAAAAAGTTTACCTCAAAGGAATTGCAGGGACATTTTAGCTGGCATTCCATTCTTATGTGGTAAGTACTGATATTCATTTAGTTCTTGTCATATATTTTCAATATTTTTTAAATCCCCTAAATTGTAATTTTTTATTTCCAGATGCCGAAGAGATAAGGAATGATTCTATGGATGCCTTACTCTTATTGAAGAAATGAGCATCTAACGATAAAGAGGTAAATAAATACATGAAATCTACATTCTATGTATTGACATTAATTGTTTCTTCAGATTTTATATATTGCATAGATAAACTGTTTCTTTAATTTATTTTCAGATGCAAATGTCCCTTGAGTACCTTTTGGAGGGAAAAACTTTTGGAAGCCAATATTTGAAGAGTTGGTCTTTTTCTTAAACAGTCCTAGTAAGTGTCAAAACAAACTTAAAATATTAAGTTTTAAAATTTTAATTCAGCTGATGTTAATATATATATATAAAAAAAATACATGTTTTTTAATTAATTCATATCCTTTCTTTTTTAGATAAAAATTTGACATTTCGAAAATTTCAAGGAGTATTGACGTCAGATTTTGTAGAAAATATTATTAGGCGAGGACTACATTAATATTTTCAACCCGCATGGATGGCTCACAAACTCTTCAATCGCACCAAGATATACGACTGATAACAATTTCAAAACTCCAGAACTTTCTTATATAAGATTTGAAGACATTGTCTGCCCAAGAAAGAATAAATCTAAATTAGCAAGAAGCAACAAGTAATTGAAGCAAAAATTCCAAAGAGTAAAGTATATATTTTTATTATTTATTAGTTAAAATTCTTACTAATTTGCATTTCTTTCTTCACATGTTTACCAATATTGGCAGAAAGTTTACCTCAAAGTAATTGCAGGGACATTTTAGCTGTCATTCCATTCTTATGTGGTAAGTACTGATATTCATTTAGTTCTTGTCCTATATTTTCAATATTTTTTAAATCCCCTAAATTGTAATTTTTTATTTCCAGATGCCGAAGAGATAAGGAATGATTATATGGATACCTTACTCTTATTGAAGAAATGAGCATCTAACGATAAAGAGGTAAATAAATACATGAAATCTACATTCTATGTATTGATATTAATTGTTTCTTCAGATTTTATATATTGCATAGATAAACTGATTCTTTAATTTATTTTCAGATGCAAATGTCCCTTGAGTACCTTTTGGAGGGAAAAACTTTTGGAAGCCAATATTTGAAGAGTTGGTCTTTTTCTTAAACAGTCCTAGTAAGTGTCAAAACAAACTTAAAATATTAAGTTTTAAAATTTTAATTCAGCTGATGTTAATATATATATATAAAAAAAATACATGTTTTTTAATTAATTCATATCCTTTCTTTTTTAGATAAAAATTTGACATTTATAAAATTTCAAGGAGTATTGATGTCAGATTTTGTAGAAAATATTATTAGGCGAGGACTACATTAATATTTTCAATACGCATGGATTGCTCACAAACTCTTCAATCGCACCAAGAAATACGACTGATAACAATTTCAAAACTCCAGAACTTTGTTTGGATAAGATTTGAAGACATTTTTTGTCTAAGAGAGAAGAAAATTAAAATAGCTAGAAGCAACAAGTGAATGCAGCCAAAATTCCAAAGAGTAAAGTATATATTTTTATTATTTATTAGTTAAAATTCTTACTAATTTGCATTTCTTTCTTCACATGTTTACCAATATTGGCAGAAAGTTTACCTCAAAGTAATTGCAGGGACATTTTAGCTGTCATTCCATTCTTATGTGGTAAGTACTGATATTCATTTAGTTCTTGTCCTATATTTTCAATATTTTTTAAATCCCCTAAATTGTAATTTTTTATTTCCAGATGCCGAAGAGATAAGGAATGATTCTATGGATACCTTACTCTTATTGAAGAAATGAGCATCTAACGATAAAGAGGTAAATAAATACATGAAATCTACATTCTATGTATTGACATTAATTGTTTCTTCAGATTTTATGTATTGCATAGATAAACTGATTCTTTAATTTATTTTCAGATGCTAATGTCCCTTGAGTACCTTTTGGAGGAAAATCTTTTGGAAGCCAATATTTGAAGAGTTGGTCTTTTTCTTAAACAGTCCTAGTAAGTGTCAAAACAAACTTAAAATATTAAGTTTTAAAATTTTAATTCAGCTGATGTTAATATATATATATAAAAAAAATACATGTTTTTTAATTAATTCATATCCTTTCTTTTTTAGATAAAAATTTGACATTTATAAAATTTCAAGGAGTATTGATGTCAGATTTTGTAGAAAATATTATTAGGCGAGGACTACATTAATATTTTCAATACGCATGGATTGCTCACAAACTCTTCAATCGCACCAAGAAATACGACTGATAACAATTTCAAAACTCCAGAACTTTGTTTGGATAAGATTTGAAGACATTTTTTGTCTAAGAGAGAAGAAAATTAAAATAGCTAGAAGCAACAAGTGAATGCAGCCAAAATTCCAAAGAGTAAAGTATATATTTTTATTATTTATTAGTTAAAATTCTTACTAATTTGCATTTCTTTTTCACATGTTTTCCAATATTGGCAGAAAGTTTACCTCAAAGGAATTGCAGGGACATTTTAGCTGGCATTCCATTCTTATGTGGTAAGTACTGATATTCATTTAGTTCTTGTCATATATTTTCAATATTTTTTAAATCCCCTAAATTGAAATTTTTTATTTCCAGATGCCGAAGAGATAAGGAATGATTCTATGGATACCTTACTCTTATTGAAGAAATGAGCATCTAACGATAAAGAGGTAAATAAATACATGAAATCTACATTCTATGTATTGACATTAATTGTTTCTTCAGATTTTATATATTGCATAGATAAACTGATTCTTAAATTTATTTTCAGATGCAAATGTCCCTTGAGTACCTTTTGGAGGGAAAAACTTTTGGAAGCCAATATTTGAAGAGTTGCTCTTTTTCTTAAACAGTCCTAGTAAGTGTTAAAACAAACTTAAAATATTAAGTTTTAAAATTTTAATTCAGCTGATGTTAATATATATATAAAAAAAAATACATGTTTTTTAATTAATTAAAATCCTTTCTTTTGTAGATAAAAATTTGACATTTCGAAAATTTCAAGGAGTATTGATGTCAGATTTTGTAGAAAATATTATTAGGCGAGGACTACATTAATATTTTCAATACGCATGGATTGCTCACAAACTTTTCAATCGCACCAAGAAATACGACTGATAACAATTTCAAAACTCCAGAACTTTCTTGTATAAGATTTGAAGACATTCTCTGCCCAAGAGAGAATAAATTTAAAATAGCAAGAAGCAACAAGTAATTGAAGCAAAAATTCCAAAGAGTAAAGTATATATTTTTATTATTTATTAGTTAAAATTCTTACTAATTTGCATTTCTTTCTTCACATGTTTACCAATATTGGCAAAAAGTTTACCTCAAAGGAATTGCAGGGACATTTTAGCTGGCATTCCATTCTTATGTGGTAAGTACTGATATTCATTTAGTTCTTGTCATATATTTTCAATATTTTTTAAATCCCCTAAATTGTAATTTTTTATTTCCAGATGCCGAAGAGATAAGGAATGATTCTATGGATGCCTTACTCTTATTGAAGAAATGAGCATCTAACGATAAAGAGGTAAATAAATACATGAAATCTACATTCTATGTATTGACATTAATTGTTTCTTCAGATTTTATATATTGCATAGATAAACTGTTTCTTTAATTTATTTTCAGATGCAAATGTCCCTTGAGTACCTTTTGGAGGGAAAAACTTTTGGAAGCCAATATTTGAAGAGTTGGTCTTTTTCTTAAACAGTCCTAGTAAGTGTCAAAACAAACTTAAAATATTAAGTTTTAAAATTTTAATTCAGCTGATGTTAATATATATATATAAAAAAAATACATGTTTTTTAATTAATTCATATCCTTTCTTTTTTAGATAAAAATTTGACATTTCGAAAATTTCAAGGAGTATTGACGTCAGATTTTGTAGAAAATATTATTAGGCGAGGACTACATTAATATTTTCAACCCGCATGGATGGCTCACAAACTCTTCAATCGCACCAAGATATACGACTGATAACAATTTCAAAACTCCAGAACTTTCTTATATAAGATTTGAAGACATTGTCTGCCCAAGAAAGAATAAATCTAAATTAGCAAGAAGCAACAAGTAATTGAAGCAAAAATTCCAAAGAGTAAAGTATATATTTTTATTATTTATTAGTTAAAATTCTTACTAATTTGCATTTCTTTCTTCACATGTTTACCAATATTGGCAGAAAGTTTACCTCAAAGTAATTGCAGGGACATTTTAGCTGTCATTCCATTCTTATGTGGTAAGTACTGATATTCATTTAGTTCTTGTCCTATATTTTCAATATTTTTTAAATCCCCTAAATTGTAATTTTTTATTTCCAGATGCCGAAGAGATAAGGAATGATTATATGGATACCTTACTCTTATTGAAGAAATGAGCATCTAACGATAAAGAGGTAAATAAATACATGAAATCTACATTCTATGTATTGATATTAATTGTTTCTTCAGATTTTATATATTGCATAGATAAACTGATTCTTTAATTTATTTTCAGATGCAAATGTCCCTTGAGTACCTTTTGGAGGGAAAAACTTTTGGAAGCCAATATTTGAAGAGTTGGTCTTTTTCTTAAACAGTCCTAGTAAGTGTCAAAACAAACTTAAAATATTAAGTTTTAAAATTTTAATTCAGCTGATGTTAATATATATATATAAAAAAAATACATGTTTTTTAATTAATTCATATCCTTTCTTTTTTAGATAAAAATTTGACATTTATAAAATTTCAAGGAGTATTGATGTCAGATTTTGTAGAAAATATTATTAGGCGAGGACTACATTAATATTTTCAATACGCATGGATTGCTCACAAACTCTTCAATCGCACCAAGAAATACGACTGATAACAATTTCAAAACTCCAGAACTTTGTTTGGATAAGATTTGAAGACATTTTTTGTCTAAGAGAGAAGAAAATTAAAATAGCTAGAAGCAACAAGTGAATGCAGCCAAAATTCCAAAGAGTAAAGTATATATTTTTATTATTTATTAGTTAAAATTCTTACTAATTTGCATTTCTTTCTTCACATGTTTACCAATATTGGCAGAAAGTTTACCTCAAAGTAATTGCAGGGACATTTTAGCTGTCATTCCATTCTTATGTGGTAAGTACTGATATTCATTTAGTTCTTGTCCTATATTTTCAATATTTTTTAAATCCCCTAAATTGTAATTTTTTATTTCCAGATGCCGAAGAGATAAGGAATGATTCTATGGATACCTTACTCTTATTGAAGAAATGAGCATCTAACGATAAAGAGGTAAATAAATACATGAAATCTACATTCTATGTATTGACATTAATTGTTTCTTCAGATTTTATGTATTGCATAGATAAACTGATTCTTTAATTTATTTTCAGATGCTAATGTCCCTTGAGTACCTTTTGGAGGAAAATCTTTTGGAAGCCAATATTTGAAGAGTTGGTCTTTTTCTTAAACAGTCCTAGTAAGTGTCAAAACAAACTTAAAATATTAAGTTTTAAAATTTTAATTCAGCTGATGTTAATATATATATATAAAAAAAATACATGTTTTTTAATTAATTCATATCCTTTCTTTTTTAGATAAAAATTTGACATTTCGAAAATTTCAAGGAGTATTGATGTCAGATTTTGTAGAAAATATTATTAGGCGAGGACTACATTAATATTTTCAATACGCATGGATTGCTCACAAACTCTTCAATCGCACCAAGAAATACGACTGATAACAATTTCAAAACTCCAGAACTTTCTTGTATAAGATTTGAAGACATTCTCTGCCCAAGAGAGAATAAATCTAAATTAGCAAGAAGCAAAAAGTAATTAAAGCAAAAATTCCAAAGAGTAAAGTATATATTTTTATTATTTATTAGTTAAAATTCTTATTAATTTGCATTTCTTTTTCACATGTTTACCAATATTGGCAGAAAGTTTACCTCAAAGGAATTGCAGGGACATTTTATCTGGCATTCCATTCTTATGTGGTAAGTACTGATATTCATTTAGTTCTTGTCCTATATTTTCAATATTTTTTAAATCCCCTAAATTGTAATTTTTTATTTCCAGATGCCGAAGAGATAAGGAATGATTCTATGGATACCTTACTCTTATTGAAGAAATGAGCATCTAACGATAAAGAGGTAAATAAATACATGAAATCTACATTCTATGTATTGATATTAATTGTTTCTTCAGATTTTATATATTGCATAGATAAACTGATTCTTTAATTTATTTTCAGATGCAAATGTCCCTTGAGTACCTTTTGGAGGGAAAAACTTTTGGAAGCCAATATTTGAAGAGTTGGTCTTTTTCTTAAACAGTCCTAGTAAGTGTCAAAACAAACTTAAAATATTAAGTTTTAAAATTTTAATTCAGCTGATGTTAATATATATATATAAAAAAAATACATGTTTTTTAATTAATTCATATCCTTTCTTTTTTAGATAAAAATTTGACATTTATAAAATTTCAAGGAGTATTGATGTCAGATTTTGTAGAAAATATTATTAGGCGAGGACTACATTAATATTTTCAATACGCATGGATTGCTCACAAACTCTTCAATCGCACCAAGAAATACGACTGATAACAATTTCAAAACTCCAGAACTTTGTTTGGATAAGATTTGAAGACATTTTTTGTCTAAGAGAGAAGAAAATTAAAATAGCTAGAAGCAACAAGTGAATGCAGCCAAAATTCCAAAGAGTAAAGTATATATTTTTATTATTTATTAGTTAAAATTCTTACTAATTTGCATTTCTTTTTCACATGTTTTCCAATATTGGCAGAAAGTTTACCTCAAAGGAATTGCAGGGACATTTTAGCTGGCATTCCATTCTTATGTGGTAAGTACTGATATTCATTTAGTTCTTGTCATATATTATCAATATTTTTTAAATCCCCTAAATTGAAATTTTTTATTTCCAGATGCCGAAGAGATAAGGAATGATTCTATGGATACCTTACTCTTATTGAAGAAATGAGCATCTAACGATAAAGAGGTAAATAAATACATGAAATCTACATTCTATGTATTGACATTAATTGTTTCTTCAGATTTTATGTATTGCATAGATAAACTGATTCTTTAATTTATTTTCAGATGCTAATGTCCCTTGAGTACCTTTTGGAGGAAAATCTTTTGGAAGCCAATATTTGAAGAGTTGGTCTTTTTCTTAAACAGTCCTAGTAAGTGTCAAAACAAACTTAAAATATTAAGTTTTAAAATTTTAATTCAGCTGATGTTAATATATATATATAAAAAAAATACATGTTTTTTAATTAATTCATATCCTTTCTTTTTTAGATAAAAATTTGACATTTCGAAAATTTCAAGGAGTATTGATGTCAGATTTTGTAGAAAATATTATTAGGCGAGGACTACATTAATATTTTCAATACGCATGGATTGCTCACAAACTCTTCAATCGCACCAAGAAATACGACTGATAACAATTTCAAAACTCCAGAACTTTCTTGTATAAGATTTGAAGACATTCTCTGCCCAAGAGAGAATAAATCTAAATTAGCAAGAAGCAAAAAGTAATTAAAGCAAAAATTCCAAAGAGTAAAGTATATATTTTTATTATTTATTAGTTAAAATTCTTATTAATTTGCATTTCTTTTTCACATGTTTACCAATATTGGCAGAAAGTTTACCTCAAAGGAATTGCAGGGACATTTTATCTGGCATTCCATTCTTATGTGGTAAGTACTGATATTCATTTAGTTCTTGTCCTATATTTTCAATATTTTTTAAATCCCCTAAATTGTAATTTTTTATTTCCAGATGCCGAAGAGATAAGGAATGATTCTATGGATACCTTACTCTTATTGAAGAAATGAGCATCTAACGATAAAGAGGTAAATAAATACATGAAATCTACATTCTATGTATTGATATTAATTGTTTCTTCAGATTTTATATATTGCATAGATAAACTGATTCTTTAATTTATTTTCAGATGCAAATGTCCCTTGAGTACCTTTGGGAGGGAAAAACTTTTGGAAGCCAATATTTGAAGAGTTGGTCTTTTTCTTAAACAGTCCTAGTAAGTGTCAAAACAAACTTAAAATATTAAGTTTTAAAATTTTAATTCAGCTGATGTTAATATATATATATAAAAAAAAATACATGTTTTTTAATTAATTCATATCCTTTCTTTTTTAGATAAAAATTTGACTTTTATAAAATTTCAAGGAGTATTGATGTCAGATTTTGTAGAAAATATTATTAGGCGAGGACTACATTAATATTTTCAATACGCATGGATTGCTCACAAACTCTTCAATCGCACCAAGAAATACGACTGATAACAATTTCAAAACTCCAGAACTTTCTTGTATAAGATTTGAAGACATTCTCTGCCCAAGAGAGAATAAATTTAAAATAGCAAGAAGCAACAAGTAATTGAAGCAAAAATTCCAAAGAGTAAAGTATATATTTTTATTATTTATTAGTTAAAATTCTTATTAATTTGCATTTCTTTTTCACATGTTTACCAATATTGGCAGAAAGTTTACCTCGAAGGAATTGCAGGGACATTTTATCTGGCATTCCATTCTTATGTGGTAAGTACTGATATTCATTTAGTTCTTGTCCTATATTTTCAATATTTTTTAAATCCCCTAAATTGTAATTTTTTATTTCCAGATGCCGAAGAGATAAGGAATGATTCTATGGATACCTTACTCTTATTGAAGAAATGAGCATCTAACGATAAAGAGGTAAATAAATACATGAAATCTACATTCTATGTATTGATATTAATTGTTTCTTCAGATTTTATATATTGCATAGATAAACTGATTCTTTAATTTATTTTCAGATGCAAATGTCCCTTGAGTACCTTTGGGAGGGAAAAACTTTTGGAAGCCAATATTTGAAGAGTTGGTCTTTTTCTTAAACAGTCCTAGTAAGTGTCAAAACAAACTTAAAATATTAAGTTTTAAAATTTTAATTCAGCTGATGTTAATATATATATATAAAAAAAAATACATGTTTTTTAATTAATTCATATCCTTTCTTTTTTAGATAAAAATTTGACTTTTATAAAATTTCAAGGAGTATTGATGTCAGATTTTGTAGAAAATATTATTAGGCGAGGACTACATTAATATTTTCAATACGCATGGATTGCTCACAAACTCTTCAATCGCACCAAGAAATACGACTGATAACAATTTCAAAACTCCAGAACTTTCTTGTATAAGATTTGAAGACATTCTCTGCCCAAGAGAGAATAAATTTAAAATAGCAAGAAGCAACAAGTAATTGAAGCAAAAATTCCAAAGAGTAAAGTATATATTTTTATTATTTATTAGTTAAAATTCTTATTAATTTGCATTTCTTTTTCACATGTTTACCAATATTGGCAGAAAGTTTACCTCGAAGGAATTGCAGGGACATTTTATCTGGCATTCCATTCTTATGTGGTAAGTACTGATATTCATTTAGTTCTTGTCATATATTTTCAATATTTTTTAAATCCCCTAAATTGTAATTTTTTATTTCCAGATGCCGAAGAGATAAGGAATGATTCTATGAATGCCTTACTCTTATTGAAGAAATGAGCATCTAACGATAAAGAGGTAAATAAAGACATGAAATCTACATTCTATGTATTGACATTAATTGTTTCTTCAGATTTTATGTATTGCATAGATAAACTGATTCTTTAATTTATTTTCAGATGCTAATGTCCCTTGAGTACCTTTTGGAGGGAAAAACTTTTGGAAGCCAATATTTGAAGAGTTGGTCTTTTTCTTAAACAGTCCTAGTAAGTGTCAAAACAAACTTAAAATATTAAGTTTTAAAATTTTAATTCAGCTGATGTTAATATATATATATAAAAAAAATACATGTTTTTTAATTAATTCATATCCTTTCTTTTTTAGATAAAAATTTGACATTTATAAAATTTCAAGGAGTATTGATGTCAGATTTTGTAGAAAAATTTATTAGGAGAGGACTACATTAATATTTTCAATACGCATGGATTGCTCACAAACTCTTCAATCGCACCAAGAAATACGACTGATAACAATTTCAAAACTCCAGAACTTTCTTGTATAAGATTTGAAGACATTCTCTGCCCAAGAGAGAATAAATTTAAAATAGCAAGAAGCAACAAGTAATTGAAGCAAAAATTCCAAAGAGTAAAGTATATATTTTTATTATTTATTAGTTAAAATTCTTACTAATTTGCATTTCTTTCTTCACATGTTTACCAATATTGGCAGAAAGTTTACCTCAAAGGAATTGCAGGGACATTTTAGATGGCATTCCATTCTTATGTGGTAAGTACTGATATTCATTTAGTTCTTGTCATATATTTTCAATATTTTTTAAATCCCCTAAATTGTAATTTATTATTTCCAGATGCCGAAGAGATAAGGAATGATTCTATGGATGCCTTACTCTTATAGAAGAAATGAGCATCTAACGATAAAGAGGTAAATAAATACATGACATCTACATTCTATGTATTGACATTAATTGTTTCTTCAGATTTTATATATTGCATAGATAAACTGATTCTTAAATTTATTTTCAGATGCAAATGTCCCTTGAGTACCTTTTGGAGGGAAAAACTTTTGGGAGCCAATATTTGAAGAGTTGGTCTTTTTCTTAAACAGTCCTAGTAAGTGTTAAAACAAACTTAAAATATTAAGTTTTAAAATTTTAATTCAGCTGATGTTAATATATATATATAAAAAATACATGTTTTTTAATTAATTCAAATCCTTTCTTTTGTAAATAAAAATTTGACATTTCGAAAATTTCATGGAGTATTGATGTCAGATTTTGTAGAAAATATTATTAGGCGAGGACTACATTAATATTTTCAATACGCATGGATTGCTCACAAACTCTTCAATCGCACCAAGAAATACGACTGATAACAATTTCAAAACTCCAGAACTTTCTTGTATAAGATTTGAAGACATTCTCTGCCCAAGAGAGAATAAATTTAAAATAGCAAGAAGCAACAAGTAATTGAAACAAAAATTCCAAAGAGTAAAGTATATATTTTTATTATTTATTAGTTAAAATTCTTATTAATTTGCATTTCTTTTTCACATGTTTACCAATATTGGCAGAAAGTTTACCTCAAAGGAATTGCAGGGACATTTTATCTGGCATTCCATTCTTATGTGGTAAGTACTGATATTCATTTAGTTCTTGTCATATATTTTCAATATTTTTTAAATCCCCTAAATTGTAATTTTTTATTTCCAGATGCCGAAGAGATAAGGAATGATTCTATGAATGCCTTATTCTTATTGAAAAATTAGCATCTAACGATAAAGAGGTAAATAATTACATGAAATCTACATTCTATGTATTGACATTAATTGTTTCTTCAGATTTTATATATTGCATAGATAAACTGATTCTTTAATTTATTTTCAGATGCAAATGTCCCTTGAGTACCTTTTGGAGGGAAAAACTTTTGGAAGCCAATATTTGAAGAGTTGGGCTTTTTCTTAAACAGTCCTAGTAAGTGTCAAAACAAACTTAAAATATTAAGTTTTAAAATTTTAATTCAGCTGATGTTAATATTTATATATAAAAAAAAAGGCATGTTTTTTAATTAATTCATATCCTTTTTTTTTAGATAAAAATTTGACATTTCGAAGATTTCAAGGAGTATTGATGTCAGATTTTGTAGAAAATATTATTAGGCGAGGACTACATTAATATTTTCAATACGCATGGATTGCTCACAAACTCTTCAATCGCACCAAGAAATACGACTGATAACAATTTCAAAACTCCAGAACTTTCTTGTATAAGATTTGAAGACATTCTCTGCCCAAGAGAGAATAAATTTAAAATAGCAAGAAGCAACAAGTAATTGAAGCAAAAATTCCAAAGAGTAAAGTATATATTTTTATTATTTATTAGTTAAAATTCTTACTAATTTGCATTTCTTTCTTCACATGTTTACCAATATTGGCAGAAAGTTTACCTCAAAGGAATTGCAGGGACATTTTAGCTGGCATTCCATTCTTATGTGGTAAGTACTGATATTCATTTAGTTCTTGTCATATATTTTCAATATTTTTTAAATCTCCTAAATTGTAATTTTTTATTTCCAGATGCCGAAGAGATAAGGAATGATTCTATGGATGCCTTACTCTTATTGAAGAAATGAGCATCTAACGATAAAGAGGTAAATAAATACATGAAATCTACATTCTATGTATTGACATTAATTGTTTCTTCAGATTTTATATATTGCATAGATAAACTGATTCTTTAATTTATTTCAGGTGTAAATGTCCCTTGAGTACCTTTTGGAGGGAAAAACTTTTGGAAGCCAATATTTGAAGAGTTGGGCTTTTTCTTAAACAGTCCTAGTAAGTGTCAAACCAAACTTAAAATATTAAGTTTTAAAATTTTAATTCAGCTGATGTTAATATATATATATATAAAAAAAAGGCATGTTTTTTAATTAATTCATATCCTTTTTTTTTAGATAAAAATTTGACATTTCGAAGATTTCAAGGAGTATTGATGTCAGATTTTGTAGAAAATATTATTAGGCGAGGACTACAATAATATTTTCAACACGCATGGATTGCTCACAAACTCTTCAATCGCACCAAGAAATACGACTGATAACAATTTCAAAACTCCAGAACTTTCTTGTATAAGATTTGAAGACATTCTCTGCCCAAGAGAGAATAAATTTAAAATAGCAAGAAGCAACAAGTAATTAAAGCAAAAATTCCAAAGAGTAAAGTATATATTTTTATTATTTATTAGTTAAAATTCTTACTAATTTGCATTTCTTTCTTCACATGTTTACCAATATTGGCAGAAAGTTTACCTCAAAGTAATTGCAGGGACATTTTAGCTGGCATTTCATTCTTATGTGGTAAGTACTGATATTCATTTAGTTCTTGTCATATATTTTCAATATTTTTTAAATCCCCTAAAGAGAAATTTTTTATTTCCAGATGCCGAAGAGATAAGGAATGATTCTATGGATACCTTACTCTTATTGAAGAAATGAGCATCTAACGATAAAGAGGTAAATAAATACATGAAATCTACATTCTATGTATTGATATTAATTGTTTCTTCAGATTTTATATATTGCATAGATAAACTGATTCTTTAATTTATTTTCAGATGCAAATGTCCCTTGAGTACCTTTTGGAGGGAAAAACTTTTGGAAGCCAATATTTGAAGAGTTTGTCTTTTTCTTAAACAGTCCTAGTAAGTGCCAAAACAAACTTAAAATATTAAGTTTTAAAATTTTAATTCAGCTGATGTTAATATATATATATATATATATATATATATATATATATATATATATATATATATATAAAAAGGCATGTTTTTTAATTAATTCATATCCTTTCTTTTTTAGATAAAAATGTGACATTTCGAAGATTTCAAAGAGTATTGATGTCAGATTTTGTAGAAAATATTATTAGGCGAGGACTACAATAATATTTTCAACACGCATGGATTGCTCACAAACTCTTCAATCGCACCAAGAAATAATACAGATAACAATTTCAAAACTCCAGAACTTTGTTTGGATAAGATTTGAAGACATTTTTTGTCTAAGAGAGAAGAAAATTGAAATATCTAGAAGCAACAAGTGAATGAAGCCAAAATTAAAAAGAGTAAAGTATATATTTTTATTATTTATTAGTTAAAATTCTTACTAATTTGCATTTCTTTTTCACATGTTTACCAATATTGGCAAAAAGTTTACCTCAAAGGAATTGCAGGGACATTTTAGCTGACATTCCATTCTTTTGTGGTAGGAACTGATATTCATTTAGTTCTTTTCATATATTTTCAATATTTTTTAAATCCCCTAAATTGTAAGTTTTTATTTCCAGATGCCGAAGAGATAAGAAATGATTCTATGGATGCCTTACTCTTATTGAAGGAATGAGCATCGAACGATAAAGAGGTAAATAAATACATTAAATCTACATTCTATGTATTGACATTAATTGTTTCTTCAGATTTTATATATTGCAGAGATAAACTGATTGTTTAATTTATATTCAGATGCAAATGTCCTTTGAGTACCTTTTGGAGGGAAAAACTTTTGGAAGCCAATATTTGAAGAGTTGGTCTTTTTCTTAAACAGTCCTAGTAAGTGTTAAAACAAACTTAAAATATTAAGTTTTAAAATTTTAATTCAGCTGATGTTAATATATATATATAAAAAAAATACATGTTTTTTAATTAATTCAAATCCTTTCTTTTGTAGATAAAAATTTGACATTTCGAAAATTTCAAGGAGTATTGATGTCAGATTTTGTAGAAAATATTATTAGGCGAGGACTACATTAATATTTTCAATACGCATGGATTGCTCACAAACTTTTCAATCGCACCAAGAAATACGACTGATAACAATTTCAAAACTCCAGAACTTTCTTGTATAAGATTTGAAGACATTCTCTGCCCAAGAGAGAATAAATTTAAAATAGCAAGAAGCAACAAGTTATTGAAGCAAAAATTCCAAAGAGTAAAGTATATATTTTTATTATTTATTAGTTAAAATTCTTACTAATTTGCATTTCTTTCTTCACATGTTTACCAATATTGGCAAAAAGTTTACCTCAAAGGAATTGCAGTGACATTTTAGCTGGCATTCCATTCTTATGTGGTAAGTACTGATATTCATTTAGTTCTTGTCTTATATTTTCAATATTTTTTAAATCCCCTAAATTGTAATTTTTTATTTCCAGATGCCGAAGAGATAAGGAATGATTCTATGGATGCCTTACTCTTATTGAAGAAATGAGCATCTAACGATAAAGAGGTAAATAAATACATGAAATCTACATTCTATGTATTGACATTAATTGTTTCTTCAGATTTTATATATTGCAGAGATAAACTGATTCTTTAATTTATTTTCAGATGCAAATGTCCCTTGAGTACCTTTTGGAGGGAAAAACTTTTGGAAGCCAATATTTGAAGAGTTGGTCTTTTTCTTAACCCTCTGAGCGTCAAGGGAATGGGCGAAATTATACAGTTGTTTCCCTGCAATAATTTTTAAATTTTATTTCTGATCCAAATATATAATTTTTTAAAATTATTTTTTATTTGTTTTGTTTTAAGTAGGTTTTAAACTATCATCCTAATAAAAAGATTTAAAAAATATTTTATTTTACATTTTATTTATAAATTTAAAAAGGTTGTGTATTGCTGGAAAAACTGGGGATCAAATGACGGATATATACGCCCGTGACCCTCAGAAGGTTAAACAGTCCTAGTAAGTGTCAAAACAAACTTAAAATATTAAGTTTTAAAATTTTAATTCAGCTGATGTTAATATATATATATAAAAAAAATACATGTTTTTTAATTAATTCATATCCTTTCTTTTTTAGATAAAAATTTGACATTTCGAAAATTTCAAGGAGTATTGATGTCAGATTTTGTAGAAAATATTATTAGGCGAGGACTACATTAATATTTTCAACCCGCATGGATTGCTCACAAACTCTTCAATCCCACCAAGAAATACGACTGATAACAATTTCAAAACTCCAGAACTTTCTTGTATAAGATTTGAAGACATTCTCTGCCCAAGAGAGAATAAATTTAAAATAGCAAGAAGCAACAAGTAATTGAAGCAAAAATTCCAAAGAGTAAAGTATATATTTTTATTATTTATTAGTTAAAATTCTTACTAATTTGCATTTCTTTCTTCACATGTTTACCAATATTGGCATAAAGTTTACCTCAAAGGAATTGCAGGGACATTTTAGATGGCATTCCATTCTTATGTGGTAAGTACTGATATTCATTTAGTTCTTGTCATATATTTTCAATATTTTTTAAATCCCCTAAATTGTAATTTATTATTTCCAGATGCCGAAGAGATAAGGAATGATTCTTTGGATGCCTTACTCTTATAGAAGGAATGAGCATCTAACGATAAAGAGGTAAATAAATACATGACATCTACATTCTATGTATTGACATTAATTGTTTCTTCAGATTTTATATATTGCATATATAAACTGATTCTTAAATTTATTTTCAGATGCAAATGTCCCTTGAGTACCTTTTGGAGGGAAAAACTTTTGGAAGCCAATATTTGAAGAGTTGGTCTTTTTCTTAAACAGTCCTAGTAAGTGTTAAAACAAACTTAAAATATTAAGTTTTAAAATTTTAATTCAGCTGATGTTAATATATATATATAAAAAAATACATGTTTTTTAATTAATTCAAATCCTTTCTTTTGTAGATAAAAATTTGACATTTCGAAAATTTCATGGAGTATTGATGTCAGATTTTGTAGAAAATATTATTAGGCGAGGACTACAATAATATTTTCAACACGCATGGATTGCTCACAAACTCTTCAATCGCACCAAGAAATAATACAGATAACAATTTCAAAACTCCAGAACTTTGTTTGGATAAGATTTGAAGACATTTTTTGTCTAAGAGAGAAGAAAATTAAAATAGCTAGAAGCAACAAGTGAATGAAGCCAAAATTCCAAAGAGTAAAGTATATATTTTTATTATTCATTAGTTAAAATTCTTACTAATTTGCATTTCTTTTTCACATGTTTACCAATATTGGCAGAAAGTTTACCTCAAAGGAATTGCAGGGACATTTTAGCTGGCATTCCATTCTTATGTGGTAAATACTGATATTCATTTAGTTCTTGTCATATATTTTCAATATTTTTTAAATCCCCTAAATTGAAATTTTTTATTTCCAGATGCCGAAGAGATAAGGAGTGATTCTATGGATACCTTACTCTTATTGAAGAAATGAGCATCTAACGATAAAGAGGTAAATAAATACATGAAATCTACATTCTATGTATTGACATCAATTGTTTCTTCAGATTTTATGTATTGCATAGATAAACTGATTCTTTAATTTATTTTCAGATGCAAATGTCCCTTGAGTACCTTTTGGAGGGAAAAACTTTTGGAAGCCAATATTTGAAGAGTTGGTCTTTTTCTTAAACAGTCCTAGTAAGTGTCAAAACAAACTTAAAATATTAAGTTTTAAAATTTTAATTCAGCTGATGTTAATATATATATATATAAAAAAAATACATGTTTTTTAATTAATTCATATCCTTTCTTTTTTAGATAAAAATTTGACATTTATAAAATTTCAAGGAGTATTGATGTCAGATTTTGTAGAAAATATTATTAGGCGAGGACTACATTAATATTTTCAATACGCATGGATTGCTCACAAACTCTTCAATCGCACCAAGAAATACGACTGATAACAATTTCAAAACTCCAGAACTTTCTTGTATAAGATTTGAAGACATTCTCTGCCCAAGAGAGAATAAATTTAAAATAGCAAGAAGCAACAAGTAATTGAAGCAAAAATTCCAAAGAGTAAAGTATATATTTTTATTATTTATTAGTTAAAATTCTTACTAATTTGCATTTCTTTCTTCACATGTTTACCAATATTGGCAGAAAGTTTTTCTCAAAGGAATTGCAGGGACATTTTAGATGGCATTCCATTCTTATGTGGTAAGTACTGATATTCATTTAGTTCTTGTCATATATTTTCAATATTTTTTAAATCCCCTAAATTGTAATTTATTATTTCCAGATGCCGAAGAGATAAGGAATGATTCTATGGATGCCTTACTCTTATAGAAGAAATGAGCATCTAACGATAAAGAGGTAAATAAATACATGACATCTACATTCTATGTATTGACATTAATTGTTTCTTCAGATTTTATATATTGCATAGATAAACTGATTCTTAAATTTATTTTCAGATGCAAATGTCCCTTGAGTACCTTTTGGAGGGAAAAACTTTTGGAAGCCAATATTTGAAGAGTTGGTCTTTTTCTTAAACAGTCCTAGTAAGTGTTAAAACAAACTTAAAATATTAAGTTTTAAAATTTTAATTCAGCTGATGTTAATATATGTATAAAAAAAATACATGTTTTTTAATTAATTCAAATCCTTTCTTTTGTAGATAAAAATTTGACATTTCGAAAATTTCATGGAGTATTGATGTCAGATTTTGTAGAAAATATTATTAGGCGAGGACTTCATTAATATTTTCAATACGCATGGATTGCTCACAAACTCTTCAATCGCACCAAGAAATACGACTGATAACAATTTCAAAACTCCAGAACTTTCTTGTATAAGATTTGAAGACATTCTCTGCCCAAGAGAGAATAAATTTAAAATAGCAAGAAGCAACAAGTAATTGAAGCAAAAATTCCAAAGAGTAAAGTATATATTTTTATTATTTATTAGTTAAAATTCTTACTAATTTGCATTTCTTTCTTCACATGTTTACCAATATTGGCAGAAAGTTTACCTCAAAGGAATTGCAGGGACATTTTAGCTGGCATTCCATTCTTATGTGGTAAGTACTGATATTCATTTAGTTCTTGTCATATATTTTCAAAATTTTTTAAATCCCCTAAATTGTAATTTTTTATTTCCAGATGCCGAAGAGATAAGGAATGATTCTATGAATGCCTTACTCTTATTGAAGAAATGAGCATCTAACGATAAAGAGGTAAATAATTACATGAAATCTACATTCTATGTATTGACATTAATTGTTTCTTCAGATTTTATATATTGCAGAGATAAACTGATTGTTTAATTTATATTCAGATGCAAATGTCCTTTGAGTACCTTTTGGAGGGAAAAACTTTTGGAAGCCAATATTTGAAGAGTTGGGCTTTTTCTTAAACAGTCCTAGTAAGTGTCAAAACAAACTTAAAATATTAAGTTTTAAAATTTTAATTCAGCTGATGTTAATATATATATATATAAAAAAGACATGTTTTTTTAATTAATTCATGTCCTTTCTTTTTTAGATAAAAATTTGACATTTCGAAGATTTCAAGGAGTATTGATGTCAGATTTTGTAGAAAATATTATTAGGCGAGGACTACAATAATATTTTCAACACGCATGGATTGCTCACAAACTCTTCAATCGCACCAAGAAATAATACAGATAACAATTTCAAAACTCCAGAACTTTGTTTGGATAAGATTTGAAGACATTTTTTGTCTAAGAGAGAAGAAAATTAAAATAGCTAGAAGCAACAAGTGAATGAAGCCAAAATTCCAAAGAGTAAAGTATATATTTTTATTATTTATTAGTTAAAATTCTTACTAATTTGCATTTCTTTTTCACATGTTTACCAATATTGGCAGAAAGTTTACCTCAAAGGAATTGCAGGGACATTTTAGCTGGCATTCCATTCTTGTGTGGTAAGTACTGATATTTATTTAGTTCTTGTCATATATTTTCAATATATTTTAAATCCCCTAAATTGTAATTTTTTATTTCCAGATGCCGAAGAGATAAGGAGTGATACAATGGATGCCTTACTCTTATTGAATAAATGAGCATCTAACGATAAAGAGGTAAATAAATACATGAAATCTACATTCTATGTATTGACATTAATTGTTTCTTCAGATTTTATATATTGCATAGATAAACTGATTCTTAAATTTATTTTCAGATGCAAATGTCCCTTGAGTACCTTTTGGAGGGGAAAACTTTTGGAAGCCAATATTTGAAGAGTTGGTCTTTTTCTTAAACAGTCCTAGTAAGTGTTAAAACAAACTTAAAATATTAAGTTTTAAAATTTTAATTCAGCTGATGTTAATATATATATATAAAAAAAAAGACATGTTTTTTAATTAATTCATATCCTTTCTTTTGTAGATAAAAATTTGACATTTCGAAAATTTCAAGGAGTATTGATGTCAGATTTTGTAGAAAATATTATTAGGCGAGGACTACATTAATATTTTCAATACGCATGGATTGCTCACAAACTCTTCAATCGCACCAAGAAATACGACTGATAACAATTTCAAAACTCCAGAACTTTCTTGTATAAGATTTGAAGACATTCTCTGCCCAAGAGAGAATAAATTTAAAATAGCAAGAAGCAACAAGTAATTGAAGCAAAAATTCCAAAGAGTAAAGTATATATTTTTATTATTTATTAGTTAAAATTCTTACTAATTTGCATTTCTTTCTTCACATGTTTACCAATATTGGCAGAAAGTTTACCTCAAAGGATTTGCAGGGACATTTTAGATGGCATTCCATTCTTATGTGGTAAGTACTGATATTCATTTAGTTCTTGTCATATATTTTCAATATTTTTTAAATCCCCTAAATTATAATTTATTATTTCCAGATGCCGAAGAGATAACGAATGATTCTATGAATGCCTTACTCTTATAGAAGGAATGAGCATCTAACGATAAAGAGGTAAATAAATACATGAAATCTACATTCTATGTATTGACATTAATTGTTTCTTCAGATTTTATATATTGCATAGATAAACTGATTCTTAAATTTATTTTCAGATGCAAATGTCCCTTGAGTACCTTTTGGAGGGAAAAACTTTTGGAAGCCAATATTTGAAGAGTTGCTCTTTTTCTTAAACAGTCCTAGTAAGTGTTAAAACAAACTTAAAATATTAAGTTTTAAAATTTTAATTCAGCTGATGTTAATATATATATATAAAAAAAATACATGTTTTTTAATTAATTCATATCCTTTCTTTTTTAGATAAAAATTTGACATTTATAAAATTTCAAGGAGTATTGATGTCAGATTTTGTAGAAAATATTATTAGGCGAGGACTACATTAATATTTTCAATACGCATGGATTGCTCACAAACTCTTCAATCGCACCAAGAAATACGACTGATAACAATTTCAAAACTCCAGAACTTTGTTTGGATAAGATTTGAAGACATTTTTTGTCTAAGAGAGAAGAAAATTAAAATAGCTAGAAGCAACAAGTGAATGCAGCCAAAATTCCAAAGAGTAAAGTATATATTTTTATTATTTATTAGTTAAAATTCTTACTAATTTGCATTTCTTTTTCACATGTTTTCCAATATTGGCAGAAAGTTTACCTCAAAGGAATTGCAGGGACATTTTAGCTGGCATTCCATTCTTATGTGGTAAGTACTGATATTCATTTAGTTCTTGTCATATATTTTCAATATTTTTTAAATCCCCTAAATTGAAATTTTTTATTTCCAGATGCCGAAGAGATAAGGAATGATTCTATGGATACCTTACTCTTATTGAAGAAATGAGCATCTAACGATAAAGAGGTAAATAAATACATGAAATCTACATTCTATGTATTGACATTAATTGTTTCTTCAGATTTTATGTATTGCATAGATAAACTGATTCTTTAATTTATTTTCAGATGCTAATGTCCCTTGAGTACCTTTTGGAGGAAAATCTTTTGGAAGCCAATATTTGAAGAGTTGGTCTTTTTCTTAAACAGTCCTAGTAAGTGTCAAAACAAACTTAAAATATTAAGTTTTAAAATTTTAATTCAGCTGATGTTAATATATATATATAAAAAAAATACATGTTTTTTAATTAATTCATATCCTTTCTTTTTTAGATAAAAATTTGACATTTCGAAAATTTCAAGGAGTATTGATGTCAGATTTTGTAGAAAATATTATTAGGCGAGGACTACATTAATATTTTCAATACGCATGGATTGCTCACAAACTCTTCAATCGCACCAAGAAATACGACTGATAACAATTTCAAAACTCCAGAACTTTCTTGTATAAGATTTGAAGACATTCTCTGCCCAAGAGAGAATAAATCTAAATTAGCAAGAAGCAAAAAGTAATTAAAGCAAAAATTCCAAAGAGTAAAGTATATATTTTTATTATTTATTAGTTAAAATTCTTATTAATTTGCATTTCTTTTTCACATGTTTACCAATATTGGCAGAAAGTTTACCTCAAAGGAATTGCAGGGACATTTTATCTGGCATTCCATTCTTATGTGGTAAGTACTGATATTCATTTAGTTCTTGTCCTATATTTTCAATATTTTTTAAATCCCCTAAATTGTAATTTTTTATTTCCAGATGCCGAAGAGATAAGGAATGATTCTATGGATACCTTACTCTTATTGAAGAAATGAGCATCTAACGATAAAGAGGTAAATAAATACATGAAATCTACATTCTATGTATTGATATTAATTGTTTCTTCAGATTTTATATATTGCATAGATAAACTGATTCTTTAATTTATTTTCAGATGCAAATGTCCCTTGAGTACCTTTTGGAGGGAAAAACTTTTGGAAGCCAATATTTGAAGAGTTGGTCTTTTTCTTAAACAGTCCTAGTAAGTGTCAAAACAAACTTAAAATATTAAGTTTTAAAATTTTAATTCAGCTGATGTTAATATATATATATAAAAAAAATACATGTTTTTTAATTAATTCATATCCTTTCTTTTTTAGATAAAAATTTGACATTTATAAAATTTCAAGGAGTATTGATGTCAGATTTTGTAGAAAATTTTATTAGGAGAGGACTACATTAATATTTTCAATACGCATGGATTCCTCACAAACTCTTCAATCGCACCAAGAAATACGACTGATAACAATTTCAAAACTCCAGAACTTTCTTGTATAAGATTTGAAGACATTCTCTGCCCAAGAGAGAATAAATTTAAAATAGCAAGAAGCAACAAGTAATTGAAGCAAAAATTCCAAAGAGTAAAGTATATATTTTTATTATTTATTAGTTAAAATTCTTACTAATTTGCATTTCTTTCTTCACATGTTTACCAATATTGGCAGAAAGTTTACCTCAAAGGAATTGCAGGGACATTTTAGATGGCATTCCATTCTTATGTGGTAAGTACTGATATTCATTTAGTTCTTGTCATATATTTTCAATATTTTTTAAATCCCCTAAATTGTAATTTATTATTTCCAGATGCCGAAGAGATAAGGAATGATTCTATGGATGCCTTACTCTTATAGAAGAAATGAGCATCTAACGATAAAGAGGTAAATAAATACATGACATCTACATTCTATGTATTGACATTAATTGTTTCTTCAGATTTTATATATTGCATAGATAAACTGATTCTTAAATTTATTTTCAGATGCAAATGTCCCTTGAGTACCTTTTGGAGGGAAAAACTTTTGGGAGCCAATATTTGAAGAGTTGGTCTTTTTCTTAAACAGTCCTAGTAAGTGTTAAAACAAACTTAAAATATTAAGTTTTAAAATTTTAATTCAGCTGATGTTAATATATATATATAAAAAATACATGTTTTTTAATTAATTCAAATCCTTTCTTTTGTAAATAAAAATTTGACATTTCGAAAATTTCAAAGAGTATTGATGTCAGATTTTGTAGAAAATATTATTAGGCGAGGACTACAATAATATTTTCAACACGCATGGATTGCTCACAAACTCTTCAATCGCACCAAGAAATAATACAGATAACAATTTCAAAACTCCAGAACTTTGTTTGGATAAGATTTGAAGACATTTTTTGTCTAAGAGAGAAGAAAATTGAAATATCTAGAAGCAACAAGTGAATGAAGCCAAAATTAAAAAGAGTAAAGTATATATTTTTATTATTTATTAGTTAAAATTCTTACTAATTTGCATTTCTTTTTCACATGTTTACCAATATTGGCAAAAAGTTTACCTCAAAGGAATTGCAGGGACATTTTAGCTGACATTCCATTCTTTTGTGGTAGGAACTGATATTCATTTAGTTCTTTTCATATATTTTCAATATTTTTTAAATCCCCTAAATTGTAAGTTTTTATTTCCAGATGCCGAAGAGATAAGAAATGATTCTATGGATGCCTTACTCTTATTGAAGGAATGAGCATCGAACGATAAAGAGGTAAATAAATACATTAAATCTACATTCTATGTATTGACATTAATTGTTTCTTCAGATTTTATATATTGCAGAGATAAACTGATTGTTTAATTTATATTCAGATGCAAATGTCCTTTGAGTACCTTTTGGAGGGAAAAACTTTTGGAAGCCAATATTTGAAGAGTTGGTCTTTTTCTTAAACAGTCCTAGTAAGTGTTAAAACAAACTTAAAATATTAAGTTTTAAAATTTTAATTCAGCTGATGTTAATATATATATATAAAAAAAATACATGTTTTTTAATTAATTCAAATCCTTTCTTTTGTAGATAAAAATTTGACATTTCGAAAATTTCAAGGAGTATTGATGTCAGATTTTGTAGAAAATATTATTAGGCGAGGACTACATTAATATTTTCAATACGCATGGATTGCTCACAAACTTTTCAATCGCACCAAGAAATACGACTGATAACAATTTCAAAACTCCAGAACTTTCTTGTATAAGATTTGAAGACATTCTCTGCCCAAGAGAGAATAAATTTAAAATAGCAAGAAGCAACAAGTTATTGAAGCAAAAATTCCAAAGAGTAAAGTATATATTTTTATTATTTATTAGTTAAAATTCTTACTAATTTGCATTTCTTTCTTCACATGTTTACCAATATTGGCAGAAAGTTTACCTCAAAGGAATTGCAGGGACATTTTAGATGGCATTCCATTCTTATGTGGTAAGTACTGATATTCATTTAGTTCTTGTCATATATTTTCAATATTTTTTAAATCCCCTAAATTGTAATTTATTATTTCCAGATGCCGAAGAGATAAGGAATGATTCTATGGATGCCTTACTCTTATAGAAGAAATGAGCATCTAACGATAAAGAGGTAAATAAATACATGACATCTACATTCTATGTATTGACATTAATTGTTTCTTCAGATTTTATATATTGCATAGATAAACTGATTCTTAAATTTATTTTCAGATGCAAATGTCCCTTGAGTACCTTTTGGAGGGAAAAACTTTTGGGAGCCAATATTTGAAGAGTTGGTCTTTTTCTTAAACAGTCCTAGTAAGTGTTAAAACAAACTTAAAATATTAAGTTTTAAAATTTTAATTCAGCTGATGTTAATATATATATATAAAAAATACATGTTTTTTAATTAATTCAAATCCTTTCTTTTGTAAATAAAAATTTGACATTTCGAAAATTTCAAAGAGTATTGATGTCAGATTTTGTAGAAAATATTATTAGGCGAGGACTACAATAATATTTTCAACACGCATGGATTGCTCACAAACTCTTCAATCGCACCAAGAAATAATACAGATAACAATTTCAAAACTCCAGAACTTTGTTTGGATAAGATTTGAAGACATTTTTTGTCTAAGAGAGAAGAAAATTGAAATATCTAGAAGCAACAAGTGAATGAAGCCAAAATTAAAAAGAGTAAAGTATATATTTTTATTATTTATTAGTTAAAATTCTTACTAATTTGCATTTCTTTTTCACATGTTTACCAATATTGGCAAAAAGTTTACCTCAAAGGAATTGCAGGGACATTTTAGCTGACATTCCATTCTTTTGTGGTAGGAACTGATATTCATTTAGTTCTTTTCATATATTTTCAATATTTTTTAAATCCCCTAAATTGTAAGTTTTTATTTCCAGATGCCGAAGAGATAAGAAATGATTCTATGGATGCCTTACTCTTATTGAAGGAATGAGCATCGAACGATAAAGAGGTAAATAAATACATTAAATCTACATTCTATGTATTGACATTAATTGTTTCTTCAGATTTTATATATTGCAGAGATAAACTGATTGTTTAATTTATATTCAGATGCAAATGTCCTTTGAGTACCTTTTGGAGGGAAAAACTTTTGGAAGCCAATATTTGAAGAGTTGGTCTTTTTCTTAAACAGTCCTAGTAAGTGTTAAAACAAACTTAAAATATTAAGTTTTAAAATTTTAATTCAGCTGATGTTAATATATATATATAAAAAAAATACATGTTTTTTAATTAATTCAAATCCTTTCTTTTGTAGAT
Source organism: Linyphia triangularis (assembly GCA_963978545.1). Classification (NCBI taxonomy): domain Eukaryota; kingdom Metazoa; phylum Arthropoda; class Arachnida; order Araneae; family Linyphiidae; genus Linyphia; species Linyphia triangularis. The sequence continues at coordinate 52,886,321 of OZ021728.1, forward strand.
AAAAATTTGACATTTCGAAAATTTCAAGGAGTATTGATGTCAGATTTTGTAGAAAATATTATTAGGCGAGGACTACATTAATATTTTCAATACGCATGGATTGCTCACAAACTTTTCAATCGCACCAAGAAATACGACTGATAACAATTTCAAAACTCCAGAACTTTCTTGTATAAGATTTGAAGACATTCTCTGCCCAAGAGAGAATAAATTTAAAATAGCAAGAAGCAACAAGTTATTGAAGCAAAAATTCCAAAGAGTAAAGTATATATTTTTATTATTTATTAGTTAAAATTCTTACTAATTTGCATTTCTTTCTTCACATGTTTACCAATATTGGCAAAAAGTTTACCTCAAAGGAATTGCAGTGACATTTTAGCTGGCATTCCATTCTTATGTGGTAAGTACTGATATTCATTTAGTTCTTGTCTTATATTTTCAATATTTTTTAAATCCCCTAAATTGTAATTTTTTATTTCCAGATGCCGAAGAGATAAGGAATGATTCTATGGATGCCTTACTCTTATTGAAGAAATGAGCATCTAACGATAAAGAGGTAAATAAATACATGAAATCTACATTCTATGTATTGACATTAATTGTTTCTTCAGATTTTATATATTGCAGAGATAAACTGATTCTTTAATTTATTTTCAGATGCAAATGTCCCTTGAGTACCTTTTGGAGGGAAAAACTTTTGGAAGCCAATATTTGAAGAGTTGGTCTTTTTCTTAAACAGTCCTAGTAAGTGTCAAAACAAACTTAAAATATTAAGTTTTAAAATTTTAATTCAGCTGATGTTAATATATATATATAAAAAAAATACATGTTTTTTAATTAATTCATATCCTTTCTTTTTTAGATAAAAATTTGACATTTCGAAAATTTCAAGGAGTATTGATGTCAGATTTTGTAGAAAATATTATTAGGCGAGGACTACATTAATATTTTCAACCCGCATGGATTGCTCACAAACTCTTCAATCCCACCAAGAAATACGACTGATAACAATTTCAAAACTCCAGAACTTTCTTGTATAAGATTTGAAGACATTCTCTGCCCAAGAGAGAATAAATTTAAAATAGCAAGAAGCAACAAGTAATTGAAGCAAAAATTCCAAAGAGTAAAGTATATATTTTTATTATTTATTAGTTAAAATTCTTACTAATTTGCATTTCTTTCTTCACATGTTTACCAATATTGGCATAAAGTTTACCTCAAAGGAATTGCAGGGACATTTTAGATGGCATTCCATTCTTATGTGGTAAGTACTGATATTCATTTAGTTCTTGTCATATATTTTCAATATTTTTTAAATCCCCTAAATTGTAATTTATTATTTCCAGATGCCGAAGAGATAAGGAATGATTCTATGGATGCCTTACTCTTATAGAAGGAATGAGCATCTAACGATAAAGAGGTAAATAAATACATGACATCTACATTCTATGTATTGACATTAATTGTTTCTTCAGATTTTATATATTGCATAGATAAACTGATTCTTAAATTTATTTTCAAATGCAAATGTCCCTTGAGTACCTTTTGGAGGGAAAAACTTTTGGAAGCCAATATTTGAAGAGTTGGTCTTTTTCTTAAACAGTCCTAGTAAGTGTTAAAACAAACTTAAAATATTAAGTTTTAAAATTTTAATTCAGCTGATGTTAATATATATATATAAAAAAATACATGTTTTTTAATTAATTCAAATCCTTTCTTTTGTAGATAAAAATTTGACATTTCGAAAATTTCATGGAGTATTGATGTCAGATTTTGTAGAAAATATTATTAGGCGAGGACTACAATAATATTTTCAACACGCATGGATTGCTCACAAACTCTTCAATCGCACCAAGAAATAATACAGATAACAATTTCAAAACTCCAGAACTTTGTTTGGATAAGATTTGAAGACATTTTTTGTCTAAGAGAGAAGAAAATTAAAATAGCTAGAAGCAACAAGTGAATGAAGCCAAAATTCCAAAGAGTAAAGTATATATTTTTATTATTCATTAGTTAAAATTCTTACTAATTTGCATTTCTTTTTCACATGTTTACCAATATTGGCAGAAAGTTTACCTCAAAGGAATTGCAGGGACATTTTAGCTGGCATTCCATTCTTATGTGGTAAATACTGATATTCATTTAGTTCTTGTCATATATTTTCAATATTTTTTAAATCCCCTAAATTGAAATTTTTTATTTCCAGATGCCGAAGAGATAAGGAGTGATTCTATGGATACCTTACTCTTATTGAAGAAATGAGCATCTAACGATAAAGAGGTAAATAAATACATGAAATCTACATTCTATGTATTGACATTAATTGTTTCTTCAGATTTTATGTATTGCATAGATAAACTGATTCTTTAATTTATTTTCAGATGCAAATGTCCCTTGAGTACCTTTTGGAGGGAAAAACTTTTGGAAGCCAATATTTGAAGAGTTGGTCTTTTTCTTAAACAGTCCTAGTAAGTGTCAAAACAAACTTAAAATATTAAGTTTTAAAATTTTAATTCAGCTGATGTTAATATATATATATATAAAAAAAATACATGTTTTTTAATTAATTCATATCCTTTCTTTTTTAGATAAAAATTTGACATTTATAAAATTTCAAGGAGTATTGATGTCAGATTTTGTAGAAAATATTATTAGGCGAGGACTACATTAATATTTTCAATACGCATGGATTGCTCACAAACTCTTCAATCGCACCAAGAAATACGACTGATAACAATTTCAAAACTCCAGAACTTTCTTGTATAAGATTTGAAGACATTCTCTGCCCAAGAGAGAATAAATTTAAAATAGCAAGAAGCAACAAGTAATTGAAGCAAAAATTCCAAAGAGTAAAGTATATATTTTTATTATTTATTAGTTAAAATTCTTACTAATTTGCATTTCTTTCTTCACATGTTTACCAATATTGGCAGAAAGTTTACCTCAAAGGAATTGCAGGGACATTTTAGCTGGCATTCCATTCTTATGTGGTAAGTACTGATATTCATTTAGTTCTTGTCATATATTTTCAATATTTTTTAAATCCCCTAAATTGAAATTTTTTATTTCCAGATGCCGAAGAGATAAGGAATGATTCTATGGGTACCTTACTCTTATTGAAGAAATGAGCATCTAACGATAAAGAGGTAAATAAATACATGAAATCTACATTCTATGTATTGACATTAATTGTTTCTTCAGATTTTATATATTGCATAGATAAACTGATTATTTAATTTATTTCAGATGTAAATGTCCCTTGAGTACCTTTTGGAGGGAAAAACTTTTGGAAGCCAATATTTGAAGAGTTGGGCTTTTTCTTAAACAGTCCTAGTAAGTGTCAAAACAAACTTAAAATATTAAGTTTTAAAATTTTAATTCAGCTGATGTTAATATATATATATAAAAAAAAAGGCATGTTTTTTCATTAATTCATATCCTTTTTTTTTAGATAAAAATTTGACATTTCGAAGATTTCAAGGAGTATTGATGTCAGATTTTGTAGAAAATATTATTAGGCGAGGACTACAATAATATTTTCAACACGCATGGATTGCTCACAAACTCTTCAATCGCACCAAGAAATAATACAGATAACAATTTCAAAACTCCAGAACTTTGTTTGGATAAGATTTGAAGACATTTTTTGTCTAAGAGAGAAGAAAATTAAAATAGCTAGAAGCAACAAGTGAATGAAGCCAAAATTCCAAAGAGTAAAGTATATATTTTTATTATTTATTAGTTAAAATTCTTACTAATTTGCATTTCTTTACTCATATGTTTACCAATATTGGCAGAAAGTTTACCTCAAAGGAATTGCAGGGACATTTTAGCTGGCATTCCATTCTTATGTGGTAAGTACTGATATTCAGTTAGTTCTTGTCATATATTTTCAATAATTTTTAAATCCCCTAAATTGTAATTTTTTATTTCCAGATGCCGAAGAGATAAGGAATGATTCTATGGGTACCTTACTCTTATTGAAGAAATGAGCATCTAACGATAAAGAGGTAAATAAATACATGAAATCTACATTCTATGTATTGACATTAATTGTTTCTTCAGATTTTATATATTGCATAGATAAACTGATTCTTTAATTTATTTTCAGATGCAAATGTCCCTTGAGTACCTTTTGGAGGGAAAAACTTTTGGAAGCCAATATTTGAAGAGTTGGTCTTTTTCTTAAACAGTCCTTGTAAGTGTCAAAACAAACTTAAAATATTAAGTTTTAAAATTTTAATTCAGCTGATGTTAATATATATATATATATATAAAAAGACATGTTTTTTAATTAATTCATATCCTTTCTTTTGTAGATAAAAATTTGACATTTCGAAAATTTCCTGGAGTATTGATGTCAGATTTTGTAGAAAATATTATTAGGCGAGGACTACATTAACATTTTCAATACGCATGGATTGCTCACAAACTCTTCAATCGCACCAAGAAATACGACTGATAACAATTTCAAAACTCCAGAACTTTCTTGTATAAGATTTGAAGACATTCTCTGCCCAAGAGAGAAGAAAATTGAAATATCTAGAAGCAACAAGTGAATGAAGCCAAAATTAAAAAGAGTAAATTATATATTTTTATTATTTATTAGTTAAAATTCTTACTAATTTGCATTTCTTTCTTCACATGTTTACCAATATTGGCAGAAAGTTTACCTCAAAGGAATTGCAGGGACATTTTAGCTGGCATTCCATTCTTATGTGGTAAGTACTGATATTCATTTAGTTCTTGTCATATATTTTCAATATTTTTTAAATCTCCTAAATTGTAATTTTTTATTTCCAGATGCCGAAGAGATAAGGAATGATTCTATGGATGCCTTACTTTTATTGAAGAAATGAGCATCTAACGATAAAGAGGTAAATAAATACATGAAATCTACATTCTATGTATTGACATTAATTGTTTCTTCAGATTTTATATATTGCATAGATAAACTGATTCTTTAATTTATTTTCGGATGCAAATGTCCCTTGAGTACCTTTTGGAGGGAAAAACTTTTGGAAGCCAATATTTGAAGAGTTGGTCTTTTTCTTAAACAGTCCTAGTAAGTGTCAAAACAAACTTAAAATATTCAGTTTTAAAATTTTAATTCAGCTGATGTTAATATATATATATAAAAAAGAGACATGTTTATTAATTAATTCATGTCCTTTCTTTTTTAGATAAAAATTTGACATTTCGAAGATTTCAAGGAGTATTGATGTCAGATTTTGTAGAAAATATTATTAGGCGAGGACTACATTAATATTTTCAATACGCATGGATTGCTCACAAACTCTTCAATCGCACCAAGAAATAATACAGATAACAATTTCAAAACTCCAGAACTTTTTTTAGATTAGATTTGAAGACATTTTTTGTCTAAGAGAGAAGAAAATTAAAATAGCTAGAAGCAACAAGTGAATGAAGCCATAATTCCAAAGAGTAAAGTATATATTTTTATTATTTATAAGTTAAAATTCTTACTAATTTGCATTTCTTTTTCACATGTTTACCAATATTGGCAGAAAGTTTACCTCAAAGGAATTCCAGGGACATTTTAGCTGGCATTCCATTCTTATGTGGTAAGTACTGATATTCATTTAGTTCTTGTCATATATTTTCAATATTTTTTAAATCCCCTAAATTGTAATTTTTTATTTCCAGATGCCGAAGAGATAATGAATGATTCTATGGATGCTTTACTCTTATTGAAGAAATGAGCATCGAACGATAAAGAGGTAAATAAATACATGAAATCTACATTCTATGTATTGACATTAATTGTTTCTTCAGATTTTATATATTGCAGAGATAAACTGATTCTTTAATTTATATTCAGATGCAAATGTCCCTTGAGTACCTTTTGGAGGGAAAAACTTTTGGAAGCCAATATTTGAAGAGTTGGGAACTGTTGTGTGTGGTAAACGAAATGGCCGACATCGGGCATTGAAAATGTATGAGAAATGTCTAAATGTCCAGTTTAAAAGTGTGATCAGCAGTATTTAAACAGGGTTCGTACGCTCCTTGAAAGTCTTTAAGAACTCCTTATTTTTACTTTATGTTTCTAAGGGCCCTTGAAAAGTACTTGAAAACTCCTTATATTTATCCTGAATGTCCTTGGAAAATTTTTACTTATTGAGGGCTATTGAAAAGTACTTGAAAATAACGGACATTTTGTTGTTCCTTTTATTTTTCTTTCGCGAATTTTTCAGAAACACTTCCTCAGAAAAATAAAAAAATCCTGATCTCCTAGCATCAAATAATAATAATAATAATAATAATAAAAAGCTTCATATTTTATTTCCATTTATTTTCTCTTTCCGTAAATGAAAAGTATGTGTAATAAATAATGTGCAGATTGTAAAGATCATAGTAATAAATCATTTATGATGAATTGAAGCATCTATTAAGCTGTAGAAGAGTGACTTTAGTTCTGTTAGTTGAAACTATTTTTTTCATCTGTATCCAATGTATAAATAGAGCCTTGTGGAACTATGAAAATTGGAACATAAAAATGTCAAAAATTTTGGGCTGCCAAAATTTTTAAAAAAAAAAAATTTAAAAAAAAAAAAAAATCTGCAACATGAATAAGTTACGCCATTCCAATACGGTTCTAACAAAACGAATTATGAAAGGTGAAGCGTTAAAACAGTTATATTATAATCTTTTTCTGTTAGTATCACTGATATTTTTTTTTTTTTTTTTTTTTTTTTTCAAATGTACTTATAGTCTTTTGCGCTGCTAACCATTACGGGACTCGAGCTGCAAATGCATCCAAATTTACAACAATTAATTTATTTTTGTTATCTTATTTTAAACTTCAAAGATGGTTTGGAAACTGCATCGAGAAATAAGATGTCGGTTCCAATCATAACTAAGGTAATCAGAAGTTATTTTATAGTAGTATTGCGAATTGGGATTACTGCCTTGACGTAAAATTACCCAAAACTTTAAATTTAAAATAAATGGCTTATTATTCTGTTGTTGATGAAACTTAGTATTCGGGTTAGTTGTCAGCAAAATCTTCAAATTATTTTTATAGAGATATTATTTAACTGTTCATTTGTGAAATGATCGCTGAGAAACTAATCTGCATCCAAATATTCATGGTGCTGAAAGAGTTGATATGATCTGGAAAGATTTTATGACAGGATGAGTTTGATGGAGGGTCAAGTCAAATGTACAGGAGAACGTACAATTATTGAAAATTAGCCATTTCACCCGAAGTGAGTAATGATCGGGATTAATCTAAACTTTCTAACAACAGTTGACGTTGGTAGATTCTTTGGTCGTGGAATACATGAATTCGTCTGAACAGCTGAAGAAGGCGTCACACACTGTACTCCTCCCATCACGTGGAAAGTCCCATGTCCATCCACAGTTCGAGTGTGTGATTGGCATTATCAAAGACATATTAAACAAATCCATTATCTTTAATTTTTCTTGAAATGTTCACTGTTACGGAATTTTCATATTTATAAATCTCACTGTAGGAAACAGACCAGCCAAAATTGTGTAGAAGGTTAATAAAATGTCTTAATCGGATACGCCAAGAAGCACTCCAATTCTAACCTGCACAGCTAACACAAACGATCGTGGACGCACTGAAGAAATGCTAGAGTGAACAACACTCAACACCTTCTGATTGCAAGGCAAACCTTTTATTGGTTTCATTATACCAGAAAGCAGATGAATAAGCATCTCACCAACTTCCTCCCCCCCCCCCCATTTTGATATTTCTTCGCAGATTGGAAATGCCGTGCAATCATAAACTTGAGATATTATCTCTTCTTGAAGGTTGCTAATAGACGCATCTATGATCCTTTTCTTTTCATCAAAGGTGTTTGTTTTTTCTGGTCAGCGTACCAATTTTCCGTCAAAATCTTCGATTCAACTGAAAACAACTGTCCCGAAACAATTCATGCTAGCTGAAATAAGAACGGTACTGCCGTAGCATGCTATTAAAAGCTCCCGCAGAGACTTTTTACTGTAGAACTTGGCACATTCAGTATTAAAATTTGAGAGCATCTCCATAAGATCGGATAGCAGATACTGGCAGTCATTGTTGGCATCCAGAAATTTGCATAATTTATTGAAAGCATCTAACTTCGACTCTCCAACAGGTCTCCAGACCACACTTTCAGATGGTTAGCTAGGCATGATTGAGTCAACAATTGAAAACCATGCATCAGAGTTTTTATGATATTGCGCTTCAACCGCTATCAGATCACATTCGCTGTCAGTGCAATTTAGAACAAATTTCCGCCAATTTTCACACGTACTCCAAATACTTGAAATTTTTGGGACACTTTCCGTTTATAAAATGTTTGGGTAACGATGTGGTTTCTTTGTGTAAGCTCACTTATCAACTGTCTCCCCGCAAAAAAGGCAGCATGTTTTAAAGTTGAAGAGATATAGATCATTTCTGGGAAGGGGTTTTGTTGCATTTACTCCTCCAGGTAGAGCTGCTGAAATGTAACTCTCATATCTGGTATAACTTTTTCTGCACTGTACATGCGCTCGTACATGATTAACGCCTTCTATTTTTTACACAATCCTATCTTTTCTATTTATATCGATATTCCTTAAATTCTCCAAACCTCTTGTAACTTTGACACTGTTGTTGTCTATCATTCCGCCTTCATCGCAGAAAATGCAATTTTCTTCCATTTTTATTCAGCTTTCCAAAACCCGTAAACGATCAATAACAGTTATAAAAAAAAAACCTAATAGAACTCCAGTTTTTTCGAAAACGAAAAATTTTAATCGAGTAAATTTTAAATTTTACAAACCTTTAGTGGGAAAATGCTGTTTTTGCAGGATTTAGGCCTGTTTTATGTCAATAAAATTATATCAACTCTCAATTTTAGACTTTTTACTGCAATAACAAGTTCTTCTTGCTAAAAATAAACGTTTGACACCAACAGAACCTGTTTCTGATTGTGCATTGTCGAGTTATAGCGTTTTAAAAAAAATCCAAGATGGCGGACTTAAATTCAAAATATAAGAATGTTGCCCAAGAAGGATTTTTTGGGACTTTTCTGGAGAAGTCCAGAAAAGCCTAAAGAACCTATTTCAGAAGAATTCAGCTTTCTAATAATTATTTCCGTCTAGACCAGCGTCAGCCACTAGGCGGCCCGCGACAGCTTTTTCTCCGGCCCGCCGACAGTACAGAAGAGCAAAAATCAAATTTTGCGGAAATAATTTTAATTTGTCTACAATAGTATGTGTTTATTACCACAAACCGCGTTTTCCATTAAGTGGCCCGCGTCAGTAAGTCTGAAAAATCCATTCTGAGACTGCCAGAAAAATAAAAAAAGCAATAGTTTGAATTATTACCAATGACGCATTCCTTCACATTGCTTAATTTATTACTTATGATACCCAACCCCCTCGACTCGTGCATGGCACAATTCGAATTCTGCTTTTTTCTCTGTGATGGGCAGGAGTTGGGTGTTTTAATGCATACTAGCCTATATGTTTTGACGTGAAAAGAACAATCGTGATCTCTATGACTCCAGTGCAATAATGGTGTCGAGGACTAGTTTTAAACGCAAAGCAGATAGTGAAAAGCGGACCCGCCGTTATCGTCTCGCAATTAACGTCGACTAAAATGAAGGATTTAGGAGGTATGTTTTAAATATCTTAATTGATTATGAGTTTATGCCAAGTCGCATTGTAATAGTGTCACTACCCTAATAGCACACATCCTCCCAGGGAGGTCCCTGGGAAGTCATTCGTAGTCCCGGGGATGACTGGAGACTTCCTAGGGACCTCCCTGGGAGGATGTGTGCTATTAGGTAAAGATTAATTTCTTTTATGACTTAAATATACAATGTAAAGAAAACTATTTTTTTAATTATTTGAAACAAGAATCAAATATCAATTGTTTTTTTTTATTAATTTAAAAAAATTAAATTATTGTTTCAGTTTTCAAAATTGTTTTATATTGTTAAATCTTTTGTAATTATCACATTTCTAACATTGAACATATGCAGTAAAGCAATATATTTATTGGCGTATTCGGTATAAATCTGCGGCCCGCGGAAAGTTCCAACATAAGTCATGCGGCCCGTCTCTAAAAGTTAGTGGCGGACGCTGGTCTAGACCCAAATTTGGGTCTAATTTGCCTATACTAATAGTCACATGCTTGTCTCAAATTTAAGTCATGTGTATGCCTTAGTACACGTCGTATTCGAAATAGCACCAAAAAATTTATGAACAAGGAAAAAGTCATTTGGTTCTTGTACAAGAATCAAATTAACTTGCATAAGAATGACTTGTACAAGATTAAAAGAAGATTCCTGAACGTGAATTTTAATCGAATATACAGTTTCTTGGTAAATATGTGTTTCTTTTCGAATAGTTCGTAAAGTATGTACAATTTTGAGCTCCAAAAATATTGTAAAAAAATTGGCGACTGCAATGATGATTGAAAATAAAAACTTACAATAAAAATAAGTGATATTCAATCAAGTTAAAGACAAATGAAAAAGTGTTTGTAAAATGGGTACATACCTTTTAGATTTTACACCTCGAATATCAGCTGCTATTAAATTCCTAGGTCGTCGTAGGTAAACAAAATGAAGGATAAAATTTTCCATCGGATTAGGACGTCATATCTAACCAGCTAACGATGAAACGTTTTTCGATTACGTCACGATTTCACTGTTTTTACAATTTTTTTTCTTTCGATATTTAATTAAATAAATTTTTAACCGCAATATAACTTACATATTCGGAATCAGCTTTGCTTTCTTTATTAAAATGTATTGCTTTTTACCATTTTTAAAAAATACTCAACTTCTCCATTGTTGCGGAAATCTGTCTTGCGGTGCCAAATGATAGACACAAATGAGTAATGTAACGTGAACCTGATTCTTCAATAAGTGACACGTGTTCTTCTTTTACTTTTATCGTATCTATTACTATCTACTATTTCCTCTATCAATGTAGTATCCTTACGACCATCGAAATATCACCCTTTCAACGGTAAGGCCTGATATTCTCTTAAAGCTTGAAATTTTAAAGCTTTTCTAACTTTAGCCTTTTCCCTTCGCAGCTTGTTTTTGTCAACCACCAAGTCTGAGTTGTTGCTAGTTGTGATACCAACATCGTGATGAACGATAATTGCAGCCACAGCCCGGTCCGAGATTCACAACCTGTCGACAACCACGGCAGTTGAGGGAGATCAAGTCGCATTTGTGATGATTTAGATACAAAAGGAGATCATTGTTGGTACTTAGGATCAGTAATAGAGGTTAAACGATTAAATGTCGATGGTTTATAAATGTAAATTTTCACCTCAGATGTATCTGAATAATAATCCTTTTCTTCATAATCTACATACCCTGAGTAAGGCGTTGCTTTTGTATGATTTAAATATAAATTGCGAGCCTTACTATCAGCAATATTTTGAAGTCGTTTTGTTTCATTAATGTCAAGCGAGCTGATGTAAAGAAGTCTCGTTGTCTGTTGATCTTTTAAGAAATTATGCCGAGGTATGTATGTTCATAATGTATGTTAGTATGTTATTATGTATGTTAGTATGTTCATAAGTGCAATATTCTTAAGTAGTGCATTTACAGACCGCAATGTCAAATAACTTTGCGTATGCTTCTTGTCGAAATGCTTTTATATTTGTTTGAAGGCCTTACCGGTATGATTTCTTTTGTAAGACCTCTTAAAATTGATATATTTTCTCTGGTAGGTATGGATCATTTGCAGTATTCTAGAACGGGACACAATAGGAATGGCAGTACTTGCTATTGCCCATGCTGACTCAATTTTAGTTGCTACATTTTTTGCAATTCTCGAGAAACTCGGTTCTTTGTTTCCAGTTTTGGATGCAAGATTTAATCCCTCATAGAAGCAGCATATTTTCGTATGTAAGAAGATTAATTTGAGATATATCTTTGGGGCTTCCAAATATTGGACATTTAAATTTGTTCCGTGTACTGATTTTTGATGTCATGTCTATTAACAAATCAATCAAGCCAAAAAAAAGAATGATGTAATTTAAAAACTCACACACACTCCCGATTTCATATTTCTATCTACAAAAAATAAAAAAAATAATAAAAAAAAAAAATAAAAAAAAAAAAAAATAAAAAAAAAAAAAATAAAAAAAAAAAAAATACACCGAGTAAATCACTCAGTTGCATCACGTGACACAACAATACCGAGAATAACATTCCCAGAACATTACAAACAATTGCGGTAAATGTGAAACCCCCTCCCCTCCTTCCACTTAATGTCGGAGATATTGGCAGTATGAAAACACAATAAAAAGTGTATTTTTCTTCAAAAATTGAAAATGTTCCATTGCGATACGGGAACAGAAGATATTGTTGCGTGGATGGGTTCGAAAGATTTGAAGCCAAAAGGCAGATCAAAACTTGCAGAAATTTATTCCGATATAACTCTACGCAGATTCTTTTACAACTCCAGAACTTTCCGTTCTAATAGACTCAATACAGCTCTTTATACAATAATGGAGCTCAAACAGCAGTTAAAAACTAGATACACAACTGCTAAAATCGTCGGACAAGACAATGCAATACAATTCACTACTCTGAATGCTCACTGAGAGACAACTAACTAGATAGCTCACTAACTCAACTCACGACCGGAAATGTCGCCAAATTTGGCAACCAAAATTAGTCACCAAAACCGTCACCAACTTGGTGAGATTGCCATTAACCATAATGTTAAATAGCCTGCCCTTTGTAAAACTCGTTTTCCAGCGTGATCCCTGTAGAACTCGTTTTCAAACATTAAGAGAAGCATTGCAGGAAAGCGAAGTAAAGTCAACTCTTGCACTGCCTTATGCGAAATGCACATAAATTTCCCTTTTTACATAATTAATACTACGAAATATTCACAAATATACAGAGATTCGTAACATTGCCCCCCTCTCAAGGACTGCACGTCCCGGGCAGTACAGTCCCCGGAAAGGAAGGCTTACCTTCAAAGCAATAGCAAACACTCTGTGTTCATTACTAAACTATAAAATTTACTAATTTATATACAGACAGACAGAAACATTACTGAATAAATAAACAATAAACTTAAAAATTTATATATACATGTGACCATGGTCTTAATAACTATATACACTTTATACATTAGGGGGATTACAAACTATGGCCATAGTAAGGAGCTAACCTGTCGTAATGAACGACTCTAGGTTTAGAATTATATGACTTACGGATTCGGACCACGACATCATTCAGCCGGTTGAGGACTGAATAAGGACCATCCCAGTGAGACTGAAGTTTGGGAAAAAGTCCTTTTTGTCGTTTCGGGTTCCAGATCCAAACCTTGTCACTTTCGTGGAACTGATGTCCTGTAGCCTTCGTGTCGTATCTGATATTCATCGTATCCGTGGATTCAAGTGGATTCGTTCTCGGGCAAAATTGTGCACAGCTTCAAATCGTGCCTGGAGATCCTCGACGTACTCCTCTGGCGATGAAGGTGCATCCGGAGGGCGGCCAAACAACAGATCGCAAAGCAGACGAAGGTTACGACCAAAAAGCATCTGGGATGGGGAATAGACGCTAGTCTCGTGGACAGCACTGCGATAGGTCAGAAGAAACAAAGGTAACTTCTGATCCCAGTCCTGTTGGTTTCTGGAAACCATCAATGAGAGGCTATTGAGGATGATTCTGTTAAACCTCTCCACCATGCCATCCGACTGTGGGTGTAAAGGCGTCGTCTGTGTTTTGTCAATGCCAAGTAGATCACAAAGTCATTTCATTACATTAGAAGTAAAATTCCTTCCTTGATCAGAATGTAACTGAAGAGGCACTCCAAATCTGGAAATCCAGCGCTGAACCATTACCTCTGCAACGGTGGTAGCCTCTTGATCAAGGATAGGATACGCTTCGGGCCACTTCGTAAAATAAGCTATGACAGCAAAGAGGTATCTGTTGCCATCAGCAGATCGTGGCAGTGGTCCCAAGATGTCAACGCAATCCGTTCAAAAGGAGCTCCTACGTTGTAACGTTACAGTTTTCCTCGACTGCGTTTCTTCGGTCCTTTCCGGGCTGCACAGGCATCACATGATCGGCACCACTTCTCTACGTCAGCCCTCGTCTTACTCCAGTAGAACCGCTCTCGAACTTTTTGTAATGTCTTGATTACTCCGAAGTGACCTCCAGTTGGACTGCTATGTAGTTCTTTCAGAACGTCAGTGACTCGGGATCTTGGAAGTAATAGCTGCCATCGGGATGTCTTTCCATCATCAGATTCGAACTTCAGGTACAACACGCCATTTCGAATATGGAGAGAGCCCCAGAGGGCCCAATATTGGTTTGTCGTAGGACTATAGAGCAGCTCTCTGGGCAGGGTCTCTTAGACAGGGTGTCTGCGTTTCCATGTGATGATCATTTCCGATGACGGATATCGATGTCATACTCCTGGAGTCTCTCTATCCATCTGGCTATCTTACCTCCGAGATTCTTGAAATTTAGAAGCCAGGTCAACGATGCATGATACGTACGAAGCCGGAATTTCCTGCCATAGACGTAATGTTGGAAAGGCTCTACGGCTTTAATTATGGCGAGCAACTCTTTCTTGGGGACACAGTAATTCCTCACCGGTTTAGATAGGCACTTACTCCAATATGCTACGACTGGTTCTTGGCCGTCTATTTCTTGGGACAAAACAGCACCGACACTCTCGTTGCTCGCGTTCGTGTCAAAAATTAATTGTTTATCGGGCTGAGGATACATCAGGATAAGTGCAGATGTTAAAGTCTCCTTCAGTTGGTCAAATGAATCCTCAGAGTCTTTCGTCCACAGAATTTCTGCTGCTCTCTGTCAGTCTGTGAACGGGTCTTGCGATGTATGAAAAGTCCTTCACGAATCGTCTATAGTAGGTGCAAAGCCCCAGGAAACTCCTCAACTGATGTACATCTTTGGGGCATCTCCACTCTTTAACTGCCAACACTTTTTCTGGATCTGTGCGTACACCCTCGGTAGAGATGACATGTCCGAGGTAGGTCACTTCATGTCAGAATAACTTGCATTTGGCCGGACTTCAGGTTGGCGTCTTTTAATTTCCGCAGCACCTTCCTAAAATTTTCAAGATGTTCCTCGAAACTTCGCCCCACGATAATGATGTCATCGAGGTAAACGAGACAGGCTTCGTAGGAAAGACCTCTTAGCACTCTTTCCATGAGGCGTTCAAATGTTGCTGGAGCATTGCATAACCCAAATGGCATCACCTTGAACAGCCAAAGTCCTTGTCCGGTTGTGAATGCTGTCTTTTTTCTGTCATCAGGGTGTATCTCAACTTGCCAATATCCAATCTTTAAGTCTAATGTCGAAAACCACTTGTTTCCAGAAAGAATGTCTAGAGTGTCATCAATTCTAGGAAGAGGGTAGATGTCATTTTTCGTGACATCAACCTTCGATAATCGACGCAAAATCTAGTTGAAACATTTTTCTTACGAACCAGGATGATGGGAGAATCCCAAGGGCTGGCTGAGGTTCAATCACGTCGCTATCTTGCATTTTCTTTAGGAGACTGCCTACCTCTTCCTGTTTAGCAAAAGATAGTCAGTCGTCTTGGGTGTTGCTTGATAGGTGGGTTCAATTCTATGCTGCGTCAAATTTGTTCGTCCGACATCCAAGAATGTGCGGGAAAAGACATCTTGGAATTCTTGGATAACCAGTTGCGCAGCACTTCTTTCTTTGTTGCTTATAACGGTGCATTCTGCAGTAGCTCTAATGTTAAGTTCTCTGAAGACACAGTGACTGGAGGATTGCTAATTCGATTTATGTAAGTTACTGGAGTACATGTGGCTAACACTTCACCTTTCTTTATGACTTTCACTTTTTCACTCACATTGGCAAACCTCACAGGTATGGCAGTCCTTGAAAGGTCGACGAGTGTTGAGGCTACCAGTACTCCTTTGGGGCTTTTGTGATTTTCAGGGTACTCCATTATGCCATATCGGAAACTTTTATCTTCAGCTACGTATCCAGGAAGTAATAGTTCTGTTCTTGCGGGTAATGTGATATCATTTTTTAGCTATTATTTGATGGACGGATTTAACTTCACTATCTTTGATTCCAAATAGGGCTATGTCTTCGGAAATTGAATGCAGCTCATTGTTTTTAAAGTCCAAGGAAAAATTATATTTCCTTAAAACGTCCAGTCCGAGTATACAAGTGTCTATAATGTCCGCCACATATGCCGTGTGATGATGTAGCACTCCCGAACGTGATGTTGATGTTCAGTTTTCCATGGATGTTGATTTTATCGCCGGATACTGTTTGGAGGTTAACACAGGGCAGTGTCCAGATGAGTCTTCCATCCAGTTGTTGAGCCAAATCTTTCCGGATGATGTTCACATTGGCTCCAGTATCGATGATCATATTGCAGGGAACTCCATTTATGTGTCCCATGATAAAGATTCCTTTACTTCCGCCACTCATTGCAGAAATTTGTAGAGCTCTAAAATGGGGCTTCTCAACAATTGGTAACCTCCGCCTCGCGTTATGTCTTCCCTCCTCCCTTCTGGGAGCGGTCTTAACTCCAGTGTCTTGGCGGAATCGGCAGTTTCTCCGTATGTGGCCCTCGTCTCCACAGTTCTAGCACTTCAGGCTCTGCTTCTTTTCCAAAACATTTCGTCTCAAGTTATTGATTTGTCTTTCCAATTCATCAAAACGAGCAGCAATTGTGTGTTCTGGCCTCTGGATAGTAGCAGCCCTGATAGGATGGCGCTCTCTATGGGTTGCTTGCTGGGCTGCCTCGTACTTCATGGCATACACTAAGGCACTTTTTAAATTCTTGACGTCTGCCAGGGCTTTCTGTATCTCTACATCTCTGATGCCATCGACGAAGTACTGTAGAGATAGGATTTCTCTCGTTTCAGCAGGGCAGTCTGAAAAGGCGAGGGGAGAGCCTCTCAACATCCGTGGCAAACTCCTGAAGTGTTTCAGTAGCCTTCTGTTGGCGAGATTTCAACTGCAGCCTGCCATAGTCTTTCACACATTTTTCGCCAAACCGCAGTTCTAATGCACTTGAGGTGCGTTGAAGTCCAAGCGTTGCTCTTCGGAAAGCGTTTGTAGTATATCTGCACCTTCAGCTAGCAGAGATGCAACTAACTGGAAGGCTTTTGTCACAGAGTCCCATCCGTTGGCGACAATTGCGAACTGTGTCTTATACACTTGCCAGGAAGATTTTCCATCGTACACCGAAAGCTTAATTGAAGGTCGGGAGGTAACTGGTAGGCACATTTCAAATCTTCCGAAACAGTTGTGCTCGACTGTCTCTTCTCTAACATTTGGTCTATCTTTTCTTCTATCTCATCCAAATTTTCTTCTAGATTCTTTTTTTCCAGAATCTCTATCTTCTTCCCCAAATCATTAAACATGAATTCGAATTTCCCTTCTAAACTATTACACTTCTTTTCGACATTCTCGAATTTCTCTTCTAAAATATTACACTTCTTTTCGACATTCTCGAATTTTCCAACAAATTTGTCCTCTATTTGTTTTTCATTCTTACTTCCATAGTTGCTAAAAGATGACTCTTTAATTCTTCCTGTCCGGCAGAAATATTCTTCTGCATTTGCTCTTCGCCAGAGAAAATCTCTTTCTTCATCTCTTCTTGGCTCGCTTTCATTTCTTCCCGCCCTTCGGATATTTCCTTCATTATCTCTTGCATGAAGGCAAAAAGCTGTTTAAATTTTTTATCTTGTTCTGCCATTGCTCTGGTTATCGGCAATCAAACCCCTCTTCTGATATCAGTTGTTGCGTGGATGGGTACGAAAGATTTGAAGCCAAAGCAGATCAATACTTGCAGAAATTTATTCCGATATAACTCTTCGCAGATTCTTTTACAACTCCAGAACTTTCCGTCGTAATAGACTCAATACAGCTCTTTACACAATAATAGAGCTCAAACAGCAGTTAAAAACTAGATACACAACTTCTAAAATCGTCGCACAAGTCAATGCAATACAGTTCACTACTCTGAATGCTAGCCGAGAGACAACTAACTAGATAGCTCACTAACTCAACTCACGGCCAGCCTTTTATAGGAAAGTCAATCCTTCGTGAATCTTTTAGAGATAGAAATTTGGAGGATTTTCCAGATCGTAGTCGAAAAGTCCTATACATGTACATGGGGACTGAAAATGTCGCCAAATGTTCGCCAAGTTTGGCGATTTCTCGCCAACTTGGCGAGATTGCGATTAACCATAATGTTAAATAGCCTGTATGTAATATATAACTATAATGTTAATAGTTTTCCAGCATGATTCCTGTAGAACTCATTTTCAAGCATTAAGAGACCCATTGCAGGAAAGCGAAGTAAAGTCAACTCTTGCACTGCCTTATGCGAAATGTACATAAATTTCCCTTTTTACTTATTTAATACTACGAAATATTTACAAATATACAGAGATTCGTAACAATATAGTTTCATCGAAAACATATTTTACACCATTCTTATTGAACCCAGTAGGCACCTCTTCTCTACTATTAGAATAGCAATATTGAAAAGTAATTATATTTTCAACGCCGTGTAGAAATTGCCAATTTTTATCCAAATTTCCAAAATTCATGTGCGATGCCGGGGCAGAAGATATTATCAAATCAAAAAATATTTTACACCGTGTTTATTGAACCCAAAAAGAACCCTTTCCGCACTATTGGAATAGTGATTTTGAAAAAAAGTGTTTTCGGCCCACCCTAGTGTACAGATGGGTGCATCTTATTTTCAAAGGTGCGTTAATTTTTTATGGAACACACTCTCAATTTTGTTTCATTTGATGAGAAAAAAATTCAATTTTTTTTTATTAAATTCAAATGATATTTAGAGGTTGCTACCAGCTCTGCAAAATCTGACAAATTTAGCATTACGCAAGCATTGCAATTAATGTGTTTCATATATTCATTACAATATTTAATTTTTCGGCCAGTAGTTATTGAATCATCTTCTCTATATATATAAGGCAAAGCCCTCACTGACTCACTGACTCACTCATCACTAATTCTCCCACTTCCCACATAGTCACAACTCTGAAAATCTGCACAAATATCAACAATGGTAAAAATAGAAAAAGTAAACTATTCCGATTTCGATTAACCCACTTTAAGGGGTCGAAAAGGGGTTAAACGTTCCAAACGGGGGACATTCGAAAATCCTACTTCCCACATAGTCACAACTCTGAAAATCGGCACAAATATCAACAATGGTAAAAATAGAACAGTAAACTATTCCGATCTCGATTAACCCACTTTAAGGGGTCGAAAAAGGGGTTAAACGTTCCAAACGGGGGACATTCGAAAATCCTACTTCCCACATAGTCACAACTCTGAAAATCGGCACAAATATCAACAATGGTAAAAATAGAAAAAGTAAACTATTCCGATCTCGATTAACCCACTTTAAGGGGTCGAAAAGGGGTTAAACGTTCCAAACGGGGGACATTCGAAAATCCTACTTCCCACATAGTCACAACTCTGAAAATCGGCACAAATATCAACAATGGTAAAAATAGAAAAAGTAAACTATTTCGATCTCGATTAACCCACTTTAAGGGGTCGAAAAGGGGTTAAACGTTCCAAACGAGGGACATTCGAATGTACCACTTCCCATATGGTCACAACTCTAAAAATTGGTACAAATGTCAACAATGGTAAACATAGAAAAAGTAAGCTATTCCGATCTCGATTAACCCACTTTAAGAGGTCAAAAAGGGGTTAAACGTTCCAAACGAGCGATATATTCGAATGTCCTACTTCTCATATTTTCACAATTCTGAAAACTGGTGTGAATATCAATAAAGACAAACGCAGAAAAAGTAAACTATTCCGATCTCCGGTGGATCAAGGGGTGGAAAAGGGGTTAAACGTTCCAAACGAGGAATATTCGAATGTACCACTTCCCATATGGTCACAAATCGGAAATTTGGTACAAATGTCAAAAAAGATTAAACATAGAAAAAGTAAGTTATTCTGTTCTCGATTAACCAACTTTAAGGGGTCGAAAAGGGGTTAAATGTTCCAAACGAGGGATATCCGAATATTCCTCTTCCAATATAGTCATTTTTCTGATATTTTTTTGCAAATGTTAAAAAAATAAGTCATTCCAATATCGATTAACGAATTTTTAAGGGATGAAAAGACGACGCAACATTGAAAATATACGAGGATTAACTTAATGTCTAATTAACTTAATTCCAATACAGCTACTACTTTGAAATTTAGAACTAAGAGCAAACATAAACACAATAAACTATTCCAGTTTACTATTCACAATTATAAATTTCGTTTAAAATGTCAACAAAGGAAAGTTCCTATTTTGATAAATCAATTTGTCGGGATCGAAATGGGATCAAACGTCTGAAGTGTAGAATACATGAATGTCTTTTGATCGCTAAAATGCTAATGGTAAAATTTCGTAGCGCAGCACGGGTATTCAGCTAGTTTTATATATTATGCTTGAAGTAACTTATATATTGATTTTATTCCAAGGAAGCCTTATCAATTCAGTAGTAGCATATTAATTTTAACAAAAGAATTAAAATTAGAAAAGTACTAAAGTTGATATTCTGAAAATATTTCTTTAATTAATGGGCTTAATTTTTTCTCATTATTTAAATTTTTTCCTCCCTTTATTTATAGTTTCTTACCTTGATTTTGTAATATATAAAAAACCTAATACTCTGTAAAAGTGCATTAACGTAGTCATTTAGCCGCAAACGCAATCATTTCACTGTTTCTGATTACTCGCTTCTAATACAACAGCCCTTTTCTTTGCTTTCTAATGATTTTAGTCAGCTTCTGTTCATTGAAAATGTATTTTAATCTTTATCACTATTTGTAAGATTAGTTTAAATTATCTACAGAATTTCTAAATTATTAATTTAATTAGGGCAACCCTTTTGTTTTTATAATAAAACCTACTACAAAAAAAAAAAAAAAAAAAAAAAAAAAACCTTTTCATAGGCCAAATATCCTCACTGAAGCATATAAAACCTCCATCCAAAAGAGAAACCAAGTCTATTTTTTCATTCCAAGCAGATTTTGAAGCAAACCATTAAAAATGGCTGGTATTCAGTAACTATGTTTGTCAAAGAGTTGTGGACAAAAGCCTGAATACCAACGAAATTAAAACAACATGTGGTTGCTGAAATAAAATAACTGTTTTGTGATTGAGCAAACTTGAAGAAGTTAAGTAGTTAGTGTACAGGTACATTAAGGTTTGCACTCTTTGGGGGGGAAATATTCGATGACTTTTCAATGACAACAATTTCTTTTTGAAAACAAAAATTCACGACCTCACAATTTTCCTTCATTATTAACATTTCATA
The DNA here is from genome assembly GCA_963978545.1 of Linyphia triangularis. NCBI lineage: Eukaryota > Metazoa > Arthropoda > Arachnida > Araneae > Linyphiidae > Linyphia > Linyphia triangularis. Next base: position 52,907,661 of record OZ021728.1, read on the forward strand.
ATAAAATGTATTACAAGCATATTGTATACACTACATATGCTTGTAATAAGTTTATTAATGATTTTATGTAATAAAAAAAAAGGCAATTTCAATTGCCAGTAGCACCCCCTAAATTTTATTTAAATTACCCAAAATTTTTACACATGTATTTTCTTACCAAAAAGAATCATTTGAAAGGTGTAAAAATTTAAAAATGAATTTTTTAGAAGCATATAAGACGCACCCTAATATATATTCGTTCTTTTCTTTAACGGCATATTAACATATGTCGAAATGATTCCAGTAATTTCAATAATCAGGGATGAGAGTGATCAGAGAGCAAAAAGGAGGAAATCCTTTTTGCTCTTTGGAGGAGGAAAAAATTCGTTTAAAAAAAAAAAAAAAAAAAGCGAAAGGGACGATACCCAAAAGTTTCGTCAAAAAAGCTCGCGGAAATACACAAAAATTCAACAGCAAAAAAGTATGTAGGAAGGATGATTCAATAATTTTAAAGATACAAAGAAATTTCTCATACGATATAATAATTACTTTTCAAATATTAGGAGCTTGTGAAGTAATCTGTGAGAAAAGGGAAGCTAAGAGGGAAATCTTTTGTTTAGACATGAGGGAAAGTACTTTTTGAAGGAAAAATTGGTCAAATCAGAAAAATACGGATCCTCGAAATAGAGACAAAGATAAGAAAAATGTTAAGAATTAATAATAAGAAACAAAAAAGGAGGAAATCCTCCAAAAGAAGGAAAACTCATATCCCTGAATAATGTTCGCTGGATCTACGATTGAGGCTGCAAGTCAAATTGAGTCTAAATAATCCATTGCTATGCTAGTTTCTACGTATCTCATGGAGTGAATTTAGATTCATAATTTAAATTAATCTAGTCAGCAAAATGAGATAATTTAAAGTCTTGTAAACGAAGAAATAATATTACCGTTATTAGTTTTTATGCTTAAAATAATTTTGTATATATTTTAACACGTACAAAGTAATCATATACTGAACAAAATATGACTGGTGTCCAACAGTACAGCCCTAGAATTTGTTTTTAAAATAATCATGAAATTATATTATACCAAGTTCTTAAATTTTTATTTTAAAATAAAACACAATCAGAATTAAGAAAAATAGTTATTTATGCAACTAGTGTGGAATATAATACTTTTTCAAACGAGGTAAAACGCTTGTGGGGAATCATCAATTCCCCTCAAATAACGTCACAAGCTGCAGTCTATAAGAACTGCCGAAAAACTTTATTTTCAGAGTCTGGCAACACTATACTTGATGGAGATCGACAACTAGCTGTTCTATGAAATGTTGTAACTTTTATATAATCCTGAATGCTTAATCCTTAAACTTAAAATTTATCTTCAATAAATATGTTATGTTTCTCGAATGTGTTCGGTACCTCAATATTTTTTACCTTCTGATCCTGAGTCTACGGTTTATTTCATTTCTTAATATTTAATTGATTTTGGTACTACGTGTGGATTCTGCCTTTACTTAACAACCAAAGATGGTGACTGACGTTCGCACGCTCAATCCGAACACATCATTATAAATGAGGATATTCTTTTCAAGGTAAACATTTTGCTATCGTATTTATAGTGTCTTTGCTCTGTTTAAAGGGTAGTGCGTTGCGTAATTTCCCCTGTCCCCAATTGTGAATTTTCAATTTGTAATTTTGCTTTCACAATGCCTAACGAAAATAACACTAATGCCAATATATCACGTGTATCGGTAAAATTTCCGCCTTTTTGGAAACCAAACCCAACCTTGTGGTTTGCCCAATTAGAGGCGCAATTTGATTTGGCCAACATAACCGTCGATTCGACCAAGTTCAATCACGTTATCGCTTCCGTCGAATCCGACGTCTTAAATACTGTCAGCGACATTATTTTGAATCCTCCTTCCGAAGGAAAATACGAAGCAATTAAGAAACGTCTTATCGGCCAAAACTCGGAAAGCTAAGAGTCACGAATTCGTACGTTATTGCAAGGAGTTGAATTAGGTGACCAGCGACCATCTCATCTATTATCGCGTATGCGTGCGTTGGTTGGCGACGCTGTAGGAGAACCTCTCCTTAAATCTCTGTGGATTTCTCGACTTCCGGCCACTACACAAAGTATTCTAGCCACACTTAACGTAGATTTAACCCAGTTGGCTGAGGCCGCTGATATAATCAAAGACATCGTTCCTCCTTCCACCATTAATTTAGCTTCCATCAATCCACCACCTGCCCCTACTCTGAAAAAACAAATCTCGGAATAAGTGAACTTGCTGCTATTGTACACAATCGCGGATGGTCCCGCAACAATTCGCCTCACAGACGAGCTCATCGTAGCCAATCACGTGGACGAAATCGGCCTTACAAGGAGCCAGAAAACGATCTCTGTTTTTACCACACGAATTTCGGCTCTAAAGCAAAAAAATGTGTTTCTCCCTGCTCTTATCAGGAAAACTAAATGAGCGATCGCAAAACGGCCACAACCGCGACCGCTACATAAATCGCTTTCTTTTGACCGACCCTTCTTCTAAATTACAGTTTCTTGTTGACACTGGTGCAGATATATCGGTGTTACCAAAAGCACATATACCTGACGCCAAAATTCCCAACAATTTATCTCTATACGCTGCAAATGGCACAAAAATAAACACTTTTGGAACCAAACTTTTGCAAATTGATCTAAACTTAAGACGTTCATTCACTTGGAATTTCATAATTGCCGAGGTCAGTCAGCCAATATTAGGAGTTGATTTTCTCAAACACTTTAATTTGCTGGTAGATGTAAAGAACAATTGTTTAGTTGACACGGAAACTAAATTGTCGACTCGTGGAAAACTTTCCCATGACAACCCTCTTTGCACAAACATTTCGATTATTTTGGGTGATTCTAAGTGGGAAAAACTTTTATCTGATTTCCCTCAGCTCACAAATCCCTCAAAATTAACTTCCTCCACACAACCACATTCTGTTTATCATCATATAGAAATCAAAGGTCCGCCTGTTTTTTCTAAACCACGTCGTCTTCATTCTGATACATTGCAAGCTGCACGCCAAGAATTCGAATTTCTCATGGCACTAGGTATTATTCGACCCTCAAAAAGCCTATGGGCCAGTCCTTTTCACATGGTAAAAAAATCTAACGGCGATTGGCGACCTTGTGGCGATTATCGTCGCTTGAACTCCAATACCACACCCGACCGTTACCCAGTCCCACACATTCAGGATTGTACACAACTCTTTCATAATAAGACAATATTTTCTACCATTGACTTAGCCCGAGCGTACCATCAAATTCCTGTAAATCCTGCTGACATTCCAAAAACAGCTGTGACGACACCGTTTGGTCTTTTCGAATATATTTTCATGCCTTTTGGGCTCAGAAATTCAGGCCAAACCTTCCAGCGTTTCATTCATCAAGTCTTGTCTTGTTTAGACTTCTGCGTCTCATATTTCGATGACATTCTAATCGCTTCTGAAACTGAGGAGCAACACATCACACACCTACAACAAGTTTTTAGGAGCCTAAGCCAATATGGTCTGAAATTAAATCCAAATAAATGCGTATTAGGGAAGTCATCTGTGGCATTTCTAGGTTGTTTGATCACACATGCTGGTGTGAAACCACTTCCAGAAAAAACAAAAATCATCTCTGAATTTCCAAGACCTGAAACAGTCTCTCAACTTAAACGTTTTTTAGCTATGTTAAATTTTTATAGACGTTTTCTTCCTAAAGCCGCTGAAATCCACGCACCCTTAAATGAATTCCTTAAGGATTCTAAAAAGAATGACAAGCGTCCAGTTCCTTGGACTGAGCAAGCATCCATTGCTTTTGAAAAGTGCAAAACCGATCTTTCCGAGGCTGTTACTCTTAGGTTTTACGCCCCTGAACAGCAACTGTCCCTGATGGTCGATGCATCGAACACCGCCATCGGTGCAGTTTTACAGGCACAACACCCCAATGGCCCCCAACCTCTTGCATTTTTCTCACGGAAACTCTCTCCCACAGACCAAAGATACAGTAATTACGATAGAGAGCTTCTTGCTATCTTTTCGGCAATCAAACACTTTCGCCACAATCTTGAGGGAAGAACTTTCATAACGTTCACGGATCATAAATCACTAACTTTCGCATTAAATAAAAATTCAGATCCATCTTCTCCTCGTCAACTACGCCAACTTGATTATATTTCACAGTTCTGCACTGACATTCGCCACATCTCCGGTACCGACAATGTTGTTGCTGACACGTTGAGTCGCATACAAGAGATTTCATCAATCGTCGACTTTAACACCATTGCCGTTGCCCAAAGAACCGATGAAGAACTTAAGGTAATTCTAAATGACTCTAACTGCTCACTAAACCTTCAACCGATGCAGTTAACCTCTGAACTCACTATTCTCTGCGACGTCAATAATAATGTGATTCGACCTTACATACCTGTTAAGTTTCGCAGAACACTATTTTCTTTTCTGTTCAATCTATCTCATCCTGGTATCCGTGCCACTAAAAAACTTGTTATGGATCGGTATGTTTGGCCCTCCATATCCAAAGACATTACAGCATGGACTAGAGGCTGCCTTGACTGTCAGCGATCAAAAGTTTCACGACACACTCATAGCCCGATTATTCAAATACCAGTTTCTTCACAGCGATTTCTGCACATTAACATTGATCTGGTTGGACCTCCCCCACCGTCTGAAGGGTATAGCTATATCCTCACATGCGTGGACAGATACTCCAGATGGCCTGAAGCAATACCAATTACAGACATCCAGGCCGACACAGTCGCTCGTGCTTTCTTCAACCACTGGATTTTTCGCTTCGGCACTCCTTCTATTGTGACTACTGACCAGGGAAGACAATTCCAGTCTGCACTCTTTTCTTCTTTATCAGCACTACTTGGTGTCAAGCTCATACGCACGACCCCATACCACCCAGCAAGCAATGGAATAATCGAACGTTTTCATCGCTCTTTGAAACAAGCGATCAAATGCCACCGCAATCTCCGCTGGACTGAAGCACTACCACTAGTACTCCTTGGACTGCGATCAGCAGTCAAACAAGACCTTGGTTGCTCTCCATCAGAGTTAGTGTACGGTTCGACCATTCGACTACCTTCAGAATTCATCTCGCCATCTGCGACTCCAGTCATCGAGACGTCTGAATTCCTGCAACACCTTCGTGCATGTATGCAAAGCCTGTCACCAAAGCCAGCTTCTGCACACATCAAACACATCCCTTTCGTTCACTCAGCACTCGAAACCTGTTCGCATGTCTTTTTGCGTAGAGACAGAATCAGAAGAGCGTTAGAACCACCTTACGATGGACCTTAGAGAGCACTTGGAACGCAATGCCAAAACTTACACCCTCGACATCAACACCAAACTTAGTGTCATCAACATAGATCGCCTAAAACCAGCCTTCTTCATTGCTGATGACTTCTTAGACCCAACTACTTCATCACACACAGAAGCCTCTTCATCTCCTGCGCCCCCACTCCCTGCTGCGCCCTCACCTACTTCATGCGTTCCATCAAGTGCTCCAGACACATCTCCCACCCCTAGTTTCCTAGATGCTCCGACAGAGTGCGAGACTGAATCAACTACTACACGCTCTGGTCGTCGAGTACGTTTCAACCCACGGTACCTCTAGCCTGGATCCTCGTACCTTTGGTACTTGGGGGAGTACTGCGGGGAATTTCCCCTCAAATGACGTCACAAGCTGCAGTCTATAAGAACTGCCGAAAAACTTTCTTTTCAGAGTCTGGCAACACTGTACTTGATGGAGATCGACAACTAGCTGTTCTATGAAATGTTGTAATTTTTATATAATCCTGAATGCTTAATCCTTAAACTTAAAATTTATCTTCAATAAATATGTTATGTTTCTCGAATGTGTTCGGTACCTCAATATTTTTAACCTTCTGATCCTGAGTCTACGGTTTATTTCATTTCTTAATATTTAATTGATTTTGGTACTACGTGTGGATTCTGCCTTTACTTAACAACCAAACGATTATTGAGTGCGAAAAATCTACTTTCTCGCACTCCTCGCGAAAAAGTGTTTATTTTGCAACCGTTTTTGATTCAAAATTATCAAAAAAAATTTAATTTTTTGCACGTTGTTATAAAAACTATTAGAGGCGTGGAACATCGCACAACTTTCAATTACACTATATTGCTGATGTAGATTTGAGAAATTTATCATTTTTATATTTTCATCAGTCGCTCAGAAAAAATTGCCAGTTTGGCGATATTTTATGTGATAATTCTTATATGGGTTTTTAAAAAAAAAAAAAAAAAAAAAAAAAAAAAAAAAACACGATCGTGATGAGCTATGCTCAAGGAAAAAGAACTCTGTGTTAAAGGCATTCGTTTTTTAACTTTTTAACCCATTAAAGCATTTTTACGGGAATTTCGGTGGTGGGGATGTTTAGAACACTTTAAGAGGCATTACCACAGCGATTTTGAACAAATCGTTAGAGCCGTTTTTTAGTAATTACTGAAAAACATGATTTTTTCAATGGCAGCTACCTTACGCGCATGCACAATTTTGACGAAAACCTTAACGGTAGTTCCCATGGCTACCACTAACTCGCACACAAAATTTGAATATCCTAGGTCAATTTGTTCGGGAGTTATGCTGACCACATACACACACAGACAGGCATTTTTTCTAGATCACTTTTTTGAAATCGGGATGTTCCAAAACGTGGAGAAATGCAAAAAAAAAAAAAAAACATGCATCGAAACGCGATCCATCGTATAATTGAGAGAAGGTATATGCGTTTCTTGGTGTTGAAGCTGCTCTATAGAAATAGTATAGGCAAATTAGGGTTGGAGACGGAAATAATTATTAGAAAGCTGATTCCTTCTGAAATAGGTTCTCTAGGCTCGCTTGTAGTTCCCCAGAAAAGTCCCATAAAATCCTGTTTGACAACATCCTTAAATTTTAAATAAATGCCCGCCATCTTGAATTTTTTGAAAAACGTTATAACTCAGTAATGGTCAATCATAGAGGGGTGCTGTTGGTACCAAATGTTTCTGTTATAAAATAAAAACTAATACCTGCAATAAAAAGTCTAAAATAGAGAGTTGATATAATTTTATTTACATAAAACAGGTTTGGAAACAAAAAAACACCAATTTTTCAAAAATAAATTTTAGAATTTGTTTGGAAACTTATTACATAATGGAATTAGTTTTTAAATTAGTAATGAATACACTATCTACCAATAACTATTTGGACACCCATTCAAATGAGGATATCGTCTCAGTGGAGCATCATAGACATCTGGAATTCACATAAAGAGGACATCTTTATGTAACATATCTATAAGTAAAACATCTCAGTCGCATATTGGAATGCAAAGTTTTCACTGGGAGCATATGCAAACGAATGGAGTACCATTAGTGTGCAGTTGTACAGATGCATTTACATTAAAGTCAAGATCATATCCCGACTGCACAAAGTGCACTTTCAGTGGATCCCGTCACATGTAGACATCCACGGAAATGAATTGGCTGACACTCTTGCTAAGGAGGGACTAGAACACCCTGTCCTCTCTACTCAAGAACTCACATATCAAGAGTTATACTCAAAGAAAATAGCTCAAAATAAAGCGAAATGGCATATACCTCCGTCTCACGAATGGTATAAAGCCAAAAAGCCAGGACACTCCCTATCTCTTCCTTGTGATAGGCACACCAATACCCGTCTGTCCCGACTTGCTAGTGGTCACCTTAAAGGCCTCACATATTCTGGGGGAAGCAAAAATTTTCCTCTTTGCCCTAAATGCCAAAAAGAACAGGCATCACCTCAGCACATTTTGGACTGCCTTGGACTGGACTGGGAGGACATTTATAACTGTCCCCAACTAGTGTCAGACTTCATTAATGTGAATGGCTTCACTGATATTGTCTGACTTCGTCAGACAAAAGGGAGATTAGAAACAACAACAACACATTAAAAATCACGCAACTCATGAAGTTGACTTTTAGTGTGAGATATGATCTCCCCTGTCATCAGTGTTTACTTGGCACTGTATTCTTATACTTAACATGAGTTTCTTGATGAATTCTAGTGGCTAAATTGTTCTTTCCACCTTTTGAACTGTTTGCAAGTGATGGAAAGTTCCCAATACATTAAATTTTTACACAATGCATATCGTAGAAGCGTCCCACACATGCTTGATGAAATTTGGATTAGAGGAGTGATCTGGTTTACTTATAGGGGTGATATTAATATAATAATCATTTGTCCAAGGCAAAAGTGGGATTAAATTTTCCATAACCTTCAATAAACACGATTTAGAAACTGATATTTCACAATTAAAGACTTGTCTAGATCAAGGTAACGCATTTACAGTGAAAAAGTGGAATTTAATTATGTTTTGCGCTGTTAGGAAGCTTATTAAACAATTTCAACATATTGAACCTAAAGACCAAAACTCTTTTCCCACCAAATCGTTAACTTGAATTGGCATTTACCACGAAATATCATGTTCCCATCGTTTCTACAGATCATCTGATGTCCAATATCACTCATAAGACTGAAAAAATTATTTTCTGTAAACAGTATCTGATATTTAAAAGATTTGGTCTTTGGGTGTCATATGTTGAATTGGTTTAATAAGTTCCCCAAGAGCTCAAAAGATAATTAAATTCGACTCTTTCACTGAAATTATGTTAACTTGATCCAGACAAGTCGTTAATGGTGAAATGTCGGTTTTTAAACCACGTTTATTGATACTTATGGTAAATTTTATTCCACTTTTGCCTTGAATAAACTATTAAAATATATCAATATGGCGACTATAAGTAAGCCAGATTACTCCTATAATCTAAATTTCAGCAAGAATGTGTGGGAAGCTTCTACGATATGCATTGTGTAAAGATTTAATGTATTGGGAACTTTCTATGACCTGCAAACTGTTCAAAACATGTTACGAACCATTTAGTCACTAGAATTCATCAAGAAACTCATGTTAAGTATGAGAATACAGTGCCAAGTAAACACTGATGACAGGGGAGATTATATCTCACACTAAAAGTCAACCCCATGACTTGCGCGATTTTTAAAGTAAATGCATCTGTACAACTGCACACTAATGGTACTCCATTCTTTTGCATATGCCCCCACAGTACACTTTGCATTTCAATTTGCGACTGAGTTGTTTTACTTATAGATATGTTACATAAAGATGTCTTTGCTATGTGAATTTCATGTGTCTATGCTTCTCCACTGAGAAGATATCCTCATTTGAATGGGTGTCCAAATACTTATTGGTAGACAGTGTATAGTTAAAATTAGAATTTGTCACACGTCCTCATAAGTAGTCAGTGACGTAGACCTCATACTACTATAATCTTCATACTACCACAGTATTCAAAATACTTAGTATAGGCAAATTAAGGTTGGAGACGGAAATAATTATTAGAAAGCCGATTTCTTCTGAAGTATGTTCCTTAACCCCCCCCCCCCCTCCTGTACTTATAGGCTTATTGTACCCCTGTTCAACGGTCCAGCCCCAATAATCAACCGAAAACGCTTTCACGTCTGGACGCAAGATAGATGACGTAGTTTGAACTAGAGTTCTTATAAAACTCCACTTCCCACATCATTTCTTCGATACCCCTGCCTGTCACATTTGTGGGACGTTTTCATAAAAAAAAAAAAAAAACTCCCATGGCCATCTCCATAAAACAATTTCAATCCGTGTATGAATTTCAACTGACTTGAAATCTATCATCCAAATCCAGTGATATGTGTTTCCAATTTCGGCATCTATCGTCTTCAATTTCAGCTAGATGCCGTCTTCCATTACCAGGCAATTCAATTGATGGTCCTTGGACCATTCTGAGAAACAATTAGGATGAATCCAAAGTTTCCAAATACAGTTGGAGTTGGTCTTGGAGGGAGTGAACTCATCTAAACTGCAGAACAAGGCATCGCACAATGTTCTCTTCCCATCACATGAAAAGTAGGGTGAATCGGGGAAAAAAAATAAAATCAGAATTTCAAATCCTACCTATGGGTAAAAGATGTTCTATGGTATATAGATACATTGAAAAATAAACAAAAATTAGATTTTAAGTTCAATACTGCCACAAGGAAGATGAAGTTTAGGTATTTGAGCCATATTATAGCAAAAAGTCAAAGTGAATTGATTTTTTTTTCTGCGGAATTTCAAAACCTACCTATATGGAAAAGATGTTCTAAGATACATTGATTAAGGGAAAAATAAAATAAATAAAAAATAAGTTTTATGTTAAGCTCTGTGCAAGGTATTTTGGTATCAAGGAGTTTTGGTATTAAGCCTTTTTATGATAAAAAACCACAGTGATTTTTGTATAAGTGAAACAGGCCTTTAGTACTTTTAAATGTTTATTGGAATGAGAGGACATATACTAAATGCTTACAAGAAGAAAAAAATCTTCAAGTACATATAACAGCTTCTTAAGTTTTAAATCAAGAAAAATCTAAAAAAATCTTCGAAATTTCAGTGAACGGTAATCACGTTTGGTGTTGAAAACTGGTTTGAGGTTTCGTGATTCCGAGCAATTTCTTATTAACCCGTCTCTTCTGTATGATCCGCGTACAGCAGCAAATACTTCTGTGACTATTCGTTCTGTAGCTTCAGTATGACAGGGAAACTCCTTGATAGTAGGTAGTATTGTTGTAGAAATGATTGCTGGGTTTACTATTGCTGAAATAATTTCATCACAAAATCGTTCTGACACATTCTCCCACTTACCACATAATCTGTCGCACAAAGGTCAAAAGTTGGTATGTTTAAGATAGTTATTATTCGCTAAAAGGGTTTGGGTTGCAGCAAACCTTTTGACTTTAAGCAAATTCAAAATTCTTTGGATGACCGATTCCCTTATGTTATTTCTGTCGTTTGCTAGCATTGATATCAGGATATTTTCAGGAAAGCCGAAACCCCGGTTTCAAAAATTTCTGGATTAATTACTTTCTTCAAATAAGTTGACAAATAACGCAATAGAAAGATTGATCGATGCAAATGCTGTGCACCATAGATTACCGATTGTTTGGTTTGGATCTTGAACCACATAGGTGCCTAGACTTTTACGATGAACGTAATTAATGTCACTAAAGCTTTGGTTGGACTTCTTCCTAAGCCAAATAGAGCATGAGAATTCTGTTGGAGGTTGCAAACCACCTTGAGTGGCAAATCTTTCCAGAGTTTCTCTTCAACAGCCCTTCGCTGCATTGTCCGCAGTGATGGCTTCACAAATTTCCATTAAGCACAGTTGATCAGTACTTAAGTCTTTCTTGTTAGTCAGTTCACATAGGTTGGGTTTACGTGAATAAAACTACAGGTAGTATCTCGCATACGGTCACTCGTTGGTGTGTAACTGGCACACAAACCATTGTAGTGGATGCTTCAGAATCAGTTCCATATTTCGTATAATACCTTTTTTGATACCTGTGTTGACAGATTACCTATAATCGCAACCAACTTTGTTACATCTATGTCACTGTCGACGTATGACCAAAACTTACGAAGTGCTTTCCAATGATTTGTGCTTTCCCGGAGACACTTAACCGATGTATTCGGAGAATGGTTATTTTATTAAGCTTACGGCTTACGTGTTCTTATATTATGACTTTTTTTTTCTATTGTCTTACAGTGATTTGAGTCCATCGAAGTATAAACCAAATTGGTCATGGTTATAATCTTCAACAACTGACTGAGAGGATATATTGGTTCTTGCTTTTGTTCTCTCACGCTGAATTTTATTTCTGTCAACAACGTTCGATACATTGCTTTGTGAGATAAAGCCTGGATCGTCAAGCGCAGCTGACCCGATGGCAGCGCCTGCTCGGTCGAAAATGCCAAAGCAGACCAATGTTATAACAACGGTTGGGAATTTTGTCACAACAAGTATAACGTCGTCAACATTTTGGGCTCCGTTTTCAATGATAGGTGATGGTGTAGAAAAGTCAGTATGCTCGTACATCCTCCGATTTCGTTCACATCCATTATTTAAATCAAGTGAACTGAAAGAATCAGTCAGTGTTTTGTTTCTCTCCCCATGTCGCTCTAGCTTCAATTTTCATTTCGCGGTATTAGTAGTTTCGCGGTATGGAGAGTGACTTATACCGATTCAGTGACCTGATTACCATTTTTTTTTCTTCAGTTCTTTGATTTAGTAGAAATTCTCGCTCATTCATTGGTACACTCCGTTCTTTCTTGCAGTAGCAACTTTCAAAGTATTTACAAGTACATGTAGATATATATAAAATACTTGCAGTTTTTTGGAAAGTATCAATTAGCTTGCAATAGCTTTCAGCTTATTTTTTAGCTTTGAAAGCGCGATATTTGTCGTGGTATGAACTTATTTTTCTCAAAACAGGGTTCCCACAGTCATTGAAAGTGCTAATTTTTTTAAACTTGTTTTCAAGGCCTTGAAAATGCTTTGTAGAACTTAAAAAAAGTCATTGAAAACGCTTAGAGGTCCTTAAAAGTTCTTAATTTTTGCAGATGTTGTGTGCCCAACTGCAAATTTTTTAAAAATACAACTCAGACTTGCTATTCTTGAGTGACCGCCACTAATTCACACCGTATCGGAATTCTCCGACATATTTGTAATATGCATCCACCAATGTTAAGTGTCATAATAATTTAATTCAGTTTTTTAGTTTCTATCTTGTGGCAATAGTAATAATAATTTAATTTAGCTTTTTAGTTTCTATCTTGTGGCAATGGTTTTTGTAAATAAACGAATCGAAAATGAGAAACGCAACGGTTGTTTTGGCGTCCGTGTTTTTTTATTTTAATTAGAAGCAGAAAACAGGTAATTATCTACTGCAAATTCTAATATTTAAGTTATTTTTGAGTTATTTTACATTTTTGGCGTCCGTGACAGGACAAGATAAATAGGAATATGTTTAGTCAAGTTAAAGGTTTTAAAAAAGAAGATCTGAAAGCCGTTGCGGAAGAAATCGGTGAAAATGTTTCGCCCAATGCTAAAATGGCTGAGATAAAGAACATTATTCTTAGCAGCGAAGAGTATAAAACGGATCCGGGTTTCACCAAGGACATTTTGGAGAGTATTATTTCTGAAAGAAAAGTTCGAGAAGAACAAGAACGAGAAAGAATTAATCGTGAACAAGAAAGAAATTTCGATTTAGAGAAAGCCAGCATGGAACATGAGCTGGAATTGGCGAGAGTTCGTGCCAGGGACCTTTACAAAGTGAAATTCAACCGGAAATCATGAATTCTAAGAGAAAATTCACGTTACCTAAATTGGAATTTCGTCGATTTGGCGATGATATTAAGGAGTGGCTTCCGTTTTGGAGTCAGTTTGAACGTATTGATAAAGATGAAGATATTACGCCAGAAGACAAGTTTCAATACCTAATACAAGCTACCGTTCCGGGGACCAGGGCAAGAGAAGTCGTAGAGAGTTTCCCGCCAACAAGCGCCAATTACTCGCAAGCGATTGAAAGTTTAAAATCACGGTTCGGCAGGGAAGAGCTTCTTGTTGAGGTATACGTCCGGGAACTTTTAAAGCTTATTATATTTGTCCAGAGCAAACAGAAGTTTTCGCCAACCTCATTATACGATAAGCTTGAGTCATATCTGCGTGCATTGGATTCATTAGGAGTTACAACCGAAAAATGTGCCTCGATTTTGTATCCTATGGTGGAATCATGTTTTCCTGAGGACTTTCTAAAAGCATGGAATAGGAGCTCAATTTCTTCAGGAAAAGAAGCCAAAGAGCGTCTCACTGACCTGATGTCATTTCTAAAGTCAGAAGTAGAGGGCGAAGAAAGAATCGGTCTTGCAATGGCGGAATTTGGATTGGCAAAAAGTGAACTCCCTCGAGTTAACAAAAATAAAAAGTATGAATCTGACTTATTTAGAAATAAAACACCAACTGCAGCTGGTTTGCTGTCAACAACCTCTGAGGTAAGAAATAAATGCATTTTTTGTGAGGGAAAACACAGGAGCTCCGAATGCTTTTCTGCTCAAAAAATGAGCATTATCGCCAAGCAGAATGTTTTAAAGGCCAAGCGCTGCTGTTTTGCATGTCTTACGCCTGGTCATAACACTAAGAATTGTAGAGCATTTTTGAAGTGTTTGATATGTGGGAAGAAACACGTTCCACTAATGTGTGAAAAGCTGGAGGTACAAAATACGCCAAAGGCGGTAGAAAATGTGACCGAGAGTGAAGTCAATCTTTCAAATATGAGCATGAATCCAAAAGTGTTTTTGCAAACTCTGAAATCCCAACTTATTTCGGATGGCCAAGAAAAAGTGTCCGTCTTTTATTGGACAGCGGATCACAAAAGTCATACATTTTGAAAGATGTAGCAAAGAAGATGCAATACTCACCGATTAGGCAAGAAAGTGTGACACATGTGTTATTTGGAGGTGTTGCAACGAAGGAATATAAACACGACTGTTTTAAAATAAAATTGAAAAATTTGAACAGTCAGTTCAAGTGCAATTTTGAAGTTTTAGACCAAGATGTCATATGCAATGATATCCCTCCTGTTGTAAAAGGTTCGTGGCTTAAAGAGCTGCAAGATAAAAACATTGTTTTGACAGATGTTGGTAACACCAGCGATCCAATCGAAATTCTCATCGGAGCTGACATAATGGGCAAATTGTTTACTGGTCGCCAAGAAGTGTTGTCTTCTGGATTGGTAGCAATAGAAACTTATCTGGGATGGACTTTGATGGGAAAAGTTCCCCGAAGCAACATTAGAGCTGATAGTTTGGCCATGACGGTGACAAATCTATTTGTAAAGGAGGCAGATTTAGCTGATCTATGGAGACTGGATTTAGTTGGAATTAAAGATCCCATTGAAAAGAAATCTCAGAGGGAACAGGATTTTATTACAAAGAAGCATTTTCAAGAAACTGTTCGTTTCAATGAGAAAGGTCGATATGAAGTTCAGTTGCCATGGAGTGAAGGCTGTTCTCCGTTACCTAACAATTTCGACTTAGCTAAAAAACGGTTGGAAATTACAACTTCTAAACTTGTTTCCAATCAACTGTATAAAGATTACGAAAACGTTTTGCAAGGATGGTTGAAAGAAGGAATAATAGAAGTAGTCCCTGCAGCTGAGGTAGATTCTTATGGTAATTACTTGCCTCATCGACCCGTACTAAAAGAAAGCAGTAGTACAACGCCCATTCGCCCTGTTTTTGATGCATCAGCAAGAATGCATAATCACCCTTCTCTAAACCAGTGCTTAGAACGTGGGCCTAATTTTATCGAGTTAATTTCAGATATTCTGCTGAGATTCAGGGAGCGAAAGATTGGTGTAACAGCTGACATTAAGAAGGCCTTTTTACAGATCAGCGTGTGTCAAGCCGATAGAGACTTCCTGAGATTCCTATGGTGGGAGAGCAGAGAAGAAAAGAAACTCCAAGTATTTCGTCATACCAGAGTAGTATTTGGAGTGAAATGTAGTCCTTTTCTTTTGGGAGCAGTCATAGAACATCATGTGAACTGTTCAGAAGACTTAGAATCTGATTTTAAGGAGAAGCTTCTTAAAAGTTTTTAAGTTGATAATGTGGTGGCTACAGTGGCGGCTGGTGCAGGGGGCCAGGGGGGGGCCCGGGCCCCCTCACTTTTTTTGGACGTTTCCCTCTCTATCTCTCTCTTTTTTTCTTTTTTTTTACAAATGTTTTTTTTTTTTTTTATATAAATAAATTTTGTATTTATTAGTTAATATACTGATTTAACTGGTTTTTTAATCTTGAAACTGTCCACTTTCACTCAACTAATAAATGTCCTTATGGATGGATATTTAAGTCACCTGATCGAGCTTCTTTTTCTTTGCCCGTAGAAGAAACGGAATGGAAAAAAGACGGGGGGACTGATTTTCGCCACCTGCAATATCCTGCGAGTCTGTACCCCTTGTGTGGTTCTCAAATTACAAAATTCCCGAGTTTCGTGTTTTGACACGGTTTTCTGATCTATGAGTGGGAGGCAGGCTCGTAGCCGAGGGTTAGGATAAGGAGATCCCCAACCGAAATAAAAGTTAATCACATTAGATCAAAGACCTAATATTAATGTTACGCATCGATATTTTTTATTTTGTTACTATAGGCTCATAAAGTAAATCATACTAGAATTTATTGCTGAAAGAATGGATTTGAAATCCCCAACTACGATACCTTTATGCACATCTGTGTTTGAAAAAATAAGTTGAATGAAAGTAAATAATTTATTTCACACAAAAAATAGGATGGTCTTCCCTTGATTATGGGTCTGTCTTGTGGAAAGAGAGAAGACCTCACTCTAAAGAAAAATCCTTTTGTTTCTGAAAACTGAAAATGTTCCTTTGAAAGTAATTTCCAATGTAGCTGTAACTGACTATTCAAATTTTTTTACAAATCTGGTCGAAAAGAGTGAGTAAAATTTTTACATCAGATAGCATTGTGCAATCTTCCTCTTGATGAGATGCCAATTTGTTTTACTGTAATAGCGTTAGGATACTCCTTAAAATTTATTTGATATAAAAAATAACGCACGTAAATAAATTACCAAAATAAAAGCCTAAATCATAATTAAAAAAAAAAAAAAAAAAAAAAAAAACTTGAATAATCGTACTGTAGTATTATTGCAATTCCACAGAATATTGTAAGAACCCACAATTCCGATTAAAACTCTAACTTGCCATCTTCAAAGGATGTTAGTTTCCCCAGACTGTGCTTGGGGGAACAAAATGTCCCCTTACTTTGGACGACCTTGAATTTGAAACCTAAAGAGATAAGACAGAAAATTCTATAATGTGAAGAGGGCCATTCCTTTCCTTTCACGTGACATCCTGGTTTTTTGTCATAACATGAGTTTCAAATTACCAAGACACCTCCTGGTCCTGGGATTTGCAAGGAAATGGTCAATTCTTACTTTGAAGTCAGGGATCGGACGTTTATCTTTAGTGTCTTCAACTTGTACGACTGCGAAAGAATTTACAATAATAAATAACATCGGTAAGTTTTTTGTTTTAAATTTTACTCTTTATTTAGTAAAATGTATGAGTCAACAATAGGTTTTTGTTTTGATATCTACTCTTTGTCTCGAAAAATAACTGAGTATTTAAATTTCGTCCAAATAATCAGAAGTGTTGATTTGTCCTATCTCTCCCACTGATATATGATATCGTATGCAATCATTAACGTAACTCTCCAATACGATTAATAGAAGAGTTTCTATAAAGACAACAAAGCATTCCTTATAAAAAATAAATGGTTTTACTAGAATTGGGCTGAAACGACATTTATCCTTTTATTGGGTAGTATAAATAAAAGTGAGAGGATATAATTTTAGAAAAAATTCTGTAATAAATAAGTAAAAGTATAGTACTGAAAAAATTTTTGATTGAAGAATATTCCGTTGCAGTATAATTCTCCCTTAGCTCTTGTGCCAAAAAAATATACAACGAGATATATTTTACTATTCAAAAAATATCAAGTAATTCAATTTAAAACTGTTGAACTGGTCAATATAACAATACCTTCAATTTTGTTTGCAAAATTGTAAATATTGTACTTTCAAAGGTTTTGTCACATTTTATTAACTGTTATATAAACCAAATTTATTTTGCATTAATAATTAAAATATCGGTGGACTGAAATATTAGTAGCATTACTGATGACATTAAAATATATATATGTGGGAGTAGACGATCAGAGAAGGGACACTTGCTGAGTGTAGAATCCAGCTTTAATGAATCCTTATTGCCTCCTATCTCATACTACATTAGGCACAAACGCCTTTCTTACGTATATTCACATCGAGAATGTTCAGTGATCTGTCTCTCTAATCAGAATGAGGAATACCTCCCTCTGCCGATAGGAGTCGCCACAAGGGGTTCTCTAGTGGTGCGCCTCCTATCTCCACACTCGGTCATCTTGGCGAACTATGTCCTCATAGTTTATATCTGAAGTTATCTGAAATAGAAAAACACAAGGAAAGCAATATGCACAGATACTATGATTGTCACATCTATGATTGTTTTTGATTGGTGTCTCTTTGTAATGGCCAAAAAATTTTGCTCGCTGAGTGTAAACTTTAAATGTTCTGGGTTTTTTGCGTCTTTTCTTAAACTGTTTGAGGGTCTCCTTATTCATTGAGGTTTCTTCAGTATTCTTACTTGCATCTGATAATGATCTCTTCTTTTTATGTTTTTCCTTCACATCCTTCTGTTCATCTTTTTTGGTTACATCTTGTTGAAGTTTTATCTTCATCTTTGAAATTTCTGCATTTTGAAGTTTCTTTCCATGCTGAATATGTTCAACGAGAATAGAATCTTCCTTCATTGCTCTTACTTGTTTAGTTATCTTCACATCCATTTCTTTTACTTCTTTTTGTCTGGAACATAACTCTCTCTTCACTTCAATGCTGTGATTTTTCTCCTTTAGCTGTCTTTTTAAGTTTACTCCTTCTTCTAAACTTAAGACTGAGGGTTGCAAGACTTTATTAGTGGCACTCAACTCACAAGAGGTCAACATCATTAAGGAGGGGACCAGCAAGCACTGGAAGACCATAACGAAACATAGGCACTGACTGTCACAAATCGAGGTAACAAGTCAACAGAAAAACTGTGAGTACAATTTTCGATTATACTAACATGGCGTTTCTTGCCAGAGCACGAAAGAATGACTTACTCGTTTTAATAGATGAACTGGGATTGGAACAACCCATTAATCCAAAAATCGCTCAATTATGTAAATTAATAACAGAACACGCCGATTATGATGAAAACCTTGTTAAAAATATGTTAAACACAATTGTAAATGATCGTGAAAATGAGGAATCATTGGCGAAAGAAAAAGATAGGGAAGCGAAAGAGTTTGAGTTAGCAAAAGATAGGGAAGCGAAAGAGTTTGAGTTAGCAAAAGATAGGGAGGCGAAAGAATTCGAGTTGGCGAAACTGCGCATAGAAGCAGAAATTCGCCAACATGGTCTTATTGTCAGTGTAACTATTAATTTTATCAATTGGATTATTATTACTTTCATTTTCGGGATACACATTACTTTTATAATTAGGATAATTACTAATTACAGCTCTATTTGCCTTCTTTTTTGGACAGCTGGCCTGGCGGTGGCCTATTTCATTACAATTAAAGCATTTAATACCTTGATTTTTAACTTCAAACTGGTTAGACTTATTGGGCCACTCTCTACTATTTAAAGTACCATTATTTCTTTCTTTATACAAGTGGTTAGTACTGGTTTGAGCACGAATGAATGGACGTTCCTGTATATTTTCTCTAGACTGCCAGTGCTTCCTGTTTTTTTCTTCATATTTATTTTCGCGAAATACCGTATTCTTTTTAAAATTATTTCTAGTTGAATCAAAGTCATCGAGTTTGTTGACCAAAATGTCCCTATTTTTTATTTTCGGAAGTTCGTCCATGAAGTGTTCTCGAATTTCTTTGGGTAATTTTCTTTTTATTTGATCTACTAGCATTAATTCTTTTAAATCTTCAAATGTTGCGACATCAAGTCCGCTCAACCATTCGGTTAGATAATTGTTTAGTTCAAAAGCAAAGTCTCTCCATGTCTGACATTGTTCTCTTTTATGGAATGATAATTGTATTCTGAACTGTTCTGGGCTAAGTCGGTATCGTCTCAGCAAAATGCTCTTAATGTGGTCGTAATTATTCGCTAGTGTTTCCGGCTCACGTGTTATTAAGCTTGCTATGTCAAGTGGAAGCAATGTAATTAAATAATTTACCCAAGTATCTTTCGATATTTCTAGACGACTAATTTGTCTCTCAAATAGTGTCAAGTAGATGCTTATGTCACTACCGTCAAACGGTTTCATATACTGTAATATATTTGGGCTTCTGCCTACTTCGTTTTCCCGTGCGTTTGTTACAGTAGCGCCATGTTGGCGAATTTCTGCTTCTATGCGCAGTTTCGCCAACTCGAATTCTTTCGCCTCCCTATCTTTTGCTAACTCAAACTCTTTCGCTTCCCTATCTGTTGCTAACTCAAACTCTTTCGCTTCCCTATCTTTTTCTTTCGCCAATGATTCCTCATTTTCACGATCATTTACAATTGTGTTTAACATATTTTTAACAAGGTTTTCATCATAATCGGCGTGTTCTGTTATTAATTTACATAATTGAGCGATTTTTGGATTAATGGGTTGTTCCAATCCCAGTTCATCTATTAAAACGAGTAAGTCATTCTTTCGTGCTCTGGCAAGAAACGCCATGTTAGTATAATCGAAAATTGTACTCACAGTTTTTCTGTTGACTTGTTACCTCGATTTGTGACAGTCAGTGCCTATGTTTCGTTATGGTCTTCCAGTGCTTGCTGGTCCCCTCCTTAATGATGTTGACCTCTTGTATTTGACACGAAGTTTCTTGGCTTCGACGGCGGTGTTCCAATGCTTGTTGTTTCCGCTAAATAATCCTCTTCGTCGGCGCTGACTTCGCTTTTCCGACGTGGTGGTTTCGCTTTCCGATGAGACGTGATTTCACTTTCCGGTCACTGTGCTAGCTGGTTCACTTCTCAGTGATATCGACTTCTTTTATTCGATGAGCAGTTTCTTGGCTTCATTAGCGGTGTTCCAATGCTTGTTGTTTCCGCTAGGCAATCCTCTTCGTCGGCGCTGACTTCGCTTTTCCGACGTGGTGGTGTCGCTTTCCGGTGAGACGAGATTTCCCTTTCCGGTCACTGTGCTGTTTTATCGTTTACACTGCTAGGTGATACGACGGCTTACACTCCGATCTCCGGTTCACTGCTGGGTGACTACGGGGCTGTTCGGTTTCATTTGTACTCGTACTTCTGGTTTGCCTTTACACGTTCTGCCGTTTGGTTTTTAACGTAACGTTCTGACGCCTACTCAGTTCGTGATGCCGAGCCCCCATGTGGGAGTAGACGATCAGAGAAGGGACACTTGCTGAGTGTAGAATCCAGCTTTAATGAATCCTTATTGCCTCCTATCTCATACTACATTAGGCACAAGCGCCGTTCTTACGTATATTCACATCGAGAATGTTCAGTGATCTGTCTCTCTAATCAGAATGAGGAATACCTCCCTCTGCCGATAGGAGTCGCCACAAGGGGTTCTCTAGTGGTGCGCCTCCTATCTCCACATATATATATATATTTTTCAATTACTTTTAAAACTTATTTGCTGTTGTAAGCAAGCATTTTTTTAATAGTTTTTTGTCTTTCATGTATATATGATTTGTATTTTAATTCTTAAATTCATGTAATATTTAACGAAATTTTTTTTCTGTGCATATGCTGCAGAATTTTTAATCGAGTTATTAGATTTGTATAGTTTGTAACTCGTAAATCTTTATTTTCTTTTTCTTTTGTACAGAATAGTGATTGAGCAATATCGGTTTTTATAGTTTCACATATTTTATGTAATTGGTATTTTGGTTAGTTGGTTTGTACGCTCAACGACCTATTTTTATGTCCAATGACAGCTAATCAGGCCGGGACCTACAGCTTAACGAAATTTTGTATTTTAATTTACTATTATAATGTCAAACGGAATTTTAAAGCATTGCTTAAGTCATTAAGGACCTTATAATTAGGTAGTTTCAAGTTCTTACAGTGCTAGCTAAAAGTACTAAAAAAATCTGACCCTATCAGCTTTACTGTGCATAAAATGATGTGGGATGTTGAAAATTTGATGATAGTATTATGCTTGTTTCTAAAACTTACAATATGGATTTTAATAAGTTATAGTGCGAGTTAAATATGTTTAATAGAATGATAAAGAATTCTGAATCAAATAGTTTGAATTTTTCTGATCGCTTAAGTTTTTTATGTTTAAGAGACTTAGTTCCAGCTTTTCCTTTAATATCAGAACTTTATAAAATTATGTTGTTTATTCCAATGTCTTCTTCAACAAGTGAAAGAGCCTTTTCTTCTTTAAAATTCTTAAAATGTTATTTAAGAAATACTATTGGCCAAAACCGTTTAAATTCTTTGGCAGTTCTATACATCGAAAAAACTGAATTGGACATAAACAAAATTGTTGATGACTTTGCGCTAAGCAAAGATCGACGCCTTTTGATGAATTGAAATTTTATTGTATAACCTACTTAGAAAACTTTTTAATAATGTTGGTAACTTTTGCTTAACAGTCTGAAACAATTTTAAATTAGTCGATATAGATATTTTCCTTATTTAACAATGAGGTTCAAAATAAAATGTTCTCTTAGAGTTAATAAAATGTTGATGTTTTACTCTTTGTTTTATTCACGCATACTTCACTTTTATTTTTCTAAGGTTTTTTAATTAAAGCAAATTTAATTCACATGCAACCAATTTTTAAACTGGCCTTTTAGTTTAATGTACTATATATAGAATCGTAAACTGTTGTAACTTTTGGAAGAGATCAAATTATACGTACTATGGTTCAAAATATATATATATATATGTGGGATTTCCCCCCCGACTCGAGCACTTCGGATCGTATTGGTTAGGAGAAGTACTACGTCACTGCGTGACGTTGCTGCTTCCTGTCAGCCGTTTTATTTGAATTTCATTCCACGCTATGTAACTAAATTTGTAAGACGTATTTGTAAGAGCTCTTCGGAGCGATGTACCAAATGTTGAACAATAGCTTTTTTTTAAAATTCCTCTAGACACCGTTAAATAAACTATGTTCATGTTAAAAAGAAGATTTTATTTCAAACTCAGCATCCCTACAAATTGGGCGTTCGGCCACGATTGATTTATTTTCCCGCGATTGATTTCTTTCTCGAGATTTCTTTTCGAATGTAACAGATCAACAAATATGAATCAAACTGAAAACCTGCTTTCACCTGAAGTTTTTTTTAATTCCGAAGTGTCCGATGTTGTTCACGGTGCCCCAACCAGAAGTGTGCCTCTTCCAAACCGTCCAGTAGTGCTTCAACGACGTAATTTTGGTTCAGAACTGTCCAGTCAAGCCTATAGTTCTCGAAAGGACTTAAGTTTCAGTGACCAGTTCCTGTTTGGACATTAAATTCAAGTGAACAGTTCCTGTTTGGACTTGAAATCCCCTGTCCAGTTCTTGTTCGGACGTGAAGTGACTGCTGGAAGACGTTTTGAATTGCAGCGGAAATCGGAGTTCCAGATAAGCCATTTACAACTTTATTCAAAATATTTTATATTAATTTTAGTGATCATTAAGAATTTTAATATTTAGTTGGAACAATACTTTAATATTATTTTGTCACTAAGTAATTATTTTTTGGAATGTGTTCTTTAAAATTGTTTCGTTTTAAAATACGTTATGTATTAACGATTTGGAAATAGAGGAAGCAAAAAAAAAAAAAAAAGTTGATCATTCTGTTTCGAGTATTTAAAATAGACAGGAAGTACCAGCTGCATTTGCCATTTGATTTTTTATCTTTTCTTTTTAGGGTTGCTGAATAAAAAAATATTGTGTTGTCTTATTTTTTTTCCCCTAATCATATGGCCTCTGCAACTGAAGTTTTATTTATTTTTTGTTGAACTAGTTTGGAATTATGTTTTTCAGAAAAGAGTTTTTTTAAAGATATTTTCTTTAATGTTACATGTAAATGATAAATTGGTGGAATCGTTGTGGTATTGTTTATATTTTGATAGGATTGTTTCATGTATCCGGTATCAAATAATAGCAGTTGTTGTTATGCCACATTATAAAATAAGAGTTTAATTGATTTGTGAAATTCTGGTGGTAATATTTCTTTAGTATGCTTTTTACTGTCGTCGAGCAGTATTAACTTGAATGTTAAGGTATTTTTAAAGCATAAGCCAAAAGGTTGTTTAAGAAATATTGGGTGTAGTTTTTTTTAAAAAAAGAAAACTATTTAGAATTTCTAGAAATCTGTATTTGCAGTCGTAAAATAGACAATTTTAAAAATAATTGAATTAATAATTTGTGAAATTCTGGTGGTAATATTTCTTTAGTATGCTTTTTACTGTCGTCGAGCAGTATTAACTTGAATGTTAAGGTATTTTTAAAGCATAAGCCAAAAGGTTGTTTAAGAAATATTGGGTGTAGTTTTTTTTAAGAAAAGAAAACTTTAGAATTTCTGTGAATTTGATTTAGCTACTCATTGGGAGTTAGTTTAAAAAATATTTTTTTTAAAAATTGAAGTTGCTATGCAATCAATTGTGGTTTGATAAATTGTATTTTGCAGTATAATTTATGTGTGTAATGATTTGTATAAGAATTGCTATATTAATTTTTATTAGACAGTATTATTGACAAGGTCTAATTTAATGGTAAAGATTAATTAGTGGGTATAGATTGTTTTCTCTGCTGTTTTGATTGGCGAAACATTTGAATACACTTAGGGATTCTAATTAAAATTCCCTGGAACCGTCAGTAAGCTGAGGAAAGTTCCTTGTAACGGTTCATTCTTATTTAAAGTTTAAACCCACGTGAAATATAGTTGAAAATTATTAAAAGGTTAATATTTTCGCATTGTTTTTGTTCGAAAGTTATCATGTCCTATTTAAGTAAGGGTCGTAAGACTGACTTAGTTGAGGTCGCTGAGGAGTTGGGTTTGACTCCGGCTGATGGAAGTAAGGTAGCAGATATCAGAAAACTGATTTTAGAAAGTGATGGCTATGATGAAGAAACGACGCGTATAATTTTGAATCGAATCATCGAAGAGAGGATGGAGCAAGAGGTACGAACCCGAGAACGTGAAGAGAGGGAAACTCGACTTGAGATACAACGCTTGGAGGTTCAGCGCATGCAACTGCAGACTGCTGCTGTGGTTCCAAGAAGAAGTGAAGAAACTCAACAAAAGATCCCGCTTGCTCAGATAACACCTAAATTCGATGAGAAAAAAGACGAAATGGGGTTGTTCCTTGTCAACTTTGAAAGACGCGCAGAAATGGCTAGAGTTCCTAAGGAAGATTGGGTTGCCTACCTACTTCATGTGATGCCATCAGATATCTCGAACATGCTTGCTCGAGAGTCGGTTGAAAATGCAAACAATTTTGATTATGTCAAAGAGTTAATTTTGAAGAAATACAAATTAACCTCTGAAAAATTGAAGAACTTGTTTTATCGACATGTCAAAGGTCCAGATAAGACATGGAGGAGCTACGCACATGAGCTGAGCTGCTATTTTAAAGAATGGATAGCTGATTTAAAAGTCGACTCTTTTGAAGACTTAGTGGACTTGCTCATCACTGAACAGTTAAAATTTAGAGCTCCAGAAGACATAAAAGAACACTTTTTCAAAGAATGGTTAAATCTGAAAAAGCCAGACAATCTCGCTGAAATGTTCGATGAATTTGAAAGTTTGAAGGAGAGTCTCACAAAGAGAAATTTTCATGCGAAACCTTACAGAAAATTTAGTGAAAATCGCACGAGTCAAGAGCATTCAGGCTACAAGGGATTGAGGCATGTTAAGTCTGAAACTGAAGACAACAGACCAATGTCTGGTCAACGCAAGTTTCACGGACAGAAGAAGCTCCTTTGCTTTGAATGTGGTTCTCCAGAACATCTGCGTAATTCCTGTCCTAAAGTCTTTCGAGACAAGAGCAATAAGGCTGAGAAAGATCGTGAAAAAACACCTGAAACACACCTGGTGCAAGTTGCCGTAGAATCAAATGAACCCAAAGATTATCCGGATGTCGATCTTAATAAATTTGTGAAGAAAATCAAATTGGGTGAAGTAACCGCTACAGCACTTCTAGACACAGGCAGTACACGTAATATCTTACGAGATGACATCTACAGAAAAATTAAGCCCCTTCCTTTACTGTCGAAAAATACATCTGTTTTGACCGGCCTAGGCAAAGGTCTAGTTAGAACCATGGGATCGTTCCAGCAAGTAGTCGACATTGACGGACATGTGTGTCGACTTGACTTTCAAGTTATCCCTGTTGAGGATTTCAATTTTGAAGCCATCATTGGGTCAGCATTTTTAGCTCATGCTCCCTGTCCTTTTCATGAGAAGACTGAAACTCTCTTGGATGAGTCAGCTGAATGGATATTCTTAACAGAAGATGGAACAGAGAATGAGTTGGATCTTAATCATATCAAAGAAGCAAATCTTCGTCAAAGTGTAGCAGACCTTGTAACCTCTTACCAACCGAAGAAAACTAAGTTCACTGATATTTCAATGAAAATCATTTTAGAAGATGAAATACCAGTTTACCAAAGAGCCCGTCGACTGTCGTTTTCTGAACGACAAGAAGTCAACAAGCAAATAGACGAGTGGTTGAAGGATGGAATTGTTCGTCCCAGTTCATCAGATTATGCAAGTCCTGTGGTACTTGTCAGGAAGAAAGATCTCACAACACGAATCTGCGTGGATTACAGACAATTAAATCGCAAGCTAGTTAAAGATAGATTCCCGTTGCCCTTGATTGAAGAAGTTCTTGACCGGTTGCAAGATGCCAGAGTGTTCAGCACCTTAGACTTGAAGAATGGATTTTTCCATGTGCCAGTTGAAGAAAACAGTCGCAAGTACACATCATTCATTGTTCCGGATGGACAGTATGAGTTTTTAAAAGTTCCTTTTGGACTCAGTACAAGTCCAAGTGTATTCCAGAGATATGTGTACAGTGTATTTAGAGATCTAATGAAAGAAGGCGTTATTGTTATTTATATGGATGATTTGATAATTCCATCAAACGATGAAGCAGAAGGTGTAGAGAAATTGAAAATTGTTCTTCAAAGAGCATCAGAATATGGACTGGAAATAAAGACAAAGAAATGTCAGTTTTTAAAGCACTCAGTAGAATTTCTGAGTCACATTGTTGAAAATGGAACAGTTCGTCCATCGAGTGAGAAGACACTCGCCGTTAAAAAATTTCCTATTCCAACAAATGTTACGCAAGTACAAAGTTTCCTTGGCCTCACAGGTTACTTCAGGAAGTTTATTCAAGGGTATTCGAAGATCGCAAAACCCCTTAGTGATCTCCTTCGAAAGGACTGTCCATTTGTGTTCGGGTATGAGCAAAAGGATGCCTACGAGAAACTTAAATACCTTCTCGCCACAAGCCCCGTTTTACATCTATTCAAGCCAGGTCGAAAAACTGAATTGCACACAGACGCCAGCAAAGAAGGTTTCGGTGCCGTACTTCTTCAGGAGTCTGACGATGGACAATTACATCCCGTCCATTTCATGTCTAAAAAAACCAGTCCAGCGGAAGAGAAATATAGCAGTTATGAATTGGAGGTTCTCGCAATTGTAGAAGCCTTAAAAAAGCTGCGGGTGTATATGATGGGAAGCAAATTTAAAATCGTGACAGACTGCTCTGCTTTTCAGATGACAATGAACAAAAAAGATCTAGTAACCAGGATTGCAAGGTGGGCTCTACTTTTAGAAGAATTCGATTACGAGATAGTTCATAGACCAGGGCAAAGAATGAAACATGTTGATGCCTTGAGTAGAAATCCAGTAATGATTATTGATGAAACTGTAACTGCAAGATTGAAAGTTGCTCAATGCAAAGATGAGTACATAACAACACTGAAATCATTAGTAAAAGAGGACAGCCACCAAGAATATTTCTTGAAGAATGACATTTTGTACAAGTACGAAAATGGTCGACAATTAATGGTTGCACCAAAAGGGATGCAGACTGAATTGATTAAATCAGCCCACGAAAAAGGACATTTTTCAGTTGCGAAAACAAAAGAAATTGCAAAACGAGACTTCTTCATTCCTGATCTTCATTCCCAGACTGAAACAGTGGTTGCCAATTGCATACCGTGTATCTTGGCAAATAAGAAAAGCTGCAAGAAAGAAGGAATGTTGCATCCGATTCCCAAAGAAGATTCGCCTTTGCATACTTATCATGTGGATTTTATTGGACCGATGACTTCCACGAACAAACAGTATCAGCATATACTAACTGTAGTGGATGCTTTCACCAAGTTCGTTTGGCTCTATCCTGTAAAGTCGGTATCAGCTGAAGATGCATTGGAAAAGATTAAACTCCAGCAAAAAACCTTTGGTAATCCCGTTCGCATTATTTCTGACAGAGGTTCCGCTTTCACATCAAATGCCTTTAAAGAATATTGTGATACTGAAGGTATTCAGCATCTACAAATTACAACTGGAGTGCCTCGTGGAAATGGTCAAGTTGAGAGAATCCATAGAACATTAATACCCGTCTTAGCTAAACTAGCTCTCGATGAACCGACAAAATGGTTCAAGTATGTCTCAAGAGTACAGAGAGTTTTAAACAGTTCAGTTAGTAGAAGCACCAAATACACTCCATTTGAATTGTTAACTGGTATTAAAATGAGGAAGAGAGAAGATCTCATTGTAAAAGAAATTTTAATCGAAGAAATGATGGATTACTATAATAACCAAAGGAATCAACTCAGAAGAGAAGCCAAAGAAAACATCCTTAAAATCCAAGATGAAAATAAAAAACAACATAACAGAAAATGCAAAAAGGCTACTATGTATAAACTGGGTGATTTAGTAGCTATCCAAAGAACTCAATTTGGTAGAGGACTGAAGCTAAGACCCAAATTCTTCGGCCCATACGAAGTCACCAAAGTTAATGGTAGGGACAGATACGAGGTAGCTAAAATAGGGAATCATGCAGGCCCAAATCAAACCACCTCTTCAGCTGACCTCATGAAACCATTTGGGTAGCCCATTCTAAAAAAAAAAAAATTTCATCTTAAGTATAATTGTGTTTGTGTATTCTTATATGCTAATAATGTGTTCATATTCATAACGATATTTATAATGCACAATTTAATGCTCAATTGTATAATTACTATAAAATTATGTGTGTTTGTAAACGATTCGCAGTGCTCTTGATAAGTATTCTAATTTTTTTAAAGTTTTAAGTACGCCGCTGTGGTCAGCGACATGTCAGGACGGCCGATTTGTGGGATTTCCCCCCCCGACTCGAGCACTTCGGATCGTATTGGTTAGGAGAAGTACTACGTCACTGCGTGACGTTGCTGCTTCCTGTCAGCCGTTTTATTTGAATTTCATTCCACGCTATGTAACTAAATTTGTAAGACGTATTTGTAAGAGCTCTTCGGAGCGATGTACCAAATGTTGAACAATAGCTTTTTTTTAAAATTCCTCTAGACACCGTTAAATAAACTATGTTCATGTTAAAAAGAAGATTTTATTTCAAACTCAGCATCCCTACATATATATATATATATATATATATATATATATATATATATATATATATATATATATATATATATATATATTACTTCGCAAACTCCAAGTTTTTTTTTCTTTTCATCGGGCCACCCCACTTTTCCTGCCCACGAGCCGCCACTGGGTGGCTAGTGTTAATAGTGAAGAAGAATTAAAGAATTTTGTGGCGAAATCCAAAGAAGTAATGCGTAAAGGAGGATTTGATCTCAGAGGCTGGGAAAACTCTGGAGAAAAATGCAAAGCAGGTGAATCCCCTGAAACTCCCATAGTTGGAGTGATTTGGAATCGTCAAGAGAACACATTGAAAATTAATATGAATTGGTTAAAGGAAGTAAATCTTCATTGTCTCACCAAACGAATGATTTTGTCAGTCGCCCATAAAGTTTATGATCCTGTTGGCTATTCTTCACCGGTGATGCTTTGCCCTAAATTAATGTTGCGAGAAGCTTGTAGAAAAGGAATCGGTTGGGATGAAGAAATCGCAGGAGACATAAGAAATAAGTTCTTTCAGTGGTTTGAGGAATTAAAGTTCTTAGAAGAAATACATATACCCAGGTACATTAAAAGTGATCACGAGAAATTGGAAAATTGTGAAATACACTGTTTTTGTGATGCCAGTAAAGATGCCTTTGCCGCTGTAGTTTTCTTGAGAGTTGAAACTGAAAATGAGACAGAGTTAGTACTTCTTGCATCAAAATCTCGCATTGCACCTCTCAAGGGTGGAACTATTCCTCGGTTGGAACTTTTAGCTGCTTTAGTGGGAGCTCGATTGACGAAGTCGGTGATAGATGCCCTGGGATGGGAAGAAGTAAAATGTCATTACTGGAGTGACTCGACGACAGTGCTCGCATGGATATCTCGAGAAGAAAACTGGTCGGTTTTTGTTAGAAATAGAGTGCAAGAAATAAAGAAATTGAGTAGTCCCTCCTCATGGCACCATGTACCTGGTGAAATGAATCCTGGAGATCTACCATCGAGAGGATGTAATGCAAAGCAACTATTGAACCTCGCATGGTGGGAGGGTCCACTCTGGCTAAAAGAATCCAGGAATATTTGGAGTCATGTAGGGATAGAAGAAATTATCAATGAAGAAGAGATTCTCAAAGAGAAGTTAAAATCTACTACCCTCACAAATGTTGAGGAAAAATCTGAAGCAAACTGGTATTATGAATACTTCTCAAAGTATCCGCACATTATCCGTCTGGTTTGTTGGATTTGCCGATTCATTCATAACTGTTCTTCAGCTAAAGAAGATAGAACATTTGGAGAAATTTCAGCCCTGGAGTATGGAAATGCGGAATTAAAAGTATTGAAGATGATACAGCAAGAATCTTTGGCAGCGTTGGAAAATAAAAAGCTGAAAAATCTCTCGACATATAGGGATGATGACGACATTATTAGAGTAAAGACGCAAATTACTTACAGAAAAGATGAAGAAGACTTTAGAAAACCCGTTCTTCTACCAGCTGATCATGAAGTAGTTAAGAGACTGATACGTTTTCATCACGAGAAGAACTCGTATTGTGGTGTTCAAATGTTGTTAAATATCTTACGAGAGAGATACTGGATATTAAATGGCAAGAAAACTGTGAGGAAAATCATCTCGAGCTGTGCTATCTGTGCAAGATTCTCTTCACGGAAGGTCGAAAGTACAGTTTCCCCGCTTCCAGAAAATCGTGTACGAGATGCTGCAGTCTTCCAGATTTCAGGAGTGGATGCCGCTGGACCCTTATACCTGAAGGATAATACGAAAGCATGGGTACTTATCTTTACCTGCGCGAATTATCGAGCTGTACATCTCGAGTTGGTCAGCAGTGTTTCTACAGAAGTTTTTTTTGATGGCATTAAGGAGATTTGTGGCCAGAAGAGGTAGATGTTCTACAATTTATTGCGACAACGGTAGTAACTTCGTCGGTGCCGCAAACTGTCTACTATGTTGGACTGGAATAAAATTATGAAACATGGAGCCATCAATAACATTGAATGGAAGTTCAATCCACCGACAGCTGCGTGGTGGGGTGGATGGTGGGAGCGGCTCATTAGAATAATGAAAGACCTGCTAAAAAGAATTATAGGCCGAGCGCTTCTATCTCAAGAAGAGATTCTGACAGTGTTGTGCGACTGCGAATCACTGATGAACTCGCGTCCTCTTACATATATTTCGGAGAGTAATGCAGATCCAGTTCTCCTTTCACCATCCATGTTTCTACAAGACATACCGGAATGGAGAGTGCCAGACCTTGATGCAGTCGATCAGAAAAGCCTAAATCGAAGATTAAAGTATCGACAGGCTCTACAAAAGGATCTCCGAAACAGATTTCGATCAGAGTATTTAGGTCTTCTTGTACAGAAGAATAAAAAGGCAGAGCCCCGTATCATATCAGTGGGAGATATTGTATTAGTTGGAACCGACAACAGCAAAAGAATAAATTGGCCTTTAGGACGAGTTGTCGATCTACTACCTGGTAAGGATGGCAATGTGAGGTTGGTCAGAGTGCAAACCACCCATTCTAATCTCCTCCGCCCTATCCAGAGATTATATTCTTTAGAAATTTCTGCAGACTCGGATATTTTAAACTCTGGTAGTAAATTAAACATAAAACTGAAATCATGGGTGCCTAAAGAAGATGTGCCTGTTGTTACAGCGAATCAACCTAGCCACATCACTAGAACTGGACGGGCTGTTAAGATTCCTGAAAGACTGAACTTGTAACCCTTTTGAACTGTCTTAAACTCAAATTGGTCTTTTAAGTTTTCTTTGTTAAGTTAGAGCCTGATTCTCACCTCCGATCGAATCGGAAAAAAAATCGTGACCGGCCCTCTCGGAATCTGGTCATTTCTCGTTCAGTAGATAAGGAGTGATTCTGACCTCAGTTTTTCCCGAAATCGAAGAATGACGTACTTCCTCCGCTGAAAACTGCCAGGTTAGGAATGCGCAGTAGAGTTTTCAGAACCATGTGCTGTTTTGACTTCAATTCAATGTTCATAATTTTTTTGTGGAACTCTTCATCTCCTCGTGGTGTTGCAAGAAATGGCTTCCAAGAAAGTTGAACAGATACTGTAAAATGGGGTGAATAGGAACAGCGGGGTGAATCGGAACGAAACTTAATGAAATTATAAAGAAATTATTATTTTACACAAATAAAGCAGTTTTATTAATTATATATATTTTTTATTTGGCTAACATTTTTGGAATCTTGGAACATGTTTTGTGGGGTTTTCAACACTGTCCTTTTTTCATAAAAAAAATTCTGAAACAGCGTCATATAATCCAATGAGTTTTAACCTCTCCAAAACTTATCCCGTAATTAATAACATGTACCATCTATAGACTTAACTAATATATTTTTAGATAAGAATAAACATCCACAACTGCATGCTATACTTAATTTAACTTGGTTTTAAAAACTTTTTATTTTACGAATTTTTATGTTTGTCTTGTCTCGATTTTGAGATTTGCGGGGTGAATCGGAACACTTGAAAAGTGATATTAAAGGGCTGTTTTTGGCAAGATTATGTTCCTCACAAGATTCAACGGCTGAAGAAGAGTCTAATTACTCCTTTCAAGACAGTAATCAAGATTACATGCTTGAATAAATGTCAGAAGAGGAGCCTAGTTTCCGCATGGCAGAAAACCCGATTGTTCCAGTGGTTTTTCTCTAAATGACTTTGTTATCTTTAAGTTATATGGAGAAATGTATGAAGATTCTATGCAAGCAAAGTTTTACACCCACAAGATTATTGCTATATAAGTGTGTTTTACAAAAAGTGCCCATGAACGAAGAAATTTTCTGAGACAAATGAGGATGCTTTTCTCCTTTCTCAAGATATTTTAAGGAATTTGCAGTCATACACCAAGCAAACATAAAGTATATTAAAAAATATTATTAATTTTAAAGACTATTCGGATGAGTTATTGGAGAAGAGTTGATACGTTTTCAAATGTATGATTTGTTTTGACTATAATTGACAAACACAAATTTTATCCATCATATTAAATGATTTTTTTATAATAATTTTGTGTTCCTATTCACCACAATGCATTATTACTTGTTTTTTGCCACCCTGTAAACATTTAAATAAGATCAGACATAAATTGTTTCGAAAGCCCAAAATTTCAATAAAATGAATATCGTGAGAGTCAAAGGGATTGTTTTATCTGTAAACTAGCTAAATACCCGTGCTTCACGAAATTTTAACATGTGCAATATTTTAGCTAGCTGTGAGGCCTCGCGTTGCGGAAATCTGTTATTCGTGTATAAGACCCAGTTTTTGTCGCTTCGCTCGCAGGAAGGTTCATCGCTATGCAAAATCGAGCTCGCTTCGTTCGCTGAAAAGTTCATGGACACGTAAACACAGGCTTATTTCACTCGTTAAAAGGTTCATTGCTATGCAAGCATAGGCTCGCTTCGCTCTCTGAAAGGTTCATTGCTGCGTAAGCATTAAGCTCTCTTCACTCACTAAAATCTAATACTTAAGTACTTAATATTGGAAGCCTCTCCCTTGTCAAGAAAAACAAAATTCCCCGTTAATACAAAAATACAACACCCCTTTAAGATTATTTTAACACGTGTTTGTGGAAAGCAAAATTAGAGGCTAAAACTACTTAAGTTGAAACTTTCAGAGATCTAGGCCTATTCGAAGTAGTTTTTTGTAAAAAAATTAATTGAAAAACAAATTAAAATTTTAACATTCTTTTTATCAGTCCAATTAGAAGGCCAAAACTACTTGTGTTGAAAATTTCAAAAATGTAGCCCAATCACAAATCGCTTTGTAAAATATTTGTTAATTAATAATAAAAAAAAATTAAAATTCCTATTTTTAGAAATCCAATTAGAAGGCCACAACTATATATGTTGAAAATTTCAAAGCTGTAGCCGAATTTGAAATCGTTTTGTAATATATATATTAATTAATTAAAAAAGTTAATTAATAACAAACTAAACAAAAATTAAAAATTTTGTTTTTCTAAAGTCCAATTAGAAGGACAAAACTACTTATGTTGAAAATTTTAGAGCTGTAGTCCTATTAGAAATCGTTTTGTAAAATATTAATTAATTAATTAAAAAAATTAATTAAAAAATAACTAATTAAAATTTTAACATTCTGTTTGTGATGTATACAATTAGAAGGCCAAAACTACTTATGTTGAAAATTTCAGAGTTGTAGCCTTATTAGTAGTCGTTTTGTAAAATGTTTATTAATTAAATAAAAAAATTAATTAAAAAAGAACAAAATAAAAATTTTAAATTCTGTTTTTCAAAAGTCCGATTAAAACGCCAAAACTACTTATGTTGAAAATTTCAGAGCTGTAGCCCTATTAGTAATCGTTTTATAAAATGTTTATTAATTAATTAAAAAGGAACAAAATAAGAATTTTAAATTCTGTTTTTTAAAAGTCCGATTAAAAGGCCAAAACTACTTATGTTTAAAATTTCAGAGCTGTAGCCCTATTAGATATCGTTTTGTAACATATTTATTAACTAAAAAAATTAATTAAAAATAACTAATTAAAATTTTAAAATTCTGTTTGTGATGCATAAAATTAGAAGGTCAAAACTACGTATGCTGAAAATTTCAGAGCTCTACTCCAATTTTAAGTAGGTTTCTGTAGATCCACAGAGACAGAGACACAGCTTGTTTTATTATTATAGATACTCTTTGTCTTCTCAATTCCCTGTTCACTAAATATGGGTAACATTCATAAAAACTAATGTTCTTGCAGGATCCATTTTGATGTTTGTTGTTTTAAAACAGCAGCAGCAATATATACTTCAACATACAACTAGAGCAACCAATCAGAATAAATTTCGCCGAAATCTCGATAATCGTCATGGCATCCCAAGAGCTCCAGAGCAACCGAGACGCATTCCGAGAGATTGGACATCTCGTTAAACGAGATTTTGACGTGAGAATCGCAAATAATTGGAAAGTCACGTGACACCCCCCTTTCCGATTGCCATTCCGATTCGAGAGTAGGTGAGAATCAGGCCCTTAATTTAAGCTGAAGTGTTGAGATGCTTTCATCTCAAGGTGGGAGTATGTTAAGTGTTATAATAATTTAATTCAGTTTTTTAGTTTCTATCTTGTGGCAATAGTAATAATAATTTAATTTAGCTTTTTAGTTTCTATCTTGTGGCAATGGTTTTTGTAAATAAACGAATCGAAAATGAGAAACGCAACGGTTGTTTTGGCGTCCGTGTTTTTTTATTTTAATTAGAAGCAGAAAACAGGTAATTATCTACTGCAAATTCTAATATTTAAGTTATTGTTGAGTTATTTTACAACCAATTTGTAACTTTTTTAGTAGACTATACTTCATGAAAAATTTATGTATAAACACGATGCCTGAAAACAAATTTTAAAAGGTCCTTAAAAACTTTATTTAGGTGCTTAAAAGTCATTGATTTTCATTTTGTGATTTGAGTGGGAACCCTGTAAAATGTTGTAGTGGTAATTTATTGGTATTAAAGCTCGTTTCCAGGTCTCTTCTAACTTACTTGCAATTTATTGACCCGCGGAAAAAGTATATTTAAATACACTGTCCTTTGCTTCTCTTTTTGAATGCCAATATATGCACCTTATTACGTTTTTTAGTACGTAGGAAGCATAATCGTCGGCATATCACAGCTTGACCCAAATATAGGACAAATCATATCTTTTCTTAACAACGCCACAGTACAGTATTAGTCCAAGTACACAAACAGATAAATGTCACACAATAAAATTATAATTTAAATTACTTTACAACAACGCTCACCGATTAGGCGTCTAATTCCGTAAGCCACTGACAGCGGCACTACAGGGTTGTAGGGCTGATTCAATGGTGATGTGGAAGGGGGGGGGGCGGAGTTGTGTCAGAAAAAGGTTGCAATGTACTTAGTACTACTAATTATTCAGTAATCATCACTTTTTTAGGATTTGTATTGTAAAAAACAATTATTTTTAGTGTAAAATCATCTAACCAAAATTAGGACTTCTTGCATTTTTTTTTTCGAAAAATCGACCTCCTTGTGGCAGTGCTAAATTTTGAAAATATTTTTTTTTTTTTTTCCCCATAGGTAGGTTCTGATTAATAATAATGTTTTTTTCTTCATAGAAGAACGATACACCCTAATGAAAAGTCCTATGTCCATCCACAATTCGATTGTTATGATCTGCAATGTCAAAGACAAACATCACAAATCCATTGCCATGAATTTCCATGGAAGTTACAAATCGTCACGGAAGTTTAATACTTACAGATCTAACTGGAAGAAAACATATCAGCTCAACTTTTGCTGAAGGTTAACCAAATGTCTTGATCAGAAACGCTAATAAAGAAACACTTCAATTCCAACCTGTATGGCTGGCACATATGATTTTGAACGCACTGAAGAAATGACCGAGTGCACAACACACAACACTTTCTGATTGCAAGGCAAATAAATCTTTTACTGGCTTCATTAAAACCAAACAGCAGATGAGTGAACATCTTCTCTATTTGATTTTCTTCTTTTCCCTCTTGAAAGGTGGTAACAGCCGAGTGTATAATCTTTATCTTTTCATCAAACGGTGTCCTTTTTTCGGTCGGCATACCAATTGCCCGCTAAAATCCTTAATGTAACTGGTCTAAAAGAAGCATCTGCCATGAAACACTTCCAAGCTGGTGGAAATGAGAACGGTATATTGCCGTAGTGTGCTAATAAAAGCTCCTGCACCGCAGATACTTTTCACTGTATAACTTTACATTTTCGGTATTAAAATGTAAGAGCATCTCCATAAGATCAAACAGCAAGTACTTTTAGTCATCGTAGCTTCCAGGAAATTCATAATTTATTGAAAGTCTCTAACTTGGACTCGTCAACAGAGGTCTTCCGAATGAACTTTCAGATGGCACACCTGACAAACTAGAATAAACGATTGGAAATCAGAATACATTGTATTTTGGGGTTTCTACTTAGCAAATTTTCGGGTAATTATGTGGGTTCTTCTGGTAAATCAACGGTTTCCCCTCAATAAAAACACCATGTTACGAATTCGAAGGGATATAGGTCACTTCCGAGAAGGATTTTGTTGCATTTGTAGCCTCTAAAACGTAACTCCCAAGTCTAGAATGATTTTTGCTGCACTGTACTTGGCTAATGATCCCAATTTTTCTCCACAATCTCATCCTTCATACAAAATTAATACTGATATTCCTAAAAGTCACTAAGTCTCTTATCACATTGACCGTTGTTAATATTAAGAGTATCCCGTCTACAGAAAAAGCAATTTTACTCGATCTTCTAAACAGCTTCCCAAAACTCGTTTGCATTTCACAACATTTATAAAGAAAAGGGGAAGGGGGAGGGGGGGGGGGGGGAATAGTGATGGTGTTTATTTTTCTAAAATGAAAGTTATAATTGCAGGGGTGGGAAGTGCAAAAGCCCAGTTTGGAGCAATTTTGGAGCAGCAAAATTTAACATTTGGAGCAGATTCGCAAAAAATTGGAGCAGCCAAATTTAACTTTTGGAGCAGAATAAGAGAAAATGTAGCAGCAAAATTCGAAGATATTAGTAGCAGAAATATAATAAATTGTATCTGATTTAATTTTTCTACATAAAACACATATTAATAAATATAAAATTATAAGATATACATAAAATTCAGGGATGAGAGTGATTAGAGAGCAAAAAAGAGGAAATTCAAAAATTCGTTGAAAAAGCTCGAGGATGGAATACACAAAAATTCAACTAAAGAATATACAGGAAGGATGATTCAATAATTTTAAAGATACAAAGAAATTTCTCATACTATACAATAATTACATTACAAATATTAGGAGTTAGTGAAGTAATCTGGGAGGAAAGGGGAGCAAAGAGGGAAAATCTTTTGTTTAGATATGAGGAAAAGTATACTTATTGCAGGAAAAACTGGTTCAGATCAGAAAAATGTGGATCCTCAAGACAGGGACAAAGAGGAGGAAAATGTTGCACATAAAAAACCAAAAAGGAGGAAATCCTCCAAAAGGAGGAAAACTGGCATCCCTGAAAATAACAACAAAAAATATAATTTGTAAATTAAAAAAAAAAAACAAAAAAAAAAACAAAAAAAAAAAAAACATTTATACTTATTAGCATTTGACACTTCACGAACGGGTTTGCTATGCAAAACCAAGCCCTCTTTGCACACTAAAAGTTTCATTGTAACACAAACACAGCTCGCTTAGATCGCTGAAAAGTTTAATTGTTACGCAAGCACAAGCTCGCTGAAAATTTATTGCTATGCAAGGACAGGCTCGCTTCACTCTCTAGAAGGTTCATTAGAGCCTCCTCCCCATCAAGAAGTGAAAAATTTGCCTGTCGATACAATAACACAACCCCAATCACAGCTCTGAATTATTTTTACAAATGTTGACGAAAAACAAAATTAGAAGGCAAAAACTACTTAAGTTGAAAATTTCAGAGCTCTAGATCTATTAGAAGTCGCTTTGTAAAAATATCAATTAAAAACAAATTAAAATTTTAAAATTCTGTGTTTCAAAAGTCTAATTAGAAGTCCAAACCTACATCGGTTGAAAATTTCAGAGGTGTACCTATATTTTAAGTCGCTTCGTTAAAAAAAATTTAATTAATTAAAAAAAAAATTAAAATTTTGACATTCTGTTTGTCAAATATACAATCTGAAGGTCAAAACTACTTATGCTGAAAATTTCTGAGCTGTAGCCTTATTAGAAGTCATTTTGTAATTTTTTTTAATTAATTAAAAAAATTAGTTAAAAAACTAATTAAATTTTAACATTCCGTTTTTAAAAAGTCCAACTAAAAAAAGACCAAAACTACTTATGTCGAAAATTTCAGAGCTGTACCTCTATTTGAAGTCGGTTGGTAAAAAAAATAATTAAAAATGAACTAATTAAAATTTTAACATTCCGTTTATCAAAGGTACAATCAGAAGGCCAAAACTACTTATGTAAAAAATTGTATGTTAAGTTCTACATCTATTTTAAGTAGCTTTCTACAGATCCACACGCTTTTTGTTTTATTATTATAATACTCATTTGTATAAAAATAGCAATTCTTATAGCAAAAATAGCAATACAGTAAAATTAAAATAAGAATGTTTCTAGTGTATGTTCTAAAATTTTGTGAATTATTTTTATTTTCCTAATCGGGTCAAATTCTGCGTCAAAATGGCGATTTTACCCTACATGCCTATAAACTTATAAAAAAAGTATTATTTTTATTTTTTTGAAATCGGAAACATTACGGGATTTTGATTATATTTCTGTGATACTTTATTTCAAATGTAAAACGGACGTTTAAAAGTTAATTACCAACAGTCAACAAGTAAAAATTACAAAAAACAACCTTAAATTTAATAGA
The DNA here is from genome assembly GCA_963978545.1 of Linyphia triangularis. NCBI lineage: Eukaryota > Metazoa > Arthropoda > Arachnida > Araneae > Linyphiidae > Linyphia > Linyphia triangularis. Next base: position 52,947,123 of record OZ021728.1, read on the forward strand.
AGGCATCGTCATTATGCGTGTCCGAGCGGAAATATTTTTTTTAAATGCTTAGTAAAAACATTTGATGGTTATACACCCTTAACTTTCCAATTCCTTTCTTCTTTATTTAGAGCAAGAGGATGTGATAAAAATACGGTGAAACACACTTAATCAAAGTACGTATGAAATGGTCATCCATGCTAATTAGAAATCGGAAATTTTGAGGCTGCCCCTTAAATTCTATCTAGCAATGACGCACGTGATATCAGCACTCGGTGATTTCAATTTGTCCCGGTGCCAGACGCGTTTGAACATGAATGCGCATGCGTGAATGCCGATTTCAGAGATTGCATGTGATTTTCCACATATTGCATTCTGTTTGGAGAAAAATTGAATGTTTTGCAAATTCGTGCGAAAACGGCCCTTGAGGTTGCCGTAATTTCGTCTCCACATAGATTTGACATGCGCGAGATCTTTAGCGTGCGCGTTTAAAAGAAGTTTTAAAGCAAAATTGGCGCAGAATTGTGCTTAAATGTAGTTTTGTAGCAGGTTGGCGCAGGATACCACTTTTGGCGCGCGCTGGCGCAGAATTCCCACCCCTGTAATTGAATAAATTTTACAATTCTTTCATGGAAAAATGCTGTTTTGCATATTTTCAGACTTGTTTTATGTTAATAAAATTATATAAAATCTTTAATTTTATACTTTTTATTCGCAGTAATAAGTTCTATCTAGAAAACAAAAACGTTTAACACCAACAACTTTCTTCTATGATTGTCCATTGCTGAGCTATAGCATTTCTTAAAAAATCCAACATGGCGGATGTTCATTCAAAATTTAAGAACTCCCTTATTAAGACCTTTTAACCCCCAAGCAATTTATAAGTGAAAAATTGTTGACAAACCTGTGCTATGTTAATAAAATTATATCAACCCTTTATTTTAGAGTTTTTATTGCACCAATTAGTTATTTTAAAACAGAAACATTTGGTACCAACAGCACCTCTCTACGATTGCGCATTGCTGAGTTAAACGTTTTTAAAAAAAATCCAAGATGGCGGACGTTTTTTCAAAATTTAAGGAAGTAGCCCAAGCAGGATTTTTTTTTGTGACTTTTCTGGGGAAGTAGAGGAGGACCTAAAGAACATATTTTAGAAGGAATCAGCTTTCTAATAATTATATCCGTTTCGGTCAAAATTTGAGCCTAATTTGCCTGTACTAAAATGGCTTGAGACATATCGAAACCAGAATTGCAAAATCCGTCTTAGGATGTTAAAAGAAAAGGCAATGGACTCGTTTACTAAAAGGTGAAAGATTTATAGCAAGTGCAGGATGGCTAGAAAAATTTAAAGCAAGACACAATATTATCATCCGGACTCCACATGAACAAGCAAAAGATGTCTCTAATGAAATATCCCTTGCATAAAGAATAACTTCCTAGGGACTTCCGATAACTCGAAGAATTTGGCATGTCCCTTGAAGTTCGAGCTATCGTGAGTTTACTGTACATACATGCAATTAGTTAAGAAAAAAATTAGCCAAAATCTTTGTCTTTATCAAGGTAATACGCAAAAACATATATCGCATAAAATTCAATACAAACATTAACAACTGCTGACATCCTCCAAATACACTATCTGGCCAAAAGTATCCGAACACCCCTTAAAAAAGTGGATCTGGCGATTGACGCAATTTGATACGTAATTGAAAGCTATAAAAGTGTTGGTAGTGGTTTGTCAAATTGTATTTATGCGTTTATGAGGCAATGAGTAAGTCAAAGGAGCTTAGTGAGTTTGATCGTGGCAGAATAGTGGGATGCCACCTTTGTGGGAAATCAGTTCGTGAGATTGCGGACATTCTACATAAGCCTAAATCCACTGTGAGTGATGTAATGTGAAGTGGAAACGTCAAGGCAGTGAAATGGCAGAAAAACGAACCGGTAGGCCGAAAACACTTGGTGAACGCAGCCGCAGAACTCTGAAAAGGGTAGTGAAACAAAATTGCAAGTCCTCGTTGGTGGAAATTTCTTAGGAGTTCCGAAGTTCAACAGGCGTTAGTGTTAGCAGCAGGACTGTCCGCCTAGAGTTAAAAGACTTGGGATTCCATGGTCGTGCAGTCGCTCACAAGCCGAACATCACTCCACAGTATGAGAAGCATCGATTGCAATGGTGTAGAGCTCACCCTCATTGGACTGTGGAAAACTGTTCTTTGGAGTGATGAATCTCGATTTACAGTCTGACAGTCGGATGAACGCGTCTGGGTTTGGCAGATGCCCGGCGAACGTTTCTATAGTGACTGCATTGTGCCGACTGTTAAGTTTGGTGGTGGAAGCATAATGGTGTGGGGGTGGTTCTCGTGGTTTGGCCTGGGTCCGTTAGTTCTTGTGGTTGGAAACATGAACTCTGAGATGTATGTGGACATACTGGACAATGCTGCACTCCCAACTCTATGGCAATATTTCGGGGAAGGCCCATTTCTCTTCCAGCAGGATAACTGCTCCATTCACATATCGAGGCTTGTAAAGACGTGGTTTGACGAAATGGGTGCTCAAAAACTGGACTTCTCAGAGCCCCGATCTAAATCCCATAGAACATCTTTAGAACGAATTAGAGCGCAGATTACGTAGCTAGCCAAATCGACCATCTTCATTGCAAGCACTCACTTCAGCTGTGATGGACGCCTGGAAGGCAATTCCTATGGTCACCTATCAAAAATTGGTGGAAAGTCTTCCCAAACGTGTGCAGGCTGTCATCGATGCAAAAGGGGGATCAACATCATATTAATATGTGCCTCAGGAAGCTCTAAGTCCATACCACTGGGTGTCCGGATACTTTTGGCCAGATAGTGTACTACCGAGGGATAAAAGAGAAGATTTCCTGCCCTGACGTCTGCTATGGAGTTGCGATTTGGCGAGCAATATCTGAAGGATTATAGTAGTCTGAAATTGAAAACAAGGCGGCATAAGGCCACAAAATCTCTTCAGGAAATGGTCACTGATAAATCACTTCTGGCGTTTCCAGCTTGTCCTACGGATGTGCGAAACAGAAGAGGGAAAATGTTACACAAAATTTTCTGTATATAGTTGTAAAAAGTGACGTATTAATTTAATATTTTATTGTATTTTATCTTAATTAACAGCGATAATACAGGTTAGAAAAAAGGTGGTAACACCTAAAGCAATCAGGAAATTTCGAGATGTTTCTATTACTTGACCAGATGGCTGGATATTTCGAGAAAGTTCTCACGCGCGTCTATAAATACAAGACCGCAGATAGAGAAAATTTTCAGTTTTGACTTCGGATCTCTATTTGACTGAACGCTTTGTTTACTTATCGGCGTAAGCATGGATTTTCGGTGTATTGAAGTTGTTTTTACTGAAGCTTGTGTCGAAGCTAGATAGTGATTGCACTGTTCTTCGAATTAATTTTGTGTGCCTTTTGAAGCGAATAAATTATAGTATTTATCTAGAAAACTGTGCCATCATTGCCTCTGTGGAATATTCATACCAGTATGGAGAACTGCTTTTACTGCACGTTAACGAGCTTTAACTGTACAAGATTCAATAGTCTTGCAATGATGTTTTAGTTAAGAGTAAAAAGGAGAGCGAAATGTCCCTTGTATCATCCAGATAATTGCCCTATAAATATAGACAACTCAAATAAACAACAAATGTTTTTAATTTGCATATACAATTAATATACAAAACTTTATGAATCGATGAAAATGTGTCTGAATTTGACAGAAATTTGTAGAAACAAAAAAAAAAAAAAAACTAAGCTTTATGCGTTTTATTAGAAACCCCCCACCGAATCAACTTCTACGTTTACATACGTAGTACACTATGAAACAAAATAACCATTTGTAGAAATATGACAATGAGGATTTTACACAGAAAGGTGAATGGTAAAAAGGCAACAAAATGCCTCTGTTAACTTTACTTATATGTATTAAAAAAAAATCCTTTAGCTCGAATCATCACTCTCGTTATCGAGAATGTACACCATCACAATATTGTCCCCACGCAAAAAAAACTGGTTGAGGTGACGAGTTCCTGTAAGTGGACCAGATTTCCTTGCTCTGCGCTTCTTTTTTTTCTTAGGCTTTACAGCAGGTGCACCATCCGCTTCAGCAGCCGCTGCTGCTTCTTCTGCAGCAGCCTTTTCAGCTGCTGCCTTCTCAGCTGCCGCTGCTTTGGCTGCAGCCTCAGCTGCTGCCTTCTCTTCTGGTGTCTTCTTCTTTTTGGGTACTTTAGGTGGAAGATCGGGCAAAGGAGCATCTGGATCAATATTGCCCAGGAAGGGAGTCTTGGCTCTACGGGGTTTTATGAACACTTCATCCACGTCAGACATTAAAAGGTTCCAGTGTTTATCAAAGGCCACCACGTAACCTGTGCAGATTCCACGCACTTCCTTGAAGTTTCTTGTCCATACCTGCCAAAACAAAGTAACAGAATGTAACTAACAGCTCTTAAAAATCTAAGTTAATGGTATTGAATGACATTAACACATGAAAGCAAGAAAATATGTGCTCATTATGATAAGATTGTATAAAAAATTATTGATCTAGAGAAGACTAATTGGCATAATCAGCACCTTAAAGAATAATATATTTGGGACTGAGGATAAGCCGGTTAAGTGAAAATCCGGTCAAAGCTAAAAATTGGAAAAATAATATTAAAAAAAACCCCAGAAAGTTAATTGGATAAGAATTCATGTTTTTTTATTTACAATTAAAAAACAAATAACACCAAACTACAATTTCAAAAACATCTTTATGAAGATTCGATTACTTGTAGCTTTGTTTCGCCAACCTTTATAAAAGCTTCATATCAACAGAAGAAGCATATGTCTGCTACTCCACACACAACATAGAGCCATTTTAATGCCTTTACACAATGCATAAGTGGTATGACATTGCTATCCAACAAATTATCTTTGCCAAAGATTAACCATTGCTCAACATGAATGTCTTTGAACACACTAAGATTTCTGACTGGCGATACAAAGTTTAAGTTGTCTGTAGAATACTCCAAAAGGCTTGTGGAATGACTGAATTCAAAAGCAAGTGCTCTACTGGAACAGCACAAGAGTAATCGTACTCCTTTTATTAAAAGTTTACAATTTATATTTTTAAAAAAACTTTTCATGCTTTAAAAAAATATCAGCAGGTTAAAACAGAGACCACTTAAGAGGGGATCAACTGTATAGATGGTATTAGAGACTAGCTGCCGGGTCCCACTTTGCCGAAACCCATTAATATGTACTGTTCACTTTTAATGCTTCGTGAACCGGGCTCACAAATAGGTTCACTAATACCTAAAGAATACTTATTAAGCAAACAAATCGTACATCTATACACATCATCAGGTCATCACAACGCATATATTAAATAAATAAAAACGGTAAAAACATCCAGGAGTCTCGTGACAAAAAACAGCAACTAAAGTAAGCTGACACTGAGGCAATTATAACAGATAGTTCAGCGTTGGCAAATTGAAACCCCCTTAATCCAACTTTTTCAAACAGTTCTATAGTAACCATAAACAGTATTCAGTCGTTTTAATTAAGTTACCGAAAACTGGTCATGCCAACTTTTACTTATATTAATTTTCTAAGTGATTCATGGGTGAAAGTTAGGATTTTTTTTTAATGAATTCTTTTTTTAGGGAATTGCCAATAAAAGTGAAGATTACAAAGGCTTGATTTAATGATATGTTAATTATGCACACAAACAGGGACAGCGTCACAAACAGCGACATGCACACAAAACAGCGTCTCGGATAAGTAGATCTCACATTAGGATTATAACCTTTCAAGGTGGGAAAGGGAAATGGGGGAGGTTTTTTAGATTTTTAGAAATCTCAGGTTGACTGTGACGTTTCTCTTCTTTAGAAAATCATATGCGCAACTTCTCCTTCCTCAAGATAATAATATTGGCGATTTGAATACCTCCCTCCCCCCAAAAAACCTCTGCAGGTACTATTCCTTACTTAGTTTGGATTTTTGTGACGAAAATTATGGTTTGCTTTTTTATAGATCTGAATATTTTGTTGCTAAATTTGAAGTTCATAAGGGTAGTGAGTAAGTTGAGAATAATTTACTTTGTAAAACTTGATTTCTGCTTCATTAGGATAGAGGTTCATTATATATATATTTTACATATAAATAATATTATTATGGTTTGGTTTAATGCTAAAGTAATACATTTCTTTTTTAGTCCTTCTTAGAGACAACTAGCATTATACTTTCCATCTGGAACAAATGGTTATTATTAATAAAACGAGTAATATTTGCAGAAATTATTGCTGAAAAACCTCGAAAATATTATTATATTCTATCCAGCAGTTTTGGCAAAAATACGAACACGAAGTAACTATTTTTAAGAAGTAAATTCCTATGTTAAATTGCTAAAAAAAATTAAGTTTTACTATTAATATACTTTTCAAGAAAAAGTAAAATCCTCTTTTCTTTTTTGGTTAGGAAAATATGTTAAAAAGTATTTAAAAATGCAATTATATTGTCCATGAGCGCCGACAGGATTATTTGTAGGGAGGTGCAGATCGCTAACAGGGAGGTATAAGGCGACTAAAGTCTTTGTTTAATCTTAGATTTTTCGAAAATGGGAATTGGACTTCCTAATTTGATGTTAGTTAATAGCTGTACATAATTTTTTGCTCGAATTGATAATTTACTACCTATATATTTTGTTCTTGTGAATTACTTCTTCCACAATACTTTATTTTTCGAAAGGCAGGAGGGAGTGTAAGTGCATGTTTCTTATATGTCCCCGACATTGTCTCGAGTATAAAAATCGCAGTGTTTCGCGTAGATAATTTTGTGTGATAGCAATAATCTGCCAGGATTTTACAAAGAAGAATTTTTTAAGAATTTGTTTGATTAACTTTTTTTACAACGCTAAATTAGAGTCGCCTATTTTATCAATATTTTTCATTTATTTTATTTCGTGTTGTAGTACGATTTCCATCCACTTTTACACGTTTAATTAATTTTTTCGAAACTGCAATTTGAAAATTAAAAAAAAATTGTATTGAAATGGAGCCTTTGCACTACTCATGTTACTGAATTGGTTCAAGATTGTGAGAATGCATTCTATCTGCAAGTGATAAATGCCTCCCCTCCCATCATAAAAGCACTTCGAAAAATTATCCCCTTTATTCGGGAAAGAGGGGGTTATTTATTAAAAAAAAATGAAAAATTAAATGAATTTGATGGAACTTTAACTAAAATGTGAAGGGAATTTACTTAAAATATGACATTAATTAAGTAATAATAAAATGCCATAAAATATTAAAAACACTAATTAAAATTAATTACACATAAAATAAAATAATTCACAATTAAATAAAAAAAAAACACAATTAGTTATAAACTCATTAACAATTAATTACACATTAATTAAAAAAATATGCATTAATGTTGCATTAATAAAATTTAATTAATAACAGATTGACACCTTAATAGATATTTTCTACATTTACATTTTACTTGTCTTTATTTTAGTCGGCAAATGTATGTCTAACGCTCCCCCAATCGAAATTCTTAGCGACGGCCCTGCACAAAAGTTACATATAAGCCATTTAAACCAATTTGCTCATTCTTTTTGTTGGTTTTCCAACATTTTCTTTCGCTTCAGTTCTTCTAAAGCTTTCTGCTCCAATGTTTTACATTCCACAAACAGAATGAGCCGTGGTCACCCATGGTGGCTGCAAAATTTGAGAAACAAAATTCCCCGACATTTCCCTGATTTCCAGAAAATTCTCCGATGTGCATTTCTGTCGATGTTATCATTCCAAAAACTAAAGAGAAAATATGGCAAATTTAAAAATATATAAATTCAATAAGTACATTTTATTCTAAATAGTCCAAGTATAATTGTAGCAAAATATAAATTTACTCTAAAAATCAAAACTATTTTTCACGAACTACACCCATACATGCTAAGTTCAAGGAAAAGCAAAACTTGTGCAATACTTTTCTTTTTAATTTCAAAAATAAAACATGCGACTACTTTCTGTAACCTGTTCATAGCCATAAATTTAAAACATTGCCCTAAATATTTTACTAAGCGTTATCACGCATGAGTATGAAACTTGCACAATCAGCATTTTGCTAATACACACAAATTTCATGAAAATTAATGTCTTTTGAAGTTGATAAAAGATAAGCAATGTATATCGTAGGAAAGAAAATGCCTGAAATTAACTGCTTCTTATAAAATTGTGTGCAATAAAAATATTATCTTAAACCATAAAACTATGTATTAAATGAGGAAAAAATCGTTTTCATAAATTTATATTAAATATATAAATCAAAAACACACCTCACTTTCAGTTTATTGTTTAATAAATTATCAAAAAAAAAAAGTACAGGATCTAAACTTTCACGCTTATGGATGCCTATAGATTTGTTGCACATCTGTAACACAGCATTGTAAAGGGTTATAAAACGAAAAAATCTGATGGAATCATTTGAAATATTCAGGAATTTTGGGTTCTAATATATTCTGTTGACAAAAATCGCAAGGCAAGAAGAAAAATAATCATGTTTATAAAGGATGCAGTCAGATTGAAATTAAAGATTTTTTTTTTCTGACAATAACAGGGTTCCCACTCTTACTGAAGAAAAAATTCAAGGACCTCTTTTAGAAAATTCAAGGACCTTTTTAGAAAATTTAAGGACCATAATTTTAAATACATCAGACGTAAAACTACAAAACGGAGATTATCGGTGGTCAGGGGTGTAGTGGAGTGGGAACATGAAGCAACGGCGATCCTTTACCTTTTTAGAAGGCGGAACGACATTCCCTCATCTAGAAATTTTTTAATTTGTATTTTTTTTTTCTCTTTACGTAATACTGAACTCAAAGCCAAGTAAGCAAACAAAAAAGTCATTTCGTGGGAACTTGCATTCGTCTGGGATCCACAACTTCAGAGCTGAGCAGGCAAGTTCTAGTTTTTGTAAAACACTTGAAAGAGGCGCGGCAACCCACACATGGCCATTTCTCATTCATTAGAAATGTTTTTATACGTATTTGTTTACATCTAGCTACCGATTCATTCAATAGCAATTATCCTCTTCAACGAATGATCTGTATTTGTGGAAGAATTCCAGACGTCAAATTTGTATGGTTCGTCGTATATACAGTCTAAAACTTCCATGCACAAATTTACGCCAAATATCTACGTTTTTATAAAACAAAACTGTGACCTAGCACATTCAGTTCTTTGCGCCCTTTCGTTGAAGAATATTTCGCCTAAAATTTTAACGGGAACGCTAACCGATTTATCAACAAAAGTTATGTAACTTTTTTTTAAATTTTTATATCACGGATTTCATAAATTATTTGTAAATCTCTTAACGTACCTAAGAAATGAATTCGTTCAAGAGGAAAAAACAAATGACAATAAAAGATGGGATTTTTTACAATCCAAAAAAGTTGAGCAAACCTGCGGTTCTGACGGAATAAACTGGTTAGTGCTAAAAATCCAGATAGGTAAGAGCAGAATGTTGATATTTTGTACTAGCTTTTAAGGTGTTTTGAGATAATGGAATTATGTATTTATATTTTGTTAGGTATTGGGAAAATCAAACTGATAACTTGTTTGAACATGAAAAAATATGTTCAAAATAGTATTGATTTTTAAATTCTTTATATTAACTTCGCTTTTGAATGTTTGTGAATTTGAATATGTTTAGTTCAACAGATAAAATGTTGCTTGAATGTACAGTAAAGAGACTGGCTTCAAGCGTTCCGATACGTTGTTGTGACAGAACTGAACAGTTAACTTTGTTTCACTTTAACTTGGCAGTACTGATAATGCTACATTAGCCGAATTGCAGCCCTTCACAACCCAGGGTTGCAAAGGAGTTCCAAGGCTTGCGTTAAGAGCAGAGAACTATTAAAAAAAGTAATACGTAGCAAAAATTAGTAATTTTAATAACATGTATTTTATTAAATTCTTATGAAAATAATTTTATTACAATTTTTTTATAAAAAAAAAAAATTGAATCCATGGGTTCCTTAATAAAAGCTGACTTAAAATAATGTTGATTAGTACAGAAAATGCTACGATTTTAATAATTTGCACCCATATCATATAAAGCACTCTTACCATTTTTGGAGTGTTTTCTATACCCATTTTCATTGTAAGGGGCACCAAAACTCATTCTTGCACACATAGCATTTTACTCCTAGGCTGGTCCTGTATATTTGATTTTCCTTAATGTAAAAGTACTAATGGTTTTGCAAATGGGTATAATGCATTGAAATTGTGCTGCGGAGAAGTAGGAAAATAATTCAGATGTACTTTAAAATGTAAAATTAAATTTCTTTTCGGTTTGGGAAAGTTTTTCACTTACAGTTATTTCAGAATTTATTCCAAAAATGTAGCAGCAGTTCTTTAAAAAAAAAAATCATACAGTGGCGGATATAAGGGGAGGAAATTTCCCCGATCTTTTTTTTTTAAATCTAGTGATTTTGATGGCCATATCATATATATTTTGCAGTTTGCTTTCTCCTCCCATTTATACCCATTTCTGACTATTATTGTCACCTAATCGTCACCAATGTTGAAATGACAAAATCGAACTGGATAAGATAAAAAAACAGCCCAAACAAATCCGGCAAGTAATGAGTCTACATTGAAATATCCCGCTTAAAATTAGAGATGATTGAGATAGCACACACATTAATATTTTATCAAGAAATTTTAAATTGACTGATGGATTTGAATTTTCCAATTATTTTATTAATGGAGCAAATTTGGAAAATGAAAGGAAGGATCTATCAAGAAAGAGGAACTTTAGTACATTTTCTTTTTGAGAAGGAGAAAAGTCATAAAACTTTCAATCAACAATCACAATCTTTTTCATTCATTTTGAAAACAGATTTCGAGGAGCTACAGAATCTGGGAATTATATCCGAACCCATTGCATGTAAGGCATCTGACATTTCGGAAAATATGTTTAAAAATTTGTGTCAATAATATGTTTGAAAATGTGTTATAATCCTTTATAAAGTGTTAAACAATCTTTGTTGTGCAAAGCAAATTATTTATAATCCATATAACTTAATAGTTTAAAAAAATTATTTGTATAAAAGAATAAGTCGAAACACACAATTATTATTTATTTTCTTTTTTAATTTTTGGAGGTGCTCGTGAGCTGTTTTGAGATTGTTAAAGTAATATTAACAAAACTATTTAAAGTTGTCATTCTCACGTGCATAACGAGTTGTAGCTCGTGAAGACAACGTTGTTGAGAGCGCTGCAGAGTTTACGAAGATCTCCCGATTTGGCGAGATAGAATCTACATTTATGAAAAGTACCATCCCAAGACAGAGAATCTCTTGGATGGTATCTCCCGGACAGAGAATTGGAAGAGTCAACGCTGATGAACCTCTCCCAACAAGTAGTTCGTGTGAGAATGGACAGTGTTAGTGATTTTCGGTCGAATAGGAATGTGAATGCTCCTTACGAATGTCCATGTCCGGAGAACTATCGACGTTCATCCAAGTTCGGAAAACCCATGTTCTCTGTTCCAACAACCAACCTCAAAATCATGCAACCAACAAGATGGGGGGGTCAGAAACTTTCACCGCTTCTGTTGGCATACGGGAGTGCAACTCACAAGACCACCGGATTTTCACCATCACTAAAGATGTTTGAAAGAGACTTTAGGCTACCCTACTACCTCCTCTTTGGACGACCACCGGACTCTCCTTCCTCGCCTGTTCATAATCTTGTTGAACTCCAGACACGTTTGGAAGACTTACATCGGTTCACCAGAGAGACCCAACATCCTATCGGAGCACATGAAGATCTGATGTAAACCAAGGTCACAGAACGATCATTCCGGAAAGGTAACAAGGTGTGGTTATGGAACCCTAAACGTCGGAAAGGACTCTACACCAAGCTCCAGTCTAACTGGGAAGGGCCGTATGTGGTCTTTAAGATCACCAATGTCGTGGCAAGGATCCAACGGACACGTCTCTGTAGAGCTAGAGTTGTACATTACAATAGGCTAGCCCTATATTATAGTAGTAAATGATCGAATGGTCTTACCTCTGAAGGACTTCACTGCCCTGGACGTGCAGTCTTTAAGAAGGGGGAAATGTTACACAAATTTTTTGTATATAGTTGTAAATAGTGACGTATTAATTTAGAATACTATTGTATTTTATCAACAGCGATAATACAGGTTAGAAAAATGTGGCAACACCTAAAGCAATCGGGAAATTTAGAGATGTTTCTATTACTTGACCCCAGTTGGCTGGATATTTCGAGAAAGTTCTCGCGCACGTCTATAAATACAAGACCGCAGATCGGGAGTTTTGACTTTGGATCTCGATTTGACTGAACACTTTGTTTACTTACTGGCGAAAGCCTGGATTATCGCTGTATTGAAGTTTTTACTGAAGCTTGTGTTGAAGCTAGATAGTGATTGCACTGTTTTTCGAATTAATTTGTGTGCCTTTGGAAGCGAATAAATAACAGTTTTTATCTAGAAAACTGTGCCATCATTGCCTCTGTGGAATATTCATACCAGTATGGAGAACTGCTTTTACTGCACGTTAACGAGGTTTGTGCCATAAAGCTCATGGGCCTATTAGATAGTATAGTGTAGTGTAATATAATGGAAGTGCTTACAAATAGCAAAAAACCCACAGAAATGTGCTTGATAAATAACGAAACCATTTATTTATACAACGTAAAACATTATGAAATAAACAAGCTAGTAAAGTATACAATTAAAGTGTTAACTAACTTCCTCAAAAACCAAGCACAATGCCAGTTGAAATCCTAATAAAATGTAAATATCTGCCCGAGGGTAGGTAAGGAAAGTGTAAGACTCACAGTTTGTTGTCTGGGCAAAGGGTACCTCTGTCAGGGGAGTATGTCGTCGGGGAAGTCTGTAGACCGTGTCAGTCATTTCCGATCCTTTCTCAGGTCAAGTCCGTCTTTTTGGTTTGTCTCTGTCAGTCCACCTTAGCGTCCAACAACAGTACAAACCCCTTCCATCTCTCTTCTCTCTCAGCTCCGTGACAAACGCTTTGCTTCCCCAACAGGGACTACTCCCCTCGACCAAAGTCATCTCATTTGCTGCGAGTCTTACATGAGCAAATTTCCCTATCAAACTGACATTGGTCAAAGTGACACGTGAGAAAAACCTTCCTTTTTGGTTTGGAAAAGGTTGTAGAACACACAAATAATTGATGGGGATGTGTAAGTTTTGCCTATTGCAAAACCCCTAAGAACTTATAAAACAAATGTCATACATTATGACAGTTTGACTGTACTAAATTCATTAGTCTTGGAATGCTGTTTTAGTTAAGAGTAAAAAAGAGAGCAAAATGTCCCTTGCATCATCAAGACAATTGCCCTATAAATATAGACAACTCAAATAAACAAAAAATGTTTTTAATTTGAATATACACTTAATATACAAAACTTTATGAATATGAAGTCGATGACAATGTTGCTGAAATTGACAGAAATTTGTAGAAAAAATAAAATAAACTAAGCTTCATGCTTTTTATTTAGAAAACAAGAGGCAGTTCTTCACCCCCAATCGAATTAACTTCTACGTTTACATACGTAGTATACAATGAAACAAAATAACCATTTGTAGAAAAATGACAATGAGGATTTTACATGGAAATGTGAATGGTAAAAAGGCAACAAAATGCCTCCGTTAACTTATATATATATAAAAAATCCTTTAGCTCGAATCATCATTCTCGTTATCGAGAATGGACACCATCACAATATTGTCCCCACGCACAAAAAACTGCTTGACGTAACGAGTTCCTGTAACTGGACCAGATTTCCTTGCTCTGCGCCTCTTCTTTTTAGGCTTTACAGAAGGTGCACCTTCCGCTTCAGCAGCCGCTGCTGCTTTTTCTGCAGCAGCCTTTTCAGCTACTGCCTTTTCTGCAGCAGCCTTCTCAACTGCCGCTGCTTTGGCTGCAGCCTCAGCTGCTGCCTTCTCTTCTGGTGTCTTCTTCTTTTTGGGTACTTTAGGTGGAAGATCAGGCAAAGGAGCATCTGGATCAATATTGCCCAGGAAGGGAGTCTTGGCTCTACGGGGCTTTAGGTACACTTCATCCACGTCAGACATTAAAAGGTTCCAGTGTTTATCAAAGGCCACCACGTAACCTGAGCAGATTCCACGCACTTCCTTAAAATTTCTTGTCCATACCTGCCAAAATAAAGTAACAGAATGTAACTAACAGCTTTTAAAAATCTAAGTTAATGATATTGAATGACATTAACACATGAAAGCAAGGGAATATGTGCTCATTACGACAGATTAAACACACACTCAAAATTATCGATCTAGAGAAGACTAATTGGCATAATCTGCACCGTAAAGAATAATGCAACTAGGACTGAGGATAAGCCGGTTAAGTGAAAATTCGGTCAAAACGAAAAAAAAAAAAAAAAAAAAAAAAATTAGACGAAAATTAATGTTCTCAACAAATTATCTTTGCTAAAGATTAGCCATTGCTCAACTTGAATGTTTTTGAACACACTAAGATTTCTGACTGGCGAAACAAAGTTTAAGTTGTCTGTAGAATATTCCGAAAGGCTTGTGGAATGACTGAATTCAAAAGCAAGTGTTCTACTAGAACAGCACAAGAGTAATAGTACTCCTTTTATTAAAAGTTTATAATTAATACTTTTTTAAAAACATTTCATACTTTAAAAAAATGCCAGCAGGTTAAAACGGAGACCACTTAAGAGGGGTTCAACTGTATAGATGGTATTAGAGACTAGCTGAAGGGCCCCACGTTGCCGAAACCTGTTAATAGGTATTGTCCACTTTTAATGCTTTGTGAACCGGGCTCACAAATAGGTTCACTAGTGCCTAAAGCATACTTATTAAGCAAACAAATCGTACATTTACACACATCATCAGGTCATCACAACGCATATATTAAAGAAAAAAAAGAAAAAGAGGTAAAAACATCCAGGAGTCTCTTGACAAAAAACAGCAACTAAAGTAAGTAGAGAATGAGGCAATTATAACAGATAGTTCAGCATTGGTAAATTGCGACCCCCTTAATTCAACTTTTTCAAACAATTATATGGTAACCATAAACAGTATTCAGTTGTTTTAATTAAGTTACCGAAAACTGGTCATGCCAACTTTTACTTTGATGTATTAATTATCTATGTGATTCATGGGTGAAAGTTAGGAATTTTTTTTTTAATGAATTCTTTTTTTAGGGAATTGGCAATAAAAGTAAAGACAACAAAGGCTTGATTTAATGATACGTTAATTATGCACACAAGTTACACATTAACCATTTCAACCAATTTGCCTATTCTTTTTGTTGGTCTTCCAACATTTTCTTTCGTTTCAGCTCTTCTAAAGCTTTCTGCTCCAATGTCTTACATTCCACGAACAGAATGAGCTGAGGTCACCTATGGTGGCTGCAAAATTCCCCGACATTTCCCGATTTCCAGAAAATTCCCGATGTGCATTTCTGTCGACGTTATCATTCCAAAAACTAAAGAGAAAATATGGCGAATTTAAAAATATATAAATTCAATAAGTACATTTTATTCTAAATAGTCAAAGTATAATTGTAGCAAAATATAACTTTACGCTAAGAATCAAAACCATCTTTCACGAACTACACCCATACATGCTAAGTTCAAGGAAAAGCAAAACTTGTGCAATACTTTTTTCTCTCTTTAATTTCAAAAATAAAACATGCGACTACTTTCTTTAATAAGCTGTATCTTGTTCATAGCATAAATTTAAAACACTGCTCTAAATATTTTACTAAGCTTTATCACGCATGAGTATGAAACTTGCACAATCAGCATTTTGCTAATCAGTCACACATTTCATGAAAATTATTGTCTTTTGAAGTTGATAAAAGATAAACAATGTATATCGTAGGAAAGAAAATGCCTGAAATTAACATCTTCTTATAAAATTCATTACTCAGATACATAGATATAAAATTGTGTGCAATAAAAATATTATCTTAAACCATAAAACTATGCATTAAATGAGGAAAAAATCGTTACCATAAATTTATATGGGCCACTCTCCAAAACTGGACACTTTTTAATGTCATGTTTTTTTTGTTTTTTTTTAATGATATATATATATTTTTAAATAATCCTTACGTGGCTCTTAATATATTCTAGCTCATAGCCAAAAGATGACAAATATTTTTAAAGAAAAAATTTAATTATGTTTTCATTGCCTACGGAGTTGACAGTGAGCGGAATACTGTTGAATTTTAGGAAAGAAATATAAAGCTAAGTATTTTTCAACATCACTGAGTGGAACCAAAATAACAAGATACAATCGTATACCAAGGTTTAATAAACAAATTTTATAGTACTGTTTATACACAGAATACATCTTTAACTAGGCAACATACACTTTTAACATTGAAAAGAAAAATATTCTTTTAAAGAAGTTTACTTGACATTATAAAATTTTTGTTCAATCTAAGTGAAACATTATGTATAATTTCTATAATAAATTAAGACTGTATGGATGCTCACTTGTTGGCGTGAGACACCGAAATGAAATGCTTGAATTTTACTTTATTTACACTTGTAATTTTTAGAGAAATCCATATAATTAACACTTCCTTGGGTTACAATCGGTCTTTTATATTTAACAATTCTCTATGTTGGTGTAAAATGTTACAAATATTAATCATGAACTTTAGCATTTCTGATTGTAAGGCATGAACCAGTTCAGCAGCAGAACAGTTAACCTCTTGCCTTTGACACCCGAACTCAGTTCGGGCAACGCAAATGCGTTTTCAAATATATTCCACAGGGAAGGTGTTAATCTGATCTTTAGACTATTTATTAACCGTTTTCAGAGTACCTTTGACTATAACGCCTACTTTTTTTAAAAATCCATTTCTCATCTTTTGAATAATCCAATAAATGTATTTTTCTGTTTTTGCATTCCTTACAATTCCTCTCTAAATACTCTTCAATATTGTCTTTATCACAGAACAAACTTTTGTACAACTCAGTTGGGGTACTCTTAGAAATAATCTTTATCTGTTTTAATTTCATCAACATAAGTTTCACGAAGTCAACAGACACTAGTTTCGTGGGCCTTTTTTTCTTCTAAACGCACCAAAATGGTCAAAGTTTACAAAATGTAGAGTAATGTATGGAATATTGCATATACTAGCTGGAGAAAGCCTTGTAAAACTGTTGTTCAAGTACCTTTTATGTTTCTTTACTCCTTTTCTGGTTATTGTATCTTTCTTTCCAAGACATAAAGTGCTGCATGAATCGCCTTCTAAAAAAAATATGAATTATTCATAATTTTTTTGGAAGACGATCTGTCCCAAATTGGTTTGAATCGTGGTTTTTTCTTTAACATCACTAACTTTGAGACTTTTGAATATTTTTTAACTTCATTGAGGAACTTATAATTTTTCCAGCTACGCAACAGAAAAAAGATTTCCTAGATTCTTTCTTATTGCATGTTTTCTGAAAATTATCAATTAGTTGGCAAATTAATGCTTCACTAAAAATTAATCTTTTTATAGGAGAAGATACTTTCAAACCTTTTGTCAATTTCTTGACTTCATTATTTGGTGTTTTATCTTTTGTTTTTTTCCCCTTATTATCTACTCTTTTTACTTATTACATTTTGATGTGTACGCCTTTAGTTCTTCCAGTTTTTTATTTTCTTGTAAGCTCCAGCCAGAGTCCGATAAAATGGACGTACAATGTACGCAAGAAATCAAAAGTCATGTTTTTTTTAATCGAGCGATCCGCATTCCGGCAAGAGCGACATCGTTCCGAAGGATTGATATTCCCCACCAGTAACTTCTAGGAAGAAGGAGAAATTTCAGTTAGGTAGGATGGGGAAGGGAGTGGTGTTGACTCTCGTAACTCCGAGAGTGAAGAGGTTTGGGGGGAGATGCTATTCCCCATTTAGTTCCTCACCAGTTACTTCTAGGAAGAAGGAGAAATTCCAGTTAGGTTGGGCGGGGAAGGGAGAAGTGTTGATAGCCGTAGGGATTCATTTCCTAATTTTGGAATCTGAACATATTGAAACATGCAATTACAAGTTTTTCTTTTACTGTAACTTTTTCAATCCATTTGCATCTTGAGTTTTAGGCACTTGAGAGTTTATTTCCTTCAATCTTTTTTTTAATTTGAAAGAATTCCTGGGATATTTCATTATAATTTAAAAGAAACCACATTTTTCTTTAAAATAAAAAGGAGCTATCCAAGCACGACAAGGAAAATAAAATACTGTATTTGCAATGAAGAAATGTTGGAGCAAAACTATTCCCATTACAGGGTGCATACACTTTTTTGGAAGTGAAATTCAAGGACTTTCAAGGCCCTTTTCAAGGATATTTCAACAAAAATCAAGGCCCTATTTTACCGTTTCAGAGTCGATACCAAAATTGAATTTTTATATATTTTTTTTAATTAACGAAGTTGCAAAAAGAATTAAAATACTTATTACTTAACAACTAAGATGCAAACACATATATTTATTGATAATTATACCTCTTACCAGGATAAGGAAAAAAACTAGGTTAAAAAAAAAAGTTTTTTTTGGGTTTAAACCAGGTTTTTTTTTGTTTAAACCGGGTCAATTCTTTTCTAATTACACGTACACATATTTATAAATAAAATTTGTCATTAACTAGAATAATTATTGTTGAAATAATAATTAACATTCTTTCTGAAAATAATTTAAACTAAGCAAATAAACAATTATTGCTACTTATGTGGACATTCAAATCACATTAAATTTTAGTACTTTATTTAGAGATACTATTCTTTAAACAGGGTTCATACACATTTTCAGAAAAAAAATTCCCTGAGGTTTCCATCTCGGAGTCGATAATTTTTAGCCACAGAAATAGATATAGCCATCATTTTCACAAGTTCTTCGATAACTCGAAAAAAGCGAGTAATTTTTTAAACTCCCCTCCTTCGGCTTTGAGTAAAAATACGATTTTGGAGCAGCAAAATGTGGTTTTGGAGCAGAAAATTATTACATTTAAATTAGTGATGAAGCAAATATTTTTGTATATTTCAACCTTGATATTTCAAATTAATTTAAAGTAAAAAAAAGGTGTAACTTGTTCATAAATACGTTTGCATTCTAAATTTACATTTATTAATTTGATTGCATTACTCAAAAAATAAATTAAAAAGCATGGCATTTATTAACCTGTTTGCCAACAATTAAAATATTAGGAAGTTTTCAATGATGACATGATATCATAAGGTTTGGGGCACAGCATGGCCCTAGTGTTGCTTTTGTGCCACAAAAACTAACCAACCAATCATAAGGTTCGGTTCATCACTGAAAGTTTTTCGAAATAATCTCAGTTAGAGCTACTTTTAACAACTGATGAAATAAGATTTTTTTCTTTAAAAACTCTAGTCTGCCTAGTACCAATTACCTATAGAAGTTCTTCCCAATAATCCAAAATAATTTAATTCGATACAAAGTACTTCCTCCCCCCCCCCCCCATGCAAAAAAGTGAAACAAGGCTGCTTAGCGGCAAGCATTAGATTTCATAACTTGTTTGGACTGATAGCTTCACTTAGCAGGTTTTTTAGGGCTATTTGTTTATTGGTAGATAATTTTTTTTTTAAACTCAAACAAATTAAAACCTCTAACTGAAATTAGACAATTATACTAGCATTTAACATAAAGAAATAACTTCTAATGTAATTAAATAATAAACTAAAACAAGGCAAGCTGAAAAATATTAATTTTTGTAGTGGTTTGTTTTCTAACACTCTCCATTGTCTAAATGGATTATAGAGGGTTCCTATGTGAAATCTCAAGGTCAATGGAAACAAAATTATCTTAAGTCTGGTTATTTGGTTAGTTTTTTTTAAATATATGCCAAAAAAATAATCATGCACTCTTAAAGTACTAAGAAAAATATTTATTATTTTTACTTACAAACAGGCAAGAAAAAAATATCCAAATTGGATGCATAAAGATTGATTTCATGCCTTCTACAGTTTGAATTTAAAGCGCGAATCCCTGGTTGGTTGGTTGAAGTTTAACGGCGCAAGGGGCATACTGCCGCGAATCCCTGATCTTTCCTATCGCTAATTTAAAGGAACAAATATTTGTAAATACAAGAAATCCTTACTTTTTTTTAAATAAAGACATAGCTTAAATCCCCCATTCAAGTTCTTTGTAAAATTTCTAGTCTAGGGTACGAACGACTTTGCGCTTTTTCTGGGAATTGGCTACAATAAAAGAATGACGTAATATGCGTTTTCCCGTTCGTTGCCAAGTCAAAATCATGATCCAACATCCAGCGTTGCCAAAAAATCATTTACTAATAGTCACCAATCCTTCCAGATAATCAAAAAGGCAAGTTCAAAATTCAAATCCCGTTTTACCGATGACTTAGAAATTAAGCCTGGAAATGTTTGGGGAGGGGGGCTGTCAATTGGATTAAGTTTAGAAATTAAAAAAAATATTCGCGTTTTCTTTTAGCTTAAAGAAAGCTATATATTTCTTTATTATTGAAACCAGGCAAGAGTGCAAATCTAAACCAGATGCACTAAGATTGCTTGTGTGAAAAATACAATACTTGTATTCTATTTTTAGCACGGAGTCTCAGTAAAAAAAAAAAAAAAATCATGTATTCTATAAGTATAAAAAAAAAAGTATTAATTTTCTATACCTAAAATCAGCCAAGAAAACAGATTTAAATCAGATACACACTGATTCATTTACTACTTCTTTATAGTTTGAAAAACCTACAACAAAACTGAGAGATTGTAATATGTATTTTCAAGTGCGAACCTTTTCCGGCACGTTAACTGACGAAAAACGCCCTTGAAGGGCAAAATACTCTTTATCGCTTTGTTGGTGACGTTTCATGATAATTTTGAAAAATTTCGAGACAAAATTCTAGCCAAGTAGTTTTTCAAGTCAAAAAATGATTTTTTGGCGCAGTTCGGCGCAATCTTAACCGAAAAGAGGTTTTTGGAGCAGTTTGGTGCAGGGTAGTCAGTTTGGCGCACTTTGGCGCAATTGGAACAGCTCTTACATCCCTGTAATTAGAAATTTTTTAATGAGCTCAAAATAAATTTAATAAAATTGGAAGGTGTTTTTTCCCAGCAACCTTAGTTAATAACTTTCACGGCTTTAAAGTAGGCCATTTTAGTAATTGATATAAAAAATTACATACCCTTCACCTTCTACAGAAAAAGAAATTCTTCTTTCTTTAAATAGGAATCGACATAAATGAAAGAATGATATAAATCATAATACAATACCGAAGCGTAACTGCTATTTTCTCTGTAGGCGATATACTCCTCCGATAGTTAGTGTCGGGTTTTTGCAGTCTGGAACATAATTTCTCCACCAACTCGTCGAAGCTCTCAATCGACATCCGGAAAAAGTTGAAATTTTTTACTTTGTCTTCTCTTGACTGCGAGTGAAGACAGAAGAACAAACCGAATGTTGATCGGCTCTAAACAATGGGATGAATCCACATAGTGCGATTAATTCGATTCTTTTTCCTTCGATATTTTATATACAAATATGCTAAGCGCGCTCTTTTTCATTCCATTTCGAACAAACACAAAATCCTCTCAGAGGAAAATTTTGGTCGTTTGAGAATGCATCTAATGAGGGAGGGAGAGAGAGAAAAGCGAAAATATCCTGCATATCAAATTACACCCTCTTTCCACCGGATACTCATCGTGCAACTTTTTGTCCCGTTCGGGGAGAGGTCAAAGGTCATAGTGACCGTGCCGTTCCAGGGCCACTCGGGAGGAACCGATTCAAGTGTGATTGACAGATCCGCCAAAAGTGAACCTGCTAGAAAGTGTGACGTCAGAATAATGGTAATACCGGAACGAGAATTTTATGGTTTTAGAATTGAAAAGGTGAAATTCAAGGACTTTAAAGGCTTTTTTAGAAAGAATCCTATTTTTCCAGGCTATTCAAGGCCTTGAAAAAAAATAATGAAATTCAAGGACTTTCCAGGTTTTCCAGGCCGCGTACGCACCCTGTAAATCGAAATCACAAAAATGAAAACAGAAAAGGAGGCATGTTGTACAAGCATCAATGTTTGCTTCTGTTTCACAAGTTCAACCTTGAAGCCAACTCAGTACTAATGACCCTAATAATGAAGCTGAAAATTTGCCATTGGAAACCAATATTTATCTTGCAGAGTCTGATGCTTCCAAAATAAATGCCAAGAAGGTTTTGAATTAACTTTAAATCCTCAATAGTATGTAAAAATCAATTTTCTGCAGCGGTATAATTTAAAGTGCACAGACTCGCAGGAAATTTTTTGGTAATGATATTTGTGTACACAGGAAGAAAATATTTTTCTGGAGACCTTTTTTTTAACTTTTTCGACCACTTTCTTTTCTAGATTTTCTGCAGATTTTTCAGAACTTGCACGCAGCGATAATGGCGTATTGTTTTGATGTTCTATAGGTTAATTTAGAACTACAGATATTCCACATGGTTTATATTCATTTTCAGAAAAAAATTACCCGAGTTTTCCAGAGCCATATTTTCCCATCGGGGGCTTAATTATTTTTAGCCACATTAATATAGTCAAACCTTGATAACAGAAAATTCCAAAAAAAAATCTCTTTAAGACTAACGTTCTTAAAGTCTATGTTATCAAATAATTCTACAACTTCCAATTCCTCGAGTTAGTGTTAAACAAATAGTACTGAAGAGTAGAATTTTTTTCCAGAGTAATAACCATTTTTTCTAGGTTTTAAGGAGGATTTTTCTTTTTTCCCTGAAATTTTAAGGATGATTTATTTTCCTTGAGTATTCCAGGTTTTCCCTAAGGCGTATGAACCCTGTTCTAGGACTAAAAGAGTTATCCAGACTTAATATGTTCACTAACTTTTCATCTTCCTTTTTGGCTGCACAGTATGTCTTTAAACATGCTTTCCAACTTTTTTGCTTAGTTCTTTGCTCTCGGGCTGGTGCAATTTCATTAATAGATTTTATTTTACATGTTTCTTTTTTAACTTGGTACTGTTCGAGTTCTTTTCCCTTTGCTTCTTCATATAACTTTGGTCGTTTTTAATATGCTCAAGCCTTTTTCTCTCGCACTCTTTGTTTTGTTTTTACCTCTCTAACTTGTATTTCTTAGATTCTTTCTTGGTTTAAGCCACAACTAAAATTTAGAAAATGCATATTAAATTAGTTAAAAGATATAAAAAATTTTCTTTGCTACCATTTACATAACGTAACTTCAATTTTTTGTAAAGTTTTTATAACGTTAACTACGCTACTCTAAGATTAAAATCAAATAAGTCTATTACAAGCCACATTTCTAACCACTATTATGGTTGCACTTTTACTTTCAATTACCCATATGTAATACATAGGGTAAGGAAAGTATAGGATTCAGTCAAAAAACAATTTGATTGTTTAACATTTCTCCATGTTTTGGAACATCCCGATCTCAAAAAAGTGACCTAGAAAAAATGTCTGTCTGTGTGTGTACGTGGCCAGCATGACTCCCGAACAAATTGACCTACGATGTTCAAATGGCCCAAGGATCTACCATGAAGGTTTTCGTCAAAATCGAACATGCGCATAGGGTAGCTGTCATGGAAAAAATCACGTTTTCCAGTAATTGCTAAAAAACGGCTCTAACGATTTTGTTCAAAATCGCTGTGGTAATGCATCTTAAGGTGTTCTAAACATCCCCACCACCAAAACTCCCGTAAAAATGTTTTAACGGAGTAAAAAATTGAAAAACGAATGCCTTTAACACAGCATTATCTTTCTTTGACCACACCTCATCAACGATCGTTTTTTTATCTCTGACCAGCTTCACTTACAAGAAAGGATAATATAAGAATTATCGATAAGTATATCGTCAAAATTTCCTTTATGGCAACTTTTATAAGAAATATCGCAAAAAATATAGCCAAACTGGCCATTTTTACTAAACGAATGATGGAAATATAGGTCAAAATGGCACAAATCCCCATCAGTAATATAGTGTAATTGAAAGTTGTGCAATGTTCCACACCCCTAGTTTTAAAAAAAGTTTGAACATTCGACGCAGCTATACTAAACTCCAACTTAACATCACTAGACGATAAATCTTCACCGTGCTCATAGGTAGTTAATCCATTTTAGCGGAGTGAAGACATAATTCCTGCCAAAACTTATAGCCTTTTGTTCTCTACAGGGTTGTGGTTTGGCGAACATTATGCTTTCACGTCGCCAAAATGAATTAAATACCTATGAGCACAGTGATGATCTACCGTCTAGTGATGTCAAGTTAAGTTGAAGTTTAGTATATACAGGGTTTCTGCCAAAATTAAATGTCACAAATCCATGACTTTCCAAGACTGGAGCAAATAATTTTCCATGACTCAAGAAATCGAATAAAAAAAAAAAAAAAAATTATATCCTATTTGAATTTTACTAACACAAAACATAGTAAGTAAATCAGTACACAATAATTTATTTTTAATGAAATTTTATATTTTTTAAATTACATAAAAAATCCTTATTTCAGCAACTTCCAAATCAGAAGAAAAAGGGAAAAACAATTTTCCATTCATTGATACTTCAGTGTTAAAAAAGCTAATCAATATATTTGAAGAAAAAATAAATCAATAATAATAAACTATATCATCAAAAAACAAATATTTTGAACAATGCAAAGCAGTAGAAGAGGGGGGGGGGGGGAATCAAAATGTAAACACAAGCTTATCAAAACTGTTCATTCAGTTTACATATGAAATTTTTTTTACCTACAAGACCTTACTCGTGTGATGTCACAAATTTGGAGTTCAAAAGTCTTTTCATTGGCAGCGGTTTTTAACAGTTACCGTTGTTTTAATCAAAACGTAAATAAAAACATAGATGAATTTTCAATGAGCTGAATAGCGATCATGGCGTTTATGACGTCAAGGTTACGTGATTTTACTTGAAATGTTTAGGAATCCATGAAAATCACTGTATTTCCATGACAAAATTTACCCAATGCCCAAATTTCTGACTTTCCATATACTACCATAATCATTCCTTGTCACCAAGTTTAGTAATTATATGGATGGAACTTAGTATTTTTAAAAACTTATTTATGGAGGAAATATGCTTAAATATCATATAATGATGGACAAAAAATGTGCATAAACTTAATTTATACATAAAACGTGAGAAGTAGATGTCAATAAATATGTGCTCATAAAATATATTAATTAGAAAAGAATTAGAACTCATTAGTTAGGCCTAGAATCAATTCCTTGGGCAAAGCATCAACTCCATGAGCGAAGTTGTCCATATAGTGCCAATGGAGTTGATGAAATCACATTTTGAGTGTAAGTTGAAGCACAGTTTTAATGTTATAAAAAGGTGTTCAGGTGTTTGATGTCTTTTTATCATGTACTTCTAATATGGTATAA
The DNA here is from genome assembly GCA_963978545.1 of Linyphia triangularis. Lineage (NCBI taxonomy): Eukaryota > Metazoa > Arthropoda > Arachnida > Araneae > Linyphiidae > Linyphia > Linyphia triangularis. The sequence continues at coordinate 52,972,536 of OZ021728.1, forward strand.
AAAAAAAACCAGGCAACAGTTTACATTTTATAAATTATAAGCCATAGAGTTGACAACCAATAAACACTCACCTAGAATTGAGAATGTCTTCTTTTTCTGTGTACAAACAAAGCTTCATTCAGATCTGTGCACGGAAACTTGTATCTTTTAAAGTAAGCCAAATTTTATCGCCAATTTGGCTCATTTGTGAAAGATGCAAGTAAGCCATAGCCACACATCCGAATCGTCTGCAACCTTCTTAATTGAAAGAGTGAGGGTTACCAAATTAAAAAAATATATATATAATAATAAAAAAAAATTTAAAAAAATACTAATTATTTGGCAAGTTATGGCGCATTTGGCAACTGGATTTAGTTCAACTTATTATAAGTCGATTTATGACCAGTTTCAGCCATTTTTGCCACGGCAGACCAGTGGATTTGTAATTTACTAACTTTTCCCCAATTTCTATAAAAATTCAGAATGATGTTCGATGGGGTCCAAAAATTGCAGTCGCCTCTCAGTCTATAATGGAATAGTTAATATTCTCGAGTTCCAAGAAAGTGTCTGAATCTGGAGAATGACTCATAAATCAAAATCACACATCACTTTCAGTTTATTGTGTTTAATAAATTATCAAAATGAAAATACAAAAAAAATTACTACAGGACATTAACTTTCTCGCTTATGGATACTATAGATTTGTTACACATCTGTAACACAGTATTGTAAAGGGTTATAAAAGGAAAAAATCTGATGGAATCATTTGAAGTATTCAGGAATTTTGGGTTCTAATATATTCTGTTGACAAAAAACGCAAGGCAAGAAGAAAAATAATCATGTTTGTAAAGGATGCAGTCAGATTGAAGTTTGAGGACTTTTTTTTTAATAAGGCGCCGACGACAGCCACAATTGACGAAAGGTTCGGCATTGGCTCTTGGGCGAAATGATGTTGCCTTCAGTGACAATGAATATCTCTTGGGCCTTGTCAGTAGTAAAAAAGTCGGCAGGTATTTTCTGCACATGCGCAGTTCATTAAAATAGCCGTTGGTTAGCGGAGTTACCTAAATCTGCTTTCAATTTACAACTTCAGTGATAGTTGGCTCAAAAACCAGGGGAAAAAAAGAAGTAAAAAAAAGTTAATAGGAAAATAGGAGGTCTGCGATCTCTCAAAGTGAAAACAGCACGATTCTCGTAGATAGCGTCACTATAATCACAGGAATAGCGGTCATTTCATCAGCGTAACATTCAGCAAAACGGCTATTTCCAGATTCAGAAAGCTCTTTGACCTTTCCCTAATTTCCAGGTTCTGCAGCCTTTCTAGGAAATCCGTAAAAATACTGAAAACTCTCACCCATGATGTGATTGCACTGTAAAGATAAATAAATTTAAGTAAACAAAGAACAAAATTATGAAGGAACTTAAGGATACCATAAGGATTTTTCCCTTGTTTGCTAAAGATTTGTTATCGTTAAAAGTGTAAAATAAAATGGTGTGGGAACGCTATGTTGCGTCGTTACAAACGCATACTTTTTTATTCTGTGTGTGTGGGGGAGAGAGAGTAAAGATGACAACTAAGAACTTTAATAATACTACTTTAATAATCTCTAAAAATAAATTATGAACACCTGAAAAATTTAGACTTTTTTATTTAAATAATTTTTTAAACTATTAAGTTATATGGATTTTTAAACAATTTGCTTTGCACAACCATTTTAACAGATTGTTTGACACTTTATAAATGGATAAAGACATTTTCAAAAATATTATTGGCACAAATTTTAAAACAGATTTATCACGACAATTTTTAAGCAGATTATCTACAACACATTATTTACATGATTTTTTGCAACAATTTTCACTCAAAAATATTTCTATAAGAGATCGTGTTTCGATTCAGATACATTTGACTTGGAACTCACCCTAATAGGGTCATCACCTGATCTGTGTTTTTGGAGCAGCCTAGATTTAACATAACCATCCGATTTTCAGACATGCCTTAAAATACACAATGGGTTCGAATAAATTTTCAGATTCGGTTCCTCGAAATCTGTTTTCAAAATAAATTAAAAAGATTGCGATTATTGCAGATGTTGATTGAGAGCTTTATGGTTTTACTCCATCTCGAGATGAAAATGTTGAGAAGTTCTTTCTCGATAAACCCTTCCTTCCTAATGCAAAATTTGCTCCGTTAATTAAAATGAAATTAATAACTAGAAGAATGAAGAATATCAATTTGAAGTTAAAATTCATCAGTCGATTTAAAATTTCTTGATAAAATATTAATTTGTGTATCATCCCAATCATCTCCAATTTTAAGAGGGATATCCAAACGTAGACTCATCACTTGCCAGACGTATAGATTATTTTGGGACATTCCTGGATTTTTAATCTTATTCAGTTCGTCATTTCGACAGTGGTGACGATTAGGTGACAATGATCTTCAAAAGTGGGTATGAATAGGAGGTGAAAGCAAATTGCCAACATTTCCATGATACTACCATCAAAATCACTAGTTTGATATTTATTAAGGACCTTTATAAATAGGACACAATTTACAGAACACATTCACAGTAAATCACGTTCGGAGAACATTTTTAAGTTATAAAATTTAATAAACAACTTCATCTACGACTATCTTTATTTCTGAATACTTGAAATTTTAATAAAAATTTAAGAAATCAACAATTTACTTTAAAAATATTTCATAATGCAATTTTTGTTTTTATGCATCAAATGAAGTTGGTAAAAAAATCACATATCAATTAATGTATTTAAAAAAACTGTCTTCGAATGTGTTTGGTTTGGAAGAGTTTCAGAATTTTTCATTTCTTTTCAGTTTGCATTACTTCTTTGTCTAATTATTCAATTTCCCAATTTGCAGTTTCCATTATTTGTAATTTTCTTTTTTTCATTTGTTTAAGTTCAACTGCAGCCACCTATCAGTTCAGTTACAGTATTCAAGGAAAAACTTAAAATTTTCACAAAATTGCGATATTAATTAATTTTAAACAATTATATAAAAAAATTGCTTTCCATAGCACTTTTTTTTTATATCAATACAGCAAAAAAAATTTACATCTATAACTAAAATGTAGCATTTTTTTAAAAAACTAAAATCATCTATTTTACATACAATAGCAATTAAAATTACAACTTTAAATAGGAATACAGTAAAGTTGGAAAATGGAGACTAATTTCTTGAATAAATTTATAATTTTAATAATTCTGCATCGATTCAAACCAAACGGCAAAATCGATCCTCGCACTAATTACGGACATAACTGCTATCACACCAACGGAAGCCCAGATGAATGACACCAAAACGGCATTACAAATCTAATAAATAGCTGCTATTAAAGGCTTAAAATCACCACTACTCCAACGTAAATATTGGAGATAGCAGGCACCTTACCGTCGAAAATCTCAGCAAAGCAACAATTTGCAAAAATAACCATCACACCAACGTAAATACTAGCTTTAGAGTCCAAATATATTGGCGAAAATCTCCGCAATAGAGGCGACTGGTTCAATGTAACTCTACGAAATTGAATATCATAACCACGCAAATATCAGCGGCAGCGCCAACTATAGATGCGCAAATCTTTGGAATATTGGTACTTAAATCGGTAACATTTGCAGGGGTGAGTTTGGTAAAAAATCAAAAAGCTGAAATCAAAAATTTTATTAAAAAAAAAAAAATAATAATAATTAATGTGAAAGCGATGAAATTCGGCAAAAACTTCAAAATTTTAACAAGTCTAAGTAATTATACTATATTGACAAACAGGCCAAATTTAATTAAACCCACTTTTCTAAATTTTTAAGTTACATTTTAAGTTCTAAAAATCTTCAAATTTAAATTTTCATTCATATCGTTAAGCATGTTCAATAAAATGAAAAGCAACAAATAATTTTATATACAATTGCTGTTAAAATAACAATTTTAAATATAGATTACTTAGGAAATTACAATTGGGACTAATTTTCAAAATATTTTTTATACAAAATGATGCAAAATTTTCGAGTAATTCTGCATAGATTAAAATCAAACGGCGAAATCGATCCTTACGAATGGCTACAAAGCGGTGTTGAAAATCTCTGTAATAGCTAGTATTGTACTAGCGTAAACCTCAGCGAAAATGACCATCAATCTAACGAAAGTAAAAAGCAATATCGCTTACATTACCGGCGAAAATCTAGGTATCGGCAAAAATGAATATCTTGCACTTGCGTATCGGCGATAGCATCCACAATATCGGCACAAATCTGGGTAATATCGATATTTTCTTGGCAATACTAGTTCAAATTTCGGTAATATAGGATGTTACTACTACAATATGACTTTCGACGAAAATTACCACGCCAACAGAAATATCAGAGTTAGAGCCTAATATACCAGAGCAACTTTCAACAATAGCGCTATTCTATCGGCGTAACACTTGACGAAAATTACCATCACAACAACCTAAATCTCGGCAACGGTGCAATTCATTACTGTAATATTGACATTCTTTCAGTAACATCGGTGCAAATCACAGATTTTACAACAGGATAGCCTTCAGCGAAAATTACCATCAGACAAACGTAAATATCTGCGTTAGCGCCGAATACACCGGAACAATTATCAGCAATAGCGCTGTTATATCTGCGTAATACTCCGCGAAAATGACCACTACAACAACCTAAATCCCAGCGATAACGCATGTCATAGCCACACAAATCTCGGCAGTAGCGGACATTACATCAGCGAAAACGAGCATCACATACCAACATAAATAAACAATAGTTCCGAGTTGTCAGACTTGAAGGAAAGCGCATTATTAGTATACGTTAATCCCGTGAATTAGTATGAAGGAAATTACATTTTGAGAAGAGAAAAAAATGGCACAAAAGGATCAAATTTCGACGCAATTGAAAAAGTACAAAATGCGAGTTTGAGTGCCAACCTGACTAAAAAAATGCATTTCACTAGATTTTAGTGTGGAGCAGGAATGTGATGCGACCGTTGAGCGGTAGGTTTTCCGCTCTTCCCGATCGGGCGGAAGTGAAGCTGCTTTGCGATTCGGTCTTAAAAGAAGTTATTTTTCTGTGGGATAGAAAAAGCGGGAAAAAAAAAAAAAATTTTTAAGGAATTATAGAAAAGCGGAACTTTCTTTGAAAAAGCGGAATTCTTTTTTGTCTAAAAAATTAAAAAAGCGGAATTCCGCCACATGGCGGAAGAAACTCATCCCTGCATTTGCTAAAAATTAACATCACAACAAAGTAAATCTCAACGATAGTTATCATCTAACCAATGTAAATCTCGGCAATAGCAATCCTTACATCAGCGTAACGATCAGCGAAACTGACCAATATACATCAACGTAAATAATTGCAATAGAGCTGGTAATCTGTAAGTTGGTTGGTCAGTTTATATGCTCAACGACCTATTTTTATGCACGACGGCTAATCAGGTCAGGACCTACAACTTAACGTAGATTCCGAACCACAACGGACATTCATGCCTAATCCGGGATTCGAACCTGGCACCTTTGGCGGTTATCTGTTAGAAAAGTGGTCATTGCATCGGAGTTGGGGAAGTCTGAACTTACGCAGATTCCATGGTTGTCAGACTTGCAAGCAAGCCCAATAAAATTGTATTGCAGATTTGTATATCGGGGATGAGTGATCAGAGAGCAAAAAGGAGGAAATAAAAAAATTCGTTAAAAAGCTCGCGGATGGAATACACAAAAATTCAACAAAAAAAGTATGCAGGAGGGATGATTCAATAATTTTAAAGATACACAATGAAATTTCTCATACTATATAATAATTACATTTCAAATATTCGGGAATTAGTGAGGAAAGGTGAGCTCAGAGAGAATCTTTTGTCTAGACATGAGGAAAAGTATACTTTTTGCAGGAAAAACTGGTTCAGATAAGAAAAATGCGAATCCCCGAAACAGGGACAAAGAGAAGGACAATTTTACATAAAAAACTAAAAAGGAGGAAACCCTCCAAATGGAGGAAAACTGTCATCCCTGGTATATATAAAAAAGAACTGAAATCCACATTTCAGCTGAATTGTACCATTTCTGTCAGGTGCAGGGGTCAAAGTGACAAAATAAGAATATATAGGATTTTTTCAAAAAAAATATAGGACAATATAAAACATCAAATAACTGCACACAGTTGCTACTGAACTTCAAAATTAACTCGTTATACATTTATATACTCGTTATATTGAATTTAAGAGAATAGAAAACACACCTTTAAAAAAAAGAAATCGCCTGATCCTGAATACGTGATCCGTTATTGCCTCAATATTCCATCCCTAAATCAAGTTTTATTAATTACATTATTTGCAATCATGAGTCTTTTGCTTCCAGCATTTTTAACTGTTCCAATTTCTTTAAGTATTTTCTTTTTATCCCTGTTTGCAGTCTTTTGTTGATTCAGATTTACTGTTCAGTGTCGGCTGGATTGGCGGCGAAAAGTGGGAGATTTATCGGCGAATGTGGCGAACCTGGCACTTGGTTTTAAAGCGACCCTAGTGATCGTTTGGATTTGACAACACAACGTATTGACGTAATTTTCAATTTTGGCGACTTTTATGAAAATATCGTGGCTAATATTCCGAATCCGGTACGAATTCTGCGCCAAGGCGATTTTCGCCAAAAAATGCCAGCCCTGCCATTTTTTAAGAGCAAGATAACTAACTGCCTATGGTTGCCATAATTTGGAGTGGTTTGATGTAAACAATTCGTGGCGCAAAATCTGTACAGGATTCGGAATAAAAAAATCGCCATCCGACATCATACAGTAAATCTTAACCCTTTTGTTTCCTTCATTAATTATTGACTGAGCACTCAAAATGTTCTTTAGTAGTCCTGCAAGTTAATCCCAAGTTGTTTTTATCCGTTTTTCCCGAGGCAGAGTTTTGTTGTTGCATCTCTGCATTATGGCCAATTAATTTATTACTTTGGAGGAGAAATCAGATCAGAAATTCAAGACCGATTGTTATGGAAATGTTCACATGTTTACAACTCCCGCCGGTCCAGTAGAGTTGAGTTGTAGGTTATGTAGCACGTGACGTCACAAGAGATAAAACGCCGCCATTACCAAACATCGTTTTTGTCAGGTCTTTTTCACCTACTATCGCGCCAAAGAATCCGAAATATAAAAAATGGCAACGATCGGCGCCGTAATTAAGAATTCAAAGAAAATATAGATCGAATCAGTATAGAAATATAGGATATATAGGACAATTGTAAAATATTGGACAATATAGGACGTTTTTGCCGATTTTTTAAAAAATATAGGATTTATAGGACATATAGGACCCCTGCGATAGAGGCAATAACATAAAAGAAAAATGCGAGAACAAAAATAGTAATTTCAACAGTGATTTAGGGAGATCTGAATGTATGCAGGTTGTGTGGTTGTTAGAAAATTTGCATTGATCTCACACACGATTGAAATTTCGATCAAAAAGCTGAAAACTTTGGAACTGAACTATGTGTGAAAAAAGAGGAAGGAGTAACTTTTCTCTCTATCTGCGAGATCAATGGGAAACTTATAGAATAACGTTGATTTTCTTTGAAATTTGTAAAAAAAAAACCAGAAAAATATGAAAAATTAAAAAAAAAAGGATGGAAATTCGTCTATCGACAAAAGGCATCATAGCCTTGGAAGTGATAATTTTCGGAACAAAATATACGATTTCGGTACTTTCTCGAAGACAGTTTTCCCGTTTTCGCGACATTCAGGACCAGTAGACACCCTGTAATAAAACTGAAGTTTATGCTCCTATCTTTTACCATTTCCCTAGGATTGAGACATGATGAATTATGAACAATTGTTTCGTTAACTAGTGATTTAGTCATGAGAGTTTGCAAAATTTTAACAATAAAACTACAACAATCTCTTTTTAAATTGAGGCCTTCTTCTGCACTTACATCATTTGTCGTCAATTTTTCTATTAATAGTTTATTAGAAACAAACCCCATGCTAATTTTGTCGGTAGACGAGTAACAATTATAATCCTCAAATTTCCAAAGCTTTAGTACTATTGCGAGTCTAGTTTTATGTTCTTGCTTTGGAACATGGAAATAGTTCATGCACTTTATGACGAGTTTTGACAATTCACCTTCATAAAAGGGAAAAAGGAGTTTATTATTTTGAAAGAATTCGAGGAAAGGCGTGGTAACTAAGCAATAGCTGAAACAAAATTAAATTTGGCCGCTCCTGTTTTGTCTCTAGTTGCTTCACAAATAGTCTGATAAGACTTGCAACTTGGTTTGCTTAAATTCCCGTTTTCTACCTCATATTTTCAAATGAAAAATATTATGTCGTATTTTCTTGATTATTTTCGTATTCATTCGGTTTTCAGTCATTGCTTAGCATTAACGGCCATTTTGCAATACTGGTAGATTTTGAATTACCCGTCATAATGAATTGGTGACAGTTTGACTTTGTTGCCAATTTTTCAGAAGCGTGCCAGCCCATACACGTAGACAATAATAGAGGACAGGATGAAGTGAGCTCACTGAGTACGCTGTAAGAACAGGTTCTCCTAGATGGCTTAAAGCATTGAGTGCGCTCAAATCGGGTTGTCTTCTAGTATAGGAATTTATCAGGGGAGTTCGTTTCCGGAATGTGGCCCCACATTAAAACACCACTCAGTTAGCGAAAAAACTGGTTTAGTGTTCTGATCACTATATTTTGAGCTTTAGCGACAGATTGGCTCTACTTAATATTTCGCTAATGCAGTTTCAAAACTCGGCAGAAAATTGCTATCTCGGACAGTTTTAGGAGGAAATTAAGGAGTTTTTAAGGACCTGATTTACAAATATAAGGAGTTTTTAAGGACTGGTGGGAATTCTGTACATTTAGTATAGATTCTTTGAAACTTGAGTAAACAGATTTTTCACAAGGAACTGCTGCTACATTTTTGGAATAAACCCTCAAATAACTGTAATTGTAAGCTTTCCCATTTCCAAATTGAAAAATAATTAACTTCTAAGTTTACATTTGAATGCTTTCCTACAATTTCGCAGCCAATTTCGATGTATTTATACCCATTTACAAATCCATTACCAATTTTATATTTAGGGAAATGAAACATTCAACATCAATAAATGTGAATACCTTCACTTTTTAGAAAAGGAGAGACTCATCAGCATGAGTGCTGGCAGCCTTATTTGTAGATGGTTGCAAGGATTTTTTTTTTGGGTTCAAACCTTGATTTTTCAAAACTATTTTTTTTCTTACAATGACAAATATAAAATCTATCATTAAAAGGCACAGTTTTTTTCTGGCGAATTTTGTTCTTTCCTCCACTTTTATAAAAATTTAAACAAGTAGGGAAATAGAAGCAACCACTTATGCTCCTTCCTGGTGCCAACCAATTACATTATCTTTATGTAAGGAGTTAAAGTACGCAACTGTAACAAATTAATACATTTTTAATGCATTTTGTCATGTTCAAACAACGTATCAGTTTGTTTTTCCCAATATCTGACAAGTCTATATTAATGCATAATTCTGTGATCTCAAACCCCCAAAAGCTCATACAAAATATCAACATTCTACACTTACCTATTTGGATTCTTAGCAGCCAACCAGCTTACTCCGTCAGAATCGCAGGTTTGCTCGACATTTTGGGATTGTCCAAAAAACAGATCTTTTACTGTCATTTGTTTTTTCCCTCCTGTACGAATTCTTTTCGTAAGTACAGGGCGAGGTTTACAAATAAATTATTAAGTGGGTGATATAACAATTAAAAAAAAGTTACACCACTTTTGTTGATAAATCGGTTGGCGTTCCCGTTAAAATTAAGAGGTGGAGAAATATTCTTCAAGGAAAGGGTACAAAGAAGTGTAAGTGCCAGACCACAATTTTGTTCTAGAAAAATGGAGATAGTTGGTGTGAACTCGTGTATGGAAGTTTTATTCCGAACTCATGAAGAATCATACAAATTTGATGACTGGAATTCATCCGCAAATACAGATCATTCGTTGAAGACGATAATTGGTGCTGGATGAATCATAGTTAGATGTAAACATACGCCAGGCCATTTCTAATAAAATAGCATTAAAACATTGAAAGACCGAGAGGGGGGGGGAGGTCCTAATGCATGTGTCAGATTGTTGATAGAATGCCCATGAGAGGGTTTCTGCGCCTCTTTCAAGCATTTTATAAATACTTGAAATTGCCCGGTTAACTCTGAAGTTCTGGATCGAAAACGAAAGCATAGTTCTCACAAAAAAAAACCTTTCTTACTTGACTTTTTCATTAAGTGTCACGTAAAGAATTACACATTAAACAAAAAATTTAGGTGAGGGAACGCCTTTCCGCCTTCTAAAAAGGTAAAGGATCGTCGTTCCCGCTCCACAACACACCTGATCGTTACCAGTACAATATCAGAGCTGTTCTCCCACCCAATAGCAAAACAAATTCCTATTAGACAGGGTTCCTACTCAAATCACAGAATGAAAATCAATGACTTTTAAACACCAAAATAATGCTTTTATGGACCATTGAAAATTTGTTTTCAGACATTTTTTAATAAAGTATATTCTACCAAAAAGTTACAAGTTAGTGGATGCGTAATACAAATATGTCGGAGAATTCCAATACGGCGAGGATAAGTGACAGTCACTCGGGAATAGAAAGTCTGAGTTGTATATTTTTAAATTTTGCACTTGGGCACACAACATCCGCACAAATTAAGGACCTCTAAGCGTTTTCAAGCACTTTCAAGGCCTTGAAAACAAGTTAAAAATATTAAGCACTTTTAAGGCCTTGAAAACAAGTTAAAAATATTAAGCACTTTTAATGATTTTCAATGACCATGGGAACCCTGTTAGATAACACAGGTTTTGAAGTTTCATCCGATACATGCTTGCTACATATAAATTTTGAATATTAATTAAAAATAACAAAATTTGGTTCTTAATACTGATTCTTGGATATACATTTAGAGGTTGAGAAGTACTTATTTGAAAAATGTCAGACTTTTCTGTGTAGTGGAAAGAAGTGTTTAGCGAGTAGATAGGTTAAGTTTCCTGGTCTTATTTTGAGACAACAGGTATTTCAGGAAAGAAAATAAACTAAATAAATACCTTCAGTTTCCTACTACCATCTATGCACTTGTAGATGCACCCAAGAGGACTGGTCTGAAATGAGTTCTTCATTTTCTGCAGGACATTGTTTTCATCATCAGGAAATTCATCGAGACCCTATAATAAAATAATACAAGATCTATAAATATACTAAAAAACCTAATTTCATTGATGAATCATTAGCAGCAATCACTGCCTTGAATACAAGATTCATACAACTTTTGAAAAGCAAAAATTAGATTTTAAGGACTTTTCAGTTTTTTTAAGGATTTCTGTAACAAAAGCTCATTGTTTTCTTGCACATTAATTCAAAATATTACATTATAAAAATCAAAACTGAGAAATAAATAATTCAAACAGAATTCTATTATAACTTAAGCAATTTTATATTTTTGTCTAACAGAAGTTCATCCACACATTCATATAACTTTAAAAAAATAAGTAGTTTCTAAGGTCTTTAAATTTTTTAAGGACCTCATGATTTTGTATCGATAAAAACTTATTGTTTTCTAACACAAATTCTAAACATTCTAAAAATCAAAACTGAGAACAAACACGTTAAATAATATTTAAGTAGAATTTTATACTCAAATTATGGATAAAGGTACAATATTTAATTTTCTTAATACCATTTATGATAAAATAACAGAATTAGATTTAAGTAGAAGTTTTCAGCCAATGGAGGAAAATATTTGGAGCGAATGGCCCCTCCTCCGAATTTTAACACAAATTTATGATTAAAAATCTGGAGCTATTGGACGAAAAAAAAAAAATTATAGAGGCATTTCACCACAGCTGATGGAAAAAGGAGTTACTGATAGCAAAGGAAAACTTGTCAAAAACAAATTTTTAAGGAAAAAAAAAAATCAACCTAACGAATAAGGAATAGTTGAGTATGAAGGTGAACATTATCCTGGTTCAGTGAAAGAAAATCAGAAGTCAGGTCCAAATTAAAGTATCAGCAATACTAGAACTGAAAATATCTACTCGTCATAGGTCGAATAACGGCGTGATGAGGCGACTAAATAAACTAATCAATCGGCCATATTTCGTTTCTCCCCTCTCCGACGATTTCTTAAATAAATTGTTACCAAATAAACCGAAATTTCCAAATCAATGAAATTTTCCCTTCCCTTTCTTGAAATTTTATAATCACATGCGTATACGTTGTTAAAATCCATTCATCCACGATATGGATTCATTAGTTGACAGAGTGGCGATAGAACTGGGAATTCAGGCAAATCAGAGAAATATCAGGGAATTTTTAAATTTATGAGTTTCCCTTCTTGCATTCCCCGTGCGGTTGCGGACGCCGCCTTATTGGTAAAAAAAATCTTCAAACTTCATTCTGACCGCATCCTTTACAAACATGATTTTTTTTCTGGCCTGGCGTTTTTGTTAACAAAATATATTAGAACCCTTATTTTATTTGCATATTATTTCTGTTATACTTTTAGTTATCATATAACCTAAGACGCGGTCACCGGTAGCCTTACTGTTAAAAAAAATTCTCTAACTTCTATCTGACTGCATCCTTTACATACATGATCATTTTTCTTCTTGTCTTGCGTTTTTTGTCAACATAATATATTAGAATCCTAAATTCATTAATATTTCAAATTGATTCCGTCAGATTTTTTTGTTTTGATTAACCCTTTACAGCGCTATGTTACAAATGTACAACAAATCTATAGGCATCCATAAGTGAAAAAGCTCATATCTTGTACTTATTTTGTACTGTCATTGACATTTTACTAAACACAATTAACTTAGATATGTGTTTTTGATTTATATATTACAGGGTGGCCACAAAATTCAGAAAAAAAAGTTCCCTGATAGATTTCCAAAAAATTCTCTGATTTTAAGGCAAACTTTTTTTCAAATTTCCCCAATTTTCTTGGGTTTTCCAGATGTCTAGACACCCTGATCAAATAGAACATGCATTCTAAAGAGATAATATGCAATTTTTTTAAAAATAGTTTTGCTGGTAATGAAAAGTTTAAATTATTCCGTAACATTAAACTTCTAATGGCTAACCACTACAAATCTCCATGCAAATAGAGCCAAAATATGGATGAACGTGCCTTAAACAATAAAAAATTCCCTTGATTTTCATTAAATTTTAAAAAGTTCCCTGATTTTTTCCAGAATCAGAAAGCTCCCTGACATTTCAACTGAATTCAAAGTTTTACCAGTTCTGTGGCCACTCTGTATTAATAATCAGAGTATATTTAATACAAATCATATAAAGAATTGAAACATCCTCCTCCTCTAGAAAAGAAATCTGAATGTGCTACAGCATACATTCAGGTAAAACCTCAACCTCTTCCCTGGCTGCGCCACTGGTAAAAAAAAAGAAGTTTGCAATGAATGGCTACTAAACTAAAAGTGTCGTTAAACAACGTAGAAAGAAGTGCTGCACAACTGGTCATCCAAGAATTCCAAGATGTCTTTTCCCGCACATCTTCGGATGTCGGACAAACAAGTTTGACGCAGCATAGAATTGATACAGGAGACCACCCACCTAATCAAGCAACACCCAAGACGACTACCGTTTGGTAAACAAGAAGATGTTGGAACACTTTTAAAGGAAATGCAAGATAGCGACGTGATTGAACCGTCAGCCAGCCCTTGGGCCTCTCCCATCGTCCTGGTTCAGAAGAAGAATGGTTCAACTAGATTTTGCATCGATTATCGGAGGTTGAATGATGTCACGAAAAAGGACAGCTACCCTCTTCCTAGAATCGATGACATTCTAGACATTCTTTCTGGAAAAAAGTGATTTTCGACACTAGACTTAAAGAGTGGATATTGGCAGGTTGAGATACACCCTGATGATAAAGAGAAGACAGAATTCACAACCGGGCAAGGACTTTGGTAGTTCAAGGTGATGCCTTTTGGATTATGCAATGCTCCAGCAACATTCGAACGCCTCATGGAAACAGTGCTAAGAGGTCTTTCCTACGAAGCCTGTCTCGTTTACCTCGATGACATCATTATCGTGTGGCGAAGTTTCGAGGAACATCTTGAAAATTTTAGGAAGGTGCTGAGGAAATTAAAAGACGCCAAGGAGTACGTCGAGGATCTTCAGGCACTGTTTGGAGATGTGCACTATTTTGCCCGAGAGCGGATCCACGTGGTGACGGATAAGATGAAGACCAGATACGACACGAAGGCTACAGGACATCAATTCCACGAAGGTGACAAGGTTTGGCTCTGGAACCCGAAACGACAAAAAGGACTCTTTCAATAACTTCAGTCTCACTGGGATGGTCCTTACTCAGTCCTCAACCGGCTGAATGATGTCGTGGTCCGAATACGTAAGTCACCAAATTCTAAACCTAGAGTCGTTCATTACGACAGGTTAGCCCCTTACTATGGCCATAGTTTGTAATCCCCCTAATGTATAAAGTGCAAATAGTCATTAAGACCATGGTCACATGTGTATATAAATTTTTAAGTTTATTGTTTATTTAATTATTTATTCAGTAATTTTTCCGTGTTTCTGTATATAAGTTAGTAAGTTTTATAGTTTAGTAATGAATACAGTGTTTGCTATTGCTTTGAAAGTAAGCCTTCCTTTCCGGGAACTGTACTGCCCGGAACATATAGTCCCTTGGGAGGGGGACAATGTTACGAATTTTTGTATATTTGTAAATATTTCGCAGTGTTAATTTTGTAAATAGTAAAATTTATGTACATTTCGCATAAGGCAGTGCAATAGTTCGTTGTTAGTTTGCTTCCCCGCAATGTGTGTCTCAATGCTTGATAACGAGTTTTACAGAGGTAACGCTGGGAAGCGAGTTTTACAAGGAGCAGGGCATTAACATTATGGTAATGGCAATCTCGCCAAATTGGCGAGATAGAGCCAAGCTGGCGACATTTTCGGTCCCCATGTACATGTATAGGACTTTTCGACTACGTTCTGGAAAGTTCTCCAAATATCTACCTCTAGAAGATTCACGTATGTTCGCCTTCCCTATAAAAGCTCAAGAGAGCAAGGTGATGGAGTTAGTTGTTAGCTGAGTCCGTTAGTTGACTGAAGTTAGTCAGTGAGTTGACTGGAATTACTGAGTCTCAGTGAACATTCCGAGTAGTTCTAAAGCAAACTGTATTGCATTGTTTTTTGCAGCGATATGAGCAGTTGTGTTGTCAAGTTTTTAACTGCTGTTTTGTGCTCTATTGTTGTGAAAAGAGCTGTATTCTGTCTACTAGAACGAGAAGTTCTTCACTGAGTCTCAGTGAACATTCCTGAGTAGTTCTAAAGCAAACTGTATTGCATTGTTTTTTGCAGCGATATGAGCAGTTGTGTTGTCAAGTTTTTAACTGCTGTTTTGTGCTCTATTGTTGTGAAAAGAGCTGTATTCTGTCTACTAGAACGAGAAGTTCTTCACCGAGTCTCAGTGAACATTCCTGAGTAGTTCTAAAGCAAACTGTATTGCATTGTTTTTTGCAGCGATATGAGCAGTTGTGTTGTCAAGTTTTTAACTGCTGTTTTGTGCTCTATTGTTGTGAAAAGAGCTGTATTCTATCTACTAGAACGAGAAGTTCTGAAGTTGCAAGAGAATCTGAAGAGTTATATTGGAATAAATTTCTGCAAGTGTTGATCTGCTTTGGCTTTAAATCTTTCGAACCCATCCAACGCAACAATATTAAATGAGGCAAAAAATCGTTTTCTTAAAACATGTCAAGCATAGCAATTGGCAGGGGGAAAAAATGCATGGACTTTTTTAAAAATTCAATGACCCTTTACTTGAATGTATGTAGCCAGTAGAGCATTCAGATTTTTTACAAAAAAAAAAAAAAAAATAATAATAATCATGTACAGGATCTAACCCTTTTTGCATATTAATGCCTATAGATTTGTTGCACACCTATAAATCTACAACAGTGCTGTAAAGGGTTAAGAAAAACAAAAGAATGATGGAATCAATTTCAAATGTTAAGGAATTTAGGGTTCTAATATATTCTATTGACAAAAAACACAAGACAAGAAGAAAAACAATCATGTCCGTAAAGAATGCAGTCAGATTTAAGTTTGAGGATTTTTTTTTTAACAATAATGCGCAGGCGATCGCGAAGCCAGAGTTCATCCTAAAAATGAAAAAGGGCAGGGCGCTATTTTCCAAAAAAAGGGCAATTCCTGTTTACAAGAGCACTTTTATGGCAAATTGCAGAAATACGCGTTTTCTGCCACAATTTCAATATTGTTATACTTTTCTACCACAATAAATAATTTTCAATATTCTGAAGGAAAAAAAATAATGCAAAAATCCATGAATCAAAAACTCGCTCAGATACTTAAAAGACATCAAAATACTGATAAAATGCTTCAGTCATAATTCTGAGAAAATTATTAAAATTAAAGTGCAATATACACAGTAAAATTTTCATCAAATAGTAATTTTTATAAAATTATCAATTTACAATACAGTAAAATTAAGATAAGAATGTTCTAGTATAATAAAAATGTTTTAAGATAAGAACTTTTCACTCTTTAAAATTTTTTTAAAGTTTGAATGTATCAACCTTAAACTTCATCTCTTAGGTTTGCCATTGTTAGATAGAGAATAGAGTTTCTTCAAATTTAACATTATTCATTGTGGGATATCGCAAGGAGTATTCCGACTAAAGAATTTGGACTATGTCCTGAAATTTGCGCATTTTTTTTAATTTCCAAAGCGGATCAAATTTAGCGTCAAAACGGCGATTTTTTTGCCGTGCATGCCGCTATTATGTAAGCTGTATAAAGGTTTTAAAAAATGGGAAATAATCTGGGATTTTGATTGCATTCCTGTTATGTTCAATTTTAAATATGAAACGGATGTTTTGAAATTAATTGGTAACAGGTAAACTATCAAAAACACTCCCTAAATTTAACAGGAGGACATCGCGATTACGCGTGTCCAAACGGAAATATTCTTTTTAAATTCTTAGTGTAAACATTTGATGGTTATACACCTTTAACTAAGTTAATCAAGTCTTTCAAATTCCTTTCTTCTCTATTTTGAAGGAGGCATAGTAAAAATCTAGCTAAATACACTTAATCAAAACACGTACGAAATGGCCATCGGAGTTTACTAATGTGCACTTGGAAAATGTAAGACGGCTCCCTACAATCCACCTACTAATGAAGCACGTTATATGGACATCTACTCAATGGTTTCAGTCCCTGATATATAGGTTGCGCGTTTGAACATGAATGAGCATGCGCGACAGGCGATTTCAGTAGGGGTGATCCACATATTGCGTACTGTTGGGAGGGAAAAAACGAAAGTTTTTCGAATTCTTTCAGGATGAAATTTTTTTCTGAAAAAGGGCAGGAAGGGCGCTATTTTTATAGAAAAAGGGCAGGCAGAGCGCTATTTTTATAGAAAAAGGGCAGGCAGGGCGCGCTGCCCCTCGAAAAATGCCTAGGATGAACTCTGGCGAAGCTATAAGATAGCCAAAAATCTAACAAAAATAATGTGAAAATAATTGTTCTAAGCATAACAGTAATTTCAGAAAGTAAAAAAAAATAAAAAATAAATAATGCATATACATGAACATGCGGTTGTGGGCCGAGGACAGGGGATTGGCCAAATACAATATTATCTTTCCGACCAGAGAGGACTAGAGACTTCCCTCCAATCTGATCAGGAGAGGAGATGAAATTTTTTACACAGATGGTTCAAAGACATCTTATGGCACTGGTTCAGGTGTCTTCTGTCCTAACAGAAAAATAAAGCTATCTTTCTCTCTGGGCAAGTTGGCTACTGTATTTCAGGCTGAGGTTCTTGCAATTACGGCAAGTGCCTACAATTGCCTAGATAGGGGGGTTGTTAAGAGGGTCATAAAGATGTTCTCTGACAGCCAGGCTACACTAAAGGCTTTAAAGAGTCACTGCTTTACCTCTAAAGCAGTGTGGGAATGCCATAATGCACTTGAAGACCTGGCTGAGGGTAACAAGGTCTCTTCACTGGGTTCCTGGTCACTGTGACATTGAAGGTAATGAAATGGCAGACCAATTAGCTAAACAAGGATCTGAATTATCCTTTGTTGGTCCAGAACCTGTTTTGGGTCTGCCCCACAATGCGGTCAGGAAAACTATCAAAATCTTTTTATCGACTGAATCCTATCAAGCATGGCTTGAATCTAAAGATCAAAGACAAGCCAAAGAGCTCAATCAACAGTCGCCCTGGAATAGATCGAGGGAGCTATTAAAATTGAGCAGAAGAGAGATAAAGGTTGCTGTAGGGCTCTTAACAGGACACTGCACCTTAAATAGACATTTTAATCTGCTAGGTGTTGTGGATGACCCACTATGCAGAGGCTGTCGTATGACAGAGGAGAGCTCTACACATGTGTTATGTGAATGTGACTACTACTCTGCCCAAAGATTTGAACATCTAGGATACCATTGTATCGACCCCTGGGAATTATCAAATGTTCCAATCAGGTCTATACTGAAATTTATTTCAGCAACCGGTCTTCTTTAGATCAAATAGGGGGTTTCAGTACAATAGACTTCAGTCGCGGTGCTGGTACTCGATAGTCACTCCCATTCACAAGTCATTGGCTCAACTGCTGAGAGTAGGAAAAGGTCAGAACTTCATACTTCCAAATCGGCCAACTAGCCAGATATTGAGAGACTTTACAAAAAAGCACATGAAAAAACCTGTATTATTCAACGCATCGACGACACGGAATCCACTTCTTGTGACGCGAGCCGGGATAGATGTTCGCACCCGCAAGGGGAATGCAAAAAGGGAAACTCAAAAATTTCAAAATTCCTTGACTAAAGAGTAATTTTACGAAATACCTTGACATTTGCCTGAATTCCCGATTCTGTCACCATCCTGTTTAAGCTACATTCAAAGTAATTAAATTGCCTCAAAATTAAAATTATTCTATTATTTATAAATTTAGATACAAAATTGAAATTCTAATTATTCTCAGGGGTGGGAAGTGCAAAAGCCCAGTTTGGAGCAATTTTGGAGCAGCAAAATTTAACATTTGGAGCAGATTCGCAAAAAATTGGAGCAGCAAAATTTAACTTTCGGAGCAGAATAAGAGAAAATGTAGCAGCAAAATTCGAAGATATTAGTAGCAGAAATATAATAAATTGTATCTGATTTAATTTTTCTACATAAAACACATATTAATAAATATAAAATTATAAGATATACATAAAATTACAACAAAAAATATAATTTGTAAATTTAAAAAAAAAAAAAAAAAAAAAAAAAAAAACATTTATACTTATTAGCATTTGACACTTCACGAACGGGTTTGCTATGCAAAACCAAGCTCTCTTTGCACACTAAAAGTTTCATTGTAACACAAACACAGCTCGCTTAGATCTCTGAAAAGTTTAATTGCTACTCAAGCACAAGCTCGCTGAAAATTAATTGCTATGCAAGGACAGGCTCGCTTCACTCTCTAGAAGGTTCATTAGAGCCCCCTCCCCATCGAGAACCGAAAAATGTGCCCACCGATACAATAACACAACCCCAATCACCCCTCTGAATTATTTTTACAAATATTTATGAAAAGCAAAATTAGAAGGCAAAAACTACTTATGTTGAAAATTTCAGAGCTCTAGATCTATTAGAAGTCGCTTTGTAAAAATATTAATTAAAAACAAATTAAAATTTTTAAATTCTGTGTTTCAAAAGTCTAATTAGAAGTCCAAACCTACATAGGTTGAAAATTTCAGAAGTGTACCAATATTTTAAATCGCTTCGTAAAAAAAAATTATAAAAAAAAAAAAAAAAAAAAAAATTTGACATTCTGTTTGTCAAATGTACAATCTGAAGGTCAAAACTACTTACGCTGAAAATTTCTGAGTTGTAGCCTTATTAGAAGTAGTTTTGTAATTTTTTTTAATTAAAAAAATTAGTTAAAAAACTAATTAAATTTTAACATTCCGTTTTTAAGAAGTCAAACTAAAAAAAGACCAAAACTACTTATGTTGAAAATTTCAGAGCTGTACCTCTATTTGAAGTCGGTTGGCAAAAAAAATAATTAAAAATTAACTAATTAAAATTTTAACATTCCGTTTATCAAAGTGCAATCAGAAGGCCAAAACTACTTATGTAAAAAATTTTATGTTAAGTTATACACCTATTTTAAGTAGCTTTCTACAGATCCACACGCTCTTTGTTTTATTATTATAACTCATTTAAATAAAAATAGCAATTTGCAAGCCTTAACTTTCCAAAAATAGCAATACAGTAAAATGGGGTGAATCGGAACACTTTTCAACTTTCAAAGTAATAATCGGTTGTAATAAGATCGTTAAGGAACATATTTTTGACATAGAAACTTGGGTCTTACCTTCTTTGAGAATTAACCCAAAAATTTTTGTAAAAACTAGGACTTTAATTTATTTTGAATTTTTTCCTGGTGTTCCGATTCACCCCGCAGAAAGAGGTGAATCGGAACACTCGTTACAATTTATGTCTGATCTTATTTAAATGTTTACAGGGTGACAAAAAACAAGTAATAATGTATTGTGGTAAATAGGAACATAAAATTATCATAAAAAAATCATTTAATATGCCGGATAAAATTTGTGTTTGTCAATTATTGTCAAAAAACAAATCATATGTTTGAAAGCGTATCAACTCTTATATAACTCTCCTATAACTCATCCAAATAGTCGTTAAAATCAAAAATACTTTTTAATCCACTTTATGTTTGCGTGTCGTATGATTGCAAATTCTTTAAAATATCTTGAGAAAGGAGAAAAGCATCCTCATTTGTTTCAGAAAATCTCTTCGTTCGTAAGCGCTTTTTGTAAAACACATTTATATAGCAATAATCTTGTGGGTGTAAAACTTTTCTCACATAGAGTCTTCATACATTTTTCCATAGAACTTAGAGATAACGAAGTCATGTAGAGAAAAAAACACTGGAACAATCGGGTTTTCTGCCATGCGGAAACTAGGCTCCTCTTATGACATTTATTCAAGCCTGCAATCTTGATTACTGTCTTGAAGGGAGTAATTAGACTCTTATTCAGTCGTTGAATCTTGTGTGAAACATAATCTTGTCAAAAACAGTTTTTTAATATCACTTTTCAAGTGTTCCGATTCACCCCGCAAATCTCAAAATCGAGACGAGGCAAAACATAAAAATTCGTAAAATAAAAAGTTTTTAAAACCAAGTTAAATTAAGTATGGCATGCTGTTGTGGATGTTTATACTTATCTAAAAATATATTAGTTAAGTCTATAACTGGTACATATTATTAATTACGGGATAAGTTTTGGAGAGGTTAAAACTCATTGGATTGTATGCAAGCTGTTTCAGAATTTTTTTTTAAAAAAAAGGACAGTGTTGAAAACCCCACAAAACATGTTCCAAGATTAAAAGCATGTTAACCAAATGAAAAATATATATATAATTAATAAAACTGCTTTATTTGTGTAAAATAATAATTTCTTTGTAATTTCATGAAGTTTCATTCCGATTCACTCCATTTTACGGTACAATAAAATTAAAATAAGAATGTTTCTAAATTTGTGTGTATGTTGTAAAATTTTGTGAATTTTTTTATTTTCCTAATCGGGTCAAATTCTACGTCAAAATGACGATTTTACCCTACATGCCGTTCTATAAACTTATAAAAAAAGTATTATTTTTATTTTTTTGAAATCGGAAACATTCCGGGATTTTGATTACATTTCAGTGATACTTTATTTCAAATGTAAAACGGACGTTTAAAAGTTAATTACCAACAGCCAACAAGTAAAAATTACAAAAAACAACCCTAAATTTAATAGAAGGCATCGTCATTACGCAAATCCGAGCGGAAATATTCTTTTTAAATGCTTAGTAAAAACATTTGATGGTTATACACCCTTAACTTTCCAATTCCTTTCTACTTTATTTAGAGCAAGAGGATGTGATAAAAATCCGGCGAAACACACTTAATCAAGGTACGTGCGAAATGGTCATCTGTGCTAATTAGAAATCGGAAATTTTGAGGCTGCCCCTTAAATTCTATCTAGCAATGACGCACGTGATATCAGCACTCGGCGATTTCAATTTGTCCAGTTGCAAGACGCGTTTGAACATGAATGCGCATGCGTAAATGCCGATTTCAGAGATTGCACGTGATTTTCCACATATTGCATTCTGTTGGGGGAAAAATCGAATGTTTTGCAAATTCGTGCGAAAACGGCCATTGAGGTTGCCGTAATTTCGTCTCCACATAGATTTGACATGAGCGAGATGGTTTGGCGCTTTAGCGTGCGCGTTTAAAAGAAGATTTAAAGCAAAATTGGCGCAGAATTGTACTTAAATGTGGTTTTGTAGCAGGTTGGCGCAGGATACCACTTTTGCAGGGGTCAAAGTGACAAAATAAGAATATATAGGATTTTTTCAAAAAAAATATAGGACAATATAAAACATCAAATAACTGCACACAGTTGCTACTGAACTTCAAAATTAACTCTTTATAGATTTATATACTCGTTATATTGAATTTAAGAGAATAGAAAACACACCTTTAAAAGAAAGAAATCGCCTGATCCTGAATATGTGATCCGTTATTGCATCAATATTCCATCCCTAAACCAAATTTTATTAATTACATTATTTGCAATCATGAGTCTTTTGCTTCCAGCATTTTTAACTGATCCAATTTCTTTAAGTATTTTCTTTTTATCCCTGTTTGCAGTCTTTTGTTGATTCAAATTTACTGTTCAGTGTCGGCTGGATTGGCGGCGAAAAGTGGGAGATTTATCGCCGAATGTGGCAAACCTGGCACTTGGTTTTAAAGCAACCCTAGTGATCGTTTGAATTTGACAACACAACGAATTATGTAATTTTCAATTTTGGCGACTTTTATGAAAAAATCGTGGCTAATATTCCGAATCCGGTACGAATTCTGCGCCAAGGCGATTTTCGCCAAAAAATGGCAGCCCTGCCATTTTTTTAGAGCAAGATAACTGCCTATGGTTGCCATAATTTGGAGCGGTTTGGTTGTATTCAGATTATCTGGCGCCGTCAGCAACACGAGTGGAGCGGTTTGATGTAAACAATTCGTTGCGCAGAATCCGTACAGGATTCGGAATAAAAAAAATCGGCATTCGACATTATACAGTAAATCTTAACCCTTTTGTTTCCTTCATCAATTATTGACTGAGCACTCAAAATGTTCTTTAGTAGTCCTGCAAGTCAATCCCAAGTTGTTTTTATCCGTTTTTCCCGAGGCAGAGTTTTGTTGTTGCATCTCTCTCTACATTATGGCCAATTAATTTATTACGTTGGAGGAGAAATCAGATCAGAAATTCAAATCCGATTGTTATGGAAATGTTCACATGTTTACAATTCCCGCCGGTCCCGTAGAGTTGAGTTGTAGGTTATGCAGCACTTGACGTCACAAGAGATAAAACGTCGCGCCGCCGTTACAAACATCGTTTTTGTCAGGTCTTTTTCACCTACAATCGCGCCACAGAATCCGAAATATTAAAAAATGGCAACAAACGGAGCCGTTATTACGAATTCGAAGAAAATATAGATCGAATCAATGTATAAATATAGGATATATAGGACAATTGCAAAATATAGGACAATATAGGACGTTTTTACCGATTTTTAAAAAAATATAGGATTTATAGGACATATAGGACGTCTGCGACCCCTGCTTTTGGCGCGCGCTGGCGCAATTGGCGCAGAATTCCCACCCCTGTATTCTGCATGGATTGACCTACACGGCGAAATCGTCACTTATCTTGGATATAACATCAATTCTGTCCATACTGATAGAATTTTATTCGGGCGTTCACCACAAATTCATTTTGTTAAGTAGAGTAAATAAAGCGAAATAATTTGATATTTCAGAATATAACAGTGTATGCTCTGGCACCTTGCACAGCAAAAGATAAAACTTTGAAACAGACAGGCGAAAATTATTGCGGTTCCCATCCAAAACAACAATCTCGCGTGAGCTGTAACTATCGTCGAACTAGCAAAATGACCTCTGTACCAGCCAATATGAACAACTATTTCGGTAGTATTTGCCATTACTTACCTTAAAAAAAAAATCACCGTTTTGAGAAAAATGTTAGTACCTTAGTGCCGATTTTTTTTAGTGCTACCATCGGACAGAATCCAATTTCTTAAAAAATAGTCGCCTCAGTCCAAATATAGTTGGTTTTGTTAAAAATAGTCGTTTTAGGCCCTTTTTTCATTGAAATAGTTGCCATAGCCACCAGGCCACTAAAAAAAGTTGCCTTAGTAGCCTTTTTAGTCGCCTGTGGCAGCCCTGCACTTTGTTTATCAAAAAATATTAATGACAAATTTGAAAAACTTGTCCAACTGTTACCAGATAGTTTAGCATTATTTACCCCCCCCCCCCCACACACACAGGCCAATTAAATAATAGAAAAAAAATTTCACACTTGAATAAAGAGAAATCATAATTAACAATAGAATTTACACAAAAAACAAAGTCATACATTAAACACCAAAGAAATATTGGTAAAGAAAACAGATCAATTGAAGACGCTTACCTGTTACCAGATAGGAATTCATAATCATAGTTGCCACAACACTGAGAAATTCTAAAAAGTTCCCCGATTTGACGGGACATTTTTTCTAATTTCCACAACTTATGTTAATATGAACTATGGTGCTCTAACCCTCCAAATTTCTAACAAAATGGCATATTCCTTGCATCAGATTTGCTCAAAAGCATTTAATAATAAATCGTATTTTCTTAAACAACACACCAAAACAATGATTTATCATAACACATATGGAAAATGAATGGTGCATTGGAAATAATTTTGAATTGACATGGAAGCAAAAAACGTTAAACAGTTTTGTTTTACTTAGAAAACGAAATACAGCGATTTTGAGAATAGAATACACAATAATATGAAAGTAATCGGAAACCTGGTAATAGTATCGCATAGACAAATAGCACATTTTTAAAGAAAATATAATATCAAACATAAGTACAAAAATATAAAAATTACTTTCTTTTATACACAATTAGGTAAACGATCTATCAGTGTGAATTAACGAGTTTTAAAAGATCACACAGAAAAGAAATCTGCTGTCGTCACCAAAAAGCACAGTTTATCACTGATAGGACTGAATTCATTTCTACTACACTGTTATTTCTTATGAACAAACTAATTTTAAGTACTTATGATATTGCCTGTATCACCTAGAAGATTCCTATTCAAATCACAGAATAAAAATCAATGACTTTTAAGGACTTATATAATGTTTTTAAGGACCTTTGAAAATTTATTTTCAGGCATCATGTCGATATATAAATTTTTAACAAAGTACATTTCACTAAAAAAGTTACAAGTAGGTGCATGCGTAACACAGATGTCAGAGTTTCGAAACGGTGCGAATAAGTGGCAGTCGGAAGGGAATAGCAAGTCTGAGTAGTACTGTTATACATTTTATAGATGGGCACATAACATCCGCAAAAATTAAGGACTATTAAAACCTCTAAACATTTTCAAAAATATGAAGCACATTTAATGACCATGGGAACCCTGTTAACACTTTACAGCAAACTAAAACTTTTTCAATTATCAACAAAACGGTCTATTCCTAGTTGACGTTAAAATATCGCCAAGCCGATTTGGCGCTGTTTTGTAGGCGATACAGTTCTAAATTTGGCAACCCCATTTTTTTATTGATGTGCTTTGGCTTCAACCTTTCTTTACCACAAATCATGGAGCTGGTTCGTTTCTCAATTTTTCATATTGGAATTCCGAATTGGCGACATTCTGGCTTTGTCGCCAACTTTTCAAAAGTGCGCCAACCCATAAACGTGAACTAGGAATTTACCTTTATTTCTTCGAAAAATCTCCCACTATGCGACAGTTTCAAGTCTGAAATTTGTTGTTGTATGACACATGTGCAAGTCACATGAATAAGAACCAATCAAATTTCGTTTTCAATTTCCTAATACAATTTTGAAAATAAACAAAAGATGGTTAGAACGGATAAACTGATTAACCCTACCCTACATTAACACTGTTCCTTAGTGAAATCAAACAATAGACGGAAGCTTAGAACAAAGGAATACTTTGCTTTTAGAAACAAATGACCGGCAAATGCAAGGAACAAGTGTTAAATCATAGTCAACTTTTGAATACTACCACAATACATCAAACGAATTAGATTTAATTAAAAAATAAATTAAAAATTAAACTTGGAAACACTGCAAAAGACAGAGTAATTCCTTATGGTCCTGTTCGTACATGAATGATATTGCACAATTTTCTAAAAATTAAATAGGGTTTAATTAATTCACATACCCGACCAAATTGAGAAGGAAGTTCATTCTCATCTCTTGGTTTAGGAGGGGGACTTCTTTCGCGGCTAGGACCCGGGCTTGCACGTCTGTCCCTTCGATCTCGTCCGGATCCACTATCTCGGCCACTGGACCTTCCGCTGTCTCTACGACGGGAGTCGTCATATCTTCCGTAAGACGACATTATTCAGACAAAATTACAAAAAGCTCAAAAGGCTTGAACACAGAAAACTTAGAATTTCTTACAAATCAGCACCATATAGCATTCAATTTGATGGCGGCGCGGCTAACCGAATAGAACCGACTTCAGAAAGACGATATCAATTCTATTGCCAGATTTGATACTAATTTTCGGTACTTTCCCATTTCCTTACAACTTTTTTTTCATTTACAAAATTCTAAAAATTATTTACAAGTAAGAGTGATAATAAGCTTGAGAACTTTAAAAAAAAAACTAACAACATTTATAAATTTACTTTATCAAAAGTTAAATTTAAATGATAAATGTTTAAATGACAGTTAGATGTAGTGACATCATATCGATTGCTAACATATTATAAAAAATAAAATTCGAATCTGTGGTTGGTTAATTATTCAAACTTAAGTATATTATGATTGGCTATATTGATTGATGCCATATACTCAAAATATACTCGAGGGGCATTTTTACTAACAAAACAGCTCAGGAAGGATAAAAGCCGGTTCTAGACATTCCGCTTGGACAGAAAACTGGCTTGTAACGTATGTTCTAAATAGATTTTAGACAATCCGAAATATATTTTGAGCTACTTAAAATTGTAGTTTTTATTTATTAATGGTTTTTAATGATCAAGTTTCGAAGGAATCGTGGTGAAAAGAGTTGACTTTGGTGGGCAGCGAAACGAATAATGGGTTCTATGATGTCAGATACCTCTCGGCTATTCATCTGATAGCAGAATTTCACCAAATCTTTGGCAGGAAAAATATCAACTGAACTGAGTTCAAGTTTGTTTATATTATGATATATTAGAAATTGGAAATTTTCTTTATCTGAACAAATATTTGTCTATTGCGTCAACAAGTAACCTATCTAACTCACTTTTCAAAATTATTTATTAGTTATTTTAATGTGTTTTCTTCATCATGCATGGAATTAACGTTTTCTTTCGTCACATTATTTTTCCTTTGAAACAAATCAAGGTAATTTATCTAGTTTAAATCCATTTCTCTTTATCCCAAATTTAACTGATGTACTTATAAAGGCCTGGAACATTTTAATAACTTTGCTTTATTATTATTATTATTATTTATTTTTTTTAATTTTTAGCCTTTAATTTCATTATGTTAATGGTTTTAAAGCAACTTGAGGTATATTGTGTTAAATGGTGGCACTCGGTGATTTTCAATTTTTTTCGCTGAACGTAAACAATAGCGAACTTCGAAGTTGCAGCAAGCACAGAATGGTGAAAAACGCAGTGATTTCAAATGTCTGGCAAACCCGAAGCAACTACTGGCTGGAGAAAGAAAAAAATGGATAATCGTCATGTGTATTGCCCATTCTTTATTGGTCTTATTTTTGTAAATCAAAAGTGTTTGGAAACTGTGTGAAGCATTTATGCTTGATTTTTATTTTCTACTTCCAATATCTTCCTCCAGTATGTACTTTGCCTTCAAAAATTCAAGTCAATAAAATAGAGCTTGTATTATAAGTTATATTTTCTAAGTTTTTAGAATAATATTTAATTATAAATGTGAATCATTAGTATGTGTGACTTTTTTGTAGATCTCAAGACACTTTTCGTTGAGTAGTTCAAAGCAAGTTCAATTTTTCGAAAATTCTACTGAAGCTATTCATGATATTACAGATGAATCGAGACTTCTAGTTGGAGGTAATAAGATATCCAGCTACAAACTGGATCTTTAAAATAATATTTTTTATGCCTAATTTTGTATACTTATTCCTAAAAATTGTTTCCCTTTTCTGAAACCTCAACAGAAGTATTTTAATTTTTAATGAAATCTTTTATTAGTTGAAATTTTCCGTTTACTTACTATATGTTTGAGCCAAAACTAGTTGGGGCCATCTACACATTCCTTGAAAAGCAGGACACAAAATTCCTCACCTTAAATTTTTCACACCAACAGTTAAATCAGTAGCTGATTATTTTTTAAACATGTTTATCTCAGAATATTGAAGTTATTATTGCCACCTGTATATATAGATGAGTTCATTATATTAGTTTAATATTTTCTAAAATAAAATTTGATTATTGTAATGGAATTGTTTTATACTTTTTAATTACTATTAAGATTTTCTTATTATATATATATTTTTCAATTTCAGGTTTTGGGTTATGTGGAATTCCTGAAAATCTCATATCAGCTTTAGTGCAAAAAGGTCTGAAGAATTTAACAGTTGTCAGTAATAATGCTGGAGTTGACAATTTTGGTTTGGGACTGTTACTTCAAAACAGACAGGTGTGGATTTTCTTTAACTTGTCTCTTTGATGTAAAATATAACTAAACTACATAAATTCATTAAAAAAAATTTCTCCTTTCAAGCATTTAACACCCAATATCAAATCATGTAAAAGATTAAAACTGTTCCATATAAGTCAGTCAATTTTCGATTATAAATTGTTTTGATTGCAAGAAATGTAAACTATTAAAAAGTTGCATTTATGATTGTTGCAGCTTGACAGTAATAGTATAATTTTTTTATTAGAACCCAATTTAAAACCAAATTATCTTCATCATTGTCTTATAAAAATATACTAGTACAGTGGAGCATTGATTAACCAAAACAATTGTAGTGTGGAGTGTCAGATAAACAATCATTTACAAATCATTAGATCATTACAAATAATTGTATTAGTGTCACAGCAATATGGGGGGGGGGGGGGAACCTGCTATTTAACATAAAACTGTGGTGGGTTTAATCCAGGTTTGGTGAGGTTTAAACCAACTGTTTTTTTAAAAGAATAATTTAAAATTGTATTTTTATTTATTTATAATTAGATTTTTCAATTTATTTTATGTTGTAAATAACTTCTTCTTGATCAGCTCAACTTTTCTTTCTATTATTTTCTTAGAAAACTTAACTAAACTTAGAAAATAATAACTCACTTAAAAATAAATGTTGTAATTAAAGACTCTTGAAGTTTTTATAAGTATCAACAATAAGTTTTTTGTATTAAACTAATAGATATAATAATGTTTATAATAATTCAAAATTATTAATTAAACTTAAATTATATACTGCATTTTAAATTTGTTTCTAAAATAGAGGTTTCGTGTTTTAATAACTTGTTTCTAAAAATATCATTTTGAAAAACTTATCACCATTACTGATGAATCTAAGAGCAATATCCCATGTATTATATAGTAAACAATTACTATTGTATACATTGAATTTAAAAAATAGTATCTCTAAATGAAATATTAAAATTTAATATGATTCGAATTTCCACATTAGTAGCAACAATTGTTTATTTTCTTAGTTTAAATTATTTTCAGAAGGAATATTAATTATTATTTGAACATTAATTATTTTTGTTAATGAAAATGTTTATTTATAAACATTTATGTATGTAATTAGAAAACTGAACAGTTTTGGTTAATCAAGGGTTGGGGTTGATTGTGGTATTTGAATAATAATCCATGTTCTACTCATCTACTGTAGTTAATAACATTTAAAAGTTCTTTGATGTAACATTTAAATAGTGTAATCACAAATGTAATGTTATATTTAGATTATGTTTCATATTTCCCTCTCAAACTATTGATATTATCTTACAACTAACAATAGCTATCAGCTTTTCTAAAGATTAAAATTAAAAATGCTTGTAACTGTCAGGATTTTAATTTGTCAGTTAATATATTTCACATAGTAAGAAGTTGTTTAGCACAAGATTAATCTGTATTACATTTTAATTAATAATTACAAAAAAGTAACTTGTTTTTATTTAAGATTTATTCATCTTAAGGAAAAACAAACATGTATAATTGCATTAATCAGAATAGTTTGGTATGAAAATAAAATTGATTAATATGTTGTTTACAATAAAATACTATTCAATAACATTATTTTATTTTATGAACAAGTATTTTTTTCTATCCTTTCCCTACTTCTTGAAGATAAAACGAATGGTGGCATCATATGTTGGGGAAAATGCAGAGTTTGAACGACAGTACTTATCTGGTGAACTGGAATTGGAGTTTGTGCCTCAGGTACTTATTTTTAAAAGTGTCAAAATTGTAAAGTGAAATGTTGTTTAGTTACATTTTATTTAACTTTGGTTTATTTCATTTTATACCTTATAAAAGATATACAAGCCATTCTCCCGAAACAGGAAAAACACATGTCACAACATTATACCACTTTAAAAGCAAATATGAAAATAATTAATAGCCTTTTAATAACTTTTCCATGTTAGAGGCTAACCTTCTCATCAACAACATATTGAATTTTTCTTATGTAAATGTATTTAAAAGTATATCAAACGTCCAAAAGTCATTATCTTGGCTTGTCACTAGAGTCATCTATGCTGTTATAAATGTTAAATAAATTAATAATAGAACTAATTTTTCAACTACTATTAATGTAGTACATTTATAATAAAGTGTTTTATACAATGGAAAATAATTTCATTATTTTTTCATAGTTGGAAAGTTATAAAATGTTTGTCACTAAAAAAAGCGTCATTTTCCTGGCATATTGCATTAGACTCAATATTTTAACTACAGATGATATCAGTGTTCTATTTTTTGGAGCAATTCCAAGAATTTTTATTTCTTTAGTAAGCTATATGAATAATTATTCCGAACTGGCACCTTTTTCTTTTTGATGAAATTGTGAAGCTCTTTGCCATCAAAGTTTTGTTTAGTTAGAATCATTTTCCTGGCATCTACAGAAAATACTTAGGCCAGTAAAAAATTGTTTATATTACAATATAAGATACATAATAAAGTTAACTTATGGAAAATATATACATATACTTAAAAAAAATCTAACAGACTATGACAGCTTCTAATGATACAAGTTTCATCATTGTCCTGGCAAATAAAGAACACAACAGCAAACCAGGATAATGATGCTTGTTATTTATTCAAAATAAAATTTAAATCGACACAAGTTTAAAAGTACCCCACTATTATTGTAATTTAATAATAATTATTATTTTTTTTTTTAAAATTTTAATTAGCATTTTTATAAGTTACTGGTTTTTGAAATGAATTGGACACAAAATGACTTCAGTCGAATTGTGGGTAACTATATTACTGGTTGATTGACTGGCATTGCCACTGTTGCTGTTGAATCACTTACTTGACTCCCAATTGTAAGATTCATCAATAAACCCTTATTTAAACTTTGAAGTAATATCTATTCTCTGCAAATAACCAATTTCGTCTGGTCGTTATATTTTGCACAGAACATCAAAATCATATTCATCAGGCATCAAATCATGCAGGGAATTGTCTAATGCTTTCATATCACCAAAACTTTCTGTTAATTTACTTTGCAGACACCTCACGTCTTTGGTTGAAGTATTATCGTTCGTTTAATTTTTAAATGAAGTAAATCACTTTCTTCTTCTTCAAACAGTTTTTATTTTTGTTTTAATAAACTCAAAAATTCGAACATTATGATCAAACTTTTTTTGTTATGCATTTCAGACCTCTACAAAAAGTCTGTACTTGTCTTCATCTTATTCATGTGTATTTAAAGTGTATTATTTCTTTTCCTAGTAGTGGGTTTTCAGTACCAAATGTAAAACAAAAGCAGTTTAAATGTTGAAGAAAACACAATATAAACAAAACATGAAAAACATCTATGAATACGAATACAGAGTTGAGTTGTCTTTGGATGTCGGACCTTCACAGTTATCTAATATGGCCAATAAAACTGGCTGTTGAAAACAGTTTTGATTTCTCTGCAAATGGTTGACAAGATAATATGCTAGTACAAAAATTTTAATGTCAAATTTTAACTGAAAACATTTGTTTTCTTTCCCTGAGTGAAAATAAAGATTTCTTGAAATCCTTTATATTTGTTAAAATTTTTTTCTCAAAAACAAGGTTGAAGTATCACATTGATAATCAAATAATTTTTTTTTATTAAAGTATACTTTAAATCTTGTGCTTAGATGGAAAATAAGTCTAGTCCCACAGTAAAATATACCATTTGATTTTAAAAGGTAGACTGCTAGTAGCAATATGATTGAGCAAGAATATCAGAAATTTTCACTGTCACTTAGCTGGTATTCTTTTTTGATACCACTTAATTGATGTTTATTTAAGAGAGAGATATTTGGAAAGAATGGCAATGTGAATACCATATAAATATAATAGTTTGTTGGATTATTACCAAGCCACGTTAAAAATTTTAACAGATATCTACAAAACCTGCACCATATATTCAAGAATATCAAAGGCAAACATGCATTAAAAGCTATTACGTATTTCTGCTGGGATTAATGATAATTTTCAGATTTTAACTGACTTTGCTTTCTCCATAAAGTAAGTATAGTGCAGAAACTAATAAAAATCAAGAAAGTATTAAATTTTATTTTGGAAAATCTCTAGCATTTTTTTAGATAAAAATAATTATAAAACATAATAATAATACATCAATGATATCTAAATGGCAGCAGAAGTGCCAGTGGCTGCTAAAGTCTGTTTTTTGCAGTCAGGATAAGTTTGATGATGTTCTTCCACCATGTGTAGCAAGGCTCGTAGTTGGTTCTCATAAGAATCATAGTTATTTGTTATTTTCCCATTAAACTCTTTAATGAGGGCACTAAACCTCTTTCAGCCTGCTCTACAAATTGATGAGAATCAACAATTTAAAATTTTTACACCATCATTTCTCCTGATTTGAATTGTCAAAATTAAATTTAGTTTGTGATGTTTCGAGTCAAGGTAGTTAATTGTTTCTTTATGACACATCAGTTTATGTTTGAAAGTTCTAACTACAATTCTGGGGTTTATTGATTGTTTATGTTACATCTTATGAGTCAGGATATTTATGTGAAGAAGATTTTTCTTAAATTTGTTTCTTTAGTTATATATTTAAAAAAAAAAAAAAATCTAAATGCTTTTCCACTTAGGTTATTATTCCTTTTCCATCTTAACTTTATAGTAGAAATTCTTCTTTTCCATAAACTAGCCTTTATTGGCTTTACTTTCAATGATGCATAAATCTAGTAAAATTAGTAGTATTTTAGGAAAGTAATATTTAAGGAAATAGATTTTAATATTAATATTTTTTGTACTTGAAAGGGTACTTTAGCAGAAAAAGTGAGGGCTGGTGGTGCTGGCATTCCAGCTTTTTTCACCCCTACTGCCTATGGTACTCTTGTTGAAGAGGGTGGTGTTCCTGTTAAATATAATGCTGATGGGACAATAGCATTAGCGAGTGAATCAAGAGAGGTATTATGTCGTTTTGTACTTCTGCCCATTTTCATTTCCTTTTTTATACAAGTTTTATTTTCTATTGAATTTATTGTAACCTTTAATGAAAATAGATTAAGTTATATTAATTCTTTTTGTTATCTTAGTGAGTCAAGTAAGTAACTAACGCAATTGATGTTTATCCCTTTTATACAATTTTCTTCTAGTTTCATTTAAATAAGTAGTTGTTTGCTTACTATAAAACTATATAGTTTTTTTAATTTATTATTTTTGCGTATTAATTTATTCTGGGGC
Source organism: Linyphia triangularis (assembly GCA_963978545.1). Classification (NCBI taxonomy): domain Eukaryota; kingdom Metazoa; phylum Arthropoda; class Arachnida; order Araneae; family Linyphiidae; genus Linyphia; species Linyphia triangularis. The sequence continues at coordinate 53,006,585 of OZ021728.1, forward strand.
AATGTAGGAATATCCTCATAGCCTTGCCTGCAGGTATTGAATTTAGGGGTTTTAAAAGGTTGAACTGCAGCTGGTAGTTGGGATTTTTGCCATCTGTGAACGTAATTTAACAAGAGGAAAATATTTTCTAATATGAACATGCAAAATTGAATATCATATTATCGTTACTATTTGAAAATGTATGTGTATTGAAAGAAGCTTTACAAGAATATCTATCTGGACATTGTGTTATCCTTGAATAGTTAAAAAGAATTAAAATTCATTTAGTTAAAGATAAATGTTTAAATACATCTGTACCTTGGAGGTAAAGAACACCATGTCCATTTTTTTATTAATTGTCATTAATAAATACTATGATCGATACTTCCAATCACTTATCAATGCTCAATGGGAAAATCTTTCATTAAGCTGTTTCTATAAGTAATGAAGAAACAAATTTTAATAGCTCAAGTTATGGAAAATTGGCTCTTCTGAATAAATGCAAAAATGTGACATGGTATCCTTTACCTCCGGGGTACAGATATAGACTCTGAATAATATGTACAAATACTTTGACAATTAAGTAATCTTGCTCAATGCTTCTCAAATACTTTTTGCTCCAAAACTTTTGCTAAAACCTCATATTAAATTTATTATTGGTCAGCATGAAGTTTAATTCATAAACATGTGTTTTATTTATTGATTAGTACACCTACTACTTTTGCAGGTTAGGGAATTCAATGGCAGGCCATATATCCTAGAACAAGCAATTACTGGTGATTTCGCCCTCATTAAAGCTTGGAAAGCTGATAAGTTTGGAAATTTACTTTTCAGGTTAATATTTCGTTACAAGATCTATACAAATTATACATTAGATATTACTGAAATAAAGTAAATGCTTTTCTCTAAAAAAATTCTTACATAGGAAATCTACTCCGAATTTCAACGTACCAATGTGCAAGGCAGCAAAAATTACAATTGCTGAGGTTAGTGTTATTTTTTTTATTATATTAATTTTGTTTCAAAACCTGCAAATTCATACATGTGCATATAAAAGTGTCTCTTACTCTTCATCAATATAGTATTAAAAATATATATTTTATTTATGTGGTCATTAATTTTAAATATTTATATGATCGTCCATTGTAAATTCTTAACTTATTTTATCAGAGTTAGCTAACTGATAATTTTTTATGTTATTAGAAGTTTTTTTAATCTCTTAGTAGTATTTGATTATGAATATTCAATTAAATGAGCTTGAATATTTCCATATACTAATTAGGATTGTTCTATATTTTTCTATATAATTTTGAATTTTCCATTAAAATCTTGTAAAATGCCCTACTTGTTAAGAGGAGTTGGTACCCTCTATACCTACCGGTAATGTTAATTTGGCATATTTCATATACCTTTTTCTCAAAAAGTAAATCACATAGACTCAATTTTTTTTTCAGTGCATTTAGAAGATGCTTGTTATTCTACTGAAGTTAGCTTTTGATTGTGATTCATTTAATTTGTTTTAAAATGAATTTTTGTGAAAGTCACTCAAATTGGTTAAAAATCACAAGTTTTTCTTGCCAAAAAGAACTAAAACAAAAAATATTTTTAAAATAAATACAAAATATCACTTCAGTATATACAGATACATAAAAGGAATACGTGGTAAAAATTTCTGGAAGACAGTTAGTGTAGTTTCTGAGAAAAAAGTACATGAATAATGAAAAATGTAGTTTTGAGAAAAATGCATTTTAAAGAAAACTTTACTTACTCTAATAGTTACCAATTTTGTCCTCAAAAAATTATTAATAATAGTACTTCTAATTGAGGTATTATTACAAATGGGGTATCCTTTTAAAGGGGAGAATTTAAATTTTGAACAATAATAAACTCAAAATCGATTATTTATAAATTTTATGTACCAACTCCCCTTAATGGAGTATAAGGTTTGCACTCTACTTGGTGGATTTGAGCATTGCTGAAAGTCCTTCTGTAAACAATACTGTTTTATGTTGAATTTTTTTTAATCAAAATTGGAAAACTATTTCCTAAATCTAGCATACTTCAGACTACATCCTTGAGAGACTACACTTTCTTACGGTCAAAATAGATTAATACAAAAAGCTTGTTCTTGAGCTTGTACTTTCAAGAAAACATAATTGAGTGTTGGGAAATGTGCTCTATAATATAATATATAAAACTAAAAGGTTTCTTATATTATTTAATAGGTTGAGGAAATAGTAGAAATTGGTGAAATTCCTCCTGATCAGGTGCATGTACCTAGTGTGTATGTCCAAAGAGTTTTTGTGGGTGAAAAATTTGAGAAAAGGATTGAAGTAAGATTTCTTTATCCTTTATATTTAGAATTTTAAACAAAAAATAAACATTTTATTATTTTCGCTATAATTTAAGATTTCAACACTAGAATTTAAAAATGTGTTTTTGCTATATCAAGTGTTTTTTCCGTTAATTTCTTAACAACAATGCTACAATTATTTTTAATATGATTGCTCTTGTGGAATGAATGTAGTATTTAATTTAAGTTATTAAAATTATATAAAGGCAAAAGCTGCAAATATATATATATTCAGCTTGCAAAACATACTACTATCATTTTTAATGTGAATAATATTATTTTTTGATCACTTTTTCTGCTATAAAATATCAGTACAGTATTTTGAAAGTAATATAAAAAGTCTTACAAAAGATAATAAACTCGACATTTTGTGTCTTAATATTATTTTGCACAATAGTACTTTGTTAATTAATGGATTGGACACTTTGAAACTTGAATTCATCTTTTTATAATCTTCAAATTATGTTTCTATTGTATTAATAAATTACAGTGCTAGTAATCACAAATATTCAGATATATAGTAGAGTTAAATTAAACTTAAATTATTTTTCTACTAAAAACTATTTTGTAATATTAGTATATATGTATATATTTTTCTAAAATTAAAATTTACTGTAGTTATATTTTGTGGGCCTTTTAAAAATGTTTAGGTTACTGTAAGATGGGACTACTTTGAGACAATTTCATTGCAAAAGTCAATGCAGGAACAACATTTGGGAGGGAAATGGATCCAATGTGACTTTGCAAAATAAATTGCACTTTTGTATTGACTGAAGGACATACCATATTAGTTGATAAATGCTTTGTCCCAAAGTAAACCTATCATGAAGTTTTTGATACAAAATTTATTAAATAAAAAGTCAATTCCTAATTTTCTCAAAAAAGTTACAAAAAAAAAATAATAATTATTATTATTTAATTTGTTTCAAATAATTGATTTTAGATTTTAGGCTTTCTTTAGTAGTTAGTATTAACTTTCTTTAATAATTAAAAGGCTTTCTTTAGTAGTTTTTTAATCATTTAGTGTTCTTTTTAATCACAGAGGTTGAAGCTTCGTAAAACGGGTAAAACTAATGGTGCAAGAACGCCAGCAGAAAAGGTCAGAGAAAAAATTATTCGAAGAGCTGCTCTGGAATTCCAAGATGGGATGTATGGTATCCTTTAACTTTTTTTTTTTTTTTTTTTTTTACCTATTGAAAAATACAGTTTTAATTTTAAATTATTATATTTTTACAGTGAATGTAGCATAATTATAAATGCTTATTTTTTGAATGAATAAAGGCTTCTTATTGATAATTACTTTTAATGACAGTTTTTTTTTTATTTTAAGTGCTTGTTTACTTTTTAATCTAAGGTGTTAAAATATTTATTAAAGCAAAAATATTAGTTGGGTCATTTTATTTCTCTGAATTTCTTCAAACTCATACTAGGTCTAATGTTTGGTTTTTTTATCTTTAACATTTGAACATTTTCCAGAATTGTTTCTAAGGGGCAGAATGTCCTTGGTTAACACGGGATGTGCACTTATCTTTAAGGGAGTTTTAGATATTCATCCTGTCGTAAAAGTATAAAATTGCTAAAAAAGTTTAACATTCTATAAGTAAGGAAGTAAAAAGAACGAACAAGAATTTAGCTTGGAAAATAATAATTTATTGTAAATTGATAAATCTTGATGTTTAGTTAATTTGTTTTGAAGCAATTCAAAATTGCTTGGAGAAATGTGCATATGATATATTTGTTCATGTACTAGAAGTAAAACCTTAGCTTATTCTAGTTAACCTTGGCATTGGAATGCCAGTATTGGCAAGTAACTACATTCCACCTGATATTACTGTCCATCTGCATTCTGAAAATGGGGTCTTAGGTTTGGTAAATACTTTTATATTTACCTTATTTTGCCATATTTGTTCTACTTCTATTGAAAATCATTACTTTTGTAATTTTTTTTATTGTCTTGCCTTTTTTATGATACATTTAGTACCATCACTTGTGATATCTATGCATATTAAAAAATTCTCATCTATATGCTGACTATATAGATATTTTGAAACCAAATTTCTTGCTTGATTCATGATATCTCTCAAAGGTCACCTTTAAGATAAACATAATGAAAATAAAGTTTGGATCTAAATTATATTAATTAGATCCAAATTAATTATATTCAGTCAGTTATTTTAGATAAAGACATTAATCAAAGTGCAAAAAAAAAAGTGTTTTTTTTTTATTTATTGTTTTTTAGAATTCTGAAAAATGCTCTGAACAACATATCAAAAGTCTAGAAAAAATAAGTAACAAAAAGGCATCATATTTGGCTATCATCTTGAATTTCGGTTGTCATCAGTAAAATGTTCATAATTAATGCATTCAGTAAAATATTCACGATGAATGCTACAGCTCTGATTTCCTTCAAATGTGTATCAAATGAAAGATTTTTTTTTTTAATTCAGAACTTTATTAAATAACTATTTGACTACAATAGCATTAAAAATATTTTTATATTTGTTTCTTTTTATGGCACCTTTAGTCATAAATTCATTACTTTTATAAACAATTTGAATAAAATCACAAAACTGGTTTCATTTTATAAATATTGTAAACATGGAAGTCAAAATTTACTGATACAAACTTTGATAGGTAAAAAAGCAGTTTAATGCAATTTTGGTAACCAAAAATGTATGCAACTTGAAAGAAAAATCTATTTTCATTGGATTTCTTTCACAATTATCTCAATTGAACCTTAAAGTACGGCTCTTAATCTTGCATTTGCATCTAATATCCAGAAGCTCAATCATTATAGGTATAAGTTTATTTATTTTTTGTAATTTCCTAACCAGTCCTGAGATATAAGTGAATTTCAGGCTTGAATCTAGTAATAAACTGAAATTATGTTATTTAACAGTATCTGATGTTAAGGAAAGTGACTGCTTGAACTGCTTGGACTGCATCTGTACTTTTCATTAAAGTGTTTGGACGACCAAATGGTATAGTGGTTAGCGTGCTAGCTTCTAGACTTCGAAGTTGCGGGTTCGAGTCCCGTGTTAGGCATGGGTGTTTGTAAATGTATGTTGGCTTGTCTAATGACGAATGTTTCGGCGCATTATAGCCCTCATGTTGCTGACGGCGCCAGATAATTTGAAAAACACCAACCAACCATTAAAGTGTTTGTATTGCGAATGATCCAATGTTTCAGTTGTCTTTTCAACATATAGTGCAGTAGCGAGCCTTTTTCTGCTGTAATGGTATCTTTTGAGTTATTTTTGGTTCATAAAAGATTTTAGCATACTTTATAAATGAAGTTAACTCATTTATAATATTCATTGTATCTTTACTTGTTCTAAATAACTGTTATGTGTTTGATACAATCCAAAAAACTTTAATGGAAAGCATGCCTTCATATACATTTACTCAAATTTAAACTTTAAGTCTTGTATGTTATATTTTTAAATCTTACTTACTCCACTCTTTGGAAGTGATTGAAATACTTGTCTGATATCTAATTTAACATATAAGTATAAGAAAATCAAAATTCCAGTATAAGGGTTGCATGCAATGGATCTTTGCTTAGGTACATGAACTACCGTCTGGAATATAAAAAGCTCTGCATCTCCATGTGCATGAATTGTCTGGATTCCAAAAAAAATCAAATATTTTACTCAGCATTTCTAGAAAATGTTTAGTGTTTGCTTTGTGGACTAAAAGTCCTTCTTACTTAATCAGCATTTTTATGTTTGATAATTAGAATATGGCACAGATGTTTTTTGCTTTCATTTCTTCTAATGTGTGAGGGGAGTCTTTATGGGAACGATCATATAAATATCCACCAAAAACAACTACAACTAATTTTCTATACCTTCTAAGAGCATAATTTATATAGGATTTGCATGCAAATACTGAATAGATTCTATATGGGATCCATCCCTGTATTTCTAAAGTGTTGGCAAGTCTCTGTAAAAACAACTATGAGTTAATGTAAAATTTGGATTGATTGTAAGGTTCTTCTTTTCCATAGAAATAGTGTATAAACGTTTTGTCGATGAATAGATCTACTAAATATTTTGATCCTGTTTAAATTTGAAACCCTGTTAAATTTGAAAACAAGTTCACTGACTTTTATAATTTTGTGGACATTCTCATGCACAATTTCTCCTGATATCTAACTGCACAAAGGTGGATCAAGTGTGAAGGGGTTTCTTTCCGGTAAAAAGTAAACCTTTTCTTTGTATCTTGCCAGTCTATTCTTTATCTGGTGTCCTAAACTTGACTTATATGTGTGAAATTATTGATTCATAATCCTGTTGGTTTGCTGCTTCTCATTAGTATCTGTTCAATATAACAAAACCAATTCAAAGAATTTCTCAATTCTCATTACTGCAAAGAAAAACATGTTGACCTTTTTGAAAGCATCTTTAGATGACTGGATGTAACTCCTTGGCATTTTACATATCTTTAAGGTGTGCATATGTCTTTGAATATGAATTGTGTCTTGCTGTATCAAAATGTGGTCACATTTATTTCAAAGTTAGAAAATGTAGATTCCAATTTCCAGAGCATTATACTCGGATACGTCTTTAACACTTTGACTTCCAACTACGAGATATCTCATAGATTGTTTATTTGCCCAGGACGCTTACTACATATTACCTTGTCTTATCATTACTTGCCATATTTGTACAGCTACGAAGAAACTCGTAGCAACACAGTGTAAATATGAATAGCTGGCCTCAAGAAAGAGAATAAAAAATCAGATTTAGCTTAAATGAACAGAAAATACAATTATACAAAGTTTATTCAAAAAGAAAAAGTTTAGACAAGAAAATAAATTTGTATTTTTTGTGATATTTTTTAAAACAATCTTCCACACAAAGTGCTGGCTTCTCTTGGCAGATTGGACAGGAGTAACGTGTTTCATGCCATATTGTCGTACAGCAAAATTGTGAAAAGTTCTGTGGCAGTCAACATGTTAAACGTCAACCATTGCCATCTAAATCCAGAGTCTACTAGTTCTACTAATCATCTCATACTTGCACATTAGAGTGTATTTGACTATTTACATCAAATAATATAAAACAAAACTCATTATCCATATCAATTTAGGACAAAACCTTTTCTATGAATATTTTTCAATAGTTGTTTGTTAACCTTATATCTGACAAATTGTGTTTTATTTGGCAGCAACTCAGTATCTGTTTCTACTTGCTTTTCCATTAAATAGCAATGATACTTCAAACAAACTCTGTAATTGCTAATGTATTCTTGGCAGAGCATCTATAATTATGTTTTACTGCCTCCTTATTACAAGATGTATTGTTGCAAAACTTTTCTTCTAAAATTCTTTTTATGATCAATGCATCGCAAAAAATTAACCTTGGTATGTTTACCACCAAGTACTGAAACCAAACATTTAAACTGTTTTCTCCGAGTTCAAATGAAATTATCGTGAAAAAATATAATGAAAATAGATTATTTTTTTTTGTGACATATATACCGTTACCTGTTTTGGTAATAGATTCCATCAAATTGCTTCTATTTTTAAATATTATAGTTGATATAAGTAAATTTTGACTTTCATGTTTGTAATTTTTATAAAATGAAATACATGTTGTGATTTCATTCGATTTATTTTTAAAAGTAATGTATTTATGACTTAAGAAGACATTTTTATTAGTCCAAAAAGCCTTTTTTGCAATTTGTTTCATATTTAAAAATTTTCATGGCTGGACTTGTAAAAAATGGAAATGAGAAGATTTCCTTTAAAACCAGTTACTGTATGATCCTTTTCTTTTGTGTTATTCCACTGCTTTTATGTATAGGATTTTATAATTAACTTTTATTTTTGTTCAGCCTTTTTGACATGAAATCTGCCATTTTATCTTAGAACATGTAACAAAAGTTTTATTGTTCTTATCCTCTTTCTCTTAAAAAACTGCATGTGTAAAATTTATTTCTATGCAATCATATAAAATCCAGTAGTATTAGAGTGAATGCGAAATAAAAAACTAGTTTTATAAATAAATTACTTATTTCCTTTTAAGCCAATTTTTTACTTGCATGTAATGTAAATCATTGCTATTTCATCATTACCCCTTTATATGAAGGGTCCTTATCCATTGGAGAGTGAATGTGATGCAGATATGATTAATGCAGGCAAAGAAACTGTGACTGTCCTTCCAGGAGGTGCCTTCTTCCCTAGTGATGAATCATTTGCAATGGTCCGAGGGTCAGTAATTAGAATGAAAAATTATTTAGGCACACAAAATTATTCATTCATAATTACGCAATTCTTTTCATTGATATAATTCCTAAAAGATAATTGTTTTTATTATTATCATTCCTAATTAATAGACAATTATTTCACTGTTATCATCCTTAATTAATCAACAAATATTTTCATTGTTAGCATTCCTAACTAGTTAACAATTGTTATTGTTATTCCTAATTAATAGACAATGGACAATTCCCGCATTTTTTAAAAACGAGTGAAATTAGTTTATATTTATGAAGAATTTCTTTCTGATTCCAAATATTTAAACAAAAGTTCTTTAAAAAAAGTTGTTATTTAAGTATTAAGAAACGAAAATGCTCCAATACCGAGCCAAAACCAGTCTGATCAAAACACTCAATAAAATCTGCAACGTCAAAGCTTCCTTCTGTATCTATGGTTATTGTGAGGTTTCTGTCAAATAGTTGGCGTTGGTAGACTATTGCCATATCTCGTACAGGTTGGCGCGATTTGCGAAAAACTTGCAAAACTGGTTTACGCTGCCTTATTTCAAGCCAAGATGTTTGGGAAGTCTTGACGTCACATTTAATTCGAGCCAAATTAATCGTTTTCTCGCCAACCTCTAACAGGGGAAGTTTGATTGCAAATTTAAAAAAAAAATGCATTGAGATTGAGCGGAAATTTTTCTGTTTATGGCCTTTTAGAAACATTTAGAATTGAATAAAAATAAAATTTAAAAATACAGGAATTGTTCATTGTTTTCATTGTTAGCGTTCCTAATTAATAAACTTTCACTCCTTAATTATTATCATACCTAAATTATTGACAATTATGTACTGTATACTTAAATAATTATCAATATTTATTCAAATAGGAAATTTCAATAAAACTTTCTACAACCGTTGTATATGTCCGTTAACAATTAGTATTGTAATGATTTTTGTGTTTATTAATGAACATGCTTTTTTTTTGCTTTTGTGTGCTGTAATCAAGTGGTATTTTCAAAATTCTTTATTTGAATGAAAAAATTATAATTATGTCACTTTTTAATGTATATAATTAATTGTGGTTTATGTGCAGGGGTCATATTCAATTGACTATGTTAGGAGGTATGCAAGTATCACGCTTCGGAGATTTAGCTAACTGGATGATACCAGTAAGTAGGGAGAAATATTTATATTCAACTCTATTCTTGCTTTACCATTATCCATTTAATAAAAGGACAACTTTTAAATCAGTAAATTAGAAAAGAGTAATTTACTGATTGTATAAATTAAGTGCTAATTTTTGTATTTCATTCTATTGAATGTCATTTCAGGTTAAAGATAAATAACTGAATGCCAATAATATAAAAAAGAAAGATTTTGTGCTGTATATCTTTATAATACAAGGTACTCCTGCAACAGCCCTAACTCGGAGTTAGTATGAGGGTTTCTTAATTACTGGACTACAGAAAGGAAGAGTGGCAGAGTGATAAGATCTATTCACAAACCGTCTTTGCTTCCCAGAATTTCTTAGTACATTCTTTGATTTGATGCAGATTGAGCCCCAGGTCAGGCCCCCAAATGTCAAGAATCGAACCTATGTTGTTTGTATGAGAAACCAGCATCCTATAATATGAGCTTCCAATAATCTACTTTGAATTTTTACAAGATTAATTTCGAATAGATTGGACTCAAATTAAAATCTCAATAATACTTTTTAATCATTGGGTGTTTAAACAGGGTTCCCACGGTCATTGAAAGTCATTAAAAGTGCTTAATATTTTTGAACTGGTTTTCAAGGCCTTGAAAATGCTTAGAGGTGCTTAAAAGTCCTTGAAAATGCTTAGAGGTCCTTAAAAGTCCTTAATTTTTGCAGATGTTGTGTGGTCAACTGCACATGAAAACACAACTCGGACTTGCTATCCCCTTGACCGCCACTTATCTGCACCACATCGGAATTGGCCGACATATTTGTATAACGCAACCACCAACTTGTAACTTTTATGGTAGAATTTACTTTATTAAAAATTTATATACAGACATGATGCCGGAAAAAAAAAATTTCAAAAGTCCTTAAAAATATTAATTAGGTCCTTAAAAATCATTGAAAAGTCATTGATTTTCATTCTGGGATTTGAGTGGGAACACTGTTAAATTATATTCTTCTATTGGCTCGACAGCACTTTGTGGGCCAAAGCCTTCTTCATTTCGGATCTATTCCTTGCCAATGTTTTCCGATCGGTGACTCTTAGTTTTTTAATGTCCATGTCGATGCAGTCATCCCACCTCAATCTCATCTGCCACTTGGAAAATCTTATACAACATATTGTTATATCTTTGCTTCCATAAACCATTAGCCCACCTGATGGCTGTGGGGTTAGCTCTCTGGCCTCGCATGCCAAAGGTGCTGGATTCAAATTCTGGGTTAGTCATGGATGTTCATTGTGGTTCGGAATCCACGCTAAACTGTAGGTCCTGACCTGATTAGTTGTCATTGTGCATAAAAATAGGCTGTTGAGTATACAAATGAAGCAACCATATATCTTTAATGTTTACTGCACCAAAAATTTTCTTGTTATACATCACTATAAATCAGTATACATGAATTTTTCTTTTGATTGAATTTTTATTTTCTGTGTGTCTGCTTGTTGCAGTAAATTTCATACATAATTGAAGTATTTATTTGAATTATAGGGCCAACTGGTAAAAGGAATGGGTGGAGCAATGGATCTAGTATCTAGTGGAGGTAGTGGTACCAAAGTAATTGTGACAATGGAACATACTGCCAAAGGAAACACACCTAAAATTTTAGAGAATTGTACATTACCACTAACTGGAAAAAATTGTGTGGACAGGATTATAACTGAAAAAGTAATTTACCTGTTTGTTTACTTTTTAGTATGATGTATAATTATTGAAAGTCCATTATTACTTAATTTATGAGTAGCATATCAAACTAATGAAACTAATATTGAGGTTACTAAATTAAAAGGCACACAATTTTAATTCATTTAATTTTTATTGTTAGCGAAAGTGAATGTTCAATAATTAGTCATTTGACTTCTGCTTAACTTTGTCATATAAGACTTTAAGTAAAATTTTTCCAGTGATCATTTTCGTTTGTATGTACCAGATTTGTTTTTTAAAAACAATTTTTAATTATCAAAACAATGAAAATTTATTTTTTGAATTATTTATTATTTTTATTTTATTTTATAAAACATATTATTTTTAACATGAATTACCAGCTTGTCCCTACACTCTAGATTTAATACTTCATTTTTTAACCACAATATCTGCCTAAATATTGATTTTAGCATGAAGTTTTTTTACTAGGTATAACATGAGTAATAATATTTATAAAATTTAAGCTATATTAACTGTATAAGTAGACTGATAAAAACTTTTTAAAATTTAATTAAAAAAATTATTTTATCTTAAAATTTTGTAAATCACTTTTTGTTACTCTTACTATACTTGATAAAAAAAATTCATGTTTTAAACCAATACTTTGGCAGGTATTGTGAGTAAAAATTGAAGCATTAGGTTTATTGGGCCAGAACATGCAGTGCGAATAAGTGTTGAATATGGTTTGTCTAAGCGGTGTTATATACGATACTTGCTGCTGATCAAACAGTATAGTGGTTAGCTTGCTAGCTTCTAGACTGCGAGGTTGCCGGTTCGAGTCCCGTGTTAGGCATAAATGTTTTTAAATGTATGTTGGCTTGTTAAATGACGAATGTTTCGGCGCATTATAGCTCTCGTGTTGCTGACGGCTCCAGATAATCTGAAAACAACCAACCAATGATACTTGCTAAAATAGTTACAAAAAGGAATGCATTGGAAAATATTCTGAAGAAAACCTTTGAAATAAAAAATTTTAAGTTCTTAAATTTAAATTTTGAGATGGAAAAAAATCATTTTATTCTTCATACCAATTATTATCTTCCTACAAAATATGAAACTGTTTTGTAAGTTCTGAAAAATTATGCATAGATATGTAATTATTAGTTTCGAATCATCCATTTTGGGAAATAATTAAAACACAATTTTTTATAAATGATACGTAATTAGGCTGTTATAAATACTCACCTTTTCAATGTGAATAGATGAAAAAAAGTTGTGTTTGAAAAATGAAGTTTTTTTTAAAAATTATTTATAAGTAAATTCTCTTCTGTGTGTGTTTTCCATAACCTATAGGAAATAATGTGTTTGTCCAAAGCAGCAAAACTTAGATTTACTTTGACCCAAATTACATGTCATTTGGTCATTTAAAATACTTTCGTCAAAAATAACTTCCCGTATAGTATGAAATTAGCTGTGTTGCCTCACGCTGTTGGGAACTCGTTGAAGGGCATCTATCAGTTCTATATTATATGGATTCGAAATTTCTTTGGATTAATTGCTGTTGGTGATCAGCTTCCAATGTTCTACAACAGATGCATGTTTTCATTCATTTTGTATTAGCACTCTCAGTCATTCTCCAGTCGATGCTGTTTTTGTAGCGGTGAAGCCGTACCTCTCCTAGCGGCAGATGCTCTATATTTAACATTTATATTCGTTCCTCTCTTTGGCGGCATATTAGCAAATGTCGAAATGATTGAAAGTTTTCAATGAATTTCAATAATCTTCGTCAAATGTACAATTGAGGCTGCAAGTGATGAAGTCAAATTGTGTCTAAATATTCCATTGCTATGCTAGATTATAAGTATATTTTGACTCACTCTCATCAAATTGAGTTAGATACATAATTTAAAGTAATCCAGCCAGAAATATTTTACTATTTAAAATTTTGTACATATTTTTTACAAAACACTGGTAAACATACTCAACAAAATATGCAGGGTGTTTACAATGCAGTTCCAGCCTCTGGTTTAAAAATAATCAAGAAAATGTATTGTACTAAGTTCTTTATTTTTGTTTTGAAACAAAACAAATTCTGTACTAAGAAAAAGATTAGCAGGCATTGAAACGATAACGTTACCTAACAAATTGTTCACTAGCTTAAAAATGATCTCCAAGTGGCATGGATGTAACATAATAGTACCAATTTTGGTCAACGCGGTGCAACGCAACACACCTAATAATATAAGTAGGTGTTTCACATTAGACGGCATTCTTACATTTGATCTTGTAATGGACACATCCTGGAAAAAAGATTTATTAAGTTGATCAAAATCCGACTGAAAACATCCCATAATGGTACGAACATATAGTAGCAAATTATGTTGGTAATCAAACTTTTAGGTGTGAGTTATATATGATAACTGTAATGCAGAAGATATTTGCTAATAAAATACAAAGGGATTTAACGAATTTATTTTGTTTCAATTTTAAATGTTATTAATACTCATTAAATAAAATCAAAATGTCAATACCTGCTGAACGCAATGTATCTTTGACGACAACACAAAATGTAAACAAAAACGGGATGAAAAATTCAAACCACTTATTTGAAAGGCAATTGTAATACATAAAAATAATCAGAAAAATAAGGTAGACACATTGAAATAACTTTTATTAGTATTCTGATGTAATAAAAAAAAAATTGCCAAGAATTATTTTTTAATGTTATTAAATTTTAGTGAAAGCGACTTTTAATCGAATTTATAAGTTGTACTCTACAATCTCCTTGTACTAAAGCTTTTATGTACCAAATTGTGTACCTCTAGGTGCAAAACTGTGGATTTGTATAAGGTTCAGACGTACAGATAACTCAGTTTTATATATATATAGATAGATGAAAACTCTTTGTATACAAACATTCAATAATGTTCACCTAGGTATTGTTATAAATTTCCTTAACAATAAAAACACTTTTTTCAATTCCTAAATTTAGCCATAAGAAAAACAATTAAGATCACTTTCATTTATTCAAACATCAATAATTTAAAGGGAAATTTATCAAGGTATATCTATTTGACTCTACATAATATGTGGCTCTATTGTCTATACATAAAGTACTGTTGCTTATCATATAACTTTAACCAGAGTGATTGTAGATTGGGTAGGGGATATTCATCATGCAAGCATTAATATGTGTCTCTTCATTATAAAGTTATTTGTATCCTGATTAACTTGTTCTTTAGTTAGTCCTAAGTACAGTGCAACAGGTCTGAAGAAGCTCATTTGTAATGTTGAAATACTATGAAGTATTCTGTTATTTAATTTCTGCATGAATTTTTAGTTAAAAGTAATTTCTTCAATTTGTACAACTTTTTTTGCAGGGTGTTTTTGATGTGAATAAAGAAACAGGTTTGACGTTAGTAGAAATAGCTGATGGAGTGACAATAGAAGAAATTCTGACATCAACTGAATGCCAATTTGAAGTAAGATACTATTTTTAAAAATATTACAAAATAAGATATGTAAGTGTAACTGGCTACTGATTTTACATTTCACATTTATTTTGAGTTTGAAAATTTTTCTTGTTTGAAAAGATTTCCTTTTTTGCATCATTGCAATATGTCAATGTATGGAATAGATTTCACTCTTTAAACTAATTTATGGAAGCTTCTTGAACAGAGAGCTTCCATAAATTAGTTAAAGAGTGAAATCTATTTTAATCATTGATATATAGCTTGAGAGTAAACATATGTTTATATATTTTTTATTACAGCTACTCAGTTCTCCATATCATCGAAGTAATTGTCTTGTTGTGTAACAATAAAACTAAACTCACAAAATTTAAAATTTTTACTGTGGTTGTGGAAGTTAGGTATGCTGAGTTCTACCTCAGCTTGAGAACCACTCAGATCCTCTTAATTGACTTTTAATAAGGCAGTTATTCAATCATTCATATATATATATTCTTCAATTATAGTATGCATAAAACACCTTGGGATATAAATAACAAATTTTCATTGTATCTAAATTCAATTCTAATTATTAAGTTGTATTAAGTTCTAATAGTCAATTGACCCAAATCAATTTTAGTCACTGATCCAAAAAGACATCCCCTTTTTCAGCTTAAAAATTAAATTTAGTTAGCATAATCTTTAGAGTAATGTAGTTATTTTTATTGTAATTAATATATTATCCTCACTAAAGTATATTGAATCACAAATCGTAATCAGCAAAAGCAATGTATTTTCTTAAATCCTTTACATTAATTTCGATTTTATTTGTGTGTGGGGGGGGGGGGGCAAAATCTTCAGAGATCTAATTAAACAACTTGCCATCATCCAATTAACTTGCAGTTTCGCTGATATACTTGTTGATAACCATGCATTCTATCAAGTTTTGATGACAAACAAAAGTTAATTAGTGGAATAGATGTTAAACACCATGAAAACTCAAATTTAACTTAAAATTGCTTGAATAAATTGCAATCGCACTTCAAATTTGAATGCATATAAAGGATTTACAGTAAAAACTTGTTTAGTTAGTTTTATAATGAGTTTTAATTTTTTAATACATCCCTTCCCTACTGTTAGATTATCACGGATAAACTGACTTTTTTTTAAACACATATTCAATGTTTTTACATAGTTGCAAATTTCATCAATCTACATTTAAAAAAATACAAAGGAGGTAATAAAATACAGAGGCCCTGTGTATTTTGTTACATCGCTTTACCTCACGTTGGTATTACTTTATCAAATTGTGTAGTTTTTAAAATGTTAGTGTGTTTATCAGAAAGAATTCCAATCAGTAGATATATTTTCTAATTTCATATCCAGTTAAGTAATACTTAGTTAAGTCCAACAATATCAAACGTTTTATAATAGGAAAAAAAAAGTTTTTCCCAGTTTAAAAACAATCACACATTGTGTGTGGATAGATTTTTCCTCACAAAACAAAAATTCATAAATTTTTATTCCCCACTATATTTTGAATTCAGATACTGTTATTAATTTTCTTTAGATGAGTAATTCTTTTCTATAAATTTATACTATACTTTTACTTAAATAATTATACTTTTCTATAATATATACATTGTTTCAGATGAAACATTAAAGAATAATATTTACTATTACTGTTCATTTAAATGATTCAAAATAATTCTCATAACTATTTGTTCTCAAGTTTAATGCTATTTAATTATTCCTATTTTGTGTTAATTTAAATACAATTTTCATGACTAAAGTATGCATCATGTTCTAAGCATTTTTTTTTTTTTTTTTTTTTTTTTTTTTTTTATAACCAAAACATTGTACCATAAGAAATTTGAAGCATTGATTGCACATAAAACTAAACCTCATTTTTCAGCTACATTTTTAATTGAAAACCATTTTGACTAAGACAATTAAGTTGAGAGAGGAGAGAGATTTTTTTTTTTTTCATAATCATCCACACTGGAATGTTTTTTTTTTTTTTTCCCCAAATGCACAAATGCAATACAACAATCATCTCTTTTTTTTTAAATTGGTTAAAAATCATTTACTCTTGACGTGTTTTAGAGTGCGTCCAAACCTTAAAGACAACAGTATATGTCAGGGTTCCCACAGTCCTTAAAAATCAATAAAAGTGCTCTATTTACACATCTGAAAAAATTGGGGAAATTTGAAATAAAGTTTGGTAAAATCTGGGAAATTTTTAGAAATCCATCAGAAAACTTTTTTTCCTGAATTTTTCTCTCCTGTCTCCCTGAAAAAATCTAGTAGTTTAGTACTATCTTTAGTTTTGAAAATTAACTAAAATTTATTGAAACTGGGTGATTTCTTATTAAACTAAATATTTTATATCAGGTTATTTTTCTTTTTTCAGGTTTCTCCAGATTTAAAGACAATGGGCCAAATCTAAATCATTGTTAATGTAGTTTTTCAAATTAAATGATGCAGGCTAAAACGATATTATTCGGAACCTTGCAAAAGTGGCAGGTTATTGTAAATAGTGAACAATTTTTCATTATACATAGTTATAGATTTTATAAGATATTTAAAAAATGTAAATATACATTTCATTACAGAAGTGAAAAACTATTTTTAATCCCTTATATTGTGCTCCCCACCTCCAGTTAATAAATGTATGATAAATTTAAGTTCAAAATTGCATATAAAAAGACATTTTAATGTGAAATATCCAATTTAATTTTAAATTATAACTTTTTACTAATCTACAGGCAATCAAAATGAATCTGCGAATTCACTAACATAAATAAATTGCGTTGATGTTCTGGTTTGGTTGTAATGTTGACGACTAGGTTTAAGGACTGGCTAATGGTATTGTTTTTCAATTAATTAAAGGGTAGGTTTTAAGAATTACTTTTTGTTAAAATTGGTTAAAACATTAAAATATTACTTTTCTTACGGGAATCATGTTTTGGGTTTATTTTGTAACAAATTCAACCGGTAACTAATGTTGATCAAATATTGATGTAGTAAATTGTATGTCCTATGATTGTGTATTTCTTATTTCATTAAAATTATTAAATGCAACACTCTGTTATTCTTATACAAGTTATTTTACATAACATACAAAAAGAAAATTGATTTGTGCAGCAATGGACAAATTTTAAGATTGACAACTTAACATTTTGTTTCTGCTAGAAAATTTACAAAGGGACAGTTATCCAAATAACTGTTTTGAATCAACTTGGTTTACAAATTTAGTGTAATTTATCATTTTGGTTATAAAAGAAAAGTATAATTATTTCATTTTGATAAAGTTTACGCTGCTGATTTATTGAAATTTAACATTAATTTCAATACAAGTTCATTTTTATCATAAAAAGAGGATCAGCTTCAGTATTGTGTAACCCTAAAGATTTTTCATATAAATTTTCTTGCATGCTCAAACAATTTTTAATGGAATTAATGATAAGTATGATGTTTTTGGAATGAAAATTTTAAGTTTCATTTTGGTTCAACTACAAGTTGTGGTTAGATTGAAAGCAAAACAGATGCGAGTATTACATTAAATCGTTTTTTGGCTGTCTTGGACTATACAGGTAGTTTTTATAACCCCCTTCTAACTTTAGCAATCAATCTTAAATCTTTTCCTGTCCCATAGACCCTCCCGAATTATTACTTGAAAACATAAGAAACTTATTAGATGTGATAACTTAGCTCATTAGTAAAATTTTAAGAAAATATGTACAATTTTACTATTAGCATTCTACAAGCTCTAATTGTTTTAGGTGGTACATAGTTTAAAACATTTTAGGGAATGTGGAAAATATTGCAATAGGTATATGGTTCTTAAGCATCCAAAATCAAGTAGTTAATTTGGTTTTATAGTACATCAGCATAAGTTTTTTTTTTTTTTTTTTTTTTTGACAGAGGAAAATTCATTCAAGAGGAAACACAATTTTTTTCAGTATTTATTTCAAATGATTTCATATAGATGTACATATATTTCTTCAGAAACAATGCAAAGAACTCGTATAAAAAAAGACATCAAATAAAGCTAGAAGTGACAAAATACAATTTACACTTGCATCACACTTCTAAAGATTTACAATCAATCTGGGTCCCTACATGTGACTCAAATGCTCTTTACATAATCCTCATATGATTTTATACAAGAGAATGATAACTATTCACAGCAAATGAGATATTTACAAATGTAATGAAAATTAAATTGCATTTACATAATCACACTAAGATCATTTATGCAAGATATTATTAGCCTATAAATAGTAGACAAATTTAAAGCTGAATACTGATGAAAAATTCAATTATACCGTCTTAATATACTTTCAATTATTAAAAGTGGGTATTTAATATATACATGCGGTCCATTCAACATATTTCAAGTGAAAACAAAATTATGCATTTTCCCCCCTTTTCTTTACAAACAGAGTATTACAGATCAACTTTTTTAAACTAACCATGCATTAAAATTTGGAAAGTCCTAACATTGCTCATTTCACATGTGTACAATATGGATATACTAAGACAAAATGTTATATGCATAAGTTTTTCAGTCTTGACATGTAATGCACAAATTCATCTGCAGAGAGATAAGGATCTGACAAAAGAAGAAAAAATAAACTAGAAATAACGACTAGACAGATGTGCAACACCAATATATAATATTTGGTTTGGTGTTAATATATTTTGTACCTGCAAAAGAAAGTTTAGAATTGCACAATAAGTGCAATTTAATAAACATTTTGGTTTCTTAATTTGATTTTTGGTTAGATTGCTTGAGTGCTAGAATTCTTTTAATTCTTCAAACAACAGAAAGTGAATATGAAGATACTCTTTTGACCGGAAAGTTTTAAATTATTAAAATTGATCGTATTGGTACAGGTATAGTTATTTTCAGATTAATCACAATTTATTTACAACACAAGCAAAATTGTTTTCCAGTTATTTCCCGAGTATACTTATTCCAACTTAAGACTTTCATAGAGAAAGCATTTCATCTATAAAATATTTTTTACAGCAATAGTTTAATAGGCTTTTGTAACTAAAACTGAGTTGATGAAAACCTAGTCTAAAAATGAATTACTATTTACAAGCTATTCAAATGAGACAGCTTTTATAGTTGAGTGCAATGAGGTAATGAAGGAATCACAATTTTTACAAATGTATTGATGCAAAAGTCATGTTTTAAGATTCATATTTCAAGAAAAGTATACAGATTCCATTCAAAAATTAAAAAATACATTTTCAAATATGAGAATGTATATTAATAGAATAATGTATTTTACACAAAAATATTAACTTTTTGAATGAAATTCATAAGAAATATTTAAGGCCTAAAACTAGAAAGTCTGCTAATTAGTTATTAAAGGAAAAATTGTTTAAAATATACATATCTATACATTTAAAGCTAATTTTCAATGGATATTTAATTTCACAACCATTGAATTCACACCGTAAATATATTTATACAAGTTTAAAATGATAAGTTACAATTTTTTGCAATTAGTCATTTGCAAAAGATGCCAATACCTTCAAAATTGTCTACATTTTCAAATAAAATAAAAACCTCATTGAAATCTATACATAATATAAACCAAATAAACAAATTTGAAGACTAGTCGAAGACATTAGAAAGGGAAAATAAATTTTTTAGAAATTTACAAATTCACTTTTACAATTTTAAAAGAAAATAATTTTGCATGTAAAACTTTACACTTCAAAGAAATGCGGCACCTCACTCTAAATCACAAATGGAGGCTACAGCACTATTCTGTACAAGTCAAAAAAAATTCCAAACTAGTCGCAAAAGCCAAAGTCGCTAATGGTTATCGCGATTTGCTGTTGAAATACACTTAAATGCGACATACTCCTCTAAATCACAAATGCAGGCCAACTCAGCCACACCAGCTTATTTGTACAAGTCGAAATAAGTTGCCAACAGTCAACAGGAACTGCTCTTGAAGCGACCGTCTCCATTTTCAATGACTGCCAGTTTTGCGGGGGAACTAGGAGAGGAGGATACAAGGCCATTGCGTCCCTGCAGCTGATAGCGCTCTTTAAGCTGTGCAAGAGCAGCGAGCAACCGTGTGTTTGTTGCATCCAAGGATTGAATCTTCCTCTCCTGGGCATCGATGACTTTTTGCTTTGCAAAAATAACACCTTGCATTTCTTGCTGTTCCCTCCGTAATTCCTCCTCGACAGTTATGAGCCTGGAATAGAAGAAGAAGGTTAAGCGATATTCACAGTTGAACATTGTTTGTTTTGTTGTCTGGTGGGAGCTTTCTGAGTTAAGGAAAATAGTTATGTTTGACAGGAGAAACAAGTTGGGGGAAAGGGAGGCATGGTCAGATGTTTCACAAGAAGGGTGCAAGAGCTACATGCAGTACTTAGGGTTGTACCGAGCTGTAATACAATACATTCAGTACAATTGAAAGTAGCTTGAGCATCAGGGGTGAATGCTTTCCGGGAGGTCTTTGGAGGGGAAACAGCCCTCATTTACATCTCAAATGGCAGAAAACCCAGACCATAGTGACCACAGAACATGGAAATATCAAGGATCTTTCTGATTCTGGAAATGTTGGGGAATTTTTTTAAAATTTGTAAAAAATCAGGGAATTTTTGTTTTGAAGGTACGTTTCCTCGTTCATTCATATTTTGCAGCCACTTTCCTGTAGAATTGTGATAATTGTTAGATGTTTCATGTTACGCTATAATTTAAACTTTCGTTACTGCCCTATTTAAAAAAAAATTGTCATATTATCTCTTTAGCATAAATGTTCTCTTTCATATACACATATGAAAAAATTGAGGAAATTTGAAAATAAAGTTTTCCAGTAAAATCAGGGAATTTTTTAGAAATCTATAAGTGAACTTTTTTTCCTGTATTTTACGACCACTCTGCAGACCATCTACGCAAGATTATCACTGTCATTGCTTTTTCTACTCAGAAAACTGACTGCTAATAGCCAAGCGAGGCTCAATATCTAGACACTTGCATGCTAGGGACACGATTTTGAGTAGAAAATTATTAATTCTAAAAACAATTTTTTTTTAAGTATGTTAGCAAGCTCTCACCAGGAAAAATTTGAAGCAATATTTCCATAGGTATTGTAAAATACTATATAAGGGAATGGAAAGAAGAGCTATAGTTCTTAAGGAATCAAAGTGTTACCTTGTGATGATGTTCTTCATCTGTTGGTCCTTCTCTTCCTGCTGCCTGCGTATTCTCTCCTCCCCTGCCTCCAGCCTGGCCTGCCACTCCCCCACCACACGCTCCGTCTCCTGTCCCTGTGAGCTCAGTTTATCTTCTGCCTCCTCCAGCTTCTCCTGGAGGCCACACATCAGCACACGCAGCTCCTCCACCTCACGTTCATACTGAGAACAAAAAATGGATAGTATTTAAGCATTCATACATTTGCAGCTCTAGGGACAGTTATGCCTCCATAATTAAACCCTTTAATTCCTGATACATAATTTATTTTTCTGCTGTAAAATTTTTAAGGCTAATAGGTAACTCTAAGACAATCAAAGGGACTATGCAGAATTGTTACAAATACAAATCAAAATTTAAGGCTTCCAACACCATCAAATATATATAAGTCTAAAACTTAAATACGGATAAAATATTTTTTACCTCTTCCATTGTTTTGCCATTTATATTCTCAACCTTGTTCGTTATTGTCGACGCATCATTTACTTGCACATTTCTGTTTTTATCAGGTGTGTTTGTTCTGCAAAATAAACTGATTATAGGCACATCACTTGGAAAACATTCTTATAATAAAAATGACCTAATATTTAATTTCAGAAAAAAATTGGTATATAATCCTGTACATAAAATTTAAATTTATTCATGACGATCAGTGGTGCAAATATATACATTAATGACACAAATCATAAATTGTTTAATGTATTTTAACAGTTTTGGTTTATAAATATACCAAACAATCTAGCAAAACAGGTCTATTGGCTTCACTTATTTCTGTTAATTTTTTGAAAAATTCCTTGTAAGATAGACAAAATGCATTATCTCCTTAAACACATTAGCAGTCAAAATATTAGTTTACAACTTATGAAATTGTTTATCATCTATCAAATCCGATTAATTTTAATATAAATTCAATGGCGATTCAATGATCCTCATATTTTGGAAGGTCGACCAAAAAAGTAGTCGAGCCCATGAGACTCGACAATAACTAATAAATAATAAAACTATCAATTGAGCTTCTTTTGTTGCCAAGCTCATTAACTTTGCGAGATTTGCGAAAAAAAATAAATTCTGCATATCCATTCTAAAGCAGTGATCCATTCTAAAGCAGTGATCCATTTTAAAACAGTCCAATTTTAAAGCAGTGATCTTTAATATACCATTATTAAAAGTTGTGTGATGTTCCACAACTCTAAATTAATTCAAAAACTAAATTGAATATTTTGATGTTTTCGACTGTACTGCTGTACCATGTTCTTCATAAAGCAATTAATTTGTTAAATGTTTATTGTAAAACATCCCCTTTATTTTCCCTTCAAATTGTGTTGATTACATTCTGTCATTACTTGTATAGCCCAAAATATAAATTTTTTTTCAAGCAGCAATATTTCTGCAAATCTTGTGTTTTGAAAAATTATGCAGTACGTACATAGAGTTATAGAAAGACTGCCAATCCCAGTATGCAGAACAAAACTAAAGCATTCCACTTACGTATCATTCTCCTTATCTCCTGCATCATTCACATTCCTCTGCCTCCTCCTCAAGTAAGATGTTGTTGAGAAGCACTTTCCTTGGTGGTGCAGCGATCGTGTCGGATGGGAGAGGGCCCGAGTGGCAAGCCGTGGTGAGCACGCAATTGTGGAGCAGAGGTGGCTCCCCCCATTGTGATAACGGGGGTTGGTGCGCGGGGCAGTGGACTTGAATTGACCGCTGCTACTGCGTCGTTCTCGAGGGGGAGTGGAGTTGCAGCTGCCAGAAGAGGAGGAGCTGGATTGGCAGTGGCATCCCTCCACGGAGAGGGTGGAGTCTGCATTGGCTAGAAGAAGAGATATTGATTAATGATATAGATTTGTTATGTGAATGTAACTTATTCTATTGTAAAGCTATTTATTTCTAGTTCAAAATAGAGGAGTAGTGGAGGAATTATAAAGTTAGAGCAACATTCCTTTGATATTGTATAAAGCGTTAGTATGGGGGAATTATTCCCGTCAAACTTCAGTAATTTACCTGCTAAATTTTATTATTTGTTGATAGTATTGGACAGTCTTTTTTTACTTACAACACAACACTGATTCTAATCCAAAATACATTGTAAAATGTGGGGGGGTGTTTGGCAACAAGATCACAAATTAAAATTATAAAAAAGAATATAGAAAAGTTGAGACCATTGCGACCAATACAATTACTAACTTAGTTATGCAAATAGCACACTAAAAGGATCTTATTCAACATACCAAGAGATGTGGGGCCAAAGACTGAGATATCCTCTGCACTTAAACTACTATACGAGCATAAGTGAGACAACCTCAGGTTCTTCCTCACTTGACGATTGCACCGGTCCCATACTATTGCACCAGTGGGGGTGGGAAAGTGGTACATGGGATTCTGGAAAGCCAAAGGTGGTACACTAACACTAACAGGATTGGTTTGAGTCTTGTCTTGCTGTAACTCTGGGTCAACAGGGGAGCTGGACTGACTGTAGGGGAAGGACTGATAACCAGAAGATGCAACATTTGATAGCTGGAAGAAAAAGAAGTTGTTAATAATTTCGATTTTAACTATAAAAAATTGTAAGAATAAAAAAGCTAACTTATTATTAAAAATAAAACTTGTAAACATTTCCAAACTAATTTTACAGTACTTAAGAAAACATACGAAATATTTCTAAAATAGAAAAATGTAAAACAAAAAATTTTAAAGCATTAAATTTTGCAGATACCATGTGTCTTAAAAACAAAAAATCACAATATTGCAATCATAGTAGCTATATCTGAAAGTTATTTCCCCATAGGTCCCATCTAATGTGATTTTATATACTTATGCTTGTAATTCCAAATGAAATCCATTTTAAAATGTTACACTTTCAACTCTCAAAAGTGAAAATAGAAGCATCAGCAAAGTAGCAGTTTATCAGACATTTGTAAGAATAAAAAAGCTAACTTATTATTAAAAATAAAACTTGTAAACATTTCCAAACTAATTTTACAGTACTTAAGAAAACATACGAAATATTTCTAAAATAGAAAAATGTAAAACAAAAAATTTTAAACATTAAATTTTGCAGATAACATGTGTCTTAAAAACAAAAAATCACAATATTGCAATCGTAGTAGCTATATCTGAAAGTTATTTCCCCATAGGTCCCATCTAATGTGATTTTATATACTTATGCTTGTAATTCTCCCTCCTGCCCAATCTTTATACAAAAGTTTAGAATAATACTTTCTACGTCTACCATGCATAAGAACTAAGATTTTTGCACAGGTGCGATGACATCCCACCCTTTCCATGGTTGAGTAGCAACTACTTCATACACATCAATGCAAAAAACAATATATACTACACATCGATAAAATAAAATCAGTTTTCTACAAACAGCAAAAAAAAAAGTCAAACAATTTCAAAGTTTACATACCTGGCTAATAGAGATCTGACTTCCTTTGTGGTTAGTAACTTCAATCTCTCCAGAAGTATTGGCAGCATCATCGCTCCCCTGTCCAGACAAATTCCTCTTCAGAGGTTCTTTCACCTTGGGCGAAACCTTGGCGAAATTTGCGTTCAAAAGAGCATTTGTCAAAACAATACCATTCTTAGGTACAGGTGGGCTCTTGTGCTGTTCTCCATTCCTGAGATTGGGAGACCCATAGTTGTCTGGACTCTTTTGCAAACCATAGTTGTCTGGGCTCTTGT
The DNA here is from genome assembly GCA_963978545.1 of Linyphia triangularis. Classification (NCBI taxonomy): domain Eukaryota; kingdom Metazoa; phylum Arthropoda; class Arachnida; order Araneae; family Linyphiidae; genus Linyphia; species Linyphia triangularis. The sequence continues at coordinate 53,032,335 of OZ021728.1, forward strand.
GATTGCTATGGTTGGGGGATGTGTAATTGTCAGAGGAGCTCTTGATTTCACCATAGATGCAGGATTGCGTGAGACGGGCCGAATCCTGCCTGCGGTTCTGGTTCTCTGCATTGTCAGTTGAGGTAGGGTCAAGACCTGTGTCAGCATCAAATGCACTGCAGAGGACATAGTCATCGGAGGTAGAGAGATCGGTGGCGGCTCTGCGTCCACTTCCTAGTAGATAAGCGTTGCTGGAAATATGAGAATAATTTGTTAGAGATTTTTCTGTTCATTTTGCAATGCTCAAATAAGGGAAAAGCACTTAATAGGAGAGAGAAGACAAATGATAAAATTTAACAATTGTGTTATTTGAATTAATTACCACCTAGGCAAAAATAAATGGTAAGGAAATATCTCCATAGTACTTCCTTTTTAATAGAGGCCTAATAGAAAAAGAGCAGTAGGATAATTTTAGTCTACCATGGATTACCACATGCAGATCGATAAATCATTGTTAATTATTAAGGCAAAAACAAGGCTATTCCTCTTTTTTGCCGAGAATAAGAAAAAATACTGAAATTCTTTGTATTAAAACAAATTAAATAGAGGGATGATGAAAATTTGTACCCCTAAAAAAACAAACATTTTAAAACCATTATTTTTTTCTAACAGTTAGAAATTCCGATAAATTCTTTAAAACAATGATGAATGTCAAAACAAAATAAATATTATTGCAGTAATGAGGAAAAATCAGTAAATAAAGAAAAGAAACATAAAAATTACTATAAAAAACTCGATAAAAGTTCATTATTTAGATTAGCTACAAGTACAAATTCAAAAACTTGATAGAAAATGTTCCTTTTTGCAAGTAGAAATATAGTGCTCTCGACTACTTTTAAAGTGCTTTATGTCTGAATTTTAATTACATACAGCCACGAGAAAAATGTTTGCTCACTTTTCTCAATTCTAAAAACAAGCAAAATGCTTCTTTTAACATAAGTAATGGGTTTTTTGCATTCACTGGTTACATCAACCACAGATCAAAATAAACACCATAACACCTACCGAGGAAGAGTAGAAGGCCTATTCTGCTGGGTCACAGGCGTCATCTTCTGATTGACAGTCGTCAGGGAATGGTAATCGAGGTCCACATTTGTATTCCGGACACTGTTCATGATGTATGATTGCACAATTTCTCTGTGAACGTTCTTCAAGTTGGTGTTCTCATTGATTTTGAGAGGCATTGTGCCGCTGTCGTTGTTGATGGAATTACTATTGTGGTCGGTGTTGTTATTCGTTGTGCTGGAGGAAGGAATGTGGTTGGTCTTGGAGGATATGGTAGTGTGGCCAAGTGCTGCTGAAATGCCGTTTAGAATCTGTTGGAGGTTGTCAATGTGGTCATAGTATACCTGTAAATTAAAAACTGGTTGTAAAATTTAAAAAAATAAATAAGATTTTAAATAAAACAGAACTATGACCTGGAGTCTAGCACATTGTCACCAGTTTTATGATATTTAAAAAAAAACAATTGTCAAGATTGTTACAGATTATTTAAAATACACCAAGCTCAAAATTTCATGTGGGGTAATAGTTTTCAACAGGGAGTTGAAAAAACTATTACCCCACATGATGTCAAAAGGGTTGTAGATTATTTAAAATAGCACCAAGTTCAAAAATTTGTATAGGGTAATAATTTTCAACATAACTTTTATAACTGATTATTTAAAAAAGATTATCACATTTGTGTATGATATAGTAGAAAACTAATAACACCAAGCAGGCTTGACAGAGAAAGACAATCTACAAAAATTGTCATTGTATTTATCCAAAGCAAGCGTTTTAAACCAAAATCAAATTTAAAATGATTATAACCGAAATACACGTTTTACACGTGTATGAGTAAGGTAAGCTATAGTCCGTCTGAATATATGTGTGATATTTATACTAATAGTATTTTTATCCATAAACTAAAGCAGTTGTTTAGTTACAGTTTTTAAGAATCAATATTTTATCCAAGTAAAGTGTTTAAGTTATTTTAAAAACTTTAAAAGTGTTTATGGTAAGTATAAGATATATACAGGGGTCAAAGTGACAAAATAAGAATATATAGGATTTTTTCAAAAAAAATATAGGACAATATAAAACATCAAATAACTGCACACAGTTGCTACTGAACTTCAAAATTAACTCGTTATACATTTATAAACTCGTTATATTGAATTTAAGAGAATAGAAAACACACCTTTAAAAAAAAAGAAATCGCCTGATCCTGAATACGTGATCCGTTATTGCCTCAATATTCCATCCCTAAATCAAGTTTCATTAATTACATTATTTGCAATCATGAGTCTTTTGCTTCCAGCATTTTTAACAGTTCCAATTTCTTTAAGTATTTTCTTTTTATCCCTGTTTGCAGTCTTTTGTGGATTCAGATTTACTGTTCAGTGTCAGCTGGATTGGCGGCGAAAAGTGGGAGATTTATCGCCGAATGTGGCGAACCTGGCACTTGGTTTTAAAGCAACCCTAGTGATCGTTTGGATTTGACAACACAACGTATTGACGTAATTTTCAATTTTGGCGACTTTTATGAAAAAATCGTGGCTAATATTCCGAATCCGGTACGAATTCTGCGCCAAGGCGATTTTCGCCAAAAAATGGCAGCCTTGCCATTTTTAAGAGCAAGATAACTAACTGCCTATGGTTGCCATAATTTGGAGTGGTTTGATGTAATCAATTCGTGGCGCAGAATCCGTACAGGATTCGGAATAAAAAAATCGCCATCCGACATCATACAGTAAATCTTAACCCTTTTGTTTCCTTCATCAATTATTGACTGAGCACTCAAAATGTTCTTTAGTAGTCCTGCAAGTTAATCCCAAGTTGTTTTTATCCGTTTTTCCCGAGGCAGAGTTTTGTTGTTGCATCTCTCTCTGCATTATGGCCAATTAATTTATTACGTTGGAGGAGAAATCAGATCAGAAATTCAAGACTGATTGTTATGGAAATGTTCACATGTTTACAACTCCCGCCTCCCGCCGGTCCAGTAGAGTTGAGTTGTAGGTTATACAGCACGTGACGTCACAAGAGATAAACCGCCGCGCCGCCTTTACAAACATCGTTTTTGTGAGGTCTTTTTCACCTACGATCGAGCCAAGGAATCCGAAATATTAAAAAATGGCAACAAACGGCGCCGTTATTACGAATTCGAAGAAAATATAGATCGAATCAATGTAGAAATATAGGATATATAGGACAATTGTAAAATATAGGACAATATAGGACGTTTTTACCGATTTTTAAAAAAATATAGGATTTATAGGACATATAGGACGTCTGCGACCCCTGTATATAGGAAATGTTAAATGGCATTAACTACTTTTTACTTCTTAAAATGAAATTTAACACACTCAAAAATAAAATACCTTTTGATTGACCCTAGGAAGATTCTCAGTCATTAATGTGTGCAAAGTGGCCAACTCTTTACCAATGTCAATATATCCATCAAATTCATTTCGTTTATTGAACTCTTTGGCAGGTGGACTCTGGAAATATGTATAAATTTTATCAATGCAAATGAAACACACAAATCGAAAATAATTTCTGAAGTATTCAGTCAAAGAAAATCTGTTATATGTTTGAAGATTTTTAAGATACCTCAAATAAAATATAAGGTAAGATTGCAAACCACTTTCAGTTACTATTAAAATATATCTTCCTGTTTAAAGTTAAGATAAGTAAAATATATACTCACAGAAATCTGTCTTAGAAATGCTTTCATTGTACTCCATTCTCTTTCAACAAAACCATTCATAAATTCCATGAAGCTTTCTTTGCCTCCAAACCTAAAAATTCAATTATATCATAAATGATTCTAACAATACTGCCATAATAACGATAATTAAACTCGTATACAGTTTCCCACGTTATATCAAAATTATTTTCATGTAGTTTTCATACGTTCCTTTATTTACAATATAAAAAAAAATTACTGTAACTTTTTGAAATTAAATATTTATCTGAAAAATTAGTATATTTTCATTGAACTAATTCACTATAACTTAAATAATTCAACACAATTTAACAAACAGTCAATTCATGACAACTCGAAGTCTCATAAGTCAAGTATTCGTTTATCTCAAAGTTTTCCGATTAACTTTGGATAACTGGAACTTTGGATAACTCGAAGAATTTGGCCAGTCCCTTGAACTTCGAGTTATCGCGAATTGACTGTAGTTTTAAAAGGTTCCTTTATATGCAAAATAAAGAAAATATACAGTACCTTTTTTTAATTAAATTAAATATTTATCCTAAAAATTATAGTATTTAAATTGAACTAATTCACATTAATTTAAATAATTCAACACAATTTAAATGTTTAGAAAATTTAAAAAAAAGCAATGCAAATTGAAATGCATTTACTACACAATTTTTAGATTTTAGATATTTCTCAAAACACTTATATTGTAATTTTAAATCCTTGCAATATGTTGAAAAAAAAAAAAAATAATACAAATTTTACAGAAAACATACACATTTCTAATATATGAAATACTCACTAGTTAAAATTTAAATTCTGTAGCTTACCTGGTAAAATTTGCCAAAGTTTGGATAGTTTTTGCCACCAAAGTTAAATTCCTAGCAGATTTTCCTTGGGGATATTCTGAGGATAAAACAGGAGAAATATCATCAGTAATCTATTAAATTAGCTTATTGGTACTTAAATATTCAAACCATTAAAGAAATTTAAAAAAAAAATATTAAAAAAAATAATTAAATTAAAATTTCAAGTGTGAAATTTAGTAGTTTAAATTCTTGTAAGATAACATGTATAAGCTATACATTACAATTAGTTTGAAAAGAAAAAATATGGAACAAATACACTTAATTCCATTGAAATTATTTTAAATCCATAACATAAGGTATGTTTATTTAGGAACAACTATTTTTTATTTCTTTAATAGATCAAAGACATTTTTTTAGAAAAACTTTATTCCTTAACAACATAAATATGTTTAAATATCTTAATTAAAATGCAGCAAGAAGGAAATCGACAAAGCTTGAATTTTGTATACTTGCAGACATGAAAACAAACATGGATTAAAAGTTCAACTTAATCAAAACATTTACTGTCCTCATATGAAATTAGGACAATAGGAATTCAAAACAAGTCATTATGGAAAAAAAACCAGGAAAAAGGCCAAAACAATATTATTCATCACACAATATTAACTGCACAAAATAAGAAAATACTGACCTTGAGAGAGATTGAAGAGGCTCGGAGACAAAATTGCAGGACAGAGGAACCTCAGAAATATAGATGCTGAAATCAAATTATCACACAGCTCCTCTTTCCCAGATGTATGCAAACGTCGTCGGCACTCATGAAACACCTCCCGGAGTTCACTGAAATTTTTTTTTTTAATTTAGGTCCTTTTATCCCAAGCTCACAACTGATAAAATTTGAAAGAAGTACAATAAAAATTTTCCTAATGGGTTACAAGGAACCAACTATTTTTAGAAACAGCAACCACAGAACATCTTATAGTAACATCTCCTCAAAAATTCAAAATATTTATTAATTCTATACTAACTTTAGCCATCACCTTAAATGCTTTATTGCTTAGTGAATCCATATTAAATTATAAAATACTAATGAAGGAAACGAAATTCCAGTCGTATACTTACTGAGGGAAGTTTGAAGCAGAATTAATGATTTTAACCCAAACCATTTCCACAAAGGTCATTAGATGGGATTGTTGACGTAACAAAGTGGCATTATTGGTCACTTTCATTGGGTCAACCTATAGAGAAAAAATAAAGTAGTTGAAAAAAAAATAACAAATACTATTGCTTCATTATAACTGCCTAAAACTATATAATAAATATTCAAGTAAAATATGCATACTTACATTTACCTTAAAATAAAGAGGATTGATTGTTTAATTTCATTTCGAAATAAGCTTTAAAATGTTTTCATTTAAAAATAAAATAATCAGGAAGCAAGTTAAAAATATATCTATTACACAACATTTTAAATATTAAAAAATAGTTATATAATTACACATTTTCATTTAAAAAATATAATAATATAAAATGTGAAATACTTAATGTAATAAAAATCTAATACTAACTTCACAATCATCATTTGAGTCCAAAACCATACGTAGGAAAACCCCCAGAGTATCTTGTAAGTACTAGAAATAATAAAGTATTTTTGTAAAATACCAATTTTTTTTATAAATGTTAAACAAATAGCTCTAAATAAGTATTTTTGTTTATCGCTATAAAACATATATTTGAAATGAAAGCTTATTTAAATAACAAAATTAAAAATTACAAGAATCAAGCTATATATTAATGTCCAAACTAAACAATGCATAAAATAATATTACTTTAAAAGTATTGGAATAAGCATTATGCAAATTGAATTAGTAATTTCCTTTTTGTGACTAATACTAAAGTTAAGGAAGCAATGTTTTAAAATTCAAAATTAGTTCAAGTTTAAAATTATTAAATATAAAATAAAATCATTTCAAGTTTAAAACACAATGGTTTTTATGTTTACTATTTTTGTAGTATTGAATAAGTTAGTTATATATTTTGAATTTAAAGTAGGTAGAGTTTAGTCCCTCATTTTTTTAAATGAATACCATCTGTAACATACCTTGTCACCTAATAGCTTCATGTAAGCTTCAGTAGCTTTAGTTGCTAGAGAATTTCCTCTAAAAGTCAAATGAAGGTCACCTAGAAGACACAACTTATGTTAGAATTTGAGTAATTTATGAAGTTCCTGATTGTCATTATAAAATTAATTAATTATCTTTTATAAAAAAAATTTATTGGAAAACTGTTCTAACTAATATAAAAAGCAATTACCAATTTTTTCAATGTCGGACATCACAAGCTCTGCGAGAAATTCTTTAGCCAAGTTTTCTTTTTGCATAATATTTATCAGTGTGGTAGCAACATCCTCCTGCAGAAAAGTAAAGAAATTAATACATTAAATACACAATTTTAAGTCTAATGTAACATTGAATAAAATGCTATATAATAATATGCTTTTACTTTACCTTTGCTCTAACACTAATGGCTGGTTCTAACATTTCACAAAGAACTTTGTAGTCGGTTTTCACGTACTAAAAATATATATATATTTAGAATTCATTTTCTTAGAATAATAATAATAAACCTTATTTAAGTTTCAAATATTTCAACTGCTTCAAAAATAAACCCTTTTACTGGAAAAGTTATCATAAATTTTTATGGAAGTTAGCTTGCTAGCACAAGAACTTAAATTCAAAGTAAACATCAGAAGTTAAAGTAAACAAAAGACGATTCCTGGAAAGATATAAAAAATAAAAAATTCAATTGAAACATTGGAGAAAGCAAAGTAAAAAAAATTTTCTTACTTGAAGAAGGTCTTTGTATACAATCAGAGGTAATACTTCAACTATTTGAAAGCGAGATTTGATTCTAATAGAAGGACAATCTTTGCCATTGCTTCCTTTTTCAGTTGATACAGGATACCTAAATAGAATGAAAAAAATATCATTAAACACAATTGTATCTTTCAAACATTTAAATAATGTGTACAAATTAAACAATGTTGGTGCCGATTTCCAGTAGGAGTTACCATTTACTATTTAGAGATAATTTAAATCCTTTAAATTGAAACATATTAGTCATTTAGATATTCACAGTTAAATTATTACATATGCTTATTGTCTATAAAAAGTAACTCATTGAAATGGACTATATGCTGTTTAATTATTGGGTTATCAAAGAATGACAACAACAATAACAAAGTGAAATTCCCTCTTAATGCAAATGAAAAAATAAATTCATGTCAAAAGAGGATTTAAAAAAGTAAAATTATTTCATGCAATTTATTATGAAAGAATGGCATTTTTGAAACAAATAAACAAAATTCTAATTATAAATCAAAGCTCGTTTAGCTGCATATACATACAAAATATTGCAAAACTGAAAAATGTCACTTAAACCTACCATTTTTCTAACAAATGCTTTCCATTTATGCTGGAGACAGGAATATGTACACAACCTAAATTAAAAAAAAAAAAAAAGGAAGATTAAGAAATGTATACAATCATATTATTGCAAACAATGAAAAAAAAAAAAAAAATATTAACAGTTGAACTCACCAATCAATACATTTTTATCTCTCCTCTTTTTCTTGTCAGCTTCTCTGTACAGATTTACATAAATACTGCCAACAGCTGGTAGACTACTGAAAAGTACAAATCAGGTATAAAAAACAATTTTAAAAGAAAAGCATCAACTATTAAATACGAATACCTCTTTGAAATCCAAAATTGCCTTAGAAGGACAGTAAAAATGATTGTATAAATCAACTAGAACTTAGTTTATGCTATTTCTGAAAAACATTATGCTGATTTCACCAATGTTTTTTTTTTTTTTTTTTTTTTTTTTTAATTTAATTTATACAAGCTATTCATTCCTTTTCACATATTTAAAGATTGCTTTGTGATAAAATAAGCAATCATATAGAGCTAGCAATAATTTTTTTTCAGTAAAAAATACTACCATATGCAGAAATTAAGTATACTATTAAAATGCTTAATTTCCACTCACTTGAATTCAAAGTACTCTCCCCAAAAACACATTTCTCCTTTTTGTTTAGAAGACGTCCTCGCATATAAGGTCTTGTCCAAGCACAGTTCACAATAGTATTTACTGCAAAAAGAGCACATATTATATTGTGGGAAAATGTATAGCATTCCTCATAAAGAACTAAAATTCAATGCAAAATTTCATGAATCATATCTACTCAAAAACAAGGTGAATGAAACAAACACAAAAAATAGCATTCTTACCTCTTCTTTGCAGACATTCCTTTTGCTTCCAGGACCCAAATACGAAGGGAATTTTCTTTCCGTCTCACATTATCTTGATTTGGTTGAATAGTCCTTCGAAGGCTGTAACAAAACCTTTCTGTAAGCAATCTGAATGAATACTAAAAAACATGTGTCGTATAACAAACGCTTAAAGTTGGAACTATAACTTATTTTAAAGGCAAAAATAAATAAAATAGGACTATGACCCCATCGATGATTCAACCACATTATAAATCACATATAAATGCACAACTTTCTGTAAAAATTTACTTGCTTTTGCACACAAAAAATTGTAATTAATTTTAAACTGTATTTATGTAACATGTTATGTAACCATGGAATAGGGATATAAATTTACAAAAATTGCAGATTTTACACAGGAGAAAAAATTCATTAAAATAACTCAACATAATAAAGTGTTAATGTGCAGGTTTTGTTGCCTGCAAGTTTATCAAAATCTAAAAAATACTAAAATATCAATAAAAAAAATTTAAACGGTTAAATTTTCAAATGTTTGACATACCTACAATAGGCAGCAAAACTTATTATGTTTTCTCCTTACAAGGTTTCAGAATTAATTTATATTGTTACACAAATTTTCTGTATATAAATGTAAATAGTGACATATTTATTTTAGTTCTTATTATTTGTTAATAGCGATAATACAGGTTTAGTACATCTAAATCAATCAGGAAATATTTAGACATTTCCCTCTCGTGATTGGTTGACTGAATTTTGCTATAAATTTCTTCGCGAGACTTTAAAAGGAGACGAAAAATGTAATAATGAAGTCAGTCGAGTTTTTGACGCTAATTTGAAAAGTTCTTTTGTTTACTTTCATGGTGCCTGGATTATCGCTGTTTTCAAAGTTGTATGCATCGAAGCTTGTGTTGAAGTTTAATAGTAAGTCTACTGTTGTTCGGAAAAGTTCTCGTAGGCCTTCAAAAGGAGGATAAATTATAGTTTTTATTTGGTAAAAACTGCCTCATCATTTTCTCTGTGAAAATTTTGTAACAATATTTAAATTTAGAGGGCCATATCAACAAAATATAGTTTACAGTATTATGAATGGGAGGTCACTTGATTAAAATACAAACTTTTTTTCAAGCATTCATCATGTTGTCTACATTTTTATATTAGAAATGTCAAACAACAACAGCAAAACCGGAACTGGCATTAAGCTTAAATTACAGTTAAAATTCAAAATAATGCATACCTGTACAGCCACTGGTCCCTCTCCTCTTTGGTTCTGCATGTGTAGAAACGTGTTCCTCCATTAGAGATCATCTGGAAGCAGTTCTCTTGGCCAATAAGGCTGCTGTGTAGGGCAGCAACCTGGACATCTCCATGGGACAGGTCCAGGGTAGCAAGGACTCCAGGACTGGACTGGAGGAGGGATTCGTGGGACCGGGATGTTCGCAGCATGGAGGGGGTCACGCTGGAAAAGAACAATTGACATATTGGTAGGGAAAGATGGAGGAAGGTATATGAAGGATGAAAGATGGATTGTTTTGATTGTAAGTTAAATGGTTGATTGCTTTCTTTACACTTTTTAAGCTGAGTTTTTTTTTTTTTTAAAGAAATTTTTATATTTGGTAATTAAAAAATCAGTTCATAAAATCCTTTAGAAATAAGAACTCAAAATAGAGAACAAAAATGCTTAAAAATCGATAATCAGAAAAAATGAAAAAACAAAGCTAAGAAACAGTGCTTAATATTTCTAGTATGCAGAACATGATTTTTTTTTTTTAAAGCAATACCATAACATTAAAATTTTCAAAATCATTCATATAATATTAAACAGAAAAGACCTTTTAATCAAAAAATATTCAGTTTATTTGAGATTACATCTCATCTTAGTAAAATTAATAGTTTAAATAAAAAAAAGTCTTTAAACCAATATAAATCTAATAGCAATAACAACTAAGTAAGTGGCTGGTAATACTCAACATCAAAAATTAATGAATTTGAAAATCAACTCTACCAATTATTTAAAATGTAATTTTTTCTAAGTGTACAAGTCCTGAATTTAAATTAATAGCTGGGCAATAACCTAGTTGAGATTAATCTTTTCTAAATTAAAATTTGACAGACCAATTTATTTTATAGTCTTTAAAAATCAATCCTAAATTTCTTTCTATAAAATAGCTTTTAACTGTTCAAGAAAAAAAATTTAAACACATAATTGTACACAGTTACAAAGAAAACTAGTAAAAACTAATAGTTTTGTTACAATTACCTGTCCCCATCCATGGTGCATCGCTTACGTTCAAGTTTCGTAACACTTTTCGTTCGCTTCAAAGGGTTACTCTTGAACGAGCGTTTTGAAAAGAAATTCTGCAAGAAAAATGAAAAAGCATAAACAATCTATGAAATTTCAATGCTAAAAAAAATAATATTAAAAAAAAGTTATCAAGGCTACATAAATTCAAACTGGAATATTTATTGTAATGACATTGATTTAAAATTTAATACAATTGGAAAATAAACTTTTTAATTTTTTTTTAATCCCATTGAGCCATAAAAACTTGTTTTTTTTAATACAAATATTACAGTATTGTTATATGTAGAAATATCCAAAATACCGGAATACAAGTTTCAAATAAAGGCGGTAGCTTAAAATATAATTCTAATGTTTTCATTAATCCAAAAGAGCGAAACTTTAAGACTTCAGATTAATAAAACAATAAAGCATATCTGAAATTTAGCACACTTTAAAATAGAATAAACTTGCCTTCAATCGATTAAACTTATAGTTTGAATTTACTTTAAGATGCATCCTTTATCCTCAAGAACCACCAAAACATTCCTCGTTGGGCAACTGCCCCAGAAAAATCGAATGCTTCACTAAAGTAACGAGGGGGGAGGAACCAGCACAGTACCCACTGCGCCACTAACTATTAATGAAACTTAACAGGGCACGATTCCTAAACACGCACAGCACGTGTTGATAATAACTTCGGAAACAAATTTGACATGGTAGAATTTGAAGTCAACACGCTGAAGACACGCCCAATAATACCAACAACCAATGGCATGAGACGAGCGGGTAGATTCAAAAACTGGAATGAGGCACTCCTGAGTGGAGATAACAGGTGCGCCCAGGTATTCCTGGAGTTATTTCTGATATTGATTATCTCAGGCAGTCATCCGAGAAATTGCCGACTCCAGAAAGGCATTCGGAAGATTCCTATTGTAATCCTCCGTCAAAAATTCTTTATTTAAGATTGAGACTAAATTTCATTTTAAGATTTACAAAAATCTGAAGACATTGAACGAATAGTATTGAATTGGCATTCAGTCGATTCAACACCCAATCTTCCGAATTTTTAAGGCTAAAAGATTAAAAAAATCCGTCTCAACTTTGAAACTAAACAATTATTGCTAAGCTTTTCTATAGCTGCTAGTTAATGTTTTATTGCTGATGGAAAGAAATGCACAGCGATTTTTTTTTTTAATTATAACCAGGGATGCAGTGCTTAATTTTTTTCCCGTTACGCAAGCTTCCCGATCGTGTGTTAACCCCAAATGAAGCCTGGAGAGTTATTAATTAGTACAATTTTTAAAAAATATACCGGAACGCCGTACTGGAACTCAAAAAAGTACAGGTACGCCGTACTGGCCCCACTACACCTGATCTGATTACAACTTCAAACAAATATAAACATAGAAAATGTGGCAAATAAAACTACGTTTCTAGTAGAAAAAAGCTTCCAAATTATAGTCACTCTGTTTCAAATAAAGCAGATTAAAAAAAAAAAAACGCGGATGTAAAGTGAAAAACCGCCAATAATCAGAATTCATTCGACAGCAAAACAGCGAAAACGACTATCAAAATGGCGAAGAAGCGGCTATCACTTCAGGGGACAATAAATGTTGATAAAATTTTCGACAAAAGCGATATTTATTTCAAAGAAGGCCCTTAGTGAAAGCGGCCACAGATGTTGACGGAGCCGGAGACGCCAGCAAAAATGATCAATTTCAGCAGAAGCCTCGGCAAAAGCGACCATTCCTTGGTCCGTGCACTGCTCATACGCAGAGCCTTCCGCTGTTGTGATTAACCTGAAGGAAAGCGTGGTTCGATTTATTTGACATTCTTTGATGAGCCATAGTTGTCATATTGGATGACACACGTGTTCTGAGTTCAGCTTAGGTCAATGCTATTTTAAATTTAATCCCATTTAGTTGGTTGTAATTTAAAGAATATTTTAACTGTCATAATATGACTATTGAAATATTTATTAAAGTTATAAAATTGTTGGCTATATGTGCAATCAAAACTTTAAAAAATTAGGCATTAGTAATAAAATTTTCATTACGAAAGGAGAAGGCTGAAAAGCAATTAAGTGTCCCTTTTCGCGTTCAGCACAAGTCTCCAAGATAGGATCACAAGAAATTTATTAGCCTTAAGTATTCTTTAAATACTACATTTAGATCAATTATCCAACAAATTAGTCATATCTGAGTCTGCAGACTGGACGCCCAGATTGGCACTTCCCCATAATTACATTGTAGTCATATTACAATGGATACAATAAGGTAACCACGAATATGAGAAAGGAGACGCGCACAGATTCATATATTCCTTCCTCCAAAATTTGCAATATCATCAAAAAGTAGATGTGTGGTACTCTAGTCCGGTTTAAAGGTCTTCCCCACTCCATCTATTAGTTACCAACATTTGCTGACTCACTTCGCTTTGCAAATCTTCAACATATTATCTTTCTCCTTTCACGTACGCGTTCTACCTCTTAACTAATTACTGTCGCGAAGATCTGTCGATTGTTTTGAGATTATAGAGTTATCAGTGGATTGCAGAGAGGAACGGTTTGCATGTCACTTTGAGAGTACAAAAGATAACTGATAAAAACATATGTATTCTTCTTAGAATCCAATATTGAAACATGCCAATGAATTGTATGTTTTTTCACAGGACAGTATCTAGGGTGGAGGGAGGGGGAGGAGAGTTATAAGGCTAAATTCAACCCTTCTCTAATTATTTTCCATCATATATTATAAATTAAACTACATGTATTAAACTACTGTTTGTGATACATTAAACTAAATTTCTATATGGTATGTTTTTAAATAGCTTACAACAGTGTTTCTAATTTCGCACAAGAAAGCTATAGCAATTATTGTTCTTGGTAAATAGTATATCTCCTTTTATACACCTAAACACTTTAAATAATTATTTTAATTTAATTACATAAAAAAATTAACAATGATAAAATAATTGAATATTAATAAAGCTTGTTCAATTTATAAAAACATTTTACAATAAAATAAATTCCAAATATACAAAGCGAATCAAAAATAATTAATATAATTAAATAATTTAATATAATTAAATAATTTAATATAATTAATATAATTAAATAATTTAATATAATTAATATAATTAAATAATTTAATATAATTAATATAATTAAATAATTTAATATAATTAAATATAATTAATATAATTAAATAATTTAATATAAAATTCTAACTAAACAACACAAGCATGTGTAGGATCTTCAAGAGTACATTCCCCACTCCATGACTGTTGAAAAATATCTTATTTGCGTCCAAGAATCTTCCACGCCCAAAGTGCTTGGAGCAAAGAAACACTATAGTAAGATTCAAATATCAGTACAAAATATGACTATATGATAGAGTTATTCTGAGAATGCGTAGAAAAGATCAGGGGGGGGGGGGGAATAAATCTGAATTCTTATTATCGTATTGTAAGTGCATGGCGAGGTTGGGTCATATTCTGCTATTTTCGGATTATAGGCCAACGCGAAGACCATCAAAAGACTCATCGAATTGTTTCAATCACCAAAGCGTGACTTCACCATTTTTAGTTCTCAAGAGAACCTCGAGATTAAACGCGTCCTGCGTCTATAAGCCAAACGATTGACGAAGATGAAGGTCAAAATGACGAATTTCCACAAGATTGTGTGGAAACGCTTCACGGTGCAACAAAACCAGTTGTACAACATTATTTACAAATATTCATCGAAAGAAAAAAAAGTAAAGTTGTACAACAATTTGTGTAAAACTATTTAATTTTGTTGCAGATATTCCATTCAGAGTTGATAAGAACAAAACAAGTTGATAACGTTGTTTTAATTTTGACCCTAAACATTCGTCTATTATCTATTATTAATAGACTTCCCGAATCTATTACTAATAGACCAGATATTTTGCAATGTAGTGGAACACAGCATTTCGATGCAGAAGGATATGGCAACTTAGAACGTTGGAAGATTTTCAATCATCTTCAAAAGGTAAATGTAGGGAATGAACAAAAAATGATATTTCAATATGATTTTTACTACCATAAAGAAATCTTTGCTAAGAAGGGTTTTTCAGCATTATGAGACGAAGAACCCTTCCGAGAGTACTGAAAGAGTAATTATTTCAAATATGGTCTCATGTTTGCTCTGAAACTGTTATGCTATGTAGAAAAAGTTGAAGCTTCAAGTCCCACCCCCCAAAGAAATTGATTTTAAATCCTTTATATTTAAATCTTTTATTTATAAATTCTTGATTTTTTGTGTGTGCGTGATTGGGTATGTCGATGGAGGCAAATATGCGAAGGTCTAATTAACCCTCTTGTCGTCATTCAATTGGGCTGAAACTAGGCAAATAGATTCGATATCAATGACTTCTATCAAATTTTGGTGGCTGTCACTGTCACTAAAAGGTCACTTTTGCGGAATTCTAATAAACCCACTTACCGTCATCCATTCGCACTGAAATAGCATTTAACCGTTTATTGAAGAAACTCTTTCCTGTTGCCAAAATTATTTTAATAAATAAAACATAAATTTGTTTTAATCATAATAAATAAAATATATTTAGATGTGAGTGTACAAATTCACATTCAATTTTAAAGAATAAATTTTGAAAAGCAGTTAAATGCATATTTGGATGATACATATGTTTTTAATATTTAAAATTAGATGCCAACATCAAGCACACGCTGACAACAGAAACGGCGCTTTGTTAATGAATATAAAAAATAGCAATGCATATAAAGGATTTACATTAAACACTTTTTTATCGGTTATATTATTTACAATTGCAAAATTAATTTATATTTACACTCATATATGAATACTTTTAGATGTGTACTTTACGTGTACACAGATGTGTATACTTTTATACTTAATTATGATCTACATTCATCCGCGCCGACAAGATAACTTTCCTGGGAAGGCAGAACAAACAAGAGGATGAAAGGTGGCTAAACTTTACGTTCAAACCTTGATTTTTAAAAAAGTTAATTACATAGACGAGAATGCTAGTTACATTCCCATACATGATAGTCAATCTTATATATATATATATATATATATATATATATATATATATATATATATATATATATATATATATATATATATATATATATATATATATATATATATATATATATATATATATATATGAATTGAAACCTCAATATTACACTTTGCACTGCTTCCTTCTCGTGAATTTTCCCTTTCCTACTCTTTTCAGTTATTTATTTTTCAATGGATAGGGGTACTGAGTCACCCATGCCTAGAAGACTACCGAGGGGGAAAAAATGTAATCGCACATTCAAACAAACTTATTAAAATATAATATGACCGCATTCAATAAATGCATAATGAATTCTCTCAACAATCGGGAACTAAATAGTTTTCACCTTGCATTTAAATTGATAAAATATTCTAGATTCAGTCAGAGGAGCATGGCAAATAGCCACGGAATTCAATAAGAGCAGAAAGTAATTTGTTTCACAGCGGTAAAACAAAACGCATGTTTCCAGAAATATGCTAATTCGTAGAAAACTAGCAGCGAATTTTTCGCATAAAACACGTAATGGGTAACAGCGATGAAGTTAGTCATTGGAACGAATGGAATTTTACGAAAATCGACTTTTTCAGATAAGTTTTGCAGCGAATTCCGAATCTCTTTCCACTTTGGTTTCCATGGCAACTACAGTCAACAAACGACTAATCCATAACACAGTTTTTTGCTTCTGAACTCAAATGTTCGATCAGAATGCGCAAAGCTGCACTGGGGAGTGATCTAGTATATAAAAATCATTAAAGGATTTTGGATTACGATTAATCATTTCATTAGATGCTTTAAAAAAAAAAAGTAGTTTGCTTGTTAGGATTTTGTACACAGCACTTTGTATTATTTAAAATTTCTAGATCGAAGTTAGCCAAAAAATTTCTTAATAAATTACCTATTTATAGGAGGAGGGTCATTACATCTGCATTCTTATTACCCTTCTTCCAATATATATATATATAAGTTAATGCTTTTTTTTTTTGTGTAAATTATAAGAACTGTTAATTAGATATCTAATTTAAGTTCAAACAAGTAAGTACGTTTAGTGTTAATATATTTTTACCTTTATGAAAATTGCAACTGCTAGGCATTTATACGCTGTCGCATAATGCGACGACCTTTTACATATAACACAATAAATAAGCAGAATGGAGAACAAAAAATGTCCTCCAGAAGTTCCAAGCACACCGTTTGGTTTATTCTATCCTTTCGCACAGTGAAAAAACCTTAAAAGGCTTTGGACACAAAAGGCACAGGAAGCCCTTACATTTAATTGGCTAGCTAACCACTTTATCCTTACAAAGTCCTTTTGGCAAAGCTGAACAATGAATCTTCACTCATTCATCCCATCAGGAAAATGGCGACTGCCTTTCTTTCAAAGTCTTCGATGGAACTGGATGTTGCCACCAGGCGATTCCCAATTAATGAGAAAGAAACAAAACAGGAAAGACGATCGTCATCAGATGAATAGGTAACAATATTTCTGGACTTTCATTAGGATGTGAATGGATGTAGTCAATTTATTTCAAACTTTTGTCAAAAGGGGTATTCTATTATTCTCAAGACCTACTATTTATAACTTTATCTATGCATTCTTCAGAGGAATGGTTTAATGAAAGGAAGAATGTTGATTGTAGTTCTACTTGATATGAACCCCAATGAACTTATTATTTCTGCTACCCCAGTGGCGACCCGTGATCGAAAATGCTAGTGCAGCTGGAAACATGCATTCCCCTCCCTCCCCCCCATATCACACACTTTTCACAATCATTCATGAACGCTAAGTGTTTAATCTTAGTAATCTTTAATACTCAAACTCAAATCCAAGTTTCTTTCAATTTTTATAAAATGAATAAGAGGAGAAAGAAAACACTTATTTTTTGAAAACCAAATCAATCCTCTTTTTTTTTAAACTTGCGAATCATTCAATGATGTAATCATAAAATGGCGTTGTTTTGGTTACACACTCACCCCACCAAGCAAATTCTCATATGCTGAGCCAATCAGCTCATCGAATTTTCAAGGGCAGCCGAAGTTAAAATTAATTCCTGATCGGCAGCACCGCTTATTACAATGCGTGGAGAGAAGGCTTTTATTGCTTTTCATTGGTTACCATGGCAACGTGGCTGCCCGAAACACGTTTCAGGAACACACGGCTGCTGTGTTCGGAGCAAGATCACTTTGATGGGAAGAAGTTTTTTTCTCGTGAATTATTCAGGCACGAAGATTGCCGTTTATCGGATTTTGATTATTTTTTTTTCACTTACCGTAGAAATTGGATCTTTATTTTAGAAAATTGTAAAATGTGTGTAATGTTAGTTTTGAACTAATAAATTTAGATGCAGCCCAGCACCACTGGCTAACCCCCATTCCAGTTTCAAATAAACACCACTATAAATGTCTGTAATTATGAATGATTTGCTAAAATCACGTGTTATAAACAGTTTCAATCTGACTGGTTTGTCAAATGAACACAACGAATATTTCAGGACTTAAATTCGTGCAACATAACTTAATGGAAACAATGAAAAATACATATTTAGAATTTAATAAAAGAAAATAAGAGAAAATTATAATTTTCCAAACTGAAATAAAACAATGAAAATGCGAAATTTTTCTTTTTAGCATTTTACAATCGAAAAGATTAGAATGTATTCAAATATAATTTTTAGGTACTTATTTTAAGGTGCTAGATTCAGAAAATCCCTCAGGAGTCCTCTTTACATTTTACCACATTAAGGGCAATTTCGGGAATTTACGCGATTTTACTAACTAAAAATTCATTCCGATAAACACTGTTTTGTAATGTTCATTCAAACCCGAAGAATAGTAGACCAAACGTTGGCTTTCCAACAAAATATAATTTTCAAAGCTTAATGTAGAAATAACTTGTCATAGTTAACTTAAGCGAAAATCCTCAGCTTTTTTTTTTTTTTTTTTTTAAACAAAACTCAAATGATCATTTGATACTAGCTTAGAATACATTAATCAGGAGGCCCTATGGCTAATAATTCGAAATAATGGTGTTATACTCACAGCAAATCTGGAGGGTGTGGTGGTGTCCATGGTTCTGATGCCCAGCACCGGCGTGGCCGGGGCGCTCCCTCGACGATCAGAGCAAGCCTTCTCATAGGACGTCTCTGAAAACAACAAACAAAACACGTCAACACAAAAGTAATGCAACAAGGTATGCAAAATCAATAACGTATTTTTCTATAAAAAATACGATGCATTCACACATGGAAGAATCCGAAAAGGACCTTTCGGATGATTGCTTTGCCCCTCGCCTTTCTCACACCCAATTAGAACAATCATCCTTTTTTTTAATGCAATTTATTATGATATTTTATAAATATAACAGTCACTATTCTAAAACGCTGTTTTGTGTATTTAAATGACACTCCATACTTCCATTCTGAACATTCAAATTGGAATTCCAATTACTGCAATGCATTGTCGGTGTGATGTAAAGGCTATACTTTTAAAACTTTAAAATATTTGTCATCAACGAGTTTCGAAAGAAAGACTTTCCATTGAAACGGACTATTTTTTTTTTTAAGGAAAATAAAATGTCATAGAATATTATATGTTTTTTGTGAAAAAAAATTGCATGTTGACGCAATATATAACCATAAGTGAAGAGAGTCAAATTGATTAAATTTAGAAACATTGTAAAATGACTAAGATTGGATATCATATAAGCCATGGTTTTCTAGTTGAGGAATTATAATTTTTCCCGGAAAAATCTTCCTTGATAAGACGAATAATTAAAATTTTAGAAAGTTTGACAATTTTTTTTATATCTTTCACAAATTTTAAAATTAAATATCAAGCGCTTGCAGTCTGTCTCCAAGACTTACAAAAATTGACCTATCTTCAAAATTTAAGATTCAGAAATTGTGGCAGTCCCTAACGTTGTAATTGAATTGTTCTTATACAGCTATAAAACTAAATCTTTCCCAGAGGTTTGGGGTTCAACAGATCGCAACAATACTCCAATTTTATCCCATTATTCCATTATTCATCGTACAGACGACCAGCACAAACGAAAAAAATAATCAAAAATGAAAGTTTAAACGGGGATAAAAGAAAAAAAAAAAGCAATAGGTTCTCGTATTACTTTCAGCAGATTAATAAGTTGATGGGAGATGGCCAGTCATTTGTCACTGTTAATGAACCATGCAATGAGGTCGCAGACGGGCGTCGACGCGAGAGTCTCGTTAGCAAACAGCTGTGAGTTATGGGGCTCATTTGGGAAGACATAACAAATCGACAACAATACGTCATTAGAAATACTAACTGACACGTAACTTTTTCTGACCAGGAAGATGCAATTTTGCTAATCATTATACTTCACAATGAAATCGCTCATTTTTTTTAGCTCGATTTCTGGAGTTGTGGGCCAGTGCGACTAGGAGATAATGAGAGGTTTTTTGTAAGACGACTGTGATGAAATAATGATTTGATTATTGTATCTGATAAGTTGCATGCGAGGAACTTGGGTTGGAGAAAAGAATGAGAGATAAAAGCGGCAGTATCTGTAACATCAGTGTCAGTAACATTGTTTGATGGACTTTCAATAAGAATACATATTTCACTCTAGGTAGAATCAGTGTTAAAATCCGGATAAAACATTAGATGGAAATTAATTGATTGCTGCTGAATTAAGTGACTAGAAGTGATATGATTTGATAAGAAAATGTAGTTAGCTATTTTCGGAGGAATTTACAGTCAAGACACCTCACTCTAAATAGTGACTCGAAATACACTAAGCTTCAAACTCGTCGTTTTCATGTCCCTTCACATCACATTTAGGTCCCGAATTTGAGAATTTAAAATATTTAGGAAATAACTAAAACAGCAGTTACTGCATCAAGACGATCATACATGCTTTTTCTGAGCACTACAGCTGCTTTTGCTGTTCCGCTTGACTGAGTAAAATAAACCTTCAAACCCTTATTTCTTTTTAACGTCGCGAGGTTCTCACTTGATGTCAACGCTTTTCCACACATTTCGTGCCGTCTCCGTCTTCGAAGGAAATATGCTGTGACAAAGAAGAAAGGAAAAAAAAAACCTGCCATGCTAACTTCAAACATCGAACGTCGCTAAGTAAAAAGAACATGGCGTTTTATTTTGAGAGAAACTGCAAAGGGGGATCCGGCAAATGTTTTCGTAATACATTTCTGTGCATTAGAAACAAAAATTATCCTCCTGCAGATATGCAACAGCTGTGA
Organism: Linyphia triangularis; assembly: GCA_963978545.1. Lineage (NCBI taxonomy): Eukaryota > Metazoa > Arthropoda > Arachnida > Araneae > Linyphiidae > Linyphia > Linyphia triangularis. The sequence goes on from OZ021728.1 coordinate 53,053,759, forward strand.
TACACGGCAAGATTTGTGTCGAAAAGGAGAAGTAGAGAGATGTGAATGCCATCGTATTTGTTTTCGTTTTACCATGTTGGTGTATTTTTAAAATGTGCATATTACAAGGACTTTTTCGTCAAGAGGCGACATTTTATAGTTTTGTTAGGTATGGCGTAACTCCCACATACCCATTAGTATTTACTTTCAAAAATGAAAAGCATAAATCAAACAAACACTTGATATTGCCAGAGCAATACCACGAAATGTAAATTTCGCGGTATTGCTCTGGAAATAATTACGTTCTTTGTTAAATAATAAATTGCGATATAAAACTTACTGCATTTCATTATAAAAGTTTTGATTCTGTTGATTGTATTTTGAGATGAAGTAAAAAGATTCATTGAATTTTGTATAATTATAACCAATTACCGTTTTATCCAAATACCAAAATATTTTTGACGGTATTACTATTGTGAATTGGGTTAATTATAATATGCGTTTAACATGCTAATAAACATTTTTTCACCAAATTAATTCAATAATGTAGTGCGACGCCACTTCAACCTTAATCTTGAATAATTTGCCCAAAAATTGATAAAAGATCACCAATTTTGTAAAACATTCTCTATGTTTACAGTTTTTTGTTTGGAAAGTAATCCATTGCCCTAGTTTCTCACTCAACTCTAATTATAAGAGTAAATGTTAAAAGGGAACGTATATCAAGATAACTTTGACAATTAAATTGCAAATTCCAATGAAATATTTATTACCCAAAGATTAAAATTACAGGTTTCTACGCCTTAATCTTATTCTAGAGTGACATCTAATCCCCTTATCTAATTCTTTTAATGAGATCGAACATTCCTATGGATTATTTCCAATTTTCTAGTTCTAAAGTAAAAAGAAACACGGTTTGAATGAGGATAAATAACGTTACTACACAAAAGCAATAGAAAATTTTACCCGAAAATAAACCCTTTAAATCGCTACCATTTTTTTATGTTATTGACATGATCAACTTCTATTAATTATCGTAATTTAATAAGCATAAATAAGTTATGTAAACTTAAGCAAAGAATTAAAGTCATAATTTCCAAATCAAATAATTTAATTTCAAAAATTTCTCAGTCAATTAAAGAAATCGAACTATTTAAAATATTCGGATAGCTGAAATTAAAAATGGCAACAAAAAAAAAAAAATCTTTTTAGTTCACAATACCAATTTGCTGAGTAAATTCACTTGAAGAGAAAAGATAAAATTTGAAGAGGAAAAAACTTATTTACAATCTGTACTTGGCATAAAAATCAATATGTACTACCAACGAAAAATAATAATAATTCGACAAGTGAGTAATAAACGTATTACACAAGGAAGAGGATTCTTGACAATTCTTTTCTTAAAGACTGTGTAATCAACAAAAGCACAAAAAAAGTCGTAGAAAAAAAATTGTGAAACCTTAATAATCAACATGAGATTTTGCAATAAGACAGTTAATTAAGCAAAACTCTCATTTCACTTCAGTTTGATTTGAAAAAGGGGGAGAAAGGTAAACATTAAGAAAGAATTTCCATAGCAATCAGAATTTCGAACAAGTAGGAGGTTTTTTTTTTTTTTTGCTCCTAAATATTCTAAACGAGCATTGTTTAAGGATACTTATTACTTGCGAAGCAAAGTAGGCCGCTATCATCTTTAAGAGATTCTTTAGTGTTCATAAAAAGAGTTTTATCATTGTTGTTTAATGAAGACAACACGGGAAGAATGCTTACTGATTTTCCGCTATAATTAGCGACAGAGTTAATTGATTTAGTATTTTTCTTATGCCTAGAAGCTACGAGATTTCTTTAAGAAAAAAATTTATTCTTCGCTGAAATATTTAAAAAGTAAGTAAATATGTAAGACGCGAGTTACTTGTCTACATTGAAAAGTCTTGATATCATGAGAACATACAGGCAAATCTTTTGAGCCAAATTTTAAATTAATTTCAAATGATCAAGCATTTCGTGCACTTAATAACTTATCGTTAATCCTGGCATTAACCCTAGATAACTAAACATTCATCTATATCTAATAGACTTCCAGTAGGATTACAGATGTTCCTATAGCACTTAAGACTATTTCTCGCTCACCGAAAAGTTAATTTTAGCACATTTCTATTTATTAATTAAAATATTGTAATACTTTTCTTAAGATATACTAATTTGTTTAAAATAGGTCAAGTATATTTAAAAGATATGCTTGTTTTTAATGTGTAGTCTATGAGACGAATGATCAGTTACAGAGTAACACTGATTTAAATTTAGTTATCTTAGGGTGAAAATGCGCCCAATCTTAAAAAACTCAACATCTTTTCAGAAACAAGTACGCAATTCGAATAACACTCAACAATAAAGCATGCTTAAAACAAATAATAAAAATGATTACGGAAATGTAGATCGAAATTCTAGTTTTTCTTGATTTTTAAGAACTCTTTTTGCTGTAAATTGAAGAAAATCAAGTTCTTCCAGAAAAGAGCGGAAAGCTCCATAAATATTAGATGAGTAAAAAAAAAAAAAAAAAAAAAGAGAGAGAGAGAGAAGGGGGAGGGGGGTGGAACCACACACACACACATTTAGAGCCACCAAAACCTCGCATCTTCATTAATCCCATTCGGACAGCATACATTAAACATTCACTCTAATAACCACCCGCCCTTATTTAGACCAGGTATCCCATTTTCCCACCAGAATAATAAAACTTCATAAAAGTTGTATGCAACAAAATAATTCTTTTGCCTCCTTTCACCTTCAGTGGCGTGCAAGTAACAAAAGAAATGACGACCCTGCCATCCTCGCAAAGAACGAGAGTCTACGATGGCATAAACTGCCGAAATCTTATCTCCAGCACGCAACACTAGATTCAAGGATGGCAGATGATGATGCATGGTGCTTTTTACAAGACACTGACTGATAGTCATCGAAAAGTTAGGAGCAAAAATTTAAATTCAAGGTTGGCAACAAATTGTCTTCTGGCTGTATCATCGAGGATGATGCTAACTGGAGGAAACTATTAAGTGTCGGCAAGCCGTTGTGATCCACCTTTTCCTGTTTGAAAAAGGGTTTCCTCTGAAGGCGATTTGGTCAAGCGTGGCGGAGAGTAGTAAATATAATTGGCTAATAACGGAATGGTAATTTTTCAATGATGGAATGCTAGACATGTTGCTTATCGTCTACAGTGCCTTTGTAAGAAAATGTGTTAGAGAGATAATGAATGTTGAATTGCAGTTCCCGATCAAGAATCGGCAATTCAAAGATTTTTTAATTTGTTAACAGTTTGTTGATTTTCAACTAAAATCCAGTCAGAATTAACTTTTAGTTTATGAGGAAGTAATTAATGTTTGTTATCTTCCAACACTTTGTTGAGATCTTGGAAAAGTTAAACAGTATTCGCATTAGCAGCTTCTTAGAGAAAAACATGTATACCATTATTTGTTACGTTATTGTTTGTATTGGTCCCCCGTGAAAACATTTTAACGCCAACAAAACGCCAAATGTTATATTTATTCGCCAAGAGGAAGTAGAAGTGCAATTTAAGTACAAGCTCCTTTTCAAAAAAAACTTTACTTCTTTTTATCTCGGCATCAAAGTCCTTTGAGGATTAAAACTACGCTTTTTAATTAAAAACGTCGAACAAAATCCATGTACAATCCCGAAATAACCCCAATAAAAATCAAACATTTAAAATGCATTATTCATTAAAGCCGACAGCAGCCAAATATTACTCCTAATTTTCGAACACCCTTTCACCAAACAATGACTCCGATTAATTAACCGATCCGCATTAAAGATCAAACAAAACAAGGTTAACTAATGAATGAGAATGCTTCGTTTTCCAATATGTGTCGGCAGAAACGACAACCTTAGATCTTTAATCAATTTACACCTTTTCGCCATCGGAGAGGGGAAAAAAGGATTTCTTAAAAGCAACTATTCTCTTAAGTAACCGGCTACTATTTTTTTTTTTTTCAAGCATCCTTTGTCTTAGTTATGCTTATGTTCTGACAAGTTAGCACAAAAAAATAAGAAAAGGGAAGGCAAAGGAGAAAAAAAGATAGCCGAAAGGAAAATAATAACACTGAGATTCTTTGGACTCTTTCCAAAATCGGAGGAGATTCCAGTAGGAAAAGATTTGGCTAATATGCATAATAAGAATCGATTGCGCTAGTCTTTTGAGAATTGTTAAGTTAAGAGCAGATTTTCTTTCACCAAAAAGCAATAAATGGCCCTCTTAATATAATAAGGTTCATCTCAGGTTACACGAAGAAAAAATTGGATGTTTTATTTGGATTCATAATATATAGAATAACTGTTTATATCAGGTAAACGCGTTAATGCCGATTTTTAGTTTTAATCGCTTTTTCATTTTATTAAATTATGAGGTGTTAAAATCTGTTTCCACAAAAAAATAGTTTAAGCTTTTTGATATAAAATGGATTGAACACTGATGTAATGTTTTCCACGACTATTATCACAAAGTTCAAAGTAGAGCGTAAAATTGAAAACCATCGCCAACATGGCACTGAAAAAAGAGGGGATAACAGTCGAAATGGGTGAAAAATTTACTCAATGAATAATATATTTTATAATAAAAAGTAAAATCACAAATTACCAATAAAAATTTATGATCTGGTTGGATTTTAAATACTTTAGAGTTAAATTACTTTAGAATATGTAAAGCAAAACATACAATATATTGGAGTCATCAATCAGACATGTTTCACAGCGAAAATTCATTCATATCGATTTTCCCAAAAACGTTTTAACGGAAGGATTAAACATATCTCAAAGGTATATAAAATAAATTAAGGCTAACGTTTCTGTATATTTGACCGCACCGTAAATAAATCAAATCAACCATTATAATGAACAAAAGTAATTATAGAAATCCAGTTCAAAAATGGAATCTGGGGCATTCTCAATGAAAAACAATTGAGTTCCTTAAATGAATGAATACAACTCCACTTAACGAGGACAAAACAAGAGTACTAAATAGGGACCCGAAATAAAATGTAATAACCCGTCAGACCTTGATAGACATCCCAATATTCCGTTATCAAAAGAAATATCAAACAGCGCGTAACGGGATTGACTTGGGTGAACAGATGTTTCCTTTCGCAAATCACAGGAGTTAGCTAATGAGAACAGAATGCTGGCAAGCAAATACAGCACGGAACACTTGTTAATTTTACGATCAATTTACAACGAACAATTTTCGAATTGCTTTGAGAGAATTAACTGCACATTCTAGAAAGGTACTATAGATGGAAGGTTCAAGTGTAAAAAATATTATCAGTGTATCCATCACGGACAGAATTTGTAGCTTGGAAAGTCATAGTTTTAATTATTCATGTTACAGCAGGTTATTGACTATAGTTAGGGGTTCACTGGTCATAGGGTTGTCCACTGCAATCACCGGGCCTGTCAGTGTTTGTAAAAAATAGGCCGGTCGGATACGTAATTTTTTTTTTAGTTTTTAATTTTTTCCCCTCCAATATAAGTATTTGCCTTTCTTAACGTTTATTTAAAAAGTCAAATGCCTTAAAATTCCAATTACTACCTACCACCAACAAATTATTGAAATTATTAATTATTTTAATAATTAATTGGGGGTAGTATAAATATATAAATAATAAAATATATTAATTATTAATACTTTAAATATTCAAAATAATGATACAAAAACGGATATAATGAATTATTCCAATAATTAATTGTATTATTAAATGGATAATTCAATTAATTATTGGAATTTTACTAACAATAATTATTAAAATTTGATTAATGATTATATTGAAAATTTGGGCTGGTATAAGTTTAATATCCGACTTTATGTCCCACTACGCCCCTGGATTCTAGACTGATTATTTTTGTCTTTTTTTAATGTAATGCTGTGTTCAGTAATTTTGTAAACGGTAAGTCACTAATGTTACAATCTTCTAACCCAGTTCATTTAGAAGCTGCTTTGTATAAAATCTTGAAATTTAGTGAGTCGGTACGAAAGTGATCACTTAATGAAATGACATGAATTAAAAACTCGAAAATAGCTTCTAATATATTTTCTTTTATAAATGAAAATTAAAAAAGCTAAAGACTATGTCAGGTGGAGACACTGCATAGACATTGATGTACGGATTTCAAAAATATTAAAATATATATATATATATTAGACGCTAGTTTCGAGTTTTTAATTATACGTCATTTCATTAAATGATCAATTTCGTACCTCTCACCAAATTCCAAGGTTTTATACAAAGCAGTTTATAAATCAACTGGGTTAGAAAATTGTAACATAACGAATATCGGGAACGATCCTTTTTAGGAGTTCCTCTTAAAACGAGCGCATTCAAAAATAATTCTTTATTATTATTTTTTAATTATTAAGCAGAATTTGATTCCCATTTTTTCAAGCCGCCTAAATAAAGCAATGATAGTAATCATCAAATGCATAGATTTTTTTTTATTTCCCCCCCCCCCCCCCAATCCAACAATCGCAAGGAGACATGACAAATGCGTTTCATAAAAGGCGGGTTCAAAAGAAGGCTATTCTAGATCCTCCAATATGCTGTTCTACGTTATGCTGTCAGCAGCAGTCGAATTTCAATCCCACTCACACAAAAACTGATTTATCAACGCATAATAAATGCAGGAATATTAAGTAATCCCCTCCCCTCTGCCCTACACATCATCCCATCTCCCCACATTTACTTATTCTCTCAAGACGCAAAAATGAGGCCTGTACCAAATCTCCGTAATAAACGATTGATCTTAGGATGCCTCGGTAGTGCCATTTGTCAGGATGTACGAAAAGAGAACATCAACAGCAACAAAAAATCTTCCATTAATGGGGAGCAGATACTACAAGCAAAAAGGAGGCATAGTTATAATATCCAAACTGGCAGGGGAGATATCTTTTTATAGGGACATCCTTTTTGTAAGATGGGGAGTGATTAAAGCCAGATGCCGCAAGAGCAAAAGTACACAAAATAATCTTTGGAAAATATATCTTTTTTTAAAAAAGAAAATGTTGGATTAATTTGGCGCGTGGTAGGATGGCAAAGAGGACGACTTTTACAAATCTGTGTCGCGACGTATTTGTTGGCTCTTGCTTTGAGCACTCAGGGCAAAAGCAGAAAGAAAAAAGGTCCGCTCTGGGAATCATTAAAGAATATGTTTTGGAAATGTAAGATGCATAACATTACTCTGGAGGATTCCTCTTGTTTTTAATATTGATGCGTCTCTTTACTTTTTAACTTGGAGTCGCATCAGGATGAAGAAAATGCACAATACAGGAATACACACTGGGGATCGATCTTACTTTGAATTGCTAACAGTGTATACAGTGATTTTTATTTCATAAGATATTCTATCAATGTCATCAAAAGATGGTCTCTTGCCAAGTTGATAGTGTTTTTTTTTTTTTTTTTTTTTTTTTTTTTTTTTTTTTAAATGTGTGCACATTATAATAGAAAAATATTTTTAATTTATAGATCATTTTAATTCCGAATATTTCATCAAGAAAATGTAAGAACTTTGGTAGTCTTTACTGAAAAAGTTATCGTTGGATTAGCGGTTTAATATCTACAAACATTTACTTCAGATAAGTTGGATCAAAGAAACTTCCAAGCGGACATACAGTCAAATATAAACATAATGTCTGAAAACAAAGAAATGGCGTTTAACCCCAGACAACTAAACTTAAGTTACTGTTACTCTGCAACTAATCATTCGATTCATAGACTAAAAATTAAAAACAAGTATATTTTATTGATATTCAATTCAAAAATAGAAAAGTGGTAAAACTTAGCGTTTGCATTCTTGGCAGGTGTAAAAAGTGCAACGGGAACATCTCGAATTCGCAAAAGTGACCACGAGTGCGTAGTCTATAAAATGAATGTTTAATTATCTAGCGCTAATTGCAGATATCGACATTGAAGAACATAAAACACTGGCGTCTTAGTTAGTTATATTCTGCGATAATAAAGAAGTAAATAATAAAAAATTTGGTTTTCAAAAGTAAGAGAAAAACTTAACCTTGAAAAGTAAAAAAAAATTCAAGCATCTCAATCTAAACGCTTATCTTAATTAAACCAAATACCATAAAAAGTTCAACGAACGCAACTTAAGTTAGGATGAAATCTAAACATCAGCAAAACGTCAGCTTACATACACTCACCACCAAATGGCTTTTTTTAGAAACTCATTACAACAAAACACATCAAAGCCGATATCCAGCAGAGATTCTTAAATGAGAGAAACAATAACTACTGAAAAAATATCCCATTTCATTACTGCAACGGCGGGGGTGGTCATTAGACCTTTTTTCAAAAAGAACCAGAATCTTATTGGTTATCCTTTCGTGACCCTTGGGGTAATTGTCGGAGTTCCAAAGAGATTATTCCATCTCGGACCAGATGGGGTTTATTAATGAAATTGACCCAGAAACTAGGAGTTTGGCTGATGGTGTCTTCTTAGAGGAACGTGACGTCATGCGATGGGTCTGTTATCGAACTTCCTCCTTGTGTGTTATCAATGCCGTTTTGTTTTGTTGGCGAGGGACATTGTTTCCCAACAAAGCTAACAAATGTACGCTTTGTTATCGGTGACAAGTCAAGTATAAATACATTTATTGTAGACGATAAGCTGACGTCTTTTTGAGGTAGGTAAAATACTGGATGTTGCGAAACCAAATCTGAATGCTCATTAGATTTATCTTTTCGGTTTTAGGTGAATTTTTTACCTAAATAGATTATTTATCGCAGTTAAATAACTAATTCTAACCAGATTTTTCAACTTTTATTGAAAAAAATCCATTAAGTAAGTCACGAAATCTTAGTCGTTATGAAATTTCTATTAAAATAACAAATGGTTTTAAATAGCTCGTAATTGATACTTTTTCCTTAAAAATTGTTAATAATTATGGTAACTATGAATTAAAAATTGCAAGTCAATAATCATAATAATTACGAATTAAAAATAATTACGTTTGTTTCGAATTAAAAATTCTAAATCAATAATTTTAAATGACTACGAAATAATAGATATGAATGAAAGTTTTGAATAAGTAGGACTTAATCAAGGACAACATTAAATAATTCTGGAAAAGAATTTCAGAATATCGCATATTTTAATTCGAATTCTTTTCTAACAACTTATGTATCATAATTCAGTTTCTATTCAACATAATTACCGCCCCCCCCCCCCTTCTCCATATTTTGTCCCACGTTTTATTTTTACCTCAAAACTAAAGTAAAGGCAAGTAAAATCCAGAGGAAGTCCTCACACAATGCTAAGCACAATCACGAGACGAGGTTGTCGCTATTTCATGGCCACATGTCGTAACGCTGTTTACTTTTGAACGATAAGCTTACTGGAAAGAGCCGCCTACACGAGGCCGTATCAGGGGAGAATACAAACGAAATTTATCGTCCGAAACGAATTGTGGTGTGGAGATCATTGCCCGGACAATCCTGAGAATATTCTCCGATGGCCCCTTCTAAGTAAATTCGACATCATCCAGGCTTCAAGGACAAATAATTCTTCAATGAAGAGAAACATACTGCAGTGGCATTTGACACAACTTCAATTTGTGCAGGCAAATGTTCTCGAATAGTAGGTTTTGGTCATTTTTGAAGCTTGTTTTGAAGACAAGGATAGAACAGGTAAAAAAAAAAAAAAAAAAAAACTCTAGGATGGAAACAATAATAATAAAAAATAATAATTTAATAATTTGTTTTATTGAGCAAGTGTGTATTGCGCATGTAGTTATAATGCATGTTTGAATATAAAGGGCGGCCAAAACAGATATTTCACAATTTCTGTCACAGTTTTACTTCAACATTTTCTACAAGGAATAACAGTAATAAAATCTAATTAACGAAACATGTGGCACTTTTCATAAATATTAATATAGTGATCTATTTTCTTCCCAATGTCAAATTTTTAAAGAGGGAGGTGGGAAAATCTGCCATATTTATCTTGATTCAGAGTAAAAAATTGTCGTTGAATTAGAAGTAACATTAAATTCATTACTGTTGTTATAACTGGAAAAAATTTCAGATTCTTTGAAGCAATATTTCGTAAAAATATAGCACCTAAATATTTCTGATAGTAAGAGAGACAAGGATTCTGACACAGGGTTGGTGTTACGAGTGCACAAAGAATTGCGCATCGATGAACTCAATGAACAAAAAAGTTACGCCTCCCCCCAAATCTTCTTCCTCATCCCCCTTGTTTTAACAAAAAAAAAAAACAAAAAAAAAAAAAAAAAAAACTATAATTGAGAGATTTTTCTCCAAGTTATAATTACACACATTTAGTTCTTCTATGAAACAACTAATTCGTAAAATAAAACATAACTTATTTGTATCATACACACAAAATAGTAATTGACGTTCGGAGCAACTCTTAACTTTTTATCTAAGGAGATATAAATAAGTGGATAAAAGATAAGAGAGATATGTAAGGAGTGCGTGTGCTTCTCTTCTTAAAAGCAAAAGAGAAATCCTATTTGTGTGTCCTTAAAGCCAGTAAAGAATAATAATAAACCTAGAGTAAACGATTGGGACATTTCACACCCAGTGAATTTTTTTGGATAAATCAATTACTGTCTACAGTTGCAATATGTACACCAAGTGTAATATTTAACTAGTAAGTTTGAAATGTTAAAATAAAGTAGTTTAATTTTAATGATATGAGAGAAAAAAAATGATGTAACGTAATCTTAACGTTTATAAACTTAAAATGATTAGTGTAAAAATATATATTTTTTTTTTAAAGAATTAAAAGCAGAAATCAGACGATCTTTTAGGAGCAAAAACAAGCTAGTAGAAATTTGTTTTAGAATGGACAAATGTGATGATGCATAATACTTATCTTTTTCAGATTAAAGACTTTCTTTTGGATAATGAGTAAAGCTTATATGCCATAATATTTAGTTTTACTATCAGCTTAGAAAGAAAAAAAAATTTAATAATATTCATAAATCATTATTTGAAATATATTATACGATTCACAATACCTCTTCGCAATCTTGACTTTCGACGAACACGGGACCTTTGACTTCGCTGGCGATATCCAAACGGTTTCATAGTCATAGTCATGACTTTTTTTTTGTTATCTCAAGTCTCACGGGAAGCAAACAAAACAACCAAAAGGCAAATGTATCCAAATATTACATCAATTTGAACTTTCAATGTGGCTTCTTGCGTTGAGTGCAAAATCTTCCGTTTATCTTTCAAACATCAAAACACACACAATAAAAAGAAAACATATCTCCTGGCATGATAATCCCTGATGGAAATTGAGAGTCAGATGTGTCGAGCTACCAGGTGAAGACGGATCAAGCGTTTGCACTAAAATTGAAGATTAGTAGTTCGATACTTTCAAAACACATTAACTTGAAATCGTGTAAAGGTCCTGGTAGAAGCAACGATACACCCCCCCCCCCCTACCAGGTAGGTACACAAAGGAAACACAGATGTCCCGTTATCTCAAATCCGCTTTCTCTTCTCAAAGAGGACAAAGAGTCACGTTCAGCCAGCAAGCGTGAACGAGATAAAAGGGTGTCGAGAAGAAACAAAAACGCTGTCAGACCTAGCAACCGACAGTGACCAATTAAAAAAACAGTCCTAGCCTTTAAAGATACGTTACAAACATTTTGGCCATTTTTACACTAACCAGCCATGTGGAACGGTATGCCAAGATGGAGAATAATCCAAGAGATCATCATCATATACATACTCCAGGGTGTCGTAAGAACACATTTTTTCTGACTGCTTCCTAACTGCAAAGGTGATTTGCACATAATGGTTCCATTCCCCAGTAGTAGAAGCTAAACTCTACCCGCTACCTCATTTTTTTTTTTTTGGTAAAGCAATAAGGATGATTTGTGGAATCACGACACGGTACGCTTGGTGATTGAAGACCACCAACCATTGGGCAACTATTTTGCTTGATATGATGAAGTAGATATTACTGTCTCAATTTCAAGGTTACTCAAACGATAGGACAATAAACAGTTTTGTTCTGCACGCTCGATTGGTGTTGGCTGCACGAAATGAGTTGTAAGACTGTAGTTGCAATTTCATAAAATCTTTGAAACAACCACGCCCCAAGGGTAATTGTTCGTGATAGCTGGAATTAGTATGCCAGCTTCCTTTAAAGTGATGTCGTAAAATAACGGAGTACGTTGAAAGAACAATGAAAAACGCGCAGACGAATATGCATTAGAATACAACAAGGATGTTAAGCTTTGGCGTAGGTCATTTCAAAATGCAGTAATTTAAAAATACATTTAAATTTTCCTTTCACTTCGTTTATTTCTTGTTCTTTATAAAAGTTTCAAAGCACACTCAGAATACTGGAAATATAAGGAATTCCAATCGATAAAAGTAAAATTTTCCCTAGGAAACTAATCCTCGAAAGAGTATAGTAGAAACAATAGTGTCACCAAGTTTGACATTTTTCTTGTGATTAATCCATTATGAAGGAAAGTACTTGTTTTAACATGATTGCTTCCGGATTAAAGGGATTAAAAACAAAACTATTGAAACCAAAAACATCAAGTGCCTGCGTCGCCAACTCTTACTGGAGCATATCCAAAAGGTTTAGATGTAATTTCAAATACAACATAATCGAGCTACATCACGCACAGCAAAAATATTGACATCCTAGCAAAGTAATCCAAGAAGCGAGGGTTTAAAAGAAGCAAAGAGAACTTCTTGTCGGCGGCACGTGACAAACAAGAAATCATAACCAGTATCCAGCCAAGTCACGCTTCACTGTAGAACTTTTGATTCAGTTTCAGTCTAGAACTTTGGAAATCGATTGCCGGATATATCTAGGAATACGATTTATAAACAACTCGCTCGACAGAAATGACTTTATATTCCAGTCAAAAGCATAAAGAGTGTTGGTACTTCTTGGCGGGTAGTGCTTTGAATAACAAATCGGCAACACAAGGATGTCCATATTGTTCGCAAAGCACGTCGTTCTTTCTTAAAATGTCAGATATTTGAAGCTCAAATATCTGGTGTCTTCTGAAATATTGATAAAAATGACCAATTAAGTTTTAAAGTATTCTAATTCTCAACAATCTAGATACGTTAATACATACAACCATTCTAATAAAATCTTCCTTGCAGACCTTTGATACAAAATCTTAAAAAGATGAATTACACCCAACACCACACGTCCAACAAATAAAATAGAGCAAATCATCAACAATAACACTTCAAATACCGGATATCCGAATGAATCTATAGTACATTTTTACGGATTCTGCCCGAATAACAGAGAGCCGCACTGAACAATTAACTTTGGACGTTAGAAGAGGTTATCAGTAGGGGTAATCCGCATTTAGAATCCACACGATAAGTTGATATCAATCGCATGCAAAGCAAATCCAATAGCATTCCTGACAATGTATCCAATCAGCAAATGGTCAGGATGCTTCTTTTCACATCATAAGAAAAAGGCACATCCAAAGATCCACGGTCCATTGATACAACTTGCGAGTTCCGTTTACGCTTAACTCAATGAAATGTTGTGGAAAACAAAACCATCTTCGAAAGCCTCCGGCCCCAATCCAAAAGAGGATGGTGCATACTCGCGAAACCTGCTCTTCAAGCGATCCCGCCCTGTAAATAGATGCTGAAGATGGTTCAGCCTTGGCCTTGGACTGCCCTGCAATGGGTCACTTGGTCACTCGATCAGCGCAACGGCTATATGTTATTATTCCCGCCAAGAAATGGTTAAATTACATTAGAGAGAAAAGGTTGAAAGATTCTTCCGGTATGAATGGTTTTTATTAGAAATAAACAAAACGAGAAGGGGAAAAAAAAAGGGATGTGGCATATAATCAATAAAACCTTTGAACAGAATTCTTGTTCGATTTCGTAAAGGTAAGGAACTTTTCCAAGAACACGATTTTTTCGTTAACGTAATGGAGGGATTGTCTTTCAAACTGCGAACAATTGTTCCGAGGTCACGTCTCGCGTTTATGTAATTGTTTCTGTGTTAAATTGTGTCGGATTGAAAACTTCCACTAAAATGAACTTGAGCAAAAGCGGCGAAGGTTTCGACAGCAATTGAAACAGTTTATGGATAACTGTTTTGAAGTATGCCTCAACGAGTACTTCGCGGTGCCCTTTTTTCAGTGTTTTTATCGCGATCTCTTCAGTAAAATCGAATAAATAAGAAAAATCTAATCTATTTTAACTCAATAAAGATAATTATCCAAAGGAATTTAGTCACAGAATTCCTCAGATTATCATTATATTCAAATTACAATTTTAGCTTTACAAGTTTAAAAACCTATAAGTTATGATTGTTTAGTAATTTTAAACTAATTATTTAATATTAAAATTTTATTAAGTTAAACTATCTTAGGTACAAATATTAAGAAAATATTAAGTATACAGAAAACTGAGACTGCGTTCATTTGATTGCATTTTAATTAAAGGAAGGACATCCTCAAATCAGGGGCAGCCTCATGTCACAGGCAGTATATTAATTGTTTTTTCTATCGAGGCTAGATAACTGAAAAATTAAAAAAAAAAGCCTCTTTATTTTTCAAAATTACAAAACCCACTGCAGCAATATCGCTGTGATTAATATATCACATTGAAATGTCTGAAAATAGAAATGAATTGCCTAGCCAATGTTTATCACATTCAAGTTAGACGCGAAGCATTCTCAAACACAGCCTTTTAGGGCCATCTTTTTGTAACATTGTTTCCTGAACTTTTTTCAGAATCGCACCAAATACCTATACTTAAAACACAAAAGGACGAGGCGTCGGGCAAAACGCATTTCCTACATCCACCCCGACCTTGGCTTCGAGCTCTATCCCTCATAAAGGCAACAAAAGTAACTCCTCTGCATTTCCTTTCTTACCTCCATCCATTCATTCTGCATAGATGCGGAAAAGGTCAACCAGGTAAGGGTACGAAAAGGCAGATCTCGTACCTTGACCTATCCCGTGACCTTTTCTACAAGCCCACACTGGGAACGAAGATGATGAGATGCTAGCCTGAAAGAGGGAATGCGAAAAGTCGTTGGATTCAGATCTTTTCATCCCCCTCCCCCTACTTTTTATATATACACACGAGGAGAGAGGTAATAAGCTTCTCTCTTGGAATTGCCCTCTTTGTAGGCTATTTGGCGCGAAACCCGGAAAAGGGGGTTAACGCTTGATAAAGATATACTGCTTGAGCTATATAATATTAAAGATGGTATTCGAAAAGCGGGATAGTGGTTGAAAAATACTTGGTCCAATAGATGGTCTTTTCTATTCTGAATGTTAAAAATGAGAAGTAACATTTGAAAAGTTAGAACGGGAAAAAATTAATGAAACTACGATTTAACGCTTATAATTAAAAATATATATATATATATATGCCAAATGTTAAGAATGTATGTGATACAGTAACAGGTAATTTAAGCGGAGAATAAAGCATTTTCGTGAAAAAATTAAATTAAAATTTTCTTCAATTGATGGGTTAGACAAACGATTGGGAAAGCAACAATTACACAACATAAAGTAATTCAAGCATTTTAATGCCCTGTTGTAAATTAAAACGCTAAACTGTAATTTAAAAAAAAAAATCTGTATCACTTACAATAATATTTTCTACAATAAATATACATATTCAAAGGTTAATTATTTATTCACATAAGAATCGAACAACTAAGGAAGAAAAATACTAAGACTATGATGGTAAAAGAAACATGTATATATTTCTTTGTTTCAACTTAGTTGTGAGTGGTATAAGAAACCACATTTTAATATAAATGTTGCTTGTAATCTCATTTAACAAGGCTTTTTATAAGTACTTCAAACTTTCAATAGTTGACAATGAAACTGAGTCAAATCTATATTCCCACATCAATATACGTACTGCCATTAAAAAACGTGAGAACACGTGAACTTCTGGTTTCCCTTAACAAAAGCAGAGAGTTGGAGGCGTACGAAGTGTGTGCCACGAACACATAATGAGACACATACGTTCCCAGGCAGCACGTTTCTGTGTGCACACTGCGTACCGATTGAAATACATAATACTCATCGCATCCAATGAAAGGGGTGCAACGGAGCGTGATGGCAAACGATATGTGGGGGAAAGGGAGGGGGGCAGAGGGTGTGTTTTCGATACCCCTTTGGAATGATCTCTTCGGCAATGAGAGGGAAAACATACTTCTTAGGACGTGAGCTCACGCCCATTAAATTGTATATTCGATAATAATTGTGGCGTTGGTGAGAATTTTCGGGGAGTATTTTTTATAAACACTCCAGAAAGTTAAGTGTGATTGAAAGGTGAGTAAAGGCGCAACAAGTGTATTAGGTATGTTACAATGTTGTTCACATTTGAGAGAATCGTTGATGTATTAGGAATGATATAGAAAGCTGTGCGCAATGGTTTTATATTGTTCACAAAAATAAATATTGTTCTAAATGCTACAATATTGTTCGCAAAGATAAAATATTGTTCCAAATGATTCAATATTGTTCTAACTGATACCAATATTGTTCTAACTGATACAATATTTTTTCCAAATGATACAATATTCTTCACAACGACGTATTGTTTAAAATTATACAATGACGTATCAAGAATGATAGAACACAGCATGACCTTTTTAATAAAAAAAGATTGAAGAAAATAAAACAACCCATTTTGAAATAAAACTTGCAATTCGTCCTTATAATAAACTTAGTTTTACTTTTAACAGATGTAAGTGATAAAATTTTAATATAAAATATCAGCCATTAACAAATAATAATACCATAAACAGCAAAAAACTATTGGCAAAACGTTCCCTAAAAGACGGTTTACTTTATATTTTCTGTATCATGAATTTAATTGCCATACTCTACCCATAGTCAATCTCCCCAGCAGAGAAACAAAAGTTATTCACTAAAACAATATATTTCAGCTTGAAAAGAATCACAAGGGACCACAAATAGAATTACCCCCTCTCTTCGAAAAAAAAAATATATAATATTCCGGAACTTTGGGCTGTTGCATAGCGCCGCAAAAGTTTCTCCAACTTGGACTTCGCCACCTAATGGCTTAGCAAGTTCCGCCTAACAAGTTCTATAGGCAAGCCACCGTGACCGATGACGTCATATATAACCATGGAAACACTACCGCCAACAATTTCCAAACAACTAAATTCATCTCTATACCAGGGCGGCGCACTCCATTATTTATTTATAACCGTAGCCGACTCGTGTTACCTGTATTAAACTTTGAGAGAGAATTTTTTTTTCCACTCTTTATTTTCCTTTCCGGTAATTCCTGGTGGATTTGTTGGGACAAGAGAAAAGCTTAAAAGAAGGAAAAACTGGATCGTAAACATACGTACGGGGGAGGGAGGGTAAGTGTGGGTGCGGCATAATAAATGAAAGGAATAAATAAATGAAGAGGAAAGGAAGCTTACAATGCGTTGAATCACGAAAGATGGTGAATATATTTTTTTCCTCTTCTTTTTTTCCCGGTGCTCTCTCGACGGAATCAGCGTTACAGGATTTATCACGTGTATAAACAATGAGGTTTCCGAAAAATTGAAAAGAAATCAGTTCTTGCCCCATTTATCTTGCCATGGGAAAAGGAACTTGCGTGTCTCCTTCCTAACTTTATCTGCATATTAAAACGTTTGGGGCGTCGATTTGTTTATTTTCAGGTGACAGAGGTTGTTTCTTGAAGAAAAAAATAATAATAATAATAGTTTGGGAACAAGATATTTCAATGTCAAACTTCTATTAAAACGTAAATCTGTTTTCGATAAAAAGGCGGGGGAAATATTTAGGTAGTATATTTAACCCTAGATAACTAAACTTAAATCAGCGTTACTCTATAGATAGTCATTCGACTCAGAGACTACGAATTATAAACAAGTATATTTTTATGTTCCCTTTATTTCAAACAAATTAGCGTATCTTAAGAAAAGCATTATACTATTTTAATTAATAAATATAAATGTGCAAAAATTAACATTTCGGTGAAAGAGTTAGTGTTAACTGGAAGTCAATTAGTATAAGATAATAAACGAATATTTAGTTATCTAGTGAGTCTAAAAGTTTTTAAATAAAAATGACGACTTGCAATGTAAGAATTATTGGAAATGTTTCAATAGCCAGGCAACTCTGAGAAGAATCTTAAATTTAAGAAACGTTTTAATGAGGCGCATCTAAATCTGCTTTTGATACTCATATTAGACATTACACACCAAGAGAATGCAGACGTAAGCGATTAACACTTCAAATAATTATCTAAGACGTGTATGTATTCCATGTATACAATCAGAAATAAATTCAAGCATTTACTCCTGTCGGAAAAAATACCTAATCCGAAAGACACTCTACAAGATGGTAGAAAACCCACGTCTTTAACAAACCATGTTGAATCTCATTTCGCCAAACAAACTTGTTTGTACCTTATCACGTTTTCCAAACAACCAGAAAATACAACTTCAGTTGACCTCCAAACAGGCATTCTTCTTTTTGCTTCTCAAGATGTAGAGAAACCCTCAGGCTAAGAATTCACTTGCAGCTAACTAACCTACAATTGAGGACAAGCCACATTTATCAAATGAAACACGGTCGACGCTCTCGTACCCTTTTCTGTCGAAAAAAGATGCCTGGACCACGGATAACAACCACAAATGGATGACTTATCTTCGGAAAGGGAAAACTCATACATCAAGTACAAAGAGTGTTCCGGAGGTGGATGGATTATCTCCCTGACAGACACATCTCCACCCCAATCTCAAACTTGAGGATGTGCCATTGTCTGGCGACATCCAGTCTCACGTTCTAACAAGCACCCAAGGCAGGTTGAGGGTAACTTCTAACAGTTGGAAAAATTGTCAAAAAAATGTAATAAACAATGTGACTATAAATTAATTGATGTTGTTTGGAGCAGTCTAGAGTCTGTAAAAAATAACTGATCATAAAATTGTATACATACTTTTGAAACCATGCGTAAGGATCTCTAAAATATATTGTAAAAAAGTTTTTGGAAAAATTGAAAAACAAAAAGAGTCAAGTATTTAAAAAAAATAGTTAAATTTTTTTTGTAAATGGCGCTTCAATGACAATAAATATATAGCAGCTTTTTAAAACTTTATCTGATTGTTTTATGTTTGGACTGAAACTCCTTTTCTACCTATTCAGCCAGTTTGATTAATTTGCTTACAAATTCTTAAAATACCATATTTCTATATATCTAACGAAAAAATTTGAACTTATCAATACATTTTCAGAAATCATATTCCCATGGTGTCAATGGTGTTCACCAAATTTTATAAAGGTAAATTCAAGGACATGCGCTATATAGTTCAAACAGTTGGTTTAACTATGTCTACCCTGTACTAGCATGTGGCTAGGACGGGCTGAGTTTCAAGCAGACCGTGGAGAAGCATTTGAGGAAAAAAAATCCTAGAATTATTTCTAATAAACTAACAATTATAAAACATCAATTCAAACATTAAAAAATTAAAAGTTTTTTTTTTTAATTCTAAATTGTTAGCAAAAAAATAAAAATTATGCTATCCGCAGTTCTTCATAGATAGAGACCAGTTAATTTATAACAGATGTTTTGCAGCTAAGGCTGATAATTTAAGTTATCAGGGAACTTATGACCTTCCCTCACTCATCTTTCCTAAGGTATAAAGAGACGAGTTAAAATTTATCAACAAATTTGTTGACATTCAAGACATTAATGTCTTGACTAATAGCATGCTAAGATCCGGGTATTAACGAGCGAAAGACCGAAAAGATAACAGTGGCTGCTGCTCGGGGTAGGCTAAGGCAAACCTACTTTATATCCCAAATAACAAATAGTATAACTTAAATAAAAATTCCAGAAAAGAATGAATTAGAAATTTTGCTAAACACTTTCGAGGAATAAAAGATTTTATACACTTTTAGGAATTCCTTCCCAAACGTTAGTTTTAATTAATAATTTAGAGTAAGTTATAGACCAAATTGTGAGTTATCTTTTAAAAAAAGAAAATGGAAGACCAAACACACTTCCTTCATAAAATTTTTCAAATACTAATCTGATATACCCATTTTGGACGCTAAATTGGTTTATAAATATAGCCTTTTCATTTTATGGTGACAATTCATCCAAAAAATTGAATGTTAAGATTTCATTTTATCTCACAGATAAGAAATCGTATTTTAAAGAATTAAATTTACTTTCAACGAGTTCGACTAACATCTCTTTGGCTAAACATAGCTCAAAGTCGTTTTGCCAAACAGAGCTATACCTCGGAACTACATTACTTGAGCCTTAAGTATGCTCTGAAGTTTGAATCCTTCCAAGTAACGATATAGTTCCGGGCAAAATCACAACTTTTATACTAATATTGATAACCTGCGCACATAGTTATGTATTAAACATACATATATGCTGATAACAACAACAAAAACACGCTTTTAAGTTTAAATTTTAACTAATATTTTACTTTTCTAACCACGGATACTATAAAAGTTTCAACGAATCAGCCACACATCGCTCCAATAAGGGCGTAGTAAACCGGTTCACACATCGTTGCAGCGTATTCAGTGAGCTCAAATAAGCTTGTCTCAATGTATACACACCATTTTGTCAAACATGGTCACCATTGCTATAGTTTAACGTAGTTTTTGTATTATAACGAAGCATTCTTCAGTGTTCCCACTCAAATCACAGAATGAAAATCAATGACCTTTCAATGACTTTTAAGCACCTAAAAAATGTTTTTTAAGGACCGTTGAAAATTTGTTTTCAGGCATTATGTCTATATATAAATTTTTAATAAAGTATATTCTACCAAAAAAGTTACAAGTTGGTGGATGCGTAATGCAAATATGTTGGAGAATTCCGATACGGTGCAGATAAGAGACAGTCAAGCGGAAATAGCAAGTCCTAGTTGTATTTTTATAAATTTTGCTGCTAGGCACACAACATCCGCAAAAATTAAGGACTTTTAAGGACCTCTAAGCATTTCAAGCACTTTCAAGGCCTTGAAAACAAGTTCAAAAATATTAAACACTTTTAATGACTTTCAATGACCGTGGGTATCCTGTTCTTTTCTCATCTCCAGTCAGACGAAGACAATAATTAGATGAATTATCCGTCTAGAAATTGACACCATAACAGTTCAATACTACTTTTGAGAGTAAGGATTCAATTTAAATAAATTCAATTAAATACATTCCTAAATTACCGGTTTGCAGGCATCAGGTAAACGCCAATACGACACCCGGGGTCTACACGACACAAGTGATAATTGCACTAACAGGAAACTTATTCAACGTAATGGCAGCATACATATTCATTCACAGCTTGATACGTCCTCGTTATCCGACCCGAATACAAGGATGGGAATTATAGAAGTGTAGGATGGCGACAACGAATGTGACCTCACCAACATAAGATATAAGCGATAGAATTCTCTAAAGGTAATTATTATTCCAAACTCGCTTGCAAAATTCTCTGAGCATTCAGAAGATAGGTTAGAGTTCTTTTATTCAAACGTGGTATCCCACGAGAAAGTGAAAGTAGTCCATAAAAGAAAATATACCATCAAACCAGGCAACTTTCTGCTGCGATAACTGACTAATGTTTTTGAATTATCGTTAAAATTCCACACTGACATCCAATTTTTTATTTTAATTAACAGCTATTACAATTAAATTTTATTATTCTCTGAAGAAAGGGAATTAAAATTTCTATCAATTATGTACAGAAATATACAGTACAAGCGTAAGTATGAAAGTTGAACAAATTCAATCTTAAAGTTAAAAAAGGCTCAGAGGGCATAATTTGGAACGTGAATGATGATCTGTACTTCAATTAATTTCCGAATCGATCAGATGATATGATGTGTGATTAGAAAAAGTTTTGTAAATAGAATAAAAATGTAAGCCAATGATACAAAAATAATATAAGGTCCTAAACACAGAAATTTTTAAAAGGTCAACGGCATGGCAATACAACAAACTTTTAGTACTTTAAACAAAATCGGCTGGAGCAGAAAGTGGGTTTGTGGTTAGATCTGTTTTTACTCAACAGAAGAAACAAAAGGAGATGTTTACGCCTTCGCAGATAACAAGCAGACAACTTTCAAGGGATGCTTTGTGTACTTATCTTTTCTCACGGTGTTTCTTCTAACGAAATGATACGAAAGTGTAAGTACGGAGGTGTGGTTCCAAATCAACAGACAAGGGGATTGTATTCGTAATCTAGTAGCGAATGCACAGATGTTTTCTGGAGATTTTATCATCTAAAAGTTTAACCATCAATCGCCACAAGTGATGCTGAATGTAATTTTTAGCTTATCTCTAATGTTTTTTTCCCTTATTGTCGTATTTTTTTAAAGAAATTATATTGATTTCGTTAAAAATGGGGATAAATAAGTAATAAAATTATACAAAATAAGAGTTGCTTGAAACCCATCAAAGTGTATAACATTCACAATATCCTGAGAATCTTGGTATTTCTTATCGAGATAAAAAGCATAGCTATCATTATTCAATAGTCTTCATAACTAGTTTTCTACTTCAGGTTTGGTTTATTGTTAGACACTTAATGTTAATTTCGTGGAAGTGAGGTCATTAAAAACTAAGTAAATCCTAGTCTCTTTGGTTATATACGAACCAAGGTAGCTATATCACTTTTAAAGCAATCATTGGGAAAAAAGTAAAGCTAGTAATCCTGAAAGTATCTTCGATTGAGCTAACTTCAATTGAATCATTGTCTGAGACTAATTTCACCTCCTTTTAGGAGAGGACGACTCGGAACAGTTGGAAAATACGGACGCAAACCGAATCGGTTACGGTCACTCGGGTCTGATCTACATTTATACATTAAGAGAATTTAAAAAAAAAAAAATACTTAAACAAGTCATTCTATTTGGAGACGTGTTCCAGAAATGTGGATCTCGGGTCCAATTTTCATTTATGCATTGAAAGAATAAAAAACTTACTAAAACATGTCATTCTATTTCGAGACGTGCTCTAGAGGTGATTCTTTGCTCAACCAAACAACCTTATAAATCTTTTTCTCAAACGGTGCTTATTTTTAAATCCAATATGGAGGATATCATTAGTATAATAAAACCCATTGCAAAAAGTTTTGCGTTTTTAATGAAATGATTTAGTAACTAAACCATTGATTATATTCCAAAGTTGCAGTCGTAACTCTAATTCCACGACTTGGAAATCACACCCTATTATTCGAAAGTGAATTTTTTGCCTTATTTACACAAAAATTGCATTAAATTACTTGCAAGTTGCCCCCGGTCCATTTCATAGTAAAGAGTTCTAATTGTCTTAATTAAGGATTTTCCAGACATTAAGCGGTCACCAACGCCTACGTAATGTTGACAAGTACCTATACCCTATGACAAGTGGTAAAAGTTGCGGTGGCTGTACACAAGCTTATCAAAGAAGCCGTTTGTTTTCTAAACCACAGCGACATACGCACGCATAAATTACGTCACCACTCTTAATTTCAGAGGAAAGATGGAGACACGATACGATAATGTTTCCAAACACTCATTGTTTCCGAGTCAATTGTCAAGAGAAAAAAGGGGAAACACCGTATCTGTCCCAGTTAGATTAACGATGCCAACAGGTAAATAGTAGAAGTTGCGTTTATCGTCTCCAAATGGCTTGTAAATCTTGGCTGGATAACCGCTTGACGAGTGAAAGTTAAAACATCTGGAATATATGATACCCGGGAGAACTTGTTTATTTCATTTGGAGTTGTAGTCTAAAATTAGATGTTTAAACAGTTGATACATTGACTGTTATTTCATTAAAAGAAACAGACTTGGGAGACGCACTTTGGAGATCTATTCTACAAGTCGTTTGTTAAATTGGACGACGATAAATAATTAATAAAAAAATAAAGTTCTTCTGGGGTGTAGGATTTCCCAAGATGGTATATGTTACTATGTTGACAGTGCACATACGTTTATATTGAATAGTTTTTAGAACATGCTATTATTAGGACTTTAGGAGATTATATTTTTTTATTCAACTTTGTATAAAAGTATGGCACTTCGGCACTATTATTTGTTCATTTTATTCTTACCTTTATTTTAAAAAGTAACTTTTTAATTTAATATATAAAGTCTGTTTCTTTGGTCACATGCTTAGAAAATTAATGGGCTTTATGCAAGGCGGTATTTTGAGTTACAATTTGGCGTCACTTGCGATACATTTGTTACCAATCACAATACCCCTTTAAAAAAATATCTAATTATGATATTCCATTAACCAATCACAAGGCGCATTTCGTTTTCCAGCGAACATAGCATTTGATAGTGATGTCACCATGCTTAAGCTCCAAATCTCAAAAATGAGTAGTTTTACACACTATTTTCAGGATTAGACATTTAGGATTAGACAGGATAAGACATTTAGCATATATCAATTGCAAAATCTAAAGAATACGATGAAAAATTTGAAATACTAAACTGTGGAACAAATATTTGAACATTTAAAATGGGATACAAAAGAAGAAGAAATCCAACGCTTTCTTCACTAAGCTACATTTAGAAATAATGGGCCTAGAAAACTCCATACCAAGTTATTCAAATCTATGAAGTCAAAGAATTACTACTATTTATAAAACCTTCTAATAATAAAAGGTGAGCAAAATGAAAACATAGAATAGTTCACCTTTGCCAGTCAAGGGGCAAAAAATATCCTTTCAAACAAATTACCTCTCAATTCAAAACCCCCAAAATGCAGCAGAATGCCCCTAAAGAACTCCATCGGATCGTTAGGAATTCCAGAGCTGTGGTGGCAGACAATAATTCAGGGGGTTGGAAGAAAATTCCTAATTCGAAACACAAATAAAAAGAGTAATATTTTCCAGAATAATAAAAACGTCATCAAGGTAGAAAATTCTTTTATTTATTCCGGAGTGTCTCGGCCGAAGTACAAAACATTCCGGGAATAGTTAATGCTCCAATACCTTTCGCCAAACAGAATTGAAGAAAAAAAAAAGTTACAATGTTCCTTTTTTTAAATAAAAAAAAAAAAAATCAATGACCGAGATAATGGGGGAGTGAAAATACCTGAAGTTCGAAACTACCAGTAAATGCATTACGTCATCGAGATCGGTATATCGCGAAAATGGAATTCGGATTCCCTCTGTAGCTGGAAGGAGGTAATAATTTCTTTTTACTGTTAACATTTTCTAAATTTCTTTCAACTTTAGTGAGAGAGAAAATTGTTTTGGAAACGTACACTGTAGTTGAGCTTTTGACATTCCGGTACTTCAAGAAATCGAATACTTTTGGAAAAGAGTTGAACGAAAAGCCTCGAAATCTCTCTCGCAAAACCGATTCCGATAAATTTCATTCCATTGATTTCTCGCTCTTCTGCGTTTTCTATTTCGTTCCTCGTCAATAAAAATGTTCAGGGTGAAGGTTGTGCTTTAAATGGCAAAAGAATAAATAAAAAACAGTGGTTTCAGGCGATGGAAAACACTGCTTTTGGTACAATCTCACGAATTCCTCAGAATCTGCAGTCATCACTGCAAACCGGTTTCGAGTATGAGTAACACAACTACGCAATGTTTTCTAAACAATAATGGCTTTCTTTTTCTGCTTGTCTTATGAAACACCTTACTTTGCTTAAGTTGATGTATTAATTATTAACAAAAGTAGTTAAGTAGGCAGTGTTTATTGTTCTTAGGCTTAAGCAGTATGGTATAAAAGTAATCATTCGTATTTGATATAGCACTGAAAAAGTTTTTTTTTTATTTATTTTGTTAGTAAAAATTTAACTATCTACTGTTTACACCTTATTTAAAATAGCTAATAGTGGGCAAAGGCAGAAATGTACAAGGGAGTGTGCTTGCATCCCTCTAAGTTTTGAAAATTAGAATAAAAGGTGTAAATTCGCAGAAAAAAAGCACATATGCCGTTTTGAAATCATTTTTCGTGCTATAATGTGCATTTGTTTTTATTTATTTTGAAGTCTCTTGTGCAAGCTGATTCTTTTATCTACGTGGTTAGGACCACTGAGAACTGGATGGATGGATGACTGGATAGAGAAAATTAATGGATAATTATTAATTAAAATTTCATTAGAAAATGCAATCAACATTTGTGAATATTTCACAATTTGAACAAAAATCTCGGTCTTGCATCCCCCTGCAAATAATCCAGCTGGCGACCTTGAATGTAGTTACTATTTCTCATATTTGTTTTACTGGTGCCAATATTGTAGTGATATTAACAACAGAGATGAGAGTGATCAGAGAGCAAAAAGGAGGAATTCGTTAAAAAAAAGCAAGCAGAAGGGACGATACATAAAAGTTTCGTTAAAAAAAATTCGCGGAAAGAATAAACAAAAATTCAGCAAAAAAAGTGTACAGGAAGGACGATTCAATAATTTTAAAGATACAATGAAATTTCTCATACTATATAATAATTACGTTTCAAATATTAGGAGCTTGTGAAGTAATCTGTGAGGAAAGGGGAGCTAAGAGGGAAAATCTTTTGTTTAGACATGAGGAAAAGTAAACTTTTCGCAGGAAAAACTGGTTCAGATCAGAAAAATGTGGATTCTCAAAACAGGGACTAAGAGAAGGAAGATGTTACACAAAGAAGGAAGAAATCCTACAAAAGGAGGAAAACTGTCATCCCTGTAACAAGAAAACAATCAAAGCTCAACAATATTCGATTTATTTTCCAATTAATTTCTTTTCATAAACACAATCTTCCCCATTTTAATTCTTTCAAACAGTAAAAATAACGACATCAGAACCACCATTTCTATTTTTTGTAACGAGGCAGGACATCCGCAGCAAATGCGTCATCTCGTGCTCAACCACAGAGTTACGAGCCTCCAGCAGAGATTTACACCTGTTCTGGAGGTTTGAAAGAAAGGCGGGAAACGAATTATGAAAAAAGCATTATTATACGCTTCCGTTTAGTCAGTAGCCGGCAGCGGAATTTTCTTGGAAACTTTGAGGGACAACACTTTCATCAGAGTAAATAACCTTGGAATTATTAGAGCCACTCCCACTTTTTTTCATCAAAGGATGGGGATTAAGATTCTAGACCTAATTGGCAGAAGTCCGGTTCTAACTTCTGCCATGAACGAGAAGGAAGATTTTAACCAAAGCAGAATTGTTCTATTTCAGCTTTCACAACTACGCGGGCCGCATCCGGCCCACAACGGCTTTTCTTGCGGCACACAAAAACAAATATTGAACTTCGTTGTATGTATTTTTTTTTTTTTAACAAAATTTTTATTTGTCGAAAGTAGTACATGTTTACTATCTAGAACAGCGTTCTCCACACGTGACCCGAAAAATTTTTTAGGTAGAAACTTGAAGCGAGATGGTTTTCATTAACAATAAATACAGGAACAACTTAACTAAGGCGAATTTGGCCGATTTATTACAGTTGGCTACGTCAAATACAGCGACGAACATCGAATCTAACATAAAAGGAACAGAACGATTTCTACCGCCATAGTCTCACAATTGGTATCAATAAAACGGAGGACTTCGGAGATATGGTTTAAATACAGGGTTGCTACTCAAAAGGCAGAACAAAATTCCCTGACTTATCCAGGTTTTCCAGACAATTTTTTTTTAAATTACTAAGTCTCATTTCAAGCCGAAGTAAGCAACATTTTTTGCATACAATTGCAGTTAAAATTATAATTTTAAAGAAGGATTATACATAAAAAATGTTACGATATTTTAATGTGCATTTTTATCAATTAATCAAAATTTTAGTAAAAAAAAAGCGGAAATCCACTTTTTTGGGGAACTGTAAAATGTTGCGATTTGTGTCATCAAACATTGATGTACTTGCACACAAAAATAAATTGATTAGATGGTAGAAGTAGAAAACTGTGCATCTCCCTTTATATTTCCCAGGGGTGAAAACAGTCAAACTAATTTAACTAACAAACTAATTTTTTATTAAGATAAAAAAATATTATATTTTTTCCAGATTTCAGGAATGTTTTATATTAGGAAACATTAGTGAAATACATATAGGCGTATTTGGTATAAATCTGTGGTATGCGAAAAGCTTCAACCCAAATCAAACGACCCGTCTGTAAAAGTTAGTGGTAAATGATACTCTATTTAAAAAGGTGTTTTTTTTTTTTTTTTTTTGTTTTTTTTTTTTTTGCATTTTTCTATAGGATCAAACCTAACTAAATTTTCAAGTTTGAAGAGTAGATTACGAATATTCAATAATAAAGTTCTATAAAAAAATGCGAATAAAGAAACGGTTTGACAATTTTATGAAAATAGCAACCACTTTGTTCTCTAGCTTCAGATAAATACTTACAAAACTGTGTTAAGATATTTTACTTAAACTCATAGTTGATACAAGATGCACAGCGTGTTTTTTTTTTTTTTTTTTTTTTTAACATATTTAGGAAATTATCTAAGTAAACATTATGGGAGATAAATAACTACTAATCAAACAAACAAATATTTAAAGCATTTCCATCAATTATGTTGCTTAATTCAAAATGTTAAAAATAATTTCTGCGTTTATTTTGCAAAGGAAGACTAATTTCTATTCTATAAAGTTGATGTGACCTATTAATCTACATAGGCAGATGAATTTTCACACACAATACTTTTTCACCAGAGATTAAATCCAGTGACTAGAAAAAAAAAAAAAAAAAACACGTGTTTTTGAGATAAGTTTTAAGGCGGAAGATTTGGAAGCGACAATGTACCTTTCCCGCAATTTCGTGATGAAGTTGGTTTATAGGACATTGCAGAAAAGCTTTAAATGCGACATCTTAGAACGTTGCAGCTTAGGTTTAAGCATCGTGGGAAATGCATACTAAGAAAGTTATTTAGGGTATAAGGAAACCTGATAGATAAATGTAACCGGTCAGTGATTGAAAAATAAAAGTTCTTTCCAAGATGCGGAAAGTCTTTTTTTATGTAACTGGGATTTCGAATGTCAAAATTCAAGAACGTTTGCTTTGAAGCGTGAATTCTCAATCTAAGTTAACTTTGTTTTTAAAGGAACAGCATGTTTTAGGACATTCAAGTCGCTGAATGACAGATGCATAAGTAATTGTTTCGAAGGATAAAAATGTCATTTACTAATTGATTGATACTTAATCATGTATTAGTCTAACTAAGCAGTAAGTTTTCTCTCAAAATTACATAGAAATTCTAATCGCGTGATTATTTTTTACCAACAAATACACCAATAAATATTAATTCACTGATTAATCAAGTACTAATACGTTCATTTGCAATGTTTTGCGGGAAATGTTCTATGATGCGATACTTAATCATAGGTACGAATTTTTCTATTTATCAGTCTATTACACTTGATCCAAGTCTTACCAACAAAGCACAACAGATATTTTCCCACCAGGATAACATTTCGCAGTAAATTAATGCTAAAATATCTACCAATAATCACCAATTAACAATAAAATTCCATGAATATAACAAAACTCGCGCCCTAATTTGGAATATGTTCTGAAGTTTTAAGAAAATTGCCTTGTTTTAAATCAAAACATAAGAGTCTTCCGGCAGTTCCAGAGACCCCATTCAAAGATTGACAAACCAATAAAACATAAACACTTCCGGATTATGGCATTTAAATAGCGTATAATGGAAGGCTAAGGAGAAATGTCCAAGTCATAAAAGTCGGAAGTTTAAACAGGTGAAACATCGATCGGGCGGAAGTTTAAAGAGATGAGTCTACAAACGATATCGTGCATGATCAGTGGATAGCTATCAGCACGCAAGGATATTCGGGCATTTTCCTATAGTACCAAGAATATTTCACGGAAGAGTGCTTGATGAATTTTGGTACTATACATTTAAGTACCAGTTGGCCATAATTAAACTGTTAGTGATTACCAATAGTCTAAAGTCAATTTTAATGAGCACATCTTCTTGAGGATAAATATACTGAAGAAGAATATAAAAATAAAATAAGTGTTTAACATTAATGAAGAAATTGTTGATTGCGACAGATTTCAAACAACTAAGACATAATTTTAATTATGATGGTATCGAGGTATTGTGTAATTTTTTACAAAGATATTGAAAGTAACCGATATTTTACTTTTAAACCTACTTCAAATCCAGCTATTATAAACTAGCATTGCAAAAAAATTACTGCTATTTAGAACCAGGCAAATTTTGAATATCTCACTTAATCAATTGAAACTCAAACATGCCTCAAAAACATGCCTTAAAAATGATGTTAGTTTTATTTTTTAAGAGGTTTACCTGACTGGATAAAGAACTTAAATGTAAATACGTCACACACTGAACCATAAAATATTTAAAAGACATCACGAAAGAATAATGTACAAAACAAAAATAAAATCACATTTTCATACAATTTTTTTTTTTTTTTATAATGAACTTCACGCTATTGCACCAATCGGGAAACTCGAAAAACATGAAAGGAAAAAAAACCTCGAGTTCAAAAGTTTCCATGCGTAAAGGGGAAAAGTTCCTTTGGGAAAAACTAAGCGAAGTCTTAAATCCGTCACCGTGTCACATAAAGAAATCTGAATTCCGACCATTCGACCGCATCTTTAAGAATAAAATACATTCGATTCCAATATTAGAATTGACATCCACTATATTCAGAAATTTAAATACAAAAGTCAAAGTTATCAATAATCTCACGGTAACCGTCCGGAACGGCGTGACGTTCGATTTCGAATTCTGCACGCGCGAATTAAGGAACCAAATTTCGAGTCGGGCATGAAATCGCGATTTACAAGCCTGGGATAAAAAGTCAACTGAGCATGAAGGAATTTTCCAGGCGGCATGATAAATACGAATTTAATAAGAATGAAATAATGGAAGCAAAGTGAGTCATTTTTAATTTAAAATCGCATGGCTTTCGATTCTTAAAATCATCCGAATTCAGTACATGCAAAATGGTGATTGTTGGAATAAAAAAGATCGTTAGTATGACCTTTTTTTCTCATAAAATCTTCTGATGTATCATTTTAAAACATCAGAGTTTATACACCAGGATAAAATGATAATGCACAAAATTTAAAGGAAAAATAATAAATGTTGTTTTTTTTTTTTTTTTTTTTTTTTTTTATCTAGCCTGTTTTAAAGTGCAATAAAGAAACTCATTTTTCTTCAAATTTACTTTTTTTTTCTCATTATTGTTGTTATATATGTTATAAAAATTCAGATGGTTTAAAGCAATACTTAGGCAAATATTATTTATGTAATTATTCGGTAACACTTGAATACAGTGGTTAAGTATAAACGAAATAAAGTAGTGATATCTTCTTATAAAAAGGTAGTTAGCACCTTTCCAATACATCCCACTTGCTTGAATAATAAATATATTAACATGTACAACAATTACATATCCCGTCTTAGCAACAACAGACAATAATAACGGTTCAAATAAAATCTAAGGTTTTTGAATACATTGCCCGTTTGAATTTCGATGACAATAGTGTTCTTGGAATAAAAATTATCACAGAACATTTCGCATTTTCACATAAATGTTCGAAGATTATACGAAAGACCTTTAAGAAATTTCCAATTTAATGCATCAGTAATAAAGTGGACATTGTAATTAATTGCTGAGCAGGACCAAACAAAGCGACAAAAAGGTCCACAGATAAGACGACAGCAGCAGAGCAGGCCAGAGACATTTCAACATCCTCCTTTTCCCTCCCCTAAACAACCAACTTCCTCCCAAAAATGCCTTCAAGCACACAAACAATAGGACCCAGCTTCCTAATAATCGCCGACTTCCTCCACACAAAAAAACAGTCAACTTTTTTTTAAACCGCAGCAATTGCATAGACAATGGAAATGGAACGGAGAGTCCGAGCCCCCTATATAATTGGGATGTTGGAGGGTACGATGATTTGGGAGGGGATACTTCAAGGTAAGGGGAGGGGGGGGGGATTGTCGGGTGGCACGCGTCGGATGCCACGCGTATCGACAGCTGCCGGCCTTTATTATTGTCTGCTGCGGGCCATCTGCTTGGAAAAAGCGTCCTTGATGGGGGAAATGCCCCATGGATTAGCCAGGTGCAAGGTGAATGGTGCATTTGAAAGGAAGCGAGGTATTTTACAGAAATGGATTTGGCGTCTTGAAGTTTTGAATGGTCGACGGTTGGTTTGACTGAGTTTTGGCTGGGCAGTTGTGTTTCTAACTTAATTTGTTTGATTTTGACCTATACGCACGGTTATTTAATTTATAAATCAAGTATCTGAGCTTCACTTACTTAGTAGATATTATGTTGGGCGATGGACGTAAGTTTTTCAAAAAAAAGTTAATGAACTATTCACTCAAATTTGAATTTGTGCCAACATAACAAATAGAATAAACAAATGACATTTAATTAAAGAAACATTTCATCATTAGATCTTAAACAGAACAAAAAATATTAAGTTCTGTAATAATTTTAGGTGAGGAAGATTGACTGGTTGGTAATTCAAATGAGATTTGAAAGTAGAAAATTTTTACTATCACCCTAAAATGTTAGAATGTAATTTGGTAAACTGGTTATTTTAGTTTAGGGTCATATTGTCTTATATTTGTTACCATATACGTTGATATATATTTGCGCAAATGGATAACCAAGTAATTTTTAAAAAAAAATTTACTGAAAATAAAAGACATTCAAAGAAGTTGCATGTACAACAATCATCCTAAATTGTCAGTTCAACGCTAAATAAGACATTTGTATGGTTAAAAATGGTCGATAAGCAAAAATCATATATTACAGTTATAATAATTTCAGAAGTTCATAGATGTGGATTGAAAAGAATTTTTGCCTGATTGTTAGGATATAGAAGAAAATTACTTTTATTCTCTACAGATGAAAATATTTGAAAATGTCTTTAGAAATCAGTTAAGTGGTCATAAGTTGTTATTTAACATTTATATTTTAATAATGAATCGGTCGAAATAGAAATTGCATAAATTAAAAATATTTCACATTATATTAGGAAAAATAGAATAAAGTAGCTGTAGTGCAAAACGTACGAAAACAAAATATCTGGGAGCTCAAGAAAAAAATTCATAGGATAAAAAAAAAGGAAACAGATGTCAGAAATGACCTCAATATGAATGAAAGCTAGTATTTTGTGTTACTACTATCTAAATCACAACTATGGTCACGAGCATTGAAAAAAGTAATCAATATAAAAAGAAATAGTACTCACAGAATAAATCATGACATTGTTAAATGAACATCGAACTATGCACACACCAAAAAACGGATAAATTCAGCACCCACTCCAAATCTATTTAAGTGCATTTTTATGTAAATTCATTCGAATGTAAATATATAAAATAAAAAAAAATCTACGTACGTGTCATCCTCACACGATAAACAAACAAACGACTAATTGCAATCGTATAGCATACAACAGAAATAAAAAATTTAATACACCTCAAAAGTTTCACAGAACTTAAAAACACAAAAAAAAAAAAAAACTCGTTTACAAATGAAATATTTAATATTCATCACTTACCCTGCCAAATACGAAACGATCACTTTCACCGGCTTCAGGAACACTTTACTTTAAAAGTATAATCCATGGAATGTCACTAAAGCACACAACACTCACAATTAAACACTTCTAAACATCCAACAATCCCGGCAAGGACAGCAGAAGAATCCTTTACGAAAGCATTCCAAACCAAGTTTTCTGAACTCTCACTTGCTATCGCCAGGAGCTCTGGGTTTATGGGTTGCTGTCAAAAAAGTCTCCGGAACGCAGCTGAATACCCGAATTTGGGGTACCACCCCTCGCAGGGGGGAACGGAATAGCCCACCAATAGGGAACTTCCAAAAACCACGATTACTCTGAAATATTTGAATTTTTTAGGAAGTGCCTAAGTCCCCTATCTCATGCTGGAAGGATTGGAACCTAAAAATACATGGAGCTTGAAAATCTAAGACGCGAGTCGGTAAACCAGAAGATGTAATGATGACAATACTGAATGAAAATACTCGAAGTAACAGTAGAAGCTATCATTGATCTAGGATGAAATGACATGGCGCCATCTAGTGGGTTTAGGAATGAACATTTAAACTCTTATCGCAGAATGTATGACAAATGCTATTCCTTTAAATTTCGAAAAAACTTTTTTAAAATTACTTTTTGTTTTTTAAAAGTTTTATTGATGTGTTATTTTATCGACTGCAGAGTGGTAAAAATATTGGATTTTCCTGAAATTTTTTATGCGGTACTGTATTATGCTTTGAAACTGAAAAAACTATTTTAAATTTTCAAATTTAAAAAAATATTTGTTTTAAAAACTAAAAGCTTCAAATTTATTTTGAAATTAACCAAATTTTATATATTTAAAAAAAAAAATTTTAAAAATCACTTTTTTACTTTAAATTACTTTTTATAATTCAAACCATAAATTATCTTCATGGTTTTTCAATAACGTATAAAAAAAAAAAAAAAAAAAAATTAATAAAAAAAAATTTTGTGCAAAAACTATATAAAACCTATAGTATGATAAGCTCCAAAAGCTTAAATGTCAAATAAAAATATACAAAAACTGAAGACAAATTTAAGAACTATATATGAAAAATAATTTTGGAAAGTTTCATAGAGTATTAGTATTTATAACAAGTGGTTCTTAAGTTATATCCATTAAAACTCAAAAAAGGGACAAAAAGCCATCACCGAGAAAAACAATTTCAAAGTTTCAAAATAGAATGTCGGAGATACAGTTTTCATGTAACAAATACTTAAATTCTAATAATGATAGAAACAAAATTTTTATATAATTTTATGCAGAAATATTTTCATTATTTTTTACATTATATAAAAAAATAGAATTTTAAAAAATTTAAATTTTAGACTCCTTAAAACATAGTCGCATTAACGGTACAAAAAAAATAATAATAATAATAAATAAAAATTAAAAAAAAGGCTAAAAGCTTATCGCAAATTCATACGTGTAACTTACAAAGTTTCATATTCCAAAAATGCAGTCTTTTAGACTTTTATACTGATAAGTGACTAAAAAAAACCGAAAAAAAAATTACAAAATACTGAGCATTCCACAATTGATAAAACCATAAATTAATGGTGTATAAAAGAGTCTTAATGTGCCATATGTATCCTTAAAACTAATAATATTTTAATTATTTTTAAATAATTAAACTTTAAATTTTTAACTAATGGAATTGACTAATGTTGCCACTTTGATCTACTAGTGTAAAATTACTTAATTTAATAATTACTTTTACAACTTAATCCTGAATAATAATCTCTAACAGGAGAAATTGACTGATATAAAAATGTATTCGAATATGAAAAACAAAGATGTAACTTAAATAATTAATGGATAATGCTGCTGATCACATGTTTAAACAATTCAATTTAAAACTGAAAAGGTTTTTTTTTTTTTTTTTTTTTTTTTTTAAACATGCTTTCTTAAAATATCATTACATATAATTACAAAAATTCACAACATTAGATATCAAAGGTACGACAGTATGCTCCTTAATTTCAAAATACATTTTTGGCTGCTGGTGATTGGAAATCACATTTCAATTTGTAATGTCTTTTCGAACATGAGAACGTAATCGATTAGGCTGAATCTTAGACTTTTAAAATCATGCAACCTTTTGAAAATTTACTTTTAATTAAAGAGAACAGTCTTACATTTTTACGTATTACTGTTTTTCATGACCTAACAATACATACAAATATTTATTAAAGAAATTACGAAAAATTGTACCCCATGAATTATCTAAAATTTAGAAATCTCCATCTAATTAAGTATTGCTAATTAGAACGCTTAGCTCACCTGAAAAGTTGTTACGTAATTTAAAGCGCATTGGACTCACAATGGATTAAATCCTTAATTAGGAATAGATTTCTTTAAGAAAATTTTCTCTTTCTTGAGAAAATATACTTCAAGCAGTCCAAAACTGTTATTACAACATCACCTGCATTAATCCGCATTTAATAAGAACGTTATAATTAATTATTCGAACATAAGGCGTATTTTAAAGCGACACTTGTATAAAAAAAAAAAAATTTAATGTTGCTTATTTTCTCTGCTTTTGCACCTTTCTCTGTAACTAAAGCTTTTTCCCGGTATACAATATCATCGGTCAACTATTGCTTTGAAACATAGGATATTTTTTATCACGTACAAAAACTATAACAAATTATAATTTTCAAAATTTGAAGGAAAAATAAAGCATTTTTTTAGTAATTTTTTTATTTCTAGTAGAGACTTCTGTGGATTAATTCAAACAAATATTTAAATTTTATTGCGAATTTAGACTTTTTATTGATCCTTAATGCAATATTAAAAATAAATTCATATAACTAGTACTTCATTGGAAAGTCTGTCAAAATAGTCATTTTATTTTAATTTACTTTATTTTATTCAAAACACTTTGGTATTAAGAATGTTTACCCTTTCCGTGAGGTGTACGGTTTTTTTTCTTGCTGACGTCCCTCAATAGTATCCATCTATTAATGACCAGCACATTTCTAAATTTTGATTATGAGACATATCCTGTAATAGTAGTAATGATAATTGTGTATTTCAATTATCATGATATGATAATCAAGAACGGTTCATAAAAATAAGGATTTTTTCATTCTTATTATTTGGTTGATGATTGATTTACTTAATTCATTATTACTGTGGTTTCAATGGTTTCTTTAGAGTTTAAAGTGATCAAGGAGGTATTTTAGGTATGGCGTCAACAGCTAAAAATATGTGTTGCTGTATTTAGCTCAGAGTTTGACTAAAGTAGATACCAGGACTGTATTCCATGTGATCGATCATTGTAGAATAAATCAGAAATTGCACTACCAACACTTACTGTATTGAAAACAATTGGTATAAATTGTGTACACCTGCGAGTACTGTTATATGCTTCACTGCTAAAAGCGATTTAAAAATGGAAATATTAAAAGATAGACGAAAAGATTGTAAGCAGGAAACCGACTTTACCATACTGACGGTCCCTCGATATAACATTTCAATGAGAAATGCGCGTTATCTGATCAAAGTACAAATTTTATTCCTTATGGAATATTTTAGTGTTCTTTGATGTTTTCCTACGATGAAATTTTTTACAAAATAAAATGATTTTAGTGTCGGCAATACTCTTGTCAGTGAAAGGACAAAGAAACAACTTACTCAGAGAGACATCAGATGACCACATGGATCCACAACCACGGTACCTCATGTCCCAAGTACGATTTCTCCTGTACCTCACATACGGCTGGTAATTAGGATGAAGATACTGTAGAGTATGAGAATGACGATATTGTTGAGGCAGTGACAAAGAGGCCATTCTATGGAGGCAAAGCACGAACTAAATCGATAGTTGAGCGCTGAAGAAAATATAACTTTCAGAAAGCTTTTGTTCCTAACCTCTCACTTACGAGCCATTTCCACTTTTCCGGTGCTTTAAGTGAAAAAATAGCGTCAATTGAATCAAACGCCACTTAAGGCCACATTAACCGACAGAAGGCAGGAACGCCCACACATTCGAATTCTATGTTCGTTGGACGTGGATACACTTACTGCTAATCTTTTCAATTTCCAGCACTTATACCAGCTCAAAAGCGATTTCCATCACTTCCTGGCTCTACTATGTAGAAGTACATGGGCAGAAATTTTACGGCCAAGACCAGTCAGCAAAATAAGACAAGTAAATGCAGATTCTCTATACCAGAGATATCCATAAATGAATGCTCTTTTCCAGATCAAGTGTACGTAATTGTAACAGTATTTTAAATCAGTCGTAGCTTATTAATTATCGAATCAGTTCTATACCAGAGTGGTAAAGTATATACTATTATCCCGGTGATATTCCGAATCGGCAGTTTTTATGTAAGAGATGAGTTAAGGTACACATGCACGTTATTCTTTCAGTGGCACTTCCAACTAAATGCTCTCTTGCGATGATACTCCAAATAACACGTAGTTAAGCGATGGTAATTCCAATACAGACGTTCCTCACCAACGATATTCCAAACAGAACGTTCCTTATTGTAGAACTAAATCCAATGCTTTTAAATGTGGTGACCTTCCAGATCGAAATCATGAGCTTCAGTTGCAGTATATTCCACACACAGCCCACCAGACAGACTGGAAGCCAGGTACACCTTCCATTTCGTGCAGGAGGTAGGTGTCCCTTTCGAAACCCATTGGAAAATAAACAAGACGACACCCAATGAAACAGGAAAGGGAGAAATGACGCATTCGATGGAGGAACATCCTAGCACGTGCAACAGAGCTTCCGCTTTCTGGTACATTAGTTTCCTATGGAAATAAACAGAGAAGCAACACAAACGAGTTGTGCTCCGATACTCAGAAAATGTTTTTGTTCTTCCCGGATATTTAGCAAAGGCCAAACAATTGAAGAGAAACTAGATTACATCAATTAGTAGACTGATTTAGAGGGGGAGGGGATTAATATGAGAATCAGGAATGAATAGTAAAATAGATCGATCGTTTTCAGAGTTTCTGGTGCAAAAGCTATACTAGGGCTATATTGTGTCTAATCATCAATTGTCAACACCTAGACTATCAAGAAGTTAAGAGTCTAAATTAAGGGGGAGGTGGGTCTTTTCGAACTTAAAGGCCTACCAAAATGTTTGACAATTGATACGAAACTAGGTCATTATCGCCATTGTATTTATACATTTTTGAAAGTAGAGATTTCAAACTATCAACACATGAGGGGGGGGGGGGGTGGAGGGCTGATCGGACTAGAGTCCTCTCCAATGCTAAGTGAACATGGGTGAAAGGTTTTTTCGAGATTAAGTTGGCAAACGTAAATGTTTTCTCATACAGCGATAAATGAGATTTAAATTAATTTCTCGTTACCAAGACCAGGTGCATGATCCCAAATTGAAAATTATCAACAAAAAAGTAAAATAGTCGGAATATAATTATAAAAATAGTTTCAATGCCAGAGAAAATTTTCAGTGTTCATTGATTAAATAAGGATGCGCAACACTTATCTGAGAAAAAGGAAATGAAGTCGTTTTGTGGAGTAGATTGTGCAACAACCTTTCAAAAATAACCCAACAGCTATATTTGAAAGGAAATTCGAGTTTCCTTAAATATACTTAGAATTTGAGCATCAATCAACTAGTATGTCTGAAAAGATCATAAACATCGCCCGCTCGTTATTACATCCGATTAACAAATTAAATACAGTCATCTGATTAAATGCAATTCAGAATTACTTAGAATCACTCAATCTCTTCGGCATATAACGAAACATTCCCCCCCCCCCCCTCGTACTTATAAAACAAAATACTCCTACGCCAATGGAGGTGAAAGAAAACCATCTCCAACGATTCATGCCACACCAAACAACCGCCTTGAAAAAATTAGCACGATAATAAAAAAATTTAAAACGGAAAAAAAAAAAAAAAAAAAAAAAAAAAAAAATGCCACCTACACTGCACGGAATAGCGGAGTTTGCAATTGGCATGACAACCCCACTGCCCCCACTGTAAACACGCAAAAAGGTATCTACAAAGAAACTAAAAAAAAAAAAACTTAACAAAACAAAAAAGAATAAAATCGTTTGGAGGTCACCTTTTCTTGCCCGTTTTGCTAATGACACGGGATTTTTTACGAAGACAATGAGTTCGTTTAAAATAAAGAGTGGAATTACGCATATGAGTTTCAAGGGCGTTGCAGGACTTAAAGGCACTAATGTACATGCCATCCAGATAGCTATTGACGGCAGGAGTAGAGGTTATTTCAATTTGACCTTCGTATTTTCAAAGAGTATTTACCCCAACGAAAATCGAGTATATTGTCTTTGTATACCTTGTTCATAAGATCATGGTAATGGTGTATGTCGCATATTGTTTGGTTTGAAATTGGACATCGTAGATCTGTGCCACTCAGTGTTTTAATATCAAATAGAAAGGTAGAGGAACGCTTGATCACGTCGTACTTTGTATTAGGGGGGCGGGAGGGAGTAGAAAACCCCCATTTAAAGTCATCAACTTTATCAATATCATTAATAATTTCAAAACAGAAAATAAGCACTACAAAAACTAAAGAGAAAAAAAAAATCTGTGTTTAGATTTATTTTATTTAAATAAATTTCTATTAACTGGCATGAATTTACAAACAAATTTTTTACATTTCTCTAACTTTTTTTTTAAAAAAATATTTACAACAATTTTAATTAAAAAAAAAATATTTACTACCATTTAAATTTAAAAAATATTTACAATACAATTACAATTTAAAAAAATATATATATTTATAACAATTTAAATTTAAAAAAAAATATTTACAACAATTTTTATGAAAAAAATATTTATAACAATTTTAATTTAAAAAAAAAATAAAAAAATATTCGCAACAGTTCTTAAACAGAATATTTTAAGCAGTAAAATACTTTGTAAATTTGATGGCTCCGGTGCCTGAAACGCGGGAATGTATAACAATCCTCAAACGAATAGGCAAAACTATATTTTGTTTTATAGTTCAAGAAAGTGAAAGAAAAAAAACCCGCAAAATTGATATTGAGAGTGTATTGAATGACAATGAAAATCTAAGTGTTAGTTACAATTTCAAAGCGGAACTGATGGTAACTACAATTCAAATGGATTAAGAATCCCTGCCTCTTTAAAATTTTGATTACATAACTTTCGTTTTACATATTTACATTTGAATGATCCTTTACGACTTAGCGTTTATACTGACCTAATAAAATATGAAACAACGTATAAAAGTTTAGAGTAGAATTCTTTGAAGTGAAAGCAAATTGTCATCTCAAGAGTATTAATATTTCATAAGTTGTCTTTTTAATTAGTTTATTTTGTTACGTTTAAATTAAAAAACGCATCCTTGTTTTAAAAGCTTTTAGGTCAGTGTCAACGTACCTTTTGTAACATTAGGAAGCTAAAAATGTTGAAATCAATATGCAATGAACTAACTTTATAAAGATTTGGTTGGTCGATTGTTTTCAGATTATCTG
This sequence comes from Linyphia triangularis, assembly GCA_963978545.1. NCBI lineage: Eukaryota > Metazoa > Arthropoda > Arachnida > Araneae > Linyphiidae > Linyphia > Linyphia triangularis. The sequence goes on from OZ021728.1 coordinate 53,094,760, forward strand.
GTGCCATCAGCAACATGAGGGCTATAATTCGCCGAAACATTCGTCATTTGACAAGCCTACATGCATTTACAAACACCCATGCCTTACACGGGACTCGAACCCGCAACCTCACGGTCTAGAATCTAGCACGCTAATCACTATACCGTTTATAAAGATTTGGATCAACGTTGAAGGTAAATATGAACACTAAAACTAAATCTCCGATAAACATTCAAATCGAATCAAAGCAACCGCTCGACTTTACCATTTAGTTAATGCACTCAGTTCAGGTAAATCACCTTTTTCCAAAGTTCAAGCAAACACAGAACAAGCAACTACAGATAAGAAAAATATTGCATGTGTCAGTGAAACATTTGGTTTGTAATAAAGGCAAAATCTCGAAAAAACTTAAGAGTCTATTATATACCACACACCAATATAATGAAGTTGTTACAATGAAAGTTGCATCTGAAGGTGAAACTCAACAGAGTGTGACGGGACAGAGAAAATTACAGGTGGAGGTAGTTTGCAAGGTTAAGTCAGGTGTTCTTTACAAGATACAATAATATACCACGCAAGAGGAGGCAGTATTACAAGGAAGAAGGCGCAGCTCATTGATACTCTCTCAGAATAAAAAGATAGTTGTCATTACTATCCATAGCGTTCACACAGCAAAGAATTCGAAATAATGTATGAGAAAAACATGGCTATTTAATTTATAAAACTAATCTGTGACATTTCATTGCAGATACTAGGTTTAAATATTGAACTACATATTATTTGCTCATTAATTCACAGAAATTAAAGCATATAGGTGATTTCAAGAAGGAAAAAAAAAAACATTTATATTATCTTTGACCTATTTAAAAAGTTTTCATGAAAGAATAACAATAATCCTATGAAGCAATTATCTGTAAATGTTGTTTCTCTGCTAATATCGTCTACCAAACGGGAAACCAACAAAGCCTCTTTTTTACAGGAATTTATCTGAAAAAATATTCATATTACCTAATATAAAAAAAGGAAAAAACTAAAAAACTTTCCCGATCAACTAATTTTTTTTTTTTTTTTTTTTTTTTTTTTTCAGGAATATAAATTTTACCGCAAAATGCTTTCTATATTAAGTTATAAAGGAAATACTGGGACCAAAAGAGCATTTTCAACTAAAAAAAATCTGTAAATGTTGTTTCTCTGTAAGCAATCAATTGGATTCCCTCAGTAAGAAGACAACACTCGATGTGTTATAATGTTTTGTTCTAAAGAAGAAAAAAAAAAAAAGAAAAAAAAAACTTATCCTTCTTAAACATTCACATTATTTTGTTCGAACTATGAAATATCCACACACTTACTTAAAACTTTAGGTTAATAAATATGAAAATAAGAAATTTTGACAGTGATCGACAGATATAACTAACAATTGAGCTTAGAGCAATAAATAAAAACTTTTGTTGCATAAAAAATAATTACTTTCCTTGATGTTTTTTTTTTTTTTTAATACTTTAATCATTTTTTTTTTTTTTTTTTTTTTTTTTTTTTTTGAAAAACCTTGAAAGTAAGCCTCAGTGGATAGTAACATCAGTTTTTAGTCCAACCTTTAGCAAAGTAAAAAATGTATCTTAGCTTGATTACTTACACTCAAATTGCCAATATAGGTACATTTATAAACCAACAGATGAAAAATATTCAGAAAATATCTAATATAGATTTTAATAAAAGACATAAAATATTTTGAATAACACTCTTGAAGAAGTTTATGTCGCTAAGAAAATACAACTAGGCAATGGGATACTTAATACTTATACCCCATAGCGATTCAGGGACAAAAAAAGTGTTGCGTAACTATACTGCTATGCATTATTTTTAAGTTAAAACCTGAACTTACCTAAATCACAATTTTTGATTTATGCCATTGTTTTAGCCCCAAAACAATATAACCATTCAATACTTGAAAAATAATGAAAAAGAAACACCTTTAATGGACAATTCACGCATTTTTTTAAAAACGAGTGAAATTAGTGCATATTTGTGAAGAATTTCTATCTGATTTAAACAAAAGTTCTCTAAAAAAAATAATTATTTAAATATTAAGAAAAGAAAATGTCCTAAAACCAAGCCAAAACCAGTCTGATCAAAACAGTCAACAAAATTCGTGACGTAAAGAGCCCCTAGAGTTTCTATGGTTATCGTGAGTTTCTGCCAAATAGTTAGCGTTAAAAAAGTTGGCGTTGGTAAACTATTGCCACATTCCGTACAGGTTGGCGGGATTTGCGAGAAACTTGCAAATCTAGTTTCCGCTACTGCATTTCAAGCCAAGATGTTTGCGATCTCTTTACGTCACGTTCAATGCCAACGAAATGAGTCGTTTTCTCGCCAACCTCTTAAAGTAATTTTGATCGCAAATAAAAAAAAATAAAAAGCGCATCGAGCAGAAATGTTTATATTTATAGCCTTTTCGAAACATTTAGAATCGAATTAAAAAAAAAAATGCGGGAATCGTCCATTAAGGGTCATCAACCCAACAGTAGAGCAAGTATCTTATATGGAACCTAAATTTTATTAGGTTTTTTTCCTCCCCCCCAAGAGTAAAGCACATCCGAGGTTACACCTGGTTTTGTCTCCAAAGAAGAGAAGGGTAGGGTTGGTAAATGAACTAAAAGACCCCATGATATGCGTAGGAAAGGAGCATGCGTTGACCTTTCCTTTGCCACAAAGAAGCGATTTGTCAGTTGTCACAATGCTTTCGAAACACTCAGTATTGGCCTAAAAATAATATTAAAAAAAAAAAAAAAAAAGGGGAAAGTGTAAGGAAATTTAATTTATGTTAAAATATCAGACCTACCTGTTAGATTAAATTCCACGAAAACCACATTTTTTTTTCCCTTTTTCTTTTTTTAATTGGGATTTACTAACGCCCTAAGAAAGCGATACCCCATACTGCCGTCATATGTAAAAAAAAGCCGCAAATCCCAAACAATTCAAATTTTATTTTTACGCTTTTACGTTTGTCCTTTGAATTTACTTATTTTTTAAATAGTTTATGGCTAATAGTAATAGGTTTGTATGACCTAAGAATTTGAGCCATTCAATGAAATAAATATTATTTTCTAAAGACATATCAGGAGGGTTTAAACCAAATGTTTTTTTTTAAAGAATAATTTTTAATTGTATTTTTATTTATTTACAATTAGAATTTTCAAAATGTTTGATGTTGTAAATGACTTCTATTTTTAACTGAACAACTCAACTTTTCTTTCTATTATTTTTTCAGAAAATAATTCTCTAAATGAAAATTCAAACGAATACTATCGATAGAATAAGTTCTAATGTATTTTAAAACAAATCTTGTAATTACTACTGTTGAAGTGTTTATAAGTATTAACAATAAGTTTTTATATTAAACTAATGGATATATTAATGTTTTAAAACAATTCAAAATTATTAATTAAACTTAAATTATAGGCTACATTTTGAATTTGTTTCTAAAATAGAAATTTTGTGTTTTAACAACTAATTTCTAAACATTAAAAATATCCTTTTGAGCAACTTATCACATTTACTGATGAATCTAAGAGCAATATGCCATGTATTATGTAGTAAATAATTACTATTGTATACATTAAATTTAAAAAATAGTACCTCGAAATAAAATATATAAATTTAATATGATTTGAATATTCACATAATTAACAACAATTGTTTATATACTTAATTTAAATTATTTTCAAAAGAATATTTATAGTTATTTGAACATTAATTATTCTATTCAATGTCAAATTTTTTGTATAAAAATGCATACATGTAAAATGATTTTTTTTTTTATTTTTTTTTTTTTTTAAAGGGACCCCCCCCCCCCCCTGTTTTTTCCAACCATCGTCAAAATATGCTATAATATAATTGGTCAAAATATAATTGGGATATAGAGCTTTTTAAGTTATGACGACAGAATAAAAGAATCATTTTTGTATGATAATTCGTTGTTACTTCGCGCAATTTTGTTCTCTATGATTAAAATCGATTTGAATTTGAAATTTAGCAATATTTTCCAACTCATCCAATAAAATACTAATCGTGAGAAAGTTTGTAACTACAGAAACCATTTTTCCTTATTGTAATTTTGTACTCACTACTCATTTTTGAAAATTCATTATTTAACACGTTTTCCTAATCCCAGAATATCAATTTAGATCTAAATATTTTGTTAATTGAGAAATTAAAATTTTAAGGAAGACAATTTGTGTCCATAATAACCACGCATTTCGCTCATAAATATAAATCGTAAAAAATCAATTTCATTAAATGACCCATTCTCATTCCTCACTCTTTTTAGAACGAAACATTTACAACAAAAATATAAATTTAACTCATGGAATTTATCCTCAAAACTGTTTTCCAGAAGATCAAGAGCTCTAAGAAACAGAAAACCCCTTTTTATTTCGGGTTTCTATTTCCGGACGAAATGTATACTATTTCAGACTTAAGTTGTTCCACAAGTAAAAAGTCACCACGTTCGCAGTGGGGGAGGGAGTAGCGTATCGTTGTTGGGGGTGTGCAACACCGGACGACATTAAGTGTGTGGGAACGCGATCGGAAACGGCGATGGGGAGGAAATTGAGCGGATATGATGAGATGCCGTCACTTCTTGTCATTACGGTCCTCCTCTTGGAAATAATGAGAGATTACCACATTTGGCGACTTAATCCCAAGTTTGACAAGTCAGATGGATTTTGTTTTATTATAACCTCGTCCGATTTTGGTTGGGTGTTTTCAGATTATCTGGTGACGTTAGCAACACGAGGGCTATAATGCACCGAAACATTCGTCATTTGACTAGCCAACATACATTTACAAACACCCATGCCTTACACGGGACTTGAACCCACAACTTCGCGGTCTAGAAGCTACCACGCTAACCACTATACCGTTTGATCGGCCTCGTCTGATTTTAATTAATTCTATAAGATCACATTTTTAAACACTCACACACTCTACTCTGTTTGGCTGCGAATTTCTTAAAGCCAACTAGAAGTTCAAAGTATTTTTTTTTTATGGTTTCTTACTACTACTAACTATAGGTGCACTCAGATATAGCATAAAAAAATATTTATGGTAAAACACAGAAACTCTAAAACAACCCAACTACATTCAGGTAAAAAAAAATGGGTACTTTGAAATTAGTATACTGTATATCATAGCTCCGAAAACATTTTTATTCATTTCTGTGAAATGCGTACTCGTTTTTAAAATTTAAATGGAAAATATAAATGCAACTAACACCGGATTTGATACCAGGAACTTCCGATGGGCAGTTTACTACTCGACTTCATTTATCTACTCGACCATCGGAACACGTTTGCCCTCAAAATAGTTTAATTTCGAAATAATTAATATTTTAAGTGAAAACGGCTTAGCAAACGTAACGTTAATTTCTTCGTAACCATCCACGAACAATCATTCGAACAGATAAACTCTCAAAACAAAATGTCCGTGTGTAATATTTTAAAACTCAAAACAAGCGGGGTTATTTACATAACTTTTATTGATGTTTATATTAGAGAAATATATATATTGCTTCGTTTTTAAGACGAGCAGAATTTTTAGTACGTCATTACTCGATTTTGAAACAAATTTACTTAAAATTTTAAGTATTGGGAATGTTTGCTTTTACATTGAAAAAAAAAAAAAGTTTTACTCAAACAATTATGCATAAAATTATTTTCAACCCAGACAGTTAGAAAAAAATTCTAAAATTTCTAAGATAATCATTAAATAATTAAGATAGCGACAAAACTATATAATATTTATTTATTTAATCGTATGGGTGACAAAAATCAAGCGCTCCGATGATCCTGAGACTCGAATTTTGTTCTAAAGAAAAATATTTAAAATTTTAAGTTTATAAAGCCATGCATCATATAGAATACTTGGCAAACTGATAAAACTGGCAAAATATCTGAGAGAAATGCTTACGGTTAATTTCAGGTAATACAGTGAATATTCTTTAAGAGCTTAATCATTACAACCAAGTTACGTTTGTGTACCAAAAAGAGTAATGGGCTTGTGTTTAGCAGCACTTCGAATGTAAAGATAGTTCCCTTAAACACAATCAAATTAAAAACACTTGAAGCTAGGACCAGCTCAAATTTATTCCATGTCTCAAGATCCGTAACTTCCGTTATCACACGCTAACAATCACGCTGCGACGAAACCGTGACTGACGAAAACTACTTTTGTTTATACAGTTGAAATCGGAAATGCAAAAAGAAAAAAGTCGAGATGGAACGACCGATACGGATCAAAGTTCGATGCTGTCGGATTCAGGTATTGAGAGTTAGGACACAGAGAAAGTGGCTTTCTTTATCAGGCCGACACGTAAACACGTGCACGAAACCGACAAACGCAAAGAATGACAGTTGGGAAGGTTTTGATTGTCTCGACAGCAATACGAGGTCAATTTATGGCAGTGAATATTGATAGAAGGAATGGTCTCTATTTAATGAAATGGCTTATTATTTAATGAAACAAACAACGTTATTGTTTGTCATAATGGAGCAGAACAAAAAGAATACAAGACATATTATTGTTAACAGTTGTGAATTATCTGTCATATTCCCATGCAGGCACGCAAGATTGGCTTTAAAAATTAGTACAGTACGACCATTTTAACTTAAAAGTTTGATTGGAAGAGTGATTCCACAATCTATGATAAGTTCACACTTAGTCTCTAAATAAAGGTATCGGATTAGAACATTTAGATATTCGGAGACAAGTTTTCTCGTTAAAATTGACGCCAAATTCGCTCAAACAGTGACTTATAAATTAAAAACTCCAGTTTGCAATGGTTTTTTTCTTATCATAGGTATAAGTAGTCAATCTCCACAGGACATTATTCACTAGCCATAAAATGTCACCAAATTTTACATGCTTGGTATCTAGTCCTCATGAACTTAATTAGAAATGTATGTAGAAGAGGCCTTTCAGTGACAGTGCTAACTAGTGTAGAAATCCTTCCATAAACATTTTACATTATAATTGCTAATTTCATAATATTGTAATGTAAGGATACTTCTTTAAATTGTTTAAAATGTTAGAGAGAGTCTGTACTTTTTAAAGTGTTAAGAGACATGTTAGACACTTTCCTTCAAATAGGGGGGGGGGGAGTAAAGCAACCACAAAAACGCACTTTTGTAACCAGGGGCGTAGCCATAATTTTTTTTCGGGAGGGGATATGAAATTACAAGTCTTGATTATCATTTTTATTATTAATGCCGCATATATTTAGCAATCAAGATATCAGATATTTTTTCTACGCATGTTTCAAAATTTAAAAATATTTTAAATAAATTTACTATTTAAAACAATGAAATCGTTTGACTTTGGTGCTCTAATAGCGAAAAGAAAAATTTCGGGATATGATATATCTCCATATCCCTCCCCCTGGCTATGCTCCTGTTTGTGACATTCCTAGAAATTTAGCATGTACTGTTTAATTAACACACGGAAGCGGATGCAGTTGTTACAAGATTTATTCGCTGTTGATTGTGATTAACCAGTTCAAAACCTCCACAGGTGTTTGCTTTATGTCCCCACGTTTAATTTTTATTCATTGTGAACGAATTAACATTCCAACCACAAGTGAATATCTGTTTATCGATTGATAGGAGGAAAGGATGTTGAAGTATTGAAAACAAAATACTAGTGTTCAACAAAATCAAGAAGGATTTCCATTTCGTAGGACTTGGTGAAGATGAATTAAAAGCGAAATAAGCCAAGAAGACTCCACTTCAGGTAGTTTCCTAAATAAAAAATATCTCCAGTCGATATACAAAATTGCTGAGTAAACAGTCCCTCATTTGTGAGATTCAATCCAGGCTACTGGTAAGAGTTAATTGCATAAGTAGAAGCGGGCTACATAAATATAAAGACCACACTAAACAGTAGTGAGTGGAGTATAGCTATTAGGACTATCTCAACGACCATCACGAGGTATTTACTTCAGCACCTCAAAGACTGGCTAAAAATTACATTTCAGAGATCTGACTCACCAAATCTCATCTGATTAAGGCATCCACCCATTTGCCTCGAACTATCTAACGATCCCAAGTGGATTCCCCTTAATGGTATGAAGAGGGTGGATTGGAGTGGAGTCACTAGAATGGGCGGAAGAAAGAGGGCACCACATCTGATGGGATCAAGAGGAACTGGATACAAGCATAGGACCAGCACCAAGCCATGTATATAAAAAAAAGTCAGTTTGTGAACGGAAGGTGGGTGCCATGTCTGGCAGTTATGGGGGTCAGGAGGGCATAAAAGAAAACTCTGGGAAATGCGTTGGGTGTCATGCTGCAGTGGAACCGAGACGGGATGGAAGAACAGTTTCGTTCCCACACGCAAACTTGGTGTGGCACGCAACCACGATAAAATGTCGTAAAAGGGGTACTTAGAATTTAGTACAAGGATACCTTGTTGCTCTGACTAAATTAAAGCGGGCCACCTGTGGATATTGAGCTATTAAAAAATTTCGAGACTGTAGGCGTTAATGAAGCCTTTTTCTGAGGGAGACTCCAAGCCATTTTTTTTTTTTTTTTGCAACTTTGGCTTGAATTGATAATTCTAGAAGTCAATATTGTCTTAAAAATAAAGCCAAGGCGAAAATGTAAGACCAGGTATGAATTAAGAGGTAAAAAATTTATTATGAATAAATCCACTTCGTTCGATACTCTTTTTCCTTTGAACCTTAACGTTTTTACTAATTTTCTCTAGTTTATATCAATCTTGGCTTCAAATACGTTAAAATTTAACTTAATCATAAGGCATACCCCCTACTTTCAAAATAAATTAACCATATTTTAATACGTCCTACATCACCAAAACATCGCGTCCTACATCGCCAATTTCTAAAAGTTCCCTCAAGAAGCATCAAAGCCCATTAACCAATGTATTTAAAATAGTGACTTCGTGTTTAGTGAAGTTCATTCGTAGCAATGCTTGTTTCACAAAGACTAACACCAGTTAAATAAGACATGAGTTTAATTCATTTAATTACACACATTTCACTTAAATATTGGATACAGAGTAATATACATTGACCCACACTTTAAAAGGACAAGTTTCCTAAAGGATCACATTGGAAATCCCCCCCCCCCCAAATAACATGACCTAAATAACAACTGCGACAACCATCTATGAAATATATTTTCAGTATAAAATTAATATTTTATATATTAATTTTATACTGAAAAGTTAAGCGAGTTTCCCAAGTTCTATATATTAGGTAAAGGTGACATTGCAACTGCACCATCAGATGCGATCGACGACGGTTCAAGCCCCAAGTCAATTCCGAAGAATGTATCGAGGACACACACAGGGGGAAGACAAATTTAGATGATGGACACGCCTTTGTGTGACCGGAAAACTCGATCAGAGGGAAACCGGAAAACTTGATATTAGCCTACAATTCGTCCCACGGTACTACACGCCTGTACCAGTAACAGGTAAAAATAACCCTCCAGTTAAAGTGTTTTCACGCTATTGACTGATTTACTAATTTCCAAAGCATTGCATTGAATCGACATCTGAAAGTTTTTATAATTAACGTTCTCCTGTTTACCTGAAATAACCAAACATCATAAAATTTTATTTACATTATGAGATAATAGAAAAATGACACTTAAAAAAAAAAAAAAAAAAAAAAAAAAAAAAAACAATAAACATTAGTTCACCTTTTTATCACCAATCGGAAATGATGACGACAGGAGACGGAAATGTGGCAGTTAAAAGAGTTATATGGAAGTTAGTCTGAACATTAGTGTAATAAATTTTAGACCAAAAAGGAAACGATCTAATAAAGTTTTGAATATCTGTCCTCATTATAGTGTTTGAAACATCACTTGTAAAAAGTTTAACCATTTTATATTTTTACTTTCAATTGAATTCAATTTTTACTTTCGTTGAAAAACGAATGCCTTCAACACAGAGTTCTATGCCCTTGAGCACCGCCCATCAACAATTGATATCCCTCTGTTTCATGCACAAGAAAGAAAAGATAATATAATGTTTATGGAATAACATCGCCCATTTCGCCGGTATTATTATTATTATTATTTTTTTGCTCATGTAAAAATTCTTGCAGTGAAAATATGAAAACGGTAAATAACACTATTCCATATCAAACTTGAATGCAATGACCACTATTATAGTGTAATTGAAAGTTGTGCGATGTTCTACATCCCTACTATTTTCTCTTAATCACAGTAGAACGTTTATAAAATTTTATAAAGATCAGTTGGTTAAGTAGTCGCCTCTAAACAAGAGAACTGTAATTAGGAACACCCCGCATTTTCTTATAACAATAAAATATGAGCATGTGGATTAGAGAACTAGATATTTATATACACAATTATCAAACAAAGTACTAACTGAAAAAAAAGTTAAACTATAAATTATAAAAATTATAAAAACAATTAACTACCATACAAATGTTACTTAACTTTAGTATACAGCCTGAGCCTTTTTACTATCAAAACTTACAAGTAATTTTCAGAAATGAGCAACAAACTATGCAACAACCCTATACCTGTCATTTACTATTTTAGTAAAGAGCACAAACTCTTTTAATTATTTGTTAACTGGGGAACTTATGATTTAGAAGCTTTGAAGCCCAATGGGACTTTTAAATCCACTTTTATAAAGTTCGTTCTTCAATTGTTGGATGACAGCACAAGCTTATTTCTCTTTATATACAAACACATGAACACGATTTTCAACACGATCCTAGATTGTCTTATATATTTTTCTCTAGCAAGCTTCCAAAGAGAAATAAGCTTGTGCTGCCATCCAACAATTGAAAAATGAACTTCAAAAAAGTGGATTTCAAAGTCCTAATGGGTCTCAAAGCGTTTACATTAATATAGTATCATGAAAAAACTTAAGGGACTTATAAATCCAGGAAAGTATTAATAGAAATTTAATGGGACAGGTTTGAAAGTATAAGTAGCGTTTATACGGAAAAACTACTTCTGTAATACTAAGAATTCAAAGAGGAAAAGTAAAAACTTTAACTGTCATCTCTAGAGACATACTTGTCATTAAACCCGCCTATAATTGCTTCCAAGGCTCCAGCCGACAAAGTAATTGGAAAATCTACCAACATTTTTTCATCAGAGCTTCAGAGTTTAAGTTGTTTGATTGTCAGTGACACATAAAGCTCCATCTTTTCAATGAACCTCAACTTCAGCAATTATCACTATTCCAAACCGATTCGAAGTTCATTGGATGTGTACGAACAGGGTCATCGAACCGCTTTTAATCGGGGCAAGCTGCCCACGCCACACTGTGTCAGATAAAGAAACGGCACAGATGCAGCAGTATCGACCTATTAACACCTCCCAGGGTGCCACTACTCTCTCAGAGTTACTGGGATGAAGTTGTTGCGGAAGAATAGAGGGCGTCCAAAAGAAGAGGGGAGCGACTTTTCAAAAGGGCACGTGTCCAACACAGTTCTTCTGGAAGAGCAATTTATCATTCTTCCAGAAGAATGTGGGCAACGATTGTTAAGATTAATTTTGTATTAAGGTTTATAGGAGATGAATCATCAACAATTTTTTTTTAAAAACAATTTGTTTGAGGCATTACTAATTTTGATATATCTGTTTTAATGTCAAAATTTACAAGTAACCTTCTGAAATAAATAACAAAACATGACACCTGTCGCTGCCAATTTTAGTATAGAGATTGAGCATTTTTATGAAGCAATTTACACATAACCAACTGCAATAAGCAACAAAACCAGATGTTCACCTTACATCAACAAAAAAGGCACTTTTTTAGGGGAAGGGAACAGTCATAGGTGGGGGGGGGGGGGGGCGATAGTCAATAAACTCAAAAGGAGTGGAGAAAGAAAGGAAAATATACGTAGCGGTATTTTGAATTACAAAATATAGCAGAATAAGAATCAGGGTTGTCATGGTTTAAACAAATTGGTTTAAATCACGGTTTAAACCAAAAGATTTTTTTTCTCAAAAAAACAAACAAAAAACAATTGGTTTTTTTGAAAGAATAATTTAAAATTGTATTTTATTTATTTATTTACAATTAGATTTTTCAAATTATTTGATGTTGTAAATAACTTCTACTTTTAACCAAAAGTTTTCCATTCCAAAGACTACCTATTGAACAATATTTTTTATATTAATATAAACGATATATTAATTTTTATAATTATTCAAAATTATTAATTAAACTTAAATTATAGTCTGCATTTTAAATTTGTTTCTAAAATAAAGGTTTTGTGTTAACAACTTATTTCTAAATCTTAAGACTATTTTGAACAATTTAACACCATTACTGAAGAATCCAAGAGCAATATTCCATGTATTATGTCGTAAACAATTACAATTGTATTATTCTGTATACATTGAATTTAAAAAGTAGTATCTCAATAAAATGTTAAAATTATGATTTGAATGTTTAATACATAAGTAGCAACAATTGTTTAATTATTTTGAGAAGGAATATTAATAGTTATTTGAGCATTAATTATTCTGGTTAATGTCAAATTTTATTTATAAATATGTATCCAAGTAATTAGAAAGGATTTAAAAAAAAAAAAAAAAAAAAAAAAAAAAAAAAAAAACCGGTTTAAACCAACAAAACCTGGTTAAAAAAAAAAACTGGTTTAAACCAAAAAAAAAAAAAAAACGGTTGATTTGAGTTTTTTTGGGAAAAAACCTGTTTTTTTCCCCATCCCTGATATGAATACATTTATTAACTAATGTGTGTACAATACAGTGATGCTGCCAGAAATTTTTTCTGAAGGGAGAGGGGGGAGGGTGCAGACAAGTTTAGTCTGATAAAGCGGGATAAACTCCACTAAAAATAATAAAATTGTTAAGAAGAAAAAAAACTACGGACTTCACAGAAAGAAAAAGCGGAAATCCACGTAAACGCGGAATGTTTTCACCCCTCAACTCATTGTAAAACTTGTCGCACCTCAGTGGAGTAATCTAATCATTGCCAACGTTGATTTGTGTAAAACAGTTTTCGTGAGAAAAACTTGCCATTCATCCCTAAGAAATACCCTAGTATGATTATTTAAACGCAAACTTTTATTATAGAGTTATCAATCCTAAAAACTCTATATCAATTCAATCTGGGTGTACATAAAAAACAAACCTGCAGATGATTATTTTTCTTACCACAGGATTCCTAAAAATTTAATTCTGCATTATTAAGCACTATTTATAGTGCACCTATTACATACACCCTTCCTCCAATATTAGGGTATACGCACACACCTATAAATTCCAGATCTTCATGGTGTAAAACTACTCTTACTTTATAAGACAACAAAAACAGAATGTATAGGGATACTCATCTCCAATGAATACAAATAAATCATTTCGTACAGTCAATGTACGCGGCTGGAGGAATGTTGACTTCGATATTTGGATGCTTTTCAAATTCCCAGAAGTTTTTGGCTAAGGCTCAATGCTTTTGTTTTGTTTGTTTTAGAAGCTGCGGTGGCCTATTTTCGAGAACACCGAACAAAAATATTGCCTAAAAAAAGTTTGTTTATACCGAAAAAAAAAAAGAAGCTGGTTTTATTCCATTATTTATGAAATTCGTGTTCTGTCCTTTTATTTGTGCGAAGGCGGCGAGGGAAGACTTGGCAAAGAAACTAGAAAACAAAATTGAGGACTAAAAAAAAAAAAATTATTGAAAATATTGTGGGTCTTAAATCTTTTCAAATGAACTGATGCCAAGAGGCATGCATTTTTTAATAATTGGAACACATAGATTTTTTGTTCTTTCTACATTCAAGGCAATTGTAAATCCATGCTTTTTTCAGTTCTGTAGGAGGGTATGGGGGGGGGGGCACTGTGATGGTCTTTTAAACCATAATGCAACACGTGAGTTAAGAAACTTGATTTTGGATTGTAATGCCATGAGGCACATGCCATTATGGGTTTGAGGAAAAAACTTGCAACCTCCCCCCCCCAAAAAAAAAATCGCGTCTAGCATTGTCATATTGCAAGTGCGTAATGAAAAAAAAGTAGCCTATTGTTATGTTGCGCATTTGCACATAGGAACAGTTTGAATTCAACATTGACGAATCAGAGTACACACACGTTATTATAGGGTTGTTTTCTTCAAGGACATTTTTTAGAAAAAAAAATATTAACCACCGTTTTGTGGTCTTCATGACCTGCACCGCAATGACATTTTTACTTTGTTGGTTTATGGTTGAAATGTAAGTATTTCCGTTGCATAAAAAGGTTTTAACTTGTAACTTAATTTATTTTTATAACTACCAACTTTTTTATAACATAGACTAATAAGATTTCATACCAGGATGGAAATGACACTCTCCGTAGAATGATCATTCACTTGGCTCCAGTTTCTAAAACCGTATGATAATATTACTAGGAATTTATTATTAATGAAATGTGGATATAACAATTTTCCTGGGTTTTAAGAAACTAATTCACCAAAATGTGTAGCAATTTATGTAATATGAAACTTTTTAAATGCATCGTCTACTTGTATAGGAAGAATGTCCCAAAAACTTCAAAACTGGGCCCCTCTTCTACAAAATCTCTTGAAATGGAAGTTTAAAATGCAACTTTAGGTAAAAAAAATCAAAATTGCCTTCGTCTACACCGCATAAAACCTTATGCGCCAGTCAGGCGTAACACGAACTGTGGCGACATGCCCCATTTTTAAGTTTCACCTCAATTCAAATTTAGTAAAAAAATATCAGACGAAAAAACGTGACCATTATATTATGAATTAACGTTGTTTCGATAAATTAAAAAAAAAAGTTCAATGTCCTTGGACTTGTCTACATCTTATCGCCGCTGAATCGGAAGAAATCAAAGGGAACAGTAATTTTCGCATATATCCGCAGCAAAAAGATATATCGAAACGAAGCGATAACAAATCCATTGTTAGCAACCGAAAAGGAAAAGGTTTCACTTCAGAAAGTACAGCCAATTGTGGGATTAGGTCGTCCTGCGTGGGTTTTTTTCTTGGCAAGATATACGAGCCAGCGGTCATTAGCAATCTTCCCCAAATAATAATAAAAAAATACTGAATCCACCTCATTGTGTTGCTGTCATTTCGTATGCAGCTTATAATAGTCCCAAATTAGAAGCAGTTAAGGTTCAATACGGATTGATGGAGCGCGAGAGACCATAACAGGATTTGGGAAAAGCTTAAAGTTGAAGGGTTATTTTGGTGGGAGGCAATTGGTCGAATGATCTTTCCAAGGAAATGAGGATTTATTGCCGTTATGTAAATAATGCTGGGTTGGGATTAGGAGTTTTAAATGCATTATTATTATTATTATTATTTTTTTTTTTATGATTTTCGTGGAGTGAAAGCAAAAGTAAACAAAGACCACTGATTAGGGGAGAGGGTTTTAAATGCAATTGCTCGAAAAAATTTAAGTTTATAATGGAATTTTTTTTTTTTTTGAATGGAAGGCTTGCTTGCAGAGTAATGACTACAATTGGATGCCAGGAGGGAATACTACTATCCATAGAAGGAAAGGGTTACCAATATTGGTAACCACAAGTAATCGGGTATCTACTGGCATACGGTAAATAATAGAAGTTAAATAAAAACAAGCAAATAAAATGCTATCAAACATTTAAAAAAAAAAAAAATCACCAATTTATTGCATATACTATATTAGCTACTGAATAATACTCTTTTTTTTTTCTTTGCTCCAAAATACAGAGTAAGTACAGTATAAGTAAATCAACAGGATTCAGAAAGGATTTCCCACTGGTAGCGAGGGATCTTAAGTATAGTGATATGCATCATGTGTTGGTTGATTGTTTTCAGATTATCTGGCGCCGTCAGCAACACGAGGGTTATAATGCGCCGAAACATTCGTCATTAGACAAGCCAACATACATTTACAAAACACCCATGCCTAACACGGGACTCGAACCCGCAACCTCGCGGTCTAGAAGCTAGCACGCTAACCACTATACCGTTTGGTCGGCATATGCATCATGTGATTTATAATTCTAATTTGCAAAACAGCCACCGCGTTATAGCCAAACATGCGAATGTAATCCACAATTATTTGGCTAAAGTAGGTATTACTAGTCAACCAAACTAACTATTTTTTACACCACCATAAATATCCAAAATCGACACAAAATTACACTAAAAAATGAAGGTTCACATATTTTATCACACATCAATTTCCCTTCAGGACAGCCCACGCTGAAGCGTGGTCCGGGTTCGCAACCCATAGATCAAGCTTCCAAATAAGATTTAAAAAACCGACCGATTAAAGACTAGAATAAATCACTTCACTCACCTGACACAGTATCCCATTCGAAGTCGCTGTTGGCCGCGTAGGCCGCATTATTACGTGGTAGGCCCATGCAGGAACTGAAAAACGCCCTTGCAAAACGGCCGCGGAAAGGGTTTTTGTCCAAAGATGACAGATCCTCGCTGGAACTATTGCTGACAGTTGACATGGTAGGACTTCAATTTCACCCTCTTCGTCGGGTATTGCATTAGATTGGATGGGAACAAAATGCTCAGGGTGCAATCACAAACGCTAAGATCTCAAGTCGAAATGATCAACTGCACTTAGTATCTCGATGTTGGAGAAATTTGGCAGTTGTGCACAATCAAATTGTCAAAAGTATAGCATAAATTCGCTGTTACACTACTTCGTACAAAGTCGGGCAATCCTTAATGTGGGACACGGAAATTTACCAAGTCGTAAAAAAAATGTAAACAAAAGCACTGAATGCTTTGGGTAATCGAAGATTTAAGTCGAAAGTATAGCATAAAACGCTATGGTGCAATAGTTGGTAAGATAAACACTAAAAAAATCCTGAATTAGGAAAGGCAATATACTGATTCGAATAATGTAAACAAAATTCGATGGATCGGGGTTCGGCGATCACAAGGCAGTTGAAGGTACTGCGTAACAGTTTTGAGACACATTATAAAACAGATCAGAAATCGAAGAACATCCAAAAACAAGAAAGCTGAGAACTTTCCCCGCTTGCTGAGATCCCGGCAACTTCAGTAGGTCAACGTCCAAAGGTGCGAATGTTTATCAAAACAACACAACGTGTTCGACAACACACTTTGTATCTCTTATACGATCTGTTTTTAGATCAACACCAGCTCCGGTAATCCAATGATGAGGTAGGACGTAAATCACATTTCCATTTCGAACGGCCGAACAGGACTGCGATACCAAATGAATTTGGTTTGTAGCGGAACGACAACGATAAGTCCAGGTGAGGTTTCTGCAGCTGCTATAACGCGCATGCTCCGTAGAAGCCAGACACACTCGAGTAAAAACCGTTGTGGGGGTATTTTCCGTGTTTGCTTATCTAGAGTAAAAATAAGAGCGTGAAAACGCCAGTTATAGCACTTCCAGAAGAGGAGGAACTCTTTGTACTTCAGGAATAATTTTTTTTAACTCTCACAGTAAATTTGTGCCTTCTTATCTTGATGTTAAAATATCCGGGTTGATGGTCAAACTTTCTTCTGTCAGCAACCAATTTAAGAATATTGATGAACAGGGTAACTTCAAATAAGATACTGTAAAAAGTTCTTTGCTAAGAGTTATGTTTCGAAAGGAAACCCCATTTTCATTTTAAACATTTACACAAAAATGCAGTTGCTGATTCTTGAACTTGAATAAAAAGTTACAAAACATAAAAATCCAATTAATTCAACACAACACCAATTCAGCATACTATGCTCCTCCAAAAAATTTCAGAAAAACAAAAAAACTCTCCAGAAAATAAATCAAATTTTAAATTACCTTCATCCACAAGTTTAAGTCCAAGATTTAAATAAATCCCATTTTAATCACACCACAGAATTAACCATCGCCAAAACACCATCTGATCCAAAACCTACAGAAGACAGTTTTGTTCCAGAAAACTAGGTAGATCAAAAAAATACACGCCTTCCTTTACAAAAGACAGGCCGCCATTTGTGTTGAACGTTACCGGACCCACGCGGCTTTGCATCCGCCAAGAAAAAAGTTTTTCTTTCTAATAGACAGTCCCAGAGAAAACTTGTCCATTGCATACCTACTTCCCGCTTGTTGCTATGGTTACAGAGGGATGAGGGTGGGAGGTTGCTATTGTTCCCGTCGCCAAAGACGCTTGTGGTCGCCAAGGGGGATCGTAAAACGTACAGAAGAAAAAAAAGTTTATTTTTTCTTATCTTGTTTTGAGAAAGGAGTAAAAATGTACCTGGTTGGAAATGCTGGTATTTCCTGAACGATAAAATAGTTTTGGAACTTTTATTTTGTAGTAAAAGGAGTTCCCAATTAGTGAGAGTTTACACTTTTAGTTGTGTAAGAAAAGTAGAAGATGCAGAATTTTAAATGTTCTTCGGCGATTTTTGGAAAGCTTATGAGTTTTACGGTTCTGAAAAAGTGCATTTAAAGAGACGCACTCTAGCTAAAATAAGTAAATTTTCAAGAAAAATTTATTTTTACCAGAACTGAACTATCTTCAGCAGTCGCACTTTGACGAAAATGCTTTCCTTGCAAATTTCCTTATTTTTAAAATCAAAAATGCATTATTTTGAATACATAAAAGGTCATACGAGCAAATCAGTTTTTTACTCCGCAATTAAGTTGAGTAATTACATAGAGCGTAAAATTTTCTTTCTACGAATCCTTGTGATTTGAACTACTCTCCCCTAATGGCCCAAACTGAAATAAAATAGTTATATGCTGCATTTTTAACAAAGTATGTCAAACCTCGTATAAGATGCTCGTTTACTAATGGAACTAAAAATGTATTAATATTATCCGCAGTTAGTGTTCTAAAAACATTCGCATCGGAAGCCTAACTAAAAATATAAGGGTAAACTTCATTGCTGTATAAATAAGATTTCAGTTTACAAATTACAAAATTCGACCTTTAGTTCAAAATTACATTGATTGTAATTTCTATCTTTAGTACTTCGCATATTTAGTACATATATTTTCGTACATATAATGAATGCATAAAACTATAACTTGATATATTTTCGTAATTATAATGCAATTATAAACGAAATTTAAAATTTGGGTCAGCAATGAATGACGGAACAGATTAGAAACACACAATTTTATGGCTTCCTGGCTGCAAATATTTTTTTTTTTTTTTTTTTTTTTAAATTTTTAAAGGAACACTGATTGTAAGTTCATCTAAACCGGTATTTCTTGTTAAATGTGGTTAAGTTAAAAGAATGAAAATAGTTTAAATTTGTATCCATTTTGACGGGGAGAAGTAAAATAGTTCCAAGTGTTGGATTGCTTCTCTTTTAATTATCGAAGCAATCCACAGTTATTATTTTTTATAATTTGGTTGTTTTTTAATTCGAAGATTTTGGCGTTAAGCTTGGTTGTATTCAGATTATCTGGCGCCGTCAGCAACACGAGGGCTATAATGCGCCGAAAAATTCGTCATTAGACAAGCCAACATACATTTACAAACATCCATGCCAACACGGGACTCGAACCCGCAACCTCGCGGTCTAGAAGCTAGCACGCTAACCACTATACCGTTTGGTCGGCGGCGTTAAGCTTGATTTTCTAGATTAAAGTATTTATCGGGAAACTGAATGTTCCGACGTGCTCTTATCGAATCTAAGGCACTAACACGGGTTAGGAAGGCGATAGGCCGCTGTTAATATGCAAACGAAAATCACATGTATAGAAAGTTTAGAACAATTTATTATTAGAATTAGGATGATTAAATTGGAACTTTGACTTTTTGGAAAGTTTAAATACGTGGAGGAAAGGACACACGAAGATACATAGGATACACACTCGGATACGGGGTTGAGGTCTCCAAGTCGGGAGTTTTGCTGCAAAAATGATCCAATATAGTACGTACCATTTCTCTATCTCTCGCTCCAAGTACAGCCTTTAAATCTAGGTTAAATTAAGCGCGTATTTATCTCGTCATTTTGTTGTAGTGAATTTTTACTTATTGTTTTCGGATATTCTTTCCCAATGTCTTTACTCATAACCTATGTGTGAGCCGTAAATAAATAATATTATTCTTTATTTGAATCTGAGTTGCTTCTTCCCTCCGTGTTACTTTGCATTTTGACTTCACAATTAATGTGGAGTCAGCACAGCGTCTTGTGGCCAGAGGCATCCACTAACGATCACGATGGCAGCGTAACAATGCCTAACACAAGTCAAAGGAAGTCTGTATTAATAAGGTTCTACTGTATAATAGTCATAAGGAATTATTAAAGAATGGTGCATCAATAATAAATGAAATAAAAATCTAAAAAAAACTAAGGTACATTTAATTCGAAGCACTTAATTAAAAAATTTTAAGCAAAAAAGTTACCAAACTTTTTTTTTTTTTTTTTTTTTTTTTAAATTATAGTTGTGGCAAGAATACTTATTTGTGACAGGATGAATCAGTTCAAATTCATTCATTCATTCTACTAAGTAAACTACGACAACTTGCCAATTTTGATTAGTGAAGAAATCTTAGAACGAAATTATGTCAAGTCTCCAAGATAATCGTCGATTCGGATCGATTGCAATACACGGTTTGATTGACAACAAATGAAGCGACTGCATTGAAATATAATCAACTACTAAAAATTTGTATACAGATAACTTAAGAGATATTTTGTTAACACTTTGTTTGAAAACATGTTTGATTGTAAAATAAAAAAAAAAAATACATAGTTAAACAAAGAAAGAGTCGAATTGCCAATTGCGGAAAGTTTTAAAAAGACAGAAAGCCACACCCTCTCCCAACGGAACATGATAATGTTGCGGTAACGCGGTAAAAGTAGTTACGCGTGGGAGGTAAATGTTTCTGTCGTTTACTTATTCACCAACACCTTCTTTGAAAAGTACGTTATCCATCGAGACTAGTAGAGCATATCATGTCAAACTAAAAAAAAGTATGCATCTTTCCAGACACTCAGAAAAAGGAGTTTCGTCGCCACTAAAGTCAAGACTTCCTGAATTCATTTAACGCTTTCCTTTATTATTTCTTTTTATAAATCAATCACGCCAACAATGAAGAAGTTTGTAGGAGGTAATTTGAAGATAATTTATAAGAAACAGGACAAAAAGAGTTTTCTCAGCCGGTAAGAATTAATGAGACAGTAACTGATACGAGAGTGATAAAAAATTAAAACAAAAAAATTTGGTTTTAAATCTAATGAGCATTGGCTGCTCTCATTGATGGCTGCTCTGCGATAGGCTTTTTCTTTCACTTCTTTCAGAAAGCCGTTCAACTTTAAGTATGAGCTTTTTCGTGAATGGGAGGAATTTAGAAATTTTAGCATTTTAAGACTATTTAGCCTTGCTAATGAATAAATTATTTCTCCAAGTAAATCAATCAATTGGAGAAAAAAACTTGCAGTGTTTTTTTTACATTGGAACCTACGAGTTCCAGGCAATTTGAGACAATCAGAAAATTTATTGTTATTTCATTACGCTTTCCTTCACATTTGAATGGGTTAGTCATGACAAACAAGAAAAATGTCGATTCAAAGACACCGCTTTAGAATAATAGTTGTATCCCAAAATCCCAGGAGTTTTAACATTTTAGACCGTTTACGCCCTGCTAATGAATAAATTAGCTTTACAAGTAATCAATCAATTGAAAAAAAACAAAAAAACAAAAAAAAAACACCTTTTAGTTGTTGCTTTTATACTGGAACATACGAGTAACAGGCAATTTGGGACAATCCGAAACTTTATTCTTCTTTCATTACGCTACTTTTCGCATTTGAATGGGTTAATCATGACAAACAAGAAAATTTTCGATTAGAATAGGAGCTGTATCCCAAAATCCCAGGAGTTTTGTAAAGTCAAGATGGGATATAAAATCATTCCCTGTGGGTGGAAGATACATTTACGACTTTTTAAGTTAATTCTTTTAGATACACGATAAAATAAAAGCATCTACATAAACAATACCAATTTCCAAAACACAACCTCAGATATTATCAGGGGGGCAACTATGGACTTCTTCTATCTGGGGGGGGGGGGGGGGATGACCACCCACTATCGTACCTCTGTGTGTGGGCCACTGAGTCAGCGAACTTTTGGTGTCCACTTGCAAACTTCATCTTTTCTCAAAGGGACTTTGGGGGGGATATCCAATCGCAAAACAGCGATAAATAACTCTTCCAGAAGTACTTTATCTATGTCTATCAGTGAACGGACAGGAAGGGGAGTTCGACGTTTATCACCGTTGGGGAGGCGCCGGAAAAATGTCTTCAGAGGAAAATAGCCATCCATTTTCTGATACTAATGATGATGAAGAAAAATTGGTATACCTTCATTACTGATTTCTTCATATTGTAATGTGATTTATAATGTAAATATTCCTTTCCATAATAAAGACTTCTTCATTGCATTTTCAAAGAAGTTAAATGGGTTAAATTTTTTGAATTGCTCCCCAGAAATATGATTCTTTGACCGATGACTAGGTGTGTTTCATTGAACAATAACAATTTCAGAAATTAATAAAATGAAAAACGACTGTTGGTAGTATATAGTTTAAATTTCACCGCAATTACTTACCATCTTTCGGTATGCATATTTAAAAGATTTTATGCTTTATCAAACATGCTGAAATATTCTCTTACCAATATACTCAATACGTATGTCACAAAATTAATTATACTCAGCTTGTGATCATGGAGACATGAAATGTATTAACATATACGTACCTCAGAGCCCAACGCGTCTAAAATTAACGATTTTTGTTTTCTTGCAAATTATGCATTAAAAGTTAGTTTTCTATCGAACTATAACGTCGTAATTCAATAAAAAAATATTCTCACTCATCTCAACAAAGACATTTTCTAAACCATTTAGCCAGTTACAACAAAGCGTTATATAGACAGTTCAATGAAAGTAAGATTAAGAATTTTCACTCATCCTTAAAGTTTCCTTTTTATGACTTTCACTTGTTTGGTTCGGAGGTATAGATGCTTTTTTTCTTTTTTTCCATACAAACTAAAGCGGGAAGAAGTTTTTTTTTTGTTGCCAACTCGAAAACAGAATGTGTATGTTACTATTTCCACATCTGGTAAAAATTTTATTTTGAAGCAACATTTCGCCAGAAAAACATTTCTCTCACCAAAAAGGGCAGGGAAAGATTACCCATTACCTTCTGGATAACCAATAACAGATGAAAAGCTTCAAATGTAAAATAAAAGATTGTTTATGAACATTACTTGTAACATAACAATCAATCCCCAGATAAAAATCTCCGACACAAATTCACCCAACTGCTTTATTCCCAAGAAAGACCATTTCAAAATGACCAAAAATTCAGATGTTAAGATGTTCAAGCACACATGGCTGAATCTTCTTGAAACCAAAAATGATGTCGCGGACACAAAGCTTTAGAAGAAGAAAAAAGCTACTTTCAGAAAATATACAAGAACGTGATCGTCACACCCTCCGAGGAGCACCACCCATTTCTACATTGAAAATCCAGGTACAATCTCCATTCTTATTTTCCGTTGCAGCACACAACAATAAAAAAGGAAGCGTCATCTGCATCTTAAGACCCTATTGTGGCCCGGTCACGCTGATGTCTATGGTTGATGGCAGAACTTTTGACCTTGGAATTCTCGCAGGTCATAATTTTATTCGCTTGTGTGGTGCTGTACCTTTTCTTTTTTTTCATCTGTGGGATACATTATTTATATGGTGGTGTCGGTCGAAGACATTCAAGAAAGTGACAAGAGGATCCAAGATGAGGAATACAATGAATGTGGAGATAAAGGTTGTAGGGGTAATAATAGAAAATGTTTGAGCGGAAGGGAATGGACATAAGTCTTGTTAAATATCAAATTTATGCTTATTTCTCCTTTTTCTACTGGTTGTTGAACTTTCTTTTATTTCAGGTGACTATGAGGCTACCGAAAGTAAATTGCAATTGACTTGTCATGTTGAAAGGGGATCAGCATAGCGTCTATCCAAAATAATTTAATTTGGGAATATTCAATAAACTATTGATAAATAACGTTGGGTTATATGCTACACTAGCTGAATACTCGTGTTTCGATATCCAATTTTACCAAGTGTATTTTAGCAATCAAAAGAAATTCGTACATACTATATGTCGAACGTTTGATCTCGTTTCGACCCCTGAAAATTTATTTATCAAAATCAGAATGCCTTACTTTATCTATACCTGTCCTTGTTGACATTCGTTCCAAATTTTATAATTCAACTATATTGGAAGTGAGACAGTTGTATATTCCTCATTTGGAACGTTTAGACCTCTTTCGGCTCTTTAAACAGCTAATCGAGATTTGCATAGTTTACCTTATTGGCACTCGTATCAATTAGCAGAGTTGTGACTTCATTGGAAGTGGTACATTGCGTTATTCCTCGTATCGAACATTTCGACCCTTTAAAATGAGTCAATCGAGATCGGAATAGTTTACTTTTTCTATGTTGGTCCTTGTTGAAATTTGCACCAATTTTCAGAGTTGCGTCTGTATGGGAAGTGGGAGAATTAGTTGGTTGGTTGTTTTCAGATTATCTGGCGGCGTCAGCAACATGAGGGCTATAATGCGCCGAAACATTCGTCATTAGATAAGCCAACATACATTTACAAACACCCATGCTTTACACGGGACTCGAACCCGCAACCTCGCGGTCTAGAAGCTACCACGCTAACCACTATACTGTTTGATCGGCTGGGAGAATTAGTGATGAGTGAATGAGTAAGTGAGGGCTTTGCCTTTTATATATAGAGATTGAACTTCCCACAAAGGGCTTGTCAGTCTGTCCAAGGCCGAATCAAGGCTGTTTAGTAAAAAAAATCGCACTTTTAACTTTTTGTAAAATGAAAAAAATTAAAAAAAAAAAAAATTAAATTTGAACAGGACGCCTGTATTAATGCAAAAATTATTGATTTTACAATTACTAAACACATTTTGTCGCAGTATTTTGTCTCACATTTGTCTCAGCCACTGCAGAAACTACTGACTGACACCACAAAGAAATATCAGCTTGCTGTGTGAGCATAAAACCAACAACTACACCGTTTTTAATCCGAAATCATCAAATGAAACTGTTACCAAGAGCAGGAAAAACCCTTCAAGCGTCACTTCTGTTCAGGCCCCGTTTCACACGCTAATAAAGAACGGATCTCTCAGAACTCAGCAAGCATTCACCGGAATCGGTAAGCAAAAGAGACAGAAATAAATGTGCTACAAAGCGGAAGATTAAAGTTGTTAAGTAACGACCAGGGATTTAAATCTCGATTTCCGTATTTCTAAACAGAGCGCAAATTATTTTTTTAAAAACGTTGATTCGAAATCAGAGGATCAGCGAAAATTAGAAAAGGAGATTTTGATAAAAATAAATGGCAAAGATAGTAAAAGTTGAGTTCAAGGCTAAGAGATAAAATAGAAGGTGAATTCTTAAGTTTTCTCCTAGCTTATCTCAAAGAGGACCGCTTTAAAAATAAACCATCTGGAATGTTTGGATGAAGAGTAAATTCAAAACGCATAGAGTAATAACGTTTAAAAACAAGGGATTTGGTACAAACTATTATGGTAATTTTTATTTTATTATTATTATCACTTTGCAATATACATTTATGAAGTCTTACGTGGGAAATATTGGCAGATTATTTAAATTAATTTTCGTAGAAATCGTAGATCACGATGTAACGATTTCTCATTTCTGAAAGTCCCTCATTTTGCCTCTCTGCATTAAATATAATTTTACTCATCACTAACTTAAAATTATCCAGTGAATTGAGGACTAGAAATAGAGGATGACCTAAGTCAAAAAAAAAAAAAAAAAAAAAAAAAAAAAAAATTCAGGAGAGCGGGAAAATGAAAAACACTCGCATTGGTACTTAAGGCTATGACTAAGAACCAGATTGAATTTGAACTATTGCTACTGGAGTTCGTTCTTCACTTTGTTTAGTTTGATCTTGAGGACATTTTTCCGTAAAAAAAAAAAAAAAAAAAGATTTTTGATTTTTTTTTGTACTTGGATCGTTTTCCATTTCTAGCCCTCAATTTTTAACTGATTATTCTTTATACACAACTTTAATAATTCATTAGATTTAAATAAAGTTACATATTAACATCTTACAAAATATGCATGGAACTTGTCTTGAGTAATCTTTGTTTGGACTACTTTACCCCAATGGCGACAAGGAAGGTATTTTACCCCAATCGTAAGGAGACGGAGGAAGTTATGAGATCGGTGTACGGTTTATTTAGTAACCTTGGCCTTTGAATGGTGGTTCTCTTTCTCGTAGTTCGTAGTTTACTCACGTAGATGGGGGAAAGGGGAGACCAAAAATAAATACCGACTGTTCCTTAATTAGTCTTTGGAGGGATTATATCATAATCGTCTGGAAAAATCCCCAAAAAGCACGGCACTGGGAAAGGGTTTTGGTTGTACTTAAAAGTTTTTCTCGCTTCTCTGTGTCCTTTGCCAAACGAGATTCAAATGTAAGACAAGAAGATATAAGATAAACATCATGGTAACAGATAATTAATTTCAATTAAAGAACATTTTGTCGTATCAAAAATGCGTGTAAATTTAAAGAATAAATCCCTCAGCTACACACACTCTTTCATTGACAATAAACAATAATGGTAAATAAATTAGAACTTTAACTTGAACCTAACAGTGGCAGCTCGTTGGGTACAGCCGGGCTGCATCTAAATTATTAGTTTAAATTTAAAATTTACAAATTGCCAGCCAACATTGATTATTTTACTAATTTTCTTATATGTCGATTAGAATCGCTAATGAAGATGGAATTTCTACGGTAAGTAAAAACATCTCGATAAATAAAAAACCTGTTGCGCCTTGCACAATTGAAGAAAAAAACCCCGCTCAAATCAACTAAATCTGACGATGGTCGAGCGAGTACAGCCAGAGAGGAAAGTCCCAAAAGGTCTGCAACATTCCGATGGAAACAACTGCTGGTATGGAATCTCCCTCCACGCTAAATGTATGTGGCGTGATGCCAAATGTAGCCCTTACGAATTTCGCGACTTCGGCTGTACTTGTTAATTCGATATACTGATTGGCTCGTGTGTGAGTGCATGTGATGATGTGTGGGTGTAAGAGAAACGACCATTTCATAGAATTTTATCCTTTAAACGGAAATAGTTTCCGTGATAAGTTTTACTCGTGTTTTCTTGTTACTTCCTAAGTTAATACTAAAACTAAAAATTGAACTATTTTGAAACTTGGAGCCTCGTTATAAGTAAGTTAAAATAAGTTATTTTTTCCATTTTTTTCCCATCATATTATTTTGAAAATATTAAAAGGCATGGGCGCCCCCAGGAGGATGCAAGGAGGTGCACTTGCACCCCCTGTCTCTTGAAATTTTTAATTAAATGAGGAAAAAGATGTAAATTTCAAGATAAAAAAAAAAAAAAAAAAGCACATGTGCCGTTTATACTTTTATGTTACAATGAGCATTTTTTTCTATTAATTTAGTCTTTTGTTTCTTTCCTATGTCGTTTTTATAGCTACTTGCGTGATGATTTTTTGGCGCTTGTTGTCTATGATTATTAGAGGCTGATGATTAGAAGTATTTATTCCTTTTATTGTATAATCATTTCATGTGTAGTTCTCAAAATTGTAGGAAAACGCTTTGTTTTTTTAAGTCATCAGATATATTTATCTTGAAATCTATTTTTAGTACTCAATTCAACATATTCCATTTGATTTTTTCTTTTCTTCATTATATCCGAAACTTGGTAGAAATAAATTTTTTTTTTACTCTTCTGTATTTTTGCATCTTCGAGTTCCTCTATTCTAAACACTGTCTCTTGAATGCCGTGAGATCTAGTTGGATGATAAAAAAATCGTTAAAAATATATATATTAATATTTTTACTATTCTGTATTTTTTTCTCTTTATCAGGGTTGTGCTTTCAGAAATATATACTATTAATTTTAACTATTCTCAAAGAGTTTAATTTATAATGCATAATTGTTATTTAACATCTCTAAAATAAATAATGGTTTTGATAAAAATCTAGTCTTGCACCCCCATGCAAATATTCCTGGGGGCGCCCCATGTTAAAAGGAAACTTTGAGTTTGAGTAATTAAGATCATAATCATTATTCCGGATGCACTAAAATTTTTTACCACGGGCCGCTACTGGAACCTAATTGTCTCAATATGCGATTATTCCTCCTCATTGCAATCTATTCCCTCTCAAGTACATTTTTCTTTAATACCATAAACTATGGATGCAGTTTTGAATTTTGTATGGATACAATTTCAATAGCTTATTTTCAAAGACGAACTGTTCCACGATGTTCACGTTGAAAATGTTCCTTTGAAAATAGGCTCCTCATTTAAGATACAAGTATTTTAACGGTAGGAATTTAGATAAATACAAGCATTTATTTTTAAAAAATATGGTGAGTTGGTATGTTAAGAAATATTGTAGACAGTACAGTATTTAAAAAGTATTTAAAAACATATATAAACACAAATCTATTTAAATTTTCAGATAAAAAAACCTTTTTAATGCATTCTCAAGTATCAAAAATATTGTAGCATTAATAAGTAAAGGATATTTGCTCCATGAAAAATTGCTCTTAAAGTTAACGAATTTAAGATAGGCTCACATAAGAGCAAGACAACTTTTACTGTCCATAGATAAAAAAAGTAAAAAAAAAAAATATGACTTAAAAGAAAGAGCACTAAAAATTCGTCTTGGTCGTTTTTTTTAAATGTATCATAAATAACGATTTACTTAAATAAAATAAAATCGGAAACATTGCAAGGCAGAGATCTTTTAATACTAGTAATCGATAATAGATGGCGCCACGAAACAAATTCAATGAAATCTTTGTTATTGTAGAGTTTCGGTTTTGTTTTGTTCCGTTTCAGTGAACATCGTTTACGAGCAAGTTTTTAAAGGATTTTTTTAAGGAAGGCAATAGAAAGATGTTTATTTTTCTATAACAATACTAAGAAAGGTTTGTTTATTTTTGAAGTTAAGAAAAATTTGCCAGCATAAAATATCCTAGTTTTAAAAACATTTATAAAAATTTTTAGAGCCAAAGTAACATTTGTAATTGTTAATTAAATTATGCAAATAAATAATAAATAAAATGTTTTAAAGAAAAATATTATATAAATTGATTTAAAAAAAAATATAAGGATAACATTTCTAATTAATTGAGTTATTAACAATATCAGTTACAATTTTGTATATGTAAACTCTAAAAGAGAGTGGAATTAATAAATTACGAAATTGCTTTATTCGAAAAGGAAATTTTGTTTTTAAAAGTTTCATTTGAATTTTTGAAAATTAGATTTAAAGAGAGATAATGTTTATTTCAATATTATAATTTCAGAGATGATATTTTAGATCTCACGATTATATTGGTTATTACCTTTCCACCCAATCTCAACCCTTTCTGTCCCAAACAGTTTACTTTAACATAGTTTATTTATAAAAAAAAATCAAACTACTTATATAGTAATAGGAACATACACTTATTTCTATATGTAGTTTTCATATCATATTTAAAGTTTAAAGAAGGGAAAAAAAATATTGTGTTTATTTACGTCGCTCAAATTGCTCGAAAAATATTATAAAAGTCAGTACTGTGTTTTATTATGAATTCCTTCATATAAAGATTTTTATTTGTTTCATGAGTTAATGTTTAATAAACAACAAGCTAAATTTACCGTGATCTTGCACAAAATACATTTTTGAAGAAAAGAAAGAAAAAAAATGTGGATTGAATTGCGAGAATGAAAGACGTTAGTTAGTGTTTCCAATAAGACAAAATCTACTAAATCGAAAAATATCACGTCAAATCAACATTCACAACACAAATTTCAACAATTTTCACAAACCAAAATGCAAGTAAATAACGATTTCCTGTAGTGGCCAAAACCAAACAGTTCTAAATTGGAAACGAGCATTTTTGTCATGACAACTACAAACGATTACTGTAATCAAATGTTCCATTCCAAAAAGGAAAAGAGACTAAGTAATTTAATTTGAATGATTGTTACAAAGGAGCCTCGCCCGCCAAACGGTTTGCGCGACCTCCAATCGACTGTTGTTCCGTCAAGTTCAACTTTTTAATATGTGCCTCGTATTCTTCCGGAAGTGTTCGCAAAGCAATCAAGCGAAACGGTTAAATCTCTTGTTGTACGTGGTTAACGTTCTATTCGACGCGTAAAGACAAACCGGAGATGCGGTTAATATAATATGTCGCAATTTAATGAACGATGACCAGAAAAAAAATCAGAAGCTGTAAATTTTTATTTAGATATTTAACAGAATTTTTTTTCCTTTTTTGAAACAATTAATTCCAAGCAGTTTTGTTTGACGATTTTTCTAATCTATTTATATATTTTTTTAATTAAGAGTCGCTTGGAAATATTGAGGTTGTTCCACTTCATGAACCATATGGAGATTGATTGTCGTTAGTGACAAGAAGTTCGTTCTTTGTAGCTCTTACACATATGTGGTAAGCGAATAAAGATCTTTTGAATAGATTGATTTTGTAGCCAATATACAGAAAGGAAAGTACTATTCAATTTGTGAATGAATAATCATTTGGTTGTTTTCTATCAATGGAACTTAAACATGACGACATCACAGACCACTGCTCACCGTATATGACCATTCATAACAAAACCATTACAAATAAATTGAATTTTTCAAATGCAAATAACCTCTGCAGGCATTCCCACGGCCAGTATTCGATCAAGACTTTATGAGAAGGGAAGCAAGCCTTTAAACCTGGGCCTTTATCGCAAAGTATAAGGTGCATACAAAAAATCCATGATTTACCATACGAAATCACTTAAAAAAGTATTTTTTGTTAAAGTAAAATGCATAAGTATTGAAAGAAATTCATATTAGTTTCTCTTTATTGCAATTTTTTGTGTGTGATTAATCATCAAATTTCAATTACTTTAGCCAAAATGCCAAATATACATGTCAAATGTGTACACAAAAAGTTAAATGTTTAAATAGGATGAGCAATCTCAAAGCAATTTAACAAGTATAAATTTAAAAACATACCAATTAGATAAAAACCTAAGAAAAAGGGGATTCGGGGGCTCCTTAAAAATACAAAGTCTTACCCCGGGGTTCACAGTCTATTCATTAATAAGGCCCTACTTACAGCAATAGATAAAAATAAATCGTGGCGTCACGAAACTTCGAATACGGTAAATTTAATGCTAGAGGCACTGCCGTAGATTGTACCATGATAACTACTAAATAAACCAGCGTTTTGGCACGAAAAAGCCGATTATGCTTTTTTTTTTTTTTTTTTTTTTCCCCATTGTAGAATGGCGAACCTCATCAGAAAAGCTTTTTATTCAAGATGATTTAATTATGTCCACGTTTTGAATTAAGTGGTATAATTCTAGAATGTGCTTTCTATGTGTTTCTTGCAAACAACGAAAAATGTATTCGAGCAAAATTAGAACATTTTAAAATCCAACAATCTAATCGAATTTCATGGTTAATTCTTTTTAAATTAGTTTTTACTCCAATTATTTTATTTCGCACTGCGATTTATTCGAATTAATTATCGCAAAGACTACTGTGACAGGTTACTTTTAATCAAACCAGTTATTTTTTATGAGGTGCATTCTAACTATAAACGAATAGAATATTTCCATATTTTAGCTGTTGTATTTGTTTTATTTAATGGTTCGGGTTCAGTTAAAAATGATAAGCTCAATATTTATCTCTTTAAAACAATGTTCCTATTTTGCAACTCATTGCACTTATCTTTATTATCGAGAAATAAGGTAATGACGTAAGTACAAAATATAAACAACGAAAGACTAATTTTTGTTCTAAAATATCTGAAAGCCTCACTTTGCTTTTCGTCTCAATTATAAAGATCGTTTGGAAAGAAATGACGTTTTGTACAAATAAATCTTCGAATGTTATCTATGTCAGTCCATCTAGATGTGTTATCGTTGCGTTAAAAATAGGGATTCTAGATCTTGTCGCGTGCCTCTGACCTTACAGAAAAAAAAAGGTGATTTATGAATTGAAGAAGGGACTTTTATTTCATCATCGGATTTATTGAAGCATTCAGCAAGCAATATGTGCTGAAAATAAATCAGAGTGTTGTTTTACAATGTAAACCGTGCATCGAACAAAATGTAACGTACGGGGACATCTCACCCTTGCTAAAAAAGTGACACAGCTCAAGATTCTTCATTTTAAGTTCAAGTGTGTACCAGTGGCGGCTGGTGGGAACAGCATATACAGCCGGGTTGAATCATAATTATTAGTTTAAAATTCAAATTTACTAATAGATAGACAACTTTGATTATTTTACTAATTTTCTTAAATGTAGTTTAGAATCGCAAATGAAGATGGAATTTCTACGGGAAGTAAAAAAAATCTCTGATAAATAGCAAACATGTTGGGCAATGCACAATCGAGGAAAAAAGCCCCTCTAAAATCAATTAAATCTAATGATGACCCTTGAGAGAGGTATAGCCACAGAGTGAAAGTTCCAAATAAGCTGCACAGTTGCCATGGAAAATAAACTGCTATTATGAAATATCTCAGCACGCTAAATGTACACGGTGTTGTGGTGACATGCAGCCCTTTACGAATTTTGCAACTTCGGCTGTACTTTTAAATTCCATGTACTGATTGGCTCGTGTGTGAGTGAATTGAGATGAGTGGGTGGGAGAGAAACAAGCATTTCTTAGATTTTTCTCCACCAAAAGGAAATAGTTACCGTGAGAAGTTTACGCATGCGTTTTCTTGCTACTTCAATACTAAAAGTTGTAATTGAACCATTTTGAAACATGGAGCCTCGTTATTAGCAAAAAAAAATTAGGTTTTTTTTATTCTCTTTTACATATAATTTTGTAAATATAGAAAGGACACTTTGAGTTCGAGTAATTAAGAAAAAAGAATTTCCATTCATGAATGATCGTAAAAATGTTGGGGGGGGGGGGGAGGAGGAGAGGGGTCACTGTTCCGGCTGTACTAAAATTATTTTTTTTTCCACGGGCCGCCACTGGTGTGTACACAATTTCAGACCGTATGTTCTTGAAGCTGGATTGAACAGCACAAGACCATTTACAAGTTGAATTCAAGTTGAAATTGATTAATGTTGTTGTTCCATATTCAAGTCCATGTAGCCTGTGATGCTGTATACATTTTAACTCAAAAATGAAGAATTTTGAGTGTGTCATTTTTGTAGCAAGATGCAGCTCGTCAAGTTCTGCCGCATGCTATACCATGCAACAATATAGATTTCACAGTAATGATGTATGTCTCAAAAAGTGTAAAACGGCATTTTGCTAAGTTATTCAATATTTTTTTTTATTGCATAGAAAATAATTGACGTTTTTGTTTCCTGCTAGATGCATCATGTAATGCTGCCTTTCCCGTTGGATGCATCATGTAAGTTTTTGTAGCAAAATCAAAAATGTTGCCCAACAATGCTTAATCTTTCTTTTGAAATATGTGAAATATTCAATATTTTTACCAAAATCCCACTTAGCTATGTTACAAAACAAATGAAATCGGATCAATTTGTGTGGAGCAATGGGTCTGATACCAATTGGGTTTTTAAATAGTATTAGGTAATATTTGTAAACATCTTTTATTGCACGCATACTATAAAATAAATATAAAATAATTAAGGAATTGTTTTTACTTTTAATTATCCATATGTATACATAGGATAATGAAAGTATAGAATTCGGTCAAAAAAAAAAAAAAAAAAAATGTCTGTATTCTTCCACGTTGTGGAACATCCTGATTGCAAAAAAGTGATCTAGAAAAATATTTGTCTGTGTGTCTGTGGTTAGCATAACTCCCGAACAAATTGACCTACGATGTTCAAATTTGGAGTGCGAGTTGGTTTATGATACAGGAACCTACCATTCAGGTTATCGTCAAAATCACACATGCTCATAAGGTAGCTACTATTGAAAAAGTCACGTTTTTCAGTAATTGCTAAAAACCGGCTCAAACGATTTTGTTCAAAATCGCTGTGGTAATGCCTCTTAAGGTGTTCTAAACATCCCCACCTTCAAAGTTCCCGTAAAAAGTTTTGAATTGCATAAGGAGTTGAAAAACGAATGTCTTTAACACAGAGTTCTCTTTCCTTGAGCGTACCTCATCAACGATCGCTTTTTCTTCTCTCCTCAATTTCACTTATAAGAAAGGATAATAAAAGAATTATCGAAAAGTATATTGCCAAAATCTTCATTTCGGCGAAATTTTTTTTTTTTTTTTTTTAAACACCCATACAAGAACTATCGCAAAAAATATTGCCAAATTGGCCATTTTTGCTAAATGAAGGATGAAAATATAGAAAAGGTAAATGGCACAAATCCACGTTAGTATTATAGTGAAATTGAAAGTTGTACGATGTTCTAGTTTTGGTAAAATTTTTATTAAATAAATTTCCAAATGGTTATTAGTCTCATCTTCTCACCATAGCACCTCTCTCACCCCCTGAACCTAACCCACTCTCGATGTAGCAAATGCAACATTATTTTCTCAATAGTCGTATAGGCGACTTCCATGTTTAGGTCCACATCTCAGACTCCAAAGACTCGGAAGAAATATTGTTAGAGCAATTCAAATTTTGTTAAAAATAACAGAAATGCAGTTAATTTTGATACAAATTTAATAACTATTCAAAGTTAAATAAAAAAAAATAAAAAATTAAGTATTATTCCAATATTTTACAGCAGGTGGCCTTACGTTTTGAAAAAATGATTGAAACCCAAATTTTAAATGTCGTTACTAATAAAACAATATTTTCAAATTTCATTGATATTACGTTCTTTTTACTCGAGTACAAAACAAACGTTTATAATCGTTTCAAACGCTTTGAATAAATATTTTGGGCAACCTTGTGTTGTAAAAAGTATTACACATCTCTATTATGCGAGTAGAATGTTCAATAATAATTTTCTGCACAACAAATTATATATATTTCTCGTTTAAAATTATGAAACGAAGTCTAAAAATGGTCCAGGATAATTAAAGACTAGAAATGGAAAACGACCGAAGTCCAAAAAAGACAATTTTTCAGGAAAGCCGAAAAATGAAAAACATTCGTATTTGGTAGATATGACTAAGTACCAGATTGAATTTGAACTACTGCTACTGGAGTTCGCACTATTAGGCGTTCCCACTTAGTTTAGCTTTGCCTTCAGGACATTTTTCCGTGTAAATAAAAATTAAAAAAATCGATGATTCTTTTGGTATTTGGTGGTTTTCCATTTCTAGTTCTAAATTGTGAAACGCAACATTACCGTTGTGGAAGATAAATATGAAACAGATTTGTGGGTATCAAAATCTTTTAAATACAACTTGTGTGTAAGGTTTTTTTCCCCACAACTTATTTAACCCCTTGGGTACATTTGACGTCTGAGACACGTCATTCACTTTTTCCCCCTAGGAGCGGATGACGTGTCTAAGACGTCAAACCAAAAATCCTTTGGGTACATTTGACGACTGAGATTCGTCATGCACTTGTTTTGCCTGTTAATAATGACGAACCAAATTAGTCATTCAAACTAGTTTGATTGGATAGATTTTAATGTCACAAGAGCCATGATTGGTTAAGTCAAACATCGGTTGGTTTACCTATACTTTAAAAAAATAATTTGTTTGGCTGTATTCCTTTAAAGTTCCTTTATTGTTTTGAACCAACCGTTCCAAACGCAAGAATTTTCCCAAATAAATCCGTACCCAAGGGGTTAAATAAATTTTTAAACTGGTTTTATCTCAGGGTAACATGCTCGAAGTATAAGAAACTAAATATCAAACATTTCTCTGTCTTTGAATTAAAAAATTCTTTCAAAATTTAGTTACTTTACCCATGAAAAGCTATATCGATATTTCATACATAAACACCAAACACAATAAAAAAAAAAAATAACGTTAAAGACGTCTGCTAAATCCCAAAAGCCATTTGCATAAACTTTCGGTTTATGTCGACCACTAGATCTTTCAATTCGTCTTTTCGCTTATCTTATCGTTCGAGCTACGGCAGCAGAATAATTGGATTTTCTACTTCACAAACAAAGAAGTTCCGGGTTCGGAAGTCATTTGGAAGTCAAATTCTTTTTCCCTACTGCCCCTCATATTTTTATAGTTCCGATATTCTCTTCCAGATTAAAAAAAAATAAAAAATAAATAAATAGAACATTCAAATATTTGATTTCTTGGAGGATCGCGTGATGGAAAATCGAATTCACATGCTGAAGATTTTTTTTTTTTTCGATCAATTTTTCCATTAAAAAAATATTAGCAAACAAGTCTATGAGTCCGGGGGTTTTAGTGAATTTCTATGTTTAAAGATGTGATTATCCAAAAGACCATAAAACTAAAGTTGTCTTCCTGTGATTTCTTCATTTTAAAACGCTGACGTCCTGAAGAGGACAGCTGTTTTTCTAATGTTGAAAAGTTTTCTCAACTTTTTCAGAGCAGCATCTGGCGTTATGAATTCTTAGACAAAAAAAGTAGTGATTGAATAAATAAGAAAAAGGTAAATAAGTATTAATGTATTTTAAAAAACAAACCAAAAAACAAGTGCTAAAAATTCTACATTTAATTCAATTTGTATTTGTTATAGATTTGTAGACGATATATATCTTTGGATTTTGTGGTCAAATCACTAACCTCACTCATTTAAAAGGAAGTCCTAATAAGGACCATTTCCTTATACTCTTGATGTTACAATCTTCTAGCCCAGTGCATTCAGAAACTACTTTTATAAAACCTCGAAATTGGGTGAGCAGGTTCGAAAAAGATCACTTAATGAAATGACATAAGTTGTTTTCATTTAATGTCTACCAATTATAAATGAAAATTGAAATAGCATATTACAAAACCAGGTGGAGGCACTGCATATGCATTAAAGTAAGAATTTGAAAAATAAAATAAAATATATTAAAAGCTATTTTCGTGTTTTTAATTTATGTCATAGCATTGAATGATAATTTTCGTTCCTACTCACCAAATGTCAAGGTTTTATAGAATGTAGTTTCTAAATGCATTGGGTTAGAAGATTGAAACATAGCGAGTAAAGGAATGAATCTTCCTAGGACTTCTTCTTAATGTCCATCACTAAGTGTTTGTTGGTTTGGATTTTTTTAGCATGTATATCGCATTTCGAAACGAAATAAAATCCTCCAAACTTTTATTTTAGTGAGCACAGATTTCTTCATTCAAACTTCCAAGAACATTTAAATAAAATCATTTCGATAACCGGACTTAAAATTGCAGAATCGTTTGGTATCTACAATTGCATCTTACGAGCAACACGACTCTCATAATCTTTCATTTGTTTTCCTTCACTCGAATTCGAGG
Organism: Linyphia triangularis; assembly: GCA_963978545.1. Classification (NCBI taxonomy): domain Eukaryota; kingdom Metazoa; phylum Arthropoda; class Arachnida; order Araneae; family Linyphiidae; genus Linyphia; species Linyphia triangularis. Next base: position 53,132,091 of record OZ021728.1, read on the forward strand.
ATAAATTATATCACGCACAAGTTAAATCGAACTAAAATTATACATAGAAAACAGAAAAAAACAAAACGCCGGTTGTAGCATACACCACTAAGTTTCCAATTTAGGTTTAATTCACGTAATTGACAATTTCAACACGCCTTTCACTACGAAAAAGATTTCGAATAACAAATTCGTCGCCAAACTAGGCCAACGGACGAATCGGTGAAGTTCAGTACAAATCTCCCGGAGGTTTAAAACTTTGGGGCAAAGCAATCCGATTTTTTCCCACCGAAGATTTCATTTAAAACTTCATCTGTTTAGTTGAGTTCAAATTCGTTCTATTTTTAGAATTACATTCGAATTTATCCTCCTTTTACGACGAGTCGAGTTGTTTTTATCGCTACCGAAATATTTTATTACCGTTTGGTTGGTTTGTTTCCTTTCAAACAATACGAAAAAAAAGGAAGACGCGTTTTGAGTGACCTTTAACGCTTTTCTGAACATGGAATTCGAATACCAAAGAAGATAAAGCCAATTATTTGTGTTATTTTGGATGCTAAGAAACGCCGGGCAGCGCACAGGATTGCCAAGGTGACATGCCAAAAGCGCAAACGGCTTTATTTTTCAACAATTGATTTTGAGCAAGTACAGTTGTAGTTTTTGATGTTCGCAAAGAAGTGAATCATGGGTTTCATCACATCATTCTAAGAAAAGGAAACCTTTAATTGTATGTCCACTCATGAACAAGCACTTATTATCTAAATGAAATATGCCTGAAGTATACAAAAAGGATCCAAAGCCTCGTTTGGTTCGAGATAATACATTTGAAATGTACGTGATCTAGAGGTGTGTCATTACTTTTAATTTCACTGCTGATATGAAAAAAGTTCAGTGGTCAAAATAGCGGGCTTGATCTATGTTTGCCAATTACCTCAAAATAATTAGATATATCTTGGAAACGAAATGCATTAGCAAAAGGATTTGACACTATTTTGTAAACAAGTTTTTGTTTGTAGTATTTATGTTTTTAAGTATATACTACGTACTACAGAAATGTTAAGAAATCGAATCCAGAGTGGTGGATTAGGAGCAGCGATCGTTTAAGAAAAAAAAAAGGGGGGAAAAAAATATGTACAACTTGCGTACATACTTAAACAGGGGTATTTACGTAGAAACCATTGATTGGTTGAAGTTTTCTGATACAAGGGATGCACGATGACATACTGCCACCGAAACAACGTCTTCGATTGCTTCTCGTAATTTAGAATTTTATCAGATGACGATGCACCGAAATCTGAGCCAGCAAATCTCTCTGTATATTAACATGCCATTGTATTTCTTAGAATTCAAGGTGTGCCAAAAAGGGGTAATACTTATGAAAATAGGAAGACTCAGTCTATTATGGAACCCCGGCAAAAATTAGTAAGCGGCATTTGCGTACAACAATGCATTTAATATAATCAGTTCATTAAATTCAGGATTAACAATAAGCTGCCTTTAATAATAGTGACCATCACAGTGTAACTTGTTTAATATAAAATTGATTATTTTATATAGAAGTCACAAATTGATAGTTACCCTCCTAAAAAATTCCCTTACTATTAACTTTAATTATGCATTAAACTTTCTATCTTAAGAGAGTTGAATTTTATTCCGAGAATTTTATCTCTTCATCATTTCAAATAACATTTCACACAAAAGTGCATGTGGAAACTTTTGAATTTCACATAAAAGTTTCGTAAAGTTTATATCGCGATATTCTCAAGAATTCTATTGAAACTGATAGAAAGGATAGTTATTAAAGATAAATTAACAAATGAACACAATACTTTTAGATTGCAACTCAAAATATAATTATATGATGCAAGCTTGATATGATTCATGGAATGATACAGGACTTTTTCTACAATTGAGATATGAAGAAAACAGAATTTAAGTGTGCAGGTGCTTCATATTTTGAGTACGTCGGTAAAAATGGTGATTTTTATATGCATTTTCGAATTGTAGATAATATAATAATTTTAAATCGAATATATAAAAGTCATTATTTTTATAAAGAATCATTTTAGTGGGGTATACAGTGCCTTAAATATTTTACTCTAAACTAAATATATGTGCAGCCGAAGCTCTCACATAATAAATATAAATACAGTATCCTCTCGATATATCGCGCCAGTCGGAAGGCAAGAAAAATACGCGATATATTGGATTCCGCGATATATTGAGCAATATGATAAAATGTAAGAAAGGGAAATCGGAAAAAATGGGAGATATAGCAAAAGCGCGATCTATTCGAATGCGCGATATATAGAGCGATATGATAAAATGTAAAAACGGGAAATCAGAAAAAAATGGGAGACATAAAAAAAGCGCTATATAATCGAATGCGCGATATATTGAGGGATTACTGTAGTTTTTTATGACAATGACAAAGTTTTAATTTACATATATTGAATACATTTAAAAACTAATAAAGAGATACTACCCCCCCCCCTCTCCACATCACCCTCTAACTCATGTAGTATATAACAGCCCTTTTCATTTGAGTTTTTTTTATGTTTTACATACTAAACAGAAATGTTATTTACTTTTAAGTTAATTCGATAAATGAAAACACGTATGAACGTAAACAAACTTTTTTAATCGTAGCCGATTTCACCATCCAAGGCACAAAGAAGCAAAATCCGCCATTTCAAGTTAACACATTATTTATTCTCTTCAAAAATATCTTCACACGGCCTAAGTAAAGGTAAAACGTCAGCCTCAAAACAAAAGAAACCGTGAGAGAAAAGGTGGCAACGAAAAACCTCTTTACTTCCTAAGTCTCACTGTTGAGATTGGATTTATAAGCATATCTCTAAGGCTTTACCTATATAAGATCTATTATTCCATTTTATGAAAGCGTTAAAGAGCGACATTTAATTTCTGTTTCGCGTGTGCAAAGAGTGTTATCACACCATTCTTCCATTTGGGATAATCGAACTGGGAAAGTGAATCGAAGTAAAATGGAACATGTTTGGATTCGATTTCTAATCCTTACAAAGGTCTTGAGCTTTGTTCAAATGTTTTGTTTAATGCTTCAAATTCTGTTTGATTTCACATTGTAAAAATAAAAAAGAAATTAATCGAAAAAGCAGTTTATTTTTAAATAATAAAAGCACAATTTAAATTAGCACGTTCGGGAGATGATAAATTTAATTTAGGTTTTCTTCTAACTCACAGAGTGAATTCGTATTAAAATAGTTATCTATGCAACTAGTGAGAAACCAATAATTTTTCAAACGAGGTAAAACGCTTATTTGACGAGTACGATAGCACGAACTAAATAATTTACGAATTTGAAAAAGTATTTTCTCACGTGTTGCTTACAATATTTTTTATAATCACGCTTGAGCAAAACAATAATTTTAATACATATATTTATTAATATTTGCTACTCGAGTCAATGAATATCTTCTGAAAATATGTCATTTTAATGCCAAGGGCTTGCGAAAGAGTACTTTTTCACACTAGTGCGAGAAAGGTACTTTTCCGCACTCTTCGCTAAAAAGTACTACTTTCGACACTATTTTTTAATCAAAATGAATAAAAAAAAAGTTTAATTTTTTGCACGTTGTTAAAAAAATAAGATATTTAATTTAAGCAAACGTTATTTAGTGAAATTTCATCAACCAGTTTATAAAGAACACCTATTATTTTTAATTCAATTAAATGTTACTTTTATAAGTATGTTAATACTAGAAAACTGTAAGGCTCCCGTTGAAAAAGGACGAATATAACAAACACTTTAATTTTATATACCATGAAATGTTTATTAAAAATTCAATTTTTCTTTTAATATTGGGCAAATGAAAATTATTTCTGATAAATATAAATATGAAATGATAAAAACTTTTTTTTTTATTAACAATTCCTCAAAATCTTACAAAAAACTATTTTTTTTATCAAGACAATTCTATACTCCCCTATTGCCACTTTCTTTATAACTGTGAAAAATCAATTGCTGAAATTGAAATATTCCTCTGAGAAGAAAATTCGTAACAATAACAATGTAATTTCCATATAGTGAACAGAAATAAATGAAAAGATGCAGCGTTACACAGTGAGTCAGTCAGTAAGTGATGGACGTAATCCTTATAGTATAATTTAATATAAAGTATCCTACTAAAATAAACAATTTTTTCACAATTTGTTCATTAAAATAGTATTCATTAATAGCTACGTTATAGAGCACATTACAGAAATATATAAAAAAAAAGTTGGGAATTTTCTGCAAAGAGGTACTATTTCAACAACTATAGCTACACAGTACTCAAAAAGCCGCATAACTTCTGAGAAAACTTGACTTACACAATTTGGATTACCACTCTTCGAAAAGAGACGAAAACGTTTAAAATAGGAATATTTTCAATTCTAAGTACAATTTGTAATACAAGATCTTATCTCTTTTTTTTAATAAATCATCATTTATATTATATTGAAGGTTTAAAAGGGTTATAACTAATTTAGTGTATAACAATAATTATTAATATTTACATATCAATAAATATTTGATTGTAAATGGTAGAGTAATTAAATCTTTCATATTCTTTCCATAACATGCTCCGGTTTAGAAAGAATAAACAGAATCTACAGAAATTTTAGTATAAATTACAACCAACAACTTTTCCATATAACTATAAGATATATCAATATCAAACAGTGCAATAACATAAAGAAGCAACAAAACCTTGCAAGAGAAAAACGTGGCTTAAGTCATCAATTCACGATGTGTTTGTACTACTTCGACCCAAAGCAGTTTCGTACTCAAGATGCTACAAGAACTGTTTACTCAGCATAGAAGAAAACAATCAATAAGAAACAACTACAACACTCAAAGTAAGCAATATAAATAGAAGATGTAACTTACCCTGTTCATGAGCTCTGCCGCTACTGCAGAGGATTTTAGTAAACGATCGTGGTAAAGACATCTTCCTTCTCACAATGTTTCTCGGCGCTTCAAAAAGGTTCCGTAAAACAACACACTGGCGAAAACACTTAACTTCCTAAAATTGGAACACTTTCCTTTCAGCCAAACGGACTTTTTCTTTTTTTTGGCCCTGAGCAGCTGAAGACGTTGGACACTATCAATAAAATCAGAGTGGGGCCACAAAAAAAAAAGTTTCTTGTGAGAAAACGTGGTGATAGAGACAAATGATTCCGACAAGACAAAAATAGGTTTTCTTCTGATTCTAGAACTTGCGTCTAGTTCAAAAATTATTTAAGGTTTTGGTTTGCCAAACTGAGTTGGGTTTTGAACTTAAGTGAAATATCCTGCAGATTTCAAATGTTAGATGATTTCCAAAGGTAGATTTTTATATAGAGATTTTCGAGAAATTTAAATTGCGTATTTTTAGACAATTCCGCCAGAATAATAATTTTTAATCGTATAGTCTCTTTTATGTAAAATTCAATTTACAAAAAGGACATGTAATTAAAATTATTTCTTAGAACTTGAGAGGAAAAAAGTCGCGTTTATCTTTTTAATCTATACCAATTCTTTGCTTGAAATCAAAGAAATAAAAAAGAAACTAAGCTAATACTACAGATAAAGATCTTAAAGTGAAGCAGAACTTTTAGCTGCTTTACTCAAGTTCTAAACTGGAAAAAAAACAACCATCAAAGGTTATCAAATACTCAGGAAAAACTCTAAATTATTTGGAAAAGGAATCAACCAAGTAATTAGAGATTTCACGTGCTTATTTTATTTGTAATTTGTGGTGGTTAATTCAAAGCGAATTAACGAGAAATACCATTACTTGTTCCAGAGAATGGTTATCGGTAGCGTATCCATAAGATTAAACAGATTTGTTTATATTTAAAGTTAAAAGGAGAGTTTGTAAGAAATAATCAGAGAAACTGCTTCAAATTTAAAAGAGGATATGCAAGTAATTTAATGAAAGTTCAGCATTCGTATGGAATTTTAATGAAAACAAACTCTAGACCGTAAAATGAGATTCAATTGTTTGATGAATTAATTCTTAAACGAAATTTAAAGCGCATCCTCCAATTTCAACTAGTGACAATTTGAATTTCTATTCTACATCTCTCGGTTATGCATAGAACATTAAGAACAGTTTGATATTAGAATTCAAGGTGCACAATTTCTTATGTATCAATGCATCTCGCATTCGAATTAAATGAATTTAAACCAAACGATCACAAGAAACTATTTAGTTCAGTAAAATAATCTTGAACACAAAGATTAGTTCAACTTATATCAGTTGCAATTCGTAATCCTCTTCTCAATCCATTAAAAATTCTTTCACAAATCACACATCACAAAGCACCACTACAGAGTGTCATTTGAAAATTCGAGATGAATATCCACCAAAACTCACCAAAAAGATCATCACCAGTCACCGAAATATCTTCTCAACTATCCCATACTTCTTTCCTCACCAAACACACGCGTTTTAGATCACCATTACAAAATCCATCGGCTGTGCACACTAGAGGACAACACAATGGTCTTCAAATCCTGGATGTCTTTCCAGTCAGTCCACAACAAAAATCAGCTGCAACAACATCCATAGGGAGAAGGAAGGTTTTCAGTTCGCCCTCTGAAAGAGCTGAGATACTGACAGCTGAGAAGGTAACAGGGGAGAGGCGAAGGAAGATGCGAGGTTGCCGCAATTTCGGATGAAAGATGCAACTGGAGTTTCAGTGATGAAGTTACGATGTCTTTTGTTTTGGTCGCCAACGGCGAACTTTGAATGGAGTTTGCTCGGGGAAGTACGCGCGTATAAAACGCCGAGAATGCAATTGGAAGATGTTTTGAGGTCTGCGGTTGTTTACTATTTAGTATAAAAAGTATTTAGTGATATATCCTATGGATATATTTAATGGTAGAAAGAGGATACTTTAAAAAGGTATTTATACAAACATTATTTTTGGGTGTTGTGTTTTCGAAAAGAAAGAGTTTTTTCCAATTTGCTCAAATAAGAAAACTGCACAAAATTAGGGTATTTGTATAAAATTTGGTTAATACCATTATTTCAATAAGTCACAGAAAAAAATTTGAGAGAAAAAAAAAGAAACTTTAACTGTCATTTTCATTTAGCAAGTACACAAATATTTAATAAATAAAGCTCCTAGAAGTTAACGCATGCATTATTTGAGTTTTTATGTACCAAAAATAAGTAACGTTACTGGTAACGCTCAGCGTTCTGCAACGTTACTATTAACTAAGTAACGTTCAGTTTGAAATAAAATGTTTACTGGCGTATTTTGATTGTACTGGATACTCCCTGACGCAAGGAATACACTGCACAGAGACATCGTAATGAAAATATTATTGCGAAAGGAGGAATGTGTTCTGGCAGGTTTTTCAAGGCAAATGCGTTTCGATGGCAGAAAACACAGAAATACGTCTCCAGGCTGCCAGACAATTGACGAGATTGTCAAAATCGTTACCATGTGATCTTATTTTGAAAAAAGAGATACGGAAGAGAGCGGGTGGGGCTCGATACCGAGAGCTCTCGCATGCTAGGGGAGCATATTTTGCTTCTCTACAATGAGTCCAACAAACACATTTTAATGATTTTAGAGTTTTAAGAAACACTGCGAAGCATTTTACGTGGGTTACTAATTGCATTTATCAGAGTTTTTAAACTGTGAATAAATTTTCTTCTTTTTCGAGCGTCATATAGTAGAAAGAGAAGAGGAAGATTCAGAGATTAGGACATATAACTTGATATTATTATACGTTCATGTTTAAAGAATGATAAACAATGAATTGTAATGCTTCTCATTGAATCAATTTAAAACAATCGGATTCAGGTAATCCTAAAAATAACTTAGAAGCACAACAATGTAGATAGCCAAATATATGAAAATTTCTTTTGCATTCAAAGTTTTCTTTATAAAAATATCCGATTCAAACACGAAACAGTCAATTAACATACAAATGTAACAAAAAGCAAACTTTAGAAAACTTATGAAATGAAATCTGATTATTATTTTTTACTTTCAATTACCCATATATATACATAGGGTAATGAAATTATAGGATTCGGTAAAAAAAAACAAAAAAAAAAAAAAAACACGATTTTTTTTTGTGTTTCTCCACGTTTTGGAACATTCTGATTTCAAAAAAGTGATCTAGAAAAAATGTGTGTCTGTGGACAGCATAACTCTCGAACAAATTATTAACGTACCAGGGCCGTAGACAGGAGGGGGGGGGAGGGCAGCGGGACAAAATCCCTCCCAAAATTGTGTGAAATCTTGTTTTACCACCCCCCCCCCCCTTTTTTTTTGTAATTTGTTATATGTATTTAATTAAATCTTCGACCATAACCCTCCTCCCTAAAAAAAATTCTGGCTCCGGGCTTATGACCTACGATGTTCAAATTTGGTGTGCGGGTTGGTGGTGACCATGAGACCTACCATTAAGGTTTTCGTCAAAATCGCACATGTCCATAAAGTAGCTGCCATTAAAAAAATTATGTTTTGCAGTAATTGCTAAAAAACGCCTTTAACGATTTTGATCAAAATCGCAATTCTAAACATCCCCACCTCCGAAATTCTGTAAAAATGCGATAAGAGTGTAAAAAGTTTAAAAACGGGTGCCTTTCATACAGAGTTCTCTGCTTTGAGCATCGCCCATCAACGATTGATTTTATGCGTTTTTCGCACATGAAAGGACAATGTAGTGTCTATAGAATAAAATCACCAAATTTGGCCGTTTGGGGCTTTTTTTTGTTCATGTAAAAATTATTGCAAAAGTATCGCTAAACTGGTAATTTTTATTTAAATGAGTGAAAATATGAATACAGTAAGTAACAACGTGTCAAATTTTAATGCAATGACCAATATTATAGTGTAATTGAAAGTTGTGCAATGTTCCACATCCCTAGTTTTAATTGAATTTATTTAATTTAATATGAATTATTAATTAAAAATACTCCAAGCAAAATCCTTTAAAGAAACGATTTTTTTTAAAATTAAGCATAATCTTTCGGAATTTCAAGTTATTCTGCAAAAAGGTATTGGACTTTCATAAACTGAGTCCACTTACAGAATTAATTACTGATTTTTTTTAAAATTTATGTTGTACCGTACAATGGGGTGAATCGGAACACTTTTCAACTTTCAAAGTAATAATCGGTTGTAATAAGATCGTTAAGGAACATATTTTTGACTTAGAAACTTGGGTCTTACCTTCTTCTTTGAGAATCAACACAAAATTTTTTGTAAAAACTAGGACTTTAATTTATTTTGAATTTTTTCATAGTGTTCCGATTCACCCCGCAGAAAGGGGTGAATCGGAACACTCGTTACAATTTTTGTCTGATCTTATTTAAATGTTTACAGGGTGGCAAAAAACAAATAATAATGCATTGTGGTAAATAGGAACACAAAATTATCATAAAAAAATCATTTAATATGCCGGATAAAATTTGTGTTTGTCAATTATGGTCAAAACAAATCATATGTTTGAAAGCGTATCAACTATTATATAACTCTCCTATAACTCATCCAAATAGTCATTAAAATTAAAAATAATTTTTAATCTACTTTATGTTTGCGTGTCGTATGACTGCAAATTCTTTAAAATATCTTGAGAAAGGAGAAAAGCATCCTCATTTGTTTCAGAAATCTCTTCGTTCATAAGAGCTTTTTGTAAAACACACTTATATAGCAATAATCTTGTGGATGTAAAACTTTGCTCACATAGAGTCTTCATACATTTTTCCATATAACTTAAAGATAACGAAGTCATTTAGAGAAAAAACCACTGGAACAATTGGGTTTTCTGCCATGCGGAAACTAGGCTCCTCTTCTGACATTTATTCAAGCCTGCAATCTTGATTACTGTCTTGAAGTGTGTAATTAGACTCTTCTTCAGTCGTTGAATCTTGTGTGGAACATAATCTTGCCAAAAACAGCCAAAAACATTTTTCAAGTGTTCCGATTCACCCCGCAAATCTCAAAATCGAGACGAGGCAAAACATAAAAATTCGTAAAATAAAAAGTTTTTAAAACCAAGTTAAATTAAGTATGGCATGCTGTTGTGGATGTTTATACTTATCTAAAAATATATTATTTAAGTCTATAACTGGTACATGTTATTAATTACGGGATAAGTTTTGGAGAGGTTAAAACTGATTGGATTGTATGCACGCTGTTTCAGAATTTTTTCTTAAAAAAAGGACAGTGTTGAAAACCCCACAAAACATGTTCCAAGATTCCAAAAATGTTAGCCAAATAAAAAAAATATATATAATTAATAAAACTGCTTTATTTGTGTAAAATAATAATTTCTTTGTAATTTCATGAAGTTTCGTTCAGATTCACCCCATTTTACGGTAACGATTATTCAAGTTTTCCATTTCATTGATAACTAAAATCAAAAAATTTAATTGTTCTGTACATATTAATATTAAAAAAAAAAAAAAAATTCACATAATATTTAGCTGTAAAAAACTTTTGCAGAAATAAATTTACAATTAATTTGGACCTATTATTTGGAAATGTTTCAATCCATAAAATTTTCCACTCAACCTGACGATAGTTACTTAAGTTGTGGTTTAGTTCGTATCTCTGCAACAGAATTACCCAATTAAAAATTCAAACATTAATGGAAAAAAGGAAAAGGGAAAAAAAATAATAAAAAAAAATTGAAACATCGCCAAGCTTTGGCAAACCTTCCCGGTATTGGAAAGATCTTTCTGATAGAACTCTTTCCTATACAAGAAACGTTAGACGATCACGTGGGCTTTCCCAACCCATACGGAAACGGCTGCTGAAACAAACCCACGTTCCCAAGCTAGTTCCGCCACAAAAGAAAAGCCTCTTTCATAACAAGAAACGGCAGACGATTTTGTAAAGAATTTTTGGAACATTTTCTCCATTTCCTGCTAAGCGAATGACAAAATACTAATTTAAGTAGTTTTGAAGTATTTATTAAAAGTTTCTGCTGCCAACAAGAACAGCACACGACACATGGAAAAAAATTAAGAATATTCCTTCTAAGTCTATGTTGCCATTTCCTACTACTACTAAAAGCATAATTATGCAAATATCATGGAAAGAAAGTTGGCTGTGATTATTTCTAAGTACATAAATGTCTGATGTCGAAATTGAAATGATTATGTAGTAGTGAATGCCTGGGAATGGAATGCAATGTAAACGCTCGTAATTCTTTTCCATATGCAAAGTACAAAATTGTCCTTTTGTAGCCGTCTCCATTGAATTAATGATATTTAATTTTGAGGAAGTGCATTTGTGTGTGAGAAAATGGCATGGTTAGTAGGATGGATAGACATGCAGATTCACATTATTGTGGATGGCGGGGATAGGTAAGACTTGAGGCCATCATAAAATTAAATACGAAAAGTTTATCAGTTCTCAGTGTATTTTATAATTATATAATAAGTGAATTTTATACGAATGTGTTACATGTTACTGTTAATTTCTGGTCAATGGTGGTATCCGAAGAGATAGGTTTGGTTGCAACAATAGTAAAATAAAATTTTAGCTAATATTATAGTGAAATATCAATAGATAGATTTGTACCGTATTTTCATGCAACTATTTTTGTCAATATTCTGAATATTCCTGATATTACAGAACGTGTACACAACCATCGAAAATATTTATAAAAAATGCATTGCGATCGAAGTAATTTTCAAAGCTCCTCGAAAATAGTGTTTATGAGATTTTGACTTTCTAAATTAAACAAACCTGTATTAATAATGCACAAAGGGAATGAACGAGAAAACAACTAAACTCTGAAGATGATAAGAGCTATACATATTAACGACCTACAGAATGGGAATCAACTTTGAATGCTTCACACTCCTTTGCAACAGATAGGTTTTGTTGCAACAATAGTAAAATAATTTTTTTTTTTTAGCTAATATTAATGAAATATCAATAGATAGATATGAAACGTATTTTCATATAACTCTTTTGCAAAAAATTGCATTCTTTAAAATACACATCCTTCCCAATAGCACCTTGATCATTGCACACTCCTTATATTATGCGCTCTTACCATGAGCAATATTCGAATTCAAAAACGCACCTTACAACACAAGACGACTCTTTCATATTGCAAACTGCAACAATGTATGACACTGGTAAACGGAACTGTTAAACTGTGCAGCAATGCTTAATAGTAGAGGCATCTTCTTTGGGGGAGGAGGAGGGGGAACAAAGCGGCGACTACTTTCGAACAAATAGCAAGAGTTCGATTGTTCTATTGTCTCCGGTTCAGCAGCTTGATGGAGTGGTTAAAACACCGCCGTCCTTATTGTGACCTGGGCCATACTTTTAGAGATGTCTTTAAGGGAATACTTTCTCGTAAGACCTGGATCTTCTTTGATATTTTAAGTGGGACTTCCGTAAAAGTGTGAACTTAGTGTTTTTAAAGATTTTTTTTTCTCACACCTGGACCTCGTAGTGTGAAACTATTCGCATCAATCTATCGAAACTTCTCCGTTACCTTCTATAGAAAACATTTTGAAACTCCCTGCAGGTGATAGAAGATGGATGAAAAATGTTCTCTGATTCATCTGGAGTTGTTTACTGTGCAGCCCAAATAAAAATAAACTTTTTTTCGATATCACGTAAACCAGAAAACATTCAAATGATCCTTACTGAAGATGTCTTTTCAAAAGGATTGAATTCTATACTTTTTTTTTAATTGAACATTTTCTTCAATTGAAATCTTAAATGCAAAAAATAAATTGTGCTATTATCATTCTCTAATACAGAAATTGTACAATGGAAAAAAGAAAAAGTTTATTTTAAATGCAATAATTTATTGATTTTTTTTTTTAAATTTAAACGTACACATATAATGTAACCCTGTAATCCATTGAAAAGTTCCCCTTGATAGAAGTTCAATTTAACAAAAATAGGATCCACTCTAACAGGGTATAACTTGGGTTTTAAATTTATTTCTAAACAAAAAAAGAATGCGGAAGCTATTACAGGATTGAAACCAAGAAAATTTGACATTACATTAAAATCGGATACTGTTCTGAAGTTGTTATGTAATAAAAACGAGTTTGAATATAAATTGAATGTAGAAGATGGAGTATCTTTTCTTTCTAAAACACCGTATGAAATAAAATATAAAAGGCTCGAGCGTTAAAATTGTAAACTTTTTTTTTTAGTAAGTAACAAACACTCAGTGGAGTTGTCTTATAAATATATATAAAAGATCGGAACTTGCAGAAACCTGCAGGTAATTAAACTGAAGGTGATTAAATCAACATATTTTGATAAAACTTTGTTTATATATTTCAATATATATTAGTTAAATTTTGTTTGAAAAAATGTCTGCTATTTACGCACATTTATTTCAATTTTATCACCATTAGTTAGCATGGAATGTTAGACTACTTAGCAATTTTTACCATAGTTCCTCATCCTAACCAGAATATCAAATATTGTATTTTAAGTTAATTCTATTTTTGTTCAATTGTGCTATGGGACACGTTTTCAACGTATTACAGGGTTACATTTCCACAAATTAATACCAGATTTTTTTATTTGTTTTAAATTAAGCTTTTATTTTATTGATAACATATGCATATATATCCACTTCCAATAGATTGACAAAAGGTGATGAAATTGAATTGATCTACTTAACTTATTCATTAATGGTATAAAATATAAAATAATTTTCATGCATTACATTTTATATTTCACTGAGATACAATGAACAGAAATTATTTTACAGTAAAAGTAATTATCTTCTTTTGCATTGCTATAAAGTTCATTTGGTTTTTCAGTAAAGTGTTTCTATTAAAGAGATTAAATTAATTATTATTTTGACAGCTAATTAAATTGAGATGAAATTTAGCACATGTTCTTCTCTAAAAACCTCTCCATAGATTTACATTTTTTATACCTAAGACAGGCTTTTACCTATGCAGGCAACAAAAATTAATTTTACATGGAATTGTAAAGTTAATTTCAGTACAAGCCACTATCGCTAATCTATAGACTTAAATCTTTATTTTTTTGGCCACAATATCTGCAAAATACTGCTTCAAAAACGTATGAATTTATACACAACGCATAACAACAGTAAAACAATAATAAAAGATCCGTAAAAAAAAATTAAAAGGGAAAAACTAGTGTTTTTTATTACTTTTTTTTTTTAAATTTTGTAAGATAGCCTTCCTTTAATAAGATATTACATTACAAAAACTTTATTTAAATGTAATAAAAATAACCTCTGGTTATTTTTCCTTCAAATGTTGTTAAGGATATTTTATTACTGTTTTTGTACCTGGTATAAAAAGCTTTAGGTACACAGAGCAATGACAGGTTGGCGACGGGAACAATAAATTTTCACATGGTACTGTATTAATTTAAACACTTTCAGACCCATTAGGACATTGAAATCCACTTCTATGAAATTCATTCTTCGATTGTTGGATGGCAGCACAAGCTTATTTGTCTTTATATGCAAACATATGGGCAATTTCAGCCTTCTAGTATTCCTCTTGGCCTTACATCGTCTTCTAGTGAGCTACCAAAAAAGAAATTAACTTGTGCTGCCATCGAACAATTGAAGTACGAACTCTATAAAAGTGGGTTTCAATGTCTTAACGGGTCTCAAAGCGTTTAAATTAATACAGTACCATATTTCCATCTATACGGTTTTTATTTTTTAATTCAGATATCACTTTCCTATGGTCTAAATAGTACTTATACCAAATTCAATAAAGATTTATTAATAAATACATGCTCTGGGCAGCTTTAAATAAGTGCTATTTAGTAACGGACTTACATTAGCAGAGACCATACAACAATTTTAAAAATAAAGAATATTTTCTAGGGAATACGCATCTAAGGAAAGTGGTCGATATCCCACCGAAACTTCAGGAAATAAAGTAAATGAACAACCTCCGGAATCTAAGGATCACGTGCGAATGTAACAACAAGATGCAAGGAAGCAATCCATTTCGAATGCCCCGTTGCGTAAATTCCTCCATCAATGGAATCGAAAGTCGTGTGAGAAATTGAAAGGTGATCAACGAAGAAAAAAAAAAGCAGTGATTTTCTCATTTTCACTCTTCTAAGGATCCATGGGAGATCCGAGGCAGCTCGACTGTGACAAGGAGGCGAATTCAAATTGAAAAAGGTGAATGACTCAGTGAGCTTTACTTTGGCTTCACATGGTGTCCAATTAGGATAAACAACATAAGAAACGTAAAACGCAGTTTTAGAGTCTACACTATACTAAAGTAGTGAGACTTTACAGCGACTTCGACCGTCTGTCTGAGGTTGCATAACAAAACTAGAAATGCCACAAACACACGCGATATGTCAAATGAAAGATCTTATCAATATGAATTCCATTACCAGAATTTAATAGGAAATACCGGTGATGGGGAGAGAAAGTAAATCGGAAAATCGTTAAGCCTAAACTATAAATGTTACACATATGTGTCTTGTATCAGATTGAAAGTCTCGGTAACATTTGTAGGATTACATAAAGTTCATTTGAAAGTATTTTAAATTTTGACCGGAGGAAGTTCTATGGTAGCTTTTTAGGGGAATTCACGTTTTGGCTGCAAATAGATACATTGGATAAGAAATTGGATATTCAATGTCAACTTTGTCGATAAATTCGCCAATTCGGAGGCAGTTTTGGTGATAAGAAAAATATAACTTAACAGGCTTCTAGTACACTGTCGACTTATCTGCATATTTTTTTAGGCAAACGCGTGGTTCTCTGTTATTTGTTCTACATAATACTGAAGTTCAATGGTCATATCTGCACGGGAAATATTAAAAAAGTTAATCAGTTAGTCAAAAAGTTAACAACTAAATGAAGTTATTTAACTTTAAACCCCCAATTTCTTTGTTTGAGAACAGTTGTAGATACGACTTCTGCGCTTAGTATATGTTAAACATTATCCTCAACACGTTGACTTCCAACTAAAAGATATCTCGTAGGTTTTTTACTTACTCAAGACGCCTACTACGAGTTATCTCGTCCCTTCATTACTTACCATATTTTTATAGCTACGAGGAAACAAGTAGCAACACAGTGTAAATATGAATAGTTGACCTCAAGAAAGAGAATAAAAAATCAGATTTGGCTTAAATGAACAGAAAATACAACTATACAAAGTTTATTAAAAAAGAAAACGTTTATACAAGGAAATAAATTTTTATGTTTTGTGATAATTTTTAAAACAATCTTCCACTCAAAGTACTGGCTTCTTTGGAAGATTGGACAGAAGTAAAGTGTTTAGCGCCGTATCGTCGTACCGCGGAATCGTGAAAAATTCCGTGGCAGCCAACGTGTTAACAGGATGAGATTTCAGACACTATATGTCACTATATTGTGCATGCTAATATACCAATATAAATGAGTGAAGAAACGCCCTTATAGTGACAGTGAGTGTCACAATCCAACTTGTCTTCTTATAATTCTATTTATTACAACATATATTCCGATATATTGTTGAAAAATATGAAGCTTTGTCTGATGAGATTTCAGACACTATATATCACCCATATTGTGCATGATAATATACCCCAATAGAAATGAGTGAAGAAACGCCCTTATAGTGACCGTGAGTGTCACAATCCAACTTGTCTTCTTATAATTCTATTTATTACAACATATATTCCGATATATTGTTGAAAAATATGAAGCTTTGTCTGATGAGATTTCAGACACTATATATCACCCATATTGTGCATGATAATATACCCCAATAGAAATGAGTGAAGAAACGCCCTTATAGTGACAGTGAGTGTCACAATCCAACTTGGCTTCTTATAATTCTATTTATTACAACATATATTCCGATATATTGTTGAAAAATATGAAACTTTGTCTGATGAGATTTCAGACACTATATGTCACCTATATTGTGCATGATAATATACCCCAATAGAAATGAGTGAAGAAACGCCCTTATAGTGACAATGAGTGTCACAATCCAACTTGGCTTCTTATAATTCTATTTATTACAACATATATTCCGATATATTGTTGAAAAATATGAAACTTTGTCTGATGAGATTTCAGACACTATATGTCACCTATATTGTGCATGATAATATACCCCAATAGAAATGAGTGAAGAAACGCCCTTATAGTGACAGTGAGTGTCACAATCCAACTTGTCTTCTTATAATTCTATTTATTACAATATATATTCCGATATATTGTTGAAAAATATGAAACTTTGCGCCAGGTGTGAACAGTAATGAAAAGTAACGGTATTTGAAGGGAAGAAAGTAAAAGATGAATATGTATTACTAGTTCTTGAAAGTAATTCTTTGGTCGACTTTTATTGTTTAATTAGCTCTACTTGTCGAAGAAGCTTCACAATTCGGTTTTCACTGTTAAACGAAAGTTTTTAATTGTTGCTAAACGGGTCCTAAATATTTTGGTAAAAATTTTATGTTTTTAGACAAAACCGGCATATGTGGCCAAAAAATGACCGTTAGAATTATACAGAAGGATCAAACCGTATTTTAATGTACAAAAAGAACAACAACTCGATCAAAAGTTATTTTCTAATAAAAAAATATCTTTAATCGAGCTTTCTTAGTTTGAAAATTGAAACAAATTATAATTTTAATTTCCCATTAGATTTCGAAGAATAATGTTCTTTATACCAAATAAAAAGCGTGTACAAGAATGTTTCCTGATTTAAAAGACAAAAATTAATAACTTTAATCTTAAGTAAGAGAATCATGTGGAAATAAATTTAATTTATATTAAGAACATTTTTGTTTTGTGTTTTTGAAGCTTTTATTTTTAATTCTTACAAATAGAGCCTATTCGCAAACTATTTTAATTAATAGTGGAATTTTTAAAGGCAATAGGATAGAGGAAGTCCGGAAATGTAAATTGGAAAAGCGACCCCTAAGAAATAGCTTTTTTCCAATTTAAGCTACTGGAATTTTCGAGAAAAGAAAGTATTCATTAGCATCATCTACATTTCCTACATAGGAAGTTAGAAACAGGTTGTTAGGAAAAAGTAATAAACTACAATTTAAACGATTTAATGCTTGAGAATTTATGCGTTAAAAATCTAATCTATTTCGTATTTGTGTTAAACATTTTTTTATTTTTTATTTTTTTTATTTTTTTATTTAATGAATAAATAAAGAAATAAAATTTGTTTAATGCTATCTCTAAATAGTTAAAACTAATTATAAATTCTGTTCTCAGCTAACTGATGTTTTGTAATTCAATGGAGTGATTTAGCTTCTTTTTTCTTTAAATTTACATCAGACACATGCAAAACAGGAGTTATGAAATATATACTCAACACACAATTTTCTTCACTTTAAAAACCTAAAACAAAAAAATATTTCCATCATAAAATGCGGATATTTTTCTTTTCTTTTTTAATTATAATTTTTTTATACAGCGCTATTTCAAATACAAAGTTAATCTATTTAAATCTGTATGGTATAATTTAAAACAAAGTACGACAAAGTTAAAAAGTTCATAGTATGCTCTGATGCCATTTTCTCTCGATATTATAACTAATTATATTCCAAAGTAGATTCAACGATTATATATATGGTGCGCATCTTTAAAAGCACGCCATACTTTATAGTAAGTTCTTAGACTATCTCTACACTTATTTTCGTATATATTAATAGATTTGCTTTAACACATGACAAAAGAAACGTTTCCAGTTAGAGGCTTCAACATTTATATATAAGTTAAAACTAAAAAAGATATATAACTAATTACTAAATGACGTATATAAAGTCTGTGTTTTTCGATTTCCTATATTAACTTGGATTTAGAATATGAATTGTGTCTGGCCATTTGAGATCCAGTTACTCAAGGAAAGTACTGCGCAGTATTTCCCCCCCCCCCCCCTCAAGAAACCAAGGAAATGGGTTTAACAGTTCAATAAGGTAATATAGATGCGAAAAGCGAAGTGGCGTTACCCCAATTTTAGTTCTTTCTGCTTTAGTCTATTCTACTTTTAGCTCAAAGGGCCGAAGAGAGTGGACACTGACATAAAATTACAACTGTTCCACCAAGCACTTCATTGCCGTAATCGATAGCAGAATGTGTTATATAAATAGAACTTTCTGAGGTTCTTTATCTCTGGTTGAATGATATTTCGAAATCATTAAAGGCCTGCAGCAGACTGGCATTTTCTAAACGGACTGCGTACTTACCTTTCACATGAGTCCATAAAAGTTATTTCTGTAGGAAGCTTACCGCGATTATGTTCAGAAACAAGACCTAACACTAACACTCATTCGTCCAGTTTCGTGTCTGTTTAAACATCCGCGATTAATGTTACTAAATGTTGAAGGTAACAGCACAAACCCTTAACATTAGACCGATAATGTCCGGGTTAATTGTTTACATTAAAAACATTGACTCTCCTACTTCTAATGACCTCATGGCTGCTATTTGGATTGATCTGAAATTCGTAATATTTACTTTGTAAAGTTGGTTGAATGCATTGGGTTTTATGGCGCAAAAGTTACTTTAGGGCCAAACTGTACCAATTTACTTTGAAAAGACATTCTTATTGAAATAAGAAGGCATATATTTAAATATAGATATGCGTAAATACTCAAAACTACTTAAAATATATATATATATATATATATATATATATATATATATATATATATATATATATATATATATATATATATATAAAGTATGATTTGATAGGTATCTTATTACGTTAAAAGTCGAAGTTTCATACTCAATTAATATTACTCCCCCCCCCCCCCATAATTACTTACGCTCATATTTTTAACAAGTATTATTAATAACCATAAGGTTTTGTAGGATGACTTAAACTAAATAGTGGAGATTTTTAGAATTCATTTTTATACCAGATCTTGCAAATTCTATGTAGGATCCCACTGACAGCAGATGGCGCAGTCAAATAGTAATTGTACATCGGTCTCTCTTTATTTTCACTACACTCCTGTATTAATATTACTGATTATTAAAGAGCTTATATAATTTTATGTTTATAAGTGAATTGAAGATGGCCACAAATATCGAGTCTTTCAAGTAATACATCTTTATGTAGACTGAATGAAACCACTTTAAATGGCTTGTTAAATAACTCCAAATTTTACCCCAGAGATATTCACATTGGGTTTATTAATTTTCAAATTCAAACAGAATAATTTTAAGAATAGCGCTTTATCCTTGAATCTTACTTTATGTATGATTTGAACAATGAAAGTGAATCGATATGCCCTCTGCTATCATCGTTAAAATAAAATAACATACTGATTATAAACATTTTAACGTAACTCTTGCTTCTCAAAAAGAAAACAATTATAATGAAGAGACATAAGATCTTGAATCTAAAAACACCAAGAAACTTTGAAAATTTCAAGCTTTCTCTGAATGTGTCTTTAACTTTAAGTACCAATAATAAGCTTCTGGTAGACCAAACAATTTTTTTCAAATCATGCATGAACTCTTAAAAACTTTTAAGCGCAGTACTTGACCGCCAAGAAAAGTCGCATTTCTTTAAGGTAAACACACACATAACAGGATTTTTTTTCTTCTTCCAAGCGAAGGAATAACAGAGACCAAATTCATCCAACAGTAAAGTAGATTCCTCTTCAAAAGTTAAACATCCGTGACGATTTCAACTCGACCGGGGCACAGCGACAGCCGGGGCAAAGAAGCGTTCAGCCTCAGAATAAATAACCGCCGGTCATCTGTCCGTTCTTCAAGACCGAAAGATGTTTATCTTGCTGGCCAATTGTTTGAACTGCAGCCCACACCGGCGTGTGCTATTGTCTTTCGAATCGATAACCGATATCTATAGGAACAGAGGAGGAATGAAAGGGTATGCGTTCGTTTTGACGTGTTGCTGTTGACCTGAGTACATACTACACGCTGCAACGGATACTCAGGAAGATTTTCGAGCTGCTATATTATTGCGTGAATGGTTATTGCTCTTTGTTCGTGGGTGATTACGTATTACACTGAGTTCTGAAAGTGAAGAGATTATGAGGTGAGGAATATATTATGTGAAATGATCACGAGCCACAAGCGATTGACCATTCAATACTCATCTGGAGGCGAAGATCTTCATCCGACTGCTAGAATACCGACAATTCAAATATCTGATCTATGTAAGTTTACGTTTCAAATGTTAAATTTGAAGTAACTGAAATCAATTCAAAATTATAACTTAGGTGATTGACCTCTTTGTTACAAAGTACAACCAAAGAGTAGAAATTAACTTTTTTGGCCTTTATGTTTTTTATTATTATTATCAAGAAACAGATATAAAAACAACTAATCTAAACAAAATAAAGTAAGACAAGTAAAAATGGTAGAAGAAATATCTTTAAAATTATAGTTTTTACGTTCAAGGAGAAGATTATTTTAATGATCCCGTACATTGACAAGACAAAATAAGTAACCAAGACAAGCAAAATTGGGAGAAACAAACAAAATTACCAATTTAGTCATTGTCCCCCTTTTTCTAATAACCTCGCATATCAACAAACCACAAATAGCTCATTTGAAGGAAGAGGAATTTTGATTGTGGGCACTAATTCTGAATACAGATGGTGTGGTGAATACGAGTCGTGTTGATGTTGATGATGATGAGGAGGAGAAGGTGGACACACGGGTTGAATGTTAAGAGGCGAGGGGATTCGGAATAATAAAAGAATGGAAGGAATCGCTGATTCTTTTAGGTTGGTGCGAGGGAGTGATGAAGGTGCATGACCCGAACAGAGGAAGTGGAATGGAAGAAAAAATGGGGTCAGTTCGACTTGTTAAGTGAGGCTTAGGTGGTGGGAGGATTTTTTTTCTCTTCAGGTTTTGACCTCGTGAAAATTCTTAAAACATTCACACACTAAATGTTTCATCAAAAGCTGTGCGTAAATGTGAACAGTAAGGTAAATTATCAACAATATGTGGGCATTACATTCACACATTAGTTAGAATGCCAGGTATGGAGAATATAGCAAGAGAAGGTTCGCAACGCATATTGAATATGCCTCTTGGGAAGATTCTTTTGATGAGACTGCCCCCATTTGTGTATGTATTGACATGGAAGAAAGAGGTCATAACCACAATAAAACTCAAAAATCTAAACGATGCCACAGTTCAAAATTGTAATCGAGATTTTTTTTTTTTTTTTTTTTTTTTTTAATTCTTAAAGCAGAATCATGGGGCTCTGAAAAACGGACAATCAAACGTATGATTTACATTTGTGCATTGTAACCCTTTAAATAAAATAGGTATTTTTAATTCCTTTATATTAACTTCTATTTTTGTGTGTATGTGGCTGGGTATGTCGATGGCGGGAAAATCTGAGGAGGCCTAATTAACACCCTTGCCGTCATTCAATCGGGCTGAAACTTAGAAGATTCGACAATGCATTCTATCAAATTTTAGGGCTGTAAATGTCACTATAAAGTCGCTTTTACGGAATACTAATAAACCAACTTGCCGTCATCCAATCAAGCTAAAATAACATTTAACAGACCATTGAAAAAAACCTCTCCTGTTGCCAAAATTTTTTTAATAAATAAATAATAAAATTGTTTTAATCGGAATAAATAAATGATATTTGGATGCGAGTGCATAAATTCACGTACATTTTAATAAGTAAATTTTGAAACGCAGTTTTGTCGCAAATTTTGCTGATAGAAATGTTTTTAATATAGACTCTATGTTAATGAATATAAAAATTGGCAATGCATATATAAAAAAAAAAAAAAAAAAAAAAAAAAAAAATTATTAAGGGTTATATTATTATGATTGAGAATTGTAGATGCAAAATACACTAAATAAAAATTGGAAAAATTATTTACGGTTTCCTTGAAAGTGATGGGAGCTGTTCAAGAAAAAAGTCAAACTTCCCAATTCCGAGTAATTTTTTGAATTTTAGTTTTCTCTGATAAAAATGTTGACTTAACTTTGCATTGACACTATTTTTTTGGGGCATTCACTCGTCACCTCTGCTTGAAAATCAGATTTAAAGTCATTGGCCTAGAAAAGAAACCCAATAAAAATTGGGACTTGATTCCAGGAGCTGTGTCAACCGGGCAGTCTGGCAGACGCCTCTGACCGAAAAAGCAATTTCGATAACACAACTCGGCCTTCAGTTGAAGATCAACTTTCTTCAGCATTTGCTTTTCTCTTAATAGATCACCGAGAAGGAAGACGTCGCGAACAGAATTTAATGAGCAAAACCCTTACTAGAAAAACAACATTAAAGTTTTTTCCCCTACTAGTACTATAAATAACTCGGCGAGTGCACAACTTTAAGAAGACCACCCGTAATTAATAGTTAAGTCGTTTCCACTTAGTTTGCTTCTTAATTTTTGAATAGGTGTCAAATATTCTATAACGACCGCACTTGATATACAGTACTTTTTGGTATTAAATAAAGAAGGCCAGACGCTTGTGACTTATGAAATTAGTCATGAAATTAAAAATGAAACCAAAACTCAAAGTACAGTATAAAAAATATATATATATATATATATTTGAATGGTTTGAATTTTAAAATATCCTTCTTTAAATCGTCTTCTAGAAGTATCCCATTATTGAGAAGTATTTTTTAATGTATTTACTTATAACATGTAAATGAAATATTTTTATCTAGCATAGGGGGCGGGAGCAACATTACAACACCTACTCAACATTTCTGTCTTTTATACTAAATTATTTCGAATGGAATCGTTGTGAGTTTCTTAACAAATTAAAATAATTTGATTTGGACCAAATGAACAGTATAACGTAATTTTCGCAGGAATTTAATGATCTAAATTGTTTCAATTAAAATATATATATATATATATATATATATATATATATATATATATATATATATATATATATATATATATATATATATATATATATATATATATATATATATATATATATATATATATATATATATATATATATATATATATAAGAAGAAGAAGAAGGAGAGAGAAAAGAAAACACTTTTGATAACTAAGATTTTAGAACATTATCATGTGGTATTTTACAACTTGAGAAGAAAACTGAAATTAATTTAATTAATAATCTCAGTTTTCTTCACAAGTTGTAAAATACCATGTGATAATGTTTTATTATTCATTGATAATTGAAAATCTTAGTCCTCAAAATTATTTTGTCTTCTCTTTTTTTATATCTTTAGATGTAAAAAAGTATAATAAAAATAATTTCATCTTCACTTAGTGTCAATATTTTACTTTGATTATAACAGCAAGAATGTTTGAAACACCAAGCTTTTTTGAAGGTTTTGTTTTATTTTATTAAACTTCCTTGTCTACTTATGTATTTATGTATTAATGCTATACATTTTCAAACATATATATCGGCCAAAATTTTGCTGAATAATCTGTGAAACACCGCATAAATACTAACATAAAAGAATTTTGAGGAGAGAGAAAGAAAGAAGGAAGAAATATTGTCTTTTTACGATTTGATATTAAAACAAATTCCTGGATCATTTCCGTTATTTCACTGAAACTATTGGGAAAAAAAAAAAAAAAAAAGATCGTTTTTCATTTTAGGAAATTTTGTAACTGTTGTTTAATATTTTATGAATATTGTCGTTTGAAAAACATAACATTAGTATAGAACCTTGAAAAACAATCGATGTCTTTCACTTTTCTATTTTCATTCTTGTAAAATTAAATGTCTGGGACATAGTATTTCAAGTTTTGGATAATGTTGCGTTCGAAACGATGTATTACAATTTTTAATATCATTAAAAAATTTAATTACAAATTTAATTACAAATATATATATATATATATATATATATATATATATATATATATATATATATATATATATATATATATATATATATATATATATAAACGTAAGTAGCATATCTCAAACTTCATAGACGAAATATAATGAACAGTAAAGAAAAATCGAATTAACCAAAAAAAATTAAATTTATAAGTCTAGGAATTTATTTGTTTATTCGAAACTAATTACTTTAAGATATTTTCTTTTTATCAGGCATTCAACTGTCTACTACTCACCGTCATCGCCATTTTTACAAAATTAAACAAATATAGAAATCGCAATATGTGGTGCTGCCATCTGTGGAGAAAAAGTAGAAATAAAAGCTAAAGCGACTCACCCATGGAAGAGAAACGGAGAAGCCTTTCGTCTCGCAGAGATGTCGTCTCGGACAATTCACTGCTGTCCTCATCTTCCTCAGGGACGCAAGGCACCCCCATGTCGTAGCCCCAACGACGACGGAATGCCTGACGCCCCCCGTCCACTCGAACGCGGGGAAGATCCACGAACAGACGATCCCCTCCGATCTGAAATATCAGTAACGTGGTTTAAGGATGGATTATGGATAAATACATTCTGCTATCATATAGAAACTAGTTGACATTTAAAAACTCGAGTAGAAAAACAATATAGAAAAACATGCTTGTCTCAAGTATTTTGCACAATTTTGATTCTGATTTCTAATAGTGTTGGTGCATTAACTACATTGTGATTTTTATTTAAAAAATACTTATAGAATTCACTCAATCAATCACTTATAGAATTTTGTTTACCAAAACCTTTTAAAAAAGAATATCAGTTAAGTCAACTATTTTTAATGAATAAAAATTTTTAGATTTGGATCAAAGTAATTATATATAATCTAAAAATTGATTTTAAATAAAATATAGCTGATAATTAAGCATACTCAACTCAATAACCTTAATCTTATATACCTTGATTTAAAAAAAAAAAAAAAAAAAAAAAAAATGGCGTGAAGTTAAATTATTGTAGTAAATAAGCATACATGAAATTGAATGAAAACAAGTATAAAAGTGTCAGTTCGTGCATGGTTCCTTTTTTGGATGAAACTATTTTAATTTTAAGTATAAAATGTTCTATTTTAATACAGATACAATACCTATTTAAAAATTAATGCATCATACCATAAAACACATGAAGAAACATAAAACATTTATGGAAGCAAGTATAAAATTAAATCTAAGGAAAAAGAGAAATACTAGTAAAAAGTATAGAAAAATAATATCTTCTTTAAATCAATCACTGTAAAATACACATCTTTCGTAACTAAAATTTTGTTGTGTACTATTAAATAAAAATTGCGTCTTTTAAGCAAGTCAAATATGAGTAACAAGATAAAAGAAGATTATATTGTGAACCGGCAAAACAAGCAAATTGTTTATTTTGGATGGTACTTTTAAAAAACAAAATACAATAATTAAAATATTTCAAATAGAATATCTTATTTTAGTTAGATCTCTTAGCATCAAATGAATTTCTCTTTGAAGAAATGTGAAGAAGATTTTTTCTTATCAGTTATTGTGACGTTTAGTTGTTTTTAAGAAACTAATAATAATTTTAAAAAATAAATTGTTTCCTGTTACGCATTTTAGAAATTAAAATATATAAAGATAGTAACTTATTTATCACGTCTTTTGTCATGATATTACAATCTCAAGTCATAGAAATATTCAATTTAGGTATTATATCGAACTTTAAGGAAAAAATGGTATTTAATTGCAATTATTAGAATTAGTATTATTGAAACAGATTATGGTATCTGTAAAGATTCTTCCAAACATTTAGAAAACAAAGGTGAAAATCAGCAAATGATTCTCTATACGAATCATAATCATTGGGTGCTCTAAAATTCCTAAACGTATTTTAGTTAATTAATTTGAAAAGAACAATTTGCGTTTTGTAGAAAAAAGTGGATTGAAGTAAAATGTTTTTATAGGAGAGATTAAAAAAAAAAAAGTATTAAACGCGAAATTTCACGTGTGCATAAGTAATTACAACTCCGATTGTAACTCTTTACATTGATTTTCTTTCTAGTTTTTAAAGAAAAACTAGTAGTTTTAAATGTAACACATAGATGGCACTGCTATATTTTCCAATTTGTGATTTGTCATATCAACTACTTGCAAGGAACCTTGTACTTGAATATCACGGTACCACATAGAACATTGCAATCTTTTCGGGATAAATGAGGGATAATCATTTTCACAAATTGTCCCAACGGCAAGTATTTTTATGCAAACTTCATTTTTAAACTCCTATTTGTCGTTTTTATATTTCTTTTTCAAAACGTTAAGGACTTTTGGCTCACACTTTGTATCTTTTGTATTTTTAAAACTTAATTGAAAATAAAGCTTTTAATTATTTGTCACTCTAGAGAAACGAGGACTTATGCAGAAATTAAAATAAAATAAAAGACATTTCTGTTGGTCCATATTTATCTGAATTACATATATAACCTTCTGAAAAACCCATCTCCTTATCCAAGTGGAAGTTTTAAAATAACTTTTTATCTTTAACTTATTCTCTTTCAAAGCTAAAAGTTTTGCTCAAGAAATTTTAAGGATAATAAACATTAAAATAAACAAACAACATGAATTAAAAAAAGAAAGAAAAGAAACAATTTTAAAGTGGGATATTCAATTTTACTCTAGGTTGCCATCAAAATTATTGCAACATAACGCATTTATCCTTTATGCATTAAAAAAAAAAAAAAAAAAAAAAAAAAAAAAGCCGAATACCAACTATGAAAATACACAAATTTGTAATATTTTATTCTCTATAAAACGAGAATAATTATGAAAGAAGCAAAAAATTAATTTCGAAAAACGGTCGAATATGAGTGAACGACAAAATATGAAGATAAATTTCTGATACTTGCACAAGAAATTTGAGAAATTGAAAAATGAGTTATCTGTCGAAAAAAAATCAGAAAAGTTATAATGATAATTATTGACATTCCTCTTTGCTTTCAGAGATGCACCACATTAAACATTTTGGGGGACAAATTGACAGTCCTTGTCAATGTGAGTAATTGTTATTTTGAAGTCAACGACTGCATATAACGCATAGTAATTATCTGAGTTATCAATGCAATGCGTATTATATGCTTTGTTTTTATTTAAATTTTATCTTGTCATGGTTGCTTTTTTAAACCAGGCGGCGAGTAGTGAAATTTGTGTCTTGTTCTATTCTCTTTCTCAAGAATGTTACTTATATGGAAAATTATTACCTGAAGTTTTAGAAAGTGGTCACAATATTATTAAGATTTTAAAAGACAAGAAGAGGAGGGTAATGAATCCAAAATTTGGTTGCGGACAAAGCACTAATTTTAATTGATTAAAAGGCTACTCAGGTGGGGATACAGATATTTACCCAAATTCCAATTAAAGGGCGTCTCCTAACTGGCTACGTTACAATAGTTACATTCTTTTCTACTCTGTGACCCTAAATATTATGAAAGTACTTAAATAATGCTTTTTGAAAATCGAGAAAATAACATGTTTATAAACAGGTTTTAATAGCACGGGTTTTACAAAACCACACAGCGTATTTAGAAAAGATATCTTATATACCGCAAACTGCTGTTTAATTACGCAACTGTGAAACCGATTTAAGAGAAACAAACTTGTCATTTACGAAAAAGAAATCAGAACACATTTAAGATTAAAACCAGCAGCTAGCTTATACTGTCATGACTATTGATTTCTTTGCCAGGTTAAAAAAATTAATATTTAAATTTCCCACGGACGATGACATTGAAAACCATTTTATTAGTAAGAATGGAACTGAACAGGAAAATTTCATAGAAATTGGAAACAGCTATACAATTAAGTGAAAACTATTATTAGATTGATATATGTTTTTTTGAAAATATTAGGCACACTGCTGTGTTTTTTGTTTTGTTTTTTTGTTATTAAAATCCATAACCTTGGTCTAATTGAACCGTTTTTGTCGTTTGGCGTATATAAAGTCGGTCATCAAGTTCTCGTTGCGTATTACCTTTAAGATTCACTAAAAAATATTCGACACAAGATTTTTTTTTACAGATATCTAAAGTCTCAATTTCTTGATAAGGCATGTGAAAAAATTCGTACTTGATGTTGAAAAATTGAAGGTCAGGTTGAAGGATGTTGTGTTTAGTGTCGTAGAGCATATGTTAAAAATAGTACGAAGCGAGAGTTGGATTACTGGTTTTACCTACTGCAAACTACGAAGAGGTACCAAAGTTAATCCTTCATAAAAAACTCAAAACCAGCGCTAACAATTTCTAAAAAATTATTTATCATTCAGTACAATAGTTTTCGAGCAATAATTATTTTGAATCAAGCCAAAACTTTCTGTTCAATCCATATTTTTCCGCAACACTCTTTCACATCGGATTCATCACTTAATAAGTATTTTTTTCCAGGAAAACTCACAAAACGTAGAAAACACAACAAACATTGAAGTGTGAATACTAAAGTAAAGAAATATTTAAATATCTTAAATTTTCAATATGAATAACATAAGTTATACACAGATCACTCTTTCCTATTTATAAAAAAACCCGAAAACATTCGAATCCTAACCGAAACAACTCGCAACATTATATTTCCTTGTATGGACTTAGCAAAGAGGCTTCCTATAGAGGTCGGTCAGCGGCATGCAAGGGGTCAATACGAAATGACATTTCGAGCCATTACACCAAGGTTGAGACCTCACGCCTTTTTTCAGGCGCAATTCCACAATGAACGAAATTTATTGGTGGATTTTTTTTGCTAAGGGATACCCATATTTTAATGTGCTTACACCTACTAGTATAGAAGGCATCGCTTCTTTTCTGGTTCACCATGGTGAAATTTATGGTCTAAGGGGGGAGTAGAGAAGGGGTGAATGTAAAGGTGTACTGTTACGGAGGACATTGAAATAGAATGAATTAGGGTCGGTTATTACACGAATAATACTAGTGTTATGTTGTTTCTGTTTTATTTGGCGTGTATGAGAGGCGTTTCTGTCATAGAAAAAAGAATATGAAGTAAGGTTTGACCTTTGGGTTACTTTGTAGAAGAATGTATATGTATAAGGGAGGAGAGTTCTATGTTCTCAACTGAATGGATTCGTTCAGATCATCTTATTAGCACAAAACCTTTATTGCACCGAATTTACATAGGCATTATTGAGTCGAATTACAAAAACAAGATTATTAAATTCAAAAAAGAAACGTCTTCAGGGGGAAGGGTTTAAGGGGATATTGCCTCAAACACGTCTCAACTGGGAGAAAACTTTCCGAAAACATCTTGATATATAATTTGAAGACTTTTCGTCATAATCCAAATTGTAGCTACTTTGAAGTTGAATAGAACAGATCGTTATAACGGGGAATCGTTTCCTGTATCACCAATACGTTATTGCACCTATTCTGCTTTAAATGTGGCCACAACTGAAGAAAGTAAATGCAGTACACAACAAGAAATTTTCAAAAGAGAGAAAAAAAATAAAAAATATCGCAGTTAACACTTCTTTCAAACGCATTATTTTCAAATGAATATCTAGTAATACAAAATGAATATGCATTCCATGAATACACAATTAAATTTAATATACAGTCTTCGTCACGATTTGTCTAGCGGAAAATACACTTTAGGACACCCTTCGCCTCTAACTTTTAGAGACGGGCCGTGTGACTAATATTGGAGCTTTTCGCGAGCTGCAGATTTATACCGAATAGGCCAATATATGTATCTTCCTGCAATCCTGCATTTATTCTTGATAAAAACCATCTTTTTGAAAGCTACTTCAGAAAGTTTCTTCAGGCCACGTAGAGTATAACTCTGTTTTACATAGTTAGTAAATACATACTATTTTGGATAAATTAAAATTATGTAAAAGAAAGTCAATAATTTGAAGCTTGATTTTTGTTCTTTTGGGATGCTGGCGAGCAGCAGAAAAATCTTTCACGGGCTGCTGTTCACGTTGTGGCGAACGCTGTGTTAGTATATTTGAAATGGAGAATACATTTCCACTAATTTTTGTGCAATCCAGATGATTTTTTCTCTCTCTGCAGTATTCTATTTCTTCTTGTATTGTGACACCAAGATATTATAGAAAACGAAAGTTACTCGCCAATATTTAAGTATAAAAATCCTCTTTTGATACTTATCCCCTGCCAGTAATTAACAACTTATTGTAAATAATTGTTTAAAGTAGCGTCAACCACTAGGCGGCCTGCGGGCCGGATCCGGCCAGCGATAGCTTTTTCTCCGCCCACCGGCAGTACAGAAGAGCAAAAATCAAATTTTGCGGAAATAATTTTAATTTGTCTACAATAGTATGTGTTTACTACCAAAAACCGCGTTTTCCATTAAGTGGCCCGCGTCCTTTTTTTTTCTGAGACTGAGAGAAAAATAAAAAAAAAAACAATAGTTTGAATTATTACCAATGACGCATTCCTTTGTTTTGTACATATGATAGATACCCTACCTCCTCGACTCGTGAATTGCACAATTCGATTTCTGCTTTTTTGAATGTGATGGGCAGGAGTTGGTGTTATAATGCATACTGGCCTCTTTTGTTTTGACGTGAAAAGAAGAATCGCGATCTCTATGACTCTAGTGCAATAATAGCGTCGAGCACTAGTTTTAAACTCAAAGTAGATAGTGAAAAGCGGATCAGCCGTCATTGTCTCGCAATTAGCAACGACTAAAATGACGGATTTAGGAGGTATGGTTTAAATATCTTTATTGATTTCGAGTTTATGCCAAGTCGCATTGTAATATTGTCACTAAAGATTAACTTCTTTTATGTCTTTGATGTACAATATAAAGAAAATTATTTTTTTAATTCTTTGAAACAAGAATAAAATATCAATTGTTTTTTTATTCATATAAAAAAGTTAAATTATTGTTTCAGTTTTCAAAATTGTTTTATATTGTTAAATTTTTAGTAATAATCATATTTCTAACATTGAACATATGTAAGTACAGCAATATATTTATAGGCGTATTCGGAATAAATCTGCGGCCCGCGGAAAGTTCCAACATAAGTCATGCGGTCCGTCTCTAAAAGTTAGTGGCGAATGCTGGTTTAAAGGTTATGCTCGCTAAGTTATCCTTAATTTTCTGAAAATTATAAAATAATTAAACTACCTATACATATAAATCTGTTCTCAAATGCATTTTTTTTTTCTATAGCAAGGGAATACTACTTAAAAAAAAAAAAAAAAAAAAAAAAAATCCTTTACATCAATTTTTAACCCACGTCCGCCCTGTTTTGTCCCGCCAGTCCTTTTTAAAACTTAGATTTCGTGGGAGAAGGGGGGGGGGGGGATTCTGTATGTATATCGATGGGGGGGGGGGGGGCAAATCTGCAGAGGCATAATTAACCTCCTTGCCGTCATCCAATCAGGCTGAAACTTTGCAGATAATTTCGATGTCGATGACAGCGCATTCTATGAAATTTTGGCGGCTGTCACTGTCACTATATTGGTGGCTGTGACCGCTTTTACTGAATACTAATAAACCAACTTGCCGTCATCCTATCGCGCTGAAATAGCATTCAACCGATCATTGAAAAAACTCTTTCCTGTTGTTAAAACTGTTTTAAGAAATAAATAATAACGTTGTTTTAATCAGAATAAATAAAAGAAATTTGTCTGCGAATGCCTAAATTCACATGAATTTTTAATGAATAAATTTTGAAAAGTAGTTTCCCGTATGTTTTGCTGATAGAGAAGTTTTTAATATTTAAAATTGGATGCTATGTTAATAAATATAAAAATTGGCAATGCATATAAAGGACTCAAATTAAAAACTCAGTTTTTATGGGTTTTATTATTCCTTTTTTCACCAATGAGACCTACTACCTTTCGAGCTAATTTATATTTTTATAGTGCCTTCGTAACCATTTAAATCATCTTCTGGAACCATCTAAAATTTTCTTTTAAAGCTAAATTTCATTGCGGCGTGTAAGTTTACCGAGAGCTAATTCAACAATTATCATCATCCAATCGAGCAGAAACTTAGCAGATAGAATGCATTGTCATCGACGACGAGTCTATCAAGTCTTGGGAACAAAAAAGAAAAGGTAAAGTTAGTCAATATTATAGAATCGAAGTTTTCTTCGTAGTGGTCAAATACTATGAAAACTCGATCCAAATTCAAATTCCCAATTAGCATAAAAATTGTCGATGCGTATAAAGAATTTATATTAAAAACTGTTTTTAGGGGTAAATATTTAACCAGGTACGTATGTAACATTTTCCACTACATTAAGTCCCTAAAGTAAATCTATAAGTTTTGTAAACCCACACATATATATAGAACGTCAAATGCAGTGTAAATAGGATAAAAGATTAAAAACTAACTTAGAAAAGAAACTTCTACGTTTTCCAGTAACAGTTTTTGGTGGTCTTACCTGAAAAGTAATCAATGAAAAGAAGTTCAAACAATCAGGGGAGTAGCAATAAATAAGTTGGAAATAAAAGGGCGATATTTTGAGTTTAAACTGAGTATTTCAAAAGTTGTGATAGACATTTTAAACTTAAACTAGCAGATTCCCTTCGAGATTCACTGAAAAATCCCCAGTACGATAATAACGAC
The DNA here is from genome assembly GCA_963978545.1 of Linyphia triangularis. Taxonomy (NCBI): domain Eukaryota; kingdom Metazoa; phylum Arthropoda; class Arachnida; order Araneae; family Linyphiidae; genus Linyphia; species Linyphia triangularis. The sequence continues at coordinate 53,165,460 of OZ021728.1, forward strand.
GTTTTTATTTACAGTTTTTCACAAGGAAAAGACAACGATGCTCCTGGAATTGTAACCCTAAACAAAAATTTATTTAGAACTACTATAAGAGAACCTATCCTTCAGTATGAGAAGTTTATGTCAAGAAAGAAATATTCAAGAAACGTAAACTGATTTTGAATAATGTTTTAAAAACCAGAAATTCGTAGAAGAGTCAAATCATAACCGCATTATTTATTTATTCGAATCCATTCAACCGTAGAAGAACCCAGACAAGAAGCTTAGATTCTAAAGTAAGACAGTACTTTTATTTTATTTTTAAGATAAAAATTACTTTAGAACGGCTTTGAGACCAGCTTGAAAAAAAAAAAAAAAAAATCGAATTCTTTCTATGTTTTCCCATCGCAAAATGAAATCCAAGCATCACAAACTCATTATTTTTGAAAGTGTATATTTCCATTTCGTTTATTAATTCGAGTTTCTTACCAAACATTTATTGATATACGTATACATTACTGTTGATTTTTAATTAGACAAATAATGGGATCTTTGAGGCGTCATATTGCAGAGAAATGAACTACAATAAAGAGCGTGAGCGTTTTTATTTAAAATTAATGTCGAAATGCTTCAAAGATTCACCACGTAGAGAAATCGCCAAATTTCAGATACAGGTATAATTAATTTTTTTAGGTTCAACTTATTTTATTTTTTGCAATATTTTTCACCCGCACTCCTCAAAATCTGCAGCAGGGGAAAAGGAGGGTTAGGTATAGAGAATCAATACAACAACACAAAGGGTGGGAGTGTGCCCCCCCCCCCCAAGTTCTCGGGCACAGCAAGGTGGGTGGATGCTTTCCCACGCTACGCCGGTCACTCCATAATAACCCCTTTCGTCACATGAGAAAGATCACTCGATTTGGCGAGAAATTGCCGGTTTTTGATTAACGCCTAGACTAGTACACTTGAATTTCCGAATGGCTATTTATACATGTTTAAGTAAATTCTTGACTAACTACCGCGTCATTAATTATCAAACTTTCTACGAAGCGGGCAGGCCAAAACTTGGCACATGTGGCACCTTATGGCTAATTAGGAAAATGCCAAAGTTTTGTGATATAGGAGGAAAAGTTGCAGTAAGTGGGCGAGAGGGTGTTTAGTTTTAACTTGAGACTTTACTGGTCACTACATTTAAATTTGATGTGGAGAGGGTGGAATAGTATTATTAGCATTTTCGTACTTTCAATCATTTGAAATTTTTTTTGTTAAAAATTGCAAGTTTGGCGATATGTTTGGGGATAATTCTTACATCGGCAAAAAACAACCCTTCCCCCATTTAAAATGGCGAATTTGACGATATATTTTTCGATAATTCTTACATTATCCTTTCTCAATCTCCAATCAATTTGAACTGGTTTTTTTTCCCCTCTTATCTGGTTCAGAAAGATAATTGGGAACACATTTTTATTTCGATGTTTAGTGATTAAGAGGGTGGGATCGTGGATAGAATACATTTTTGCAGTTTCTCAATGCTAATTAAATGTCAATTTTAGAATAAAATGCTTTATTTAATATCTTACATTTGCTTTCCTCAAATATTTATTTACTATGGAGTACCATGATACACTAGGCCATGCAGCTAGTAAAATAATATTTTAAGGGTTTTATTAGCATTTCAGTGATACTGTCTGAGTTTGACATTTCTTCAACTCGCCGTTTGGACATTGAAATAAAAAGAAAAAATAATTATGAATGATAAACGAACATTTAAATTCTGAATATTTTGTGTTATTTCGTTTAAAATAGCGAAGAATAATTTTGGACGTAAGGTTAGCTTTTAAATATGTTTCTAAATGAATTTTTTTTAAACCCCATTTGTATTAATCTTATACAAATTTATTGGCAGACTGAGTTATTAATGAAACTATCTACCAATGTTAAATGGATCGAGTCGCAGGGTTAGTTGGTTTGTAATCTCAACGACCTATTTTTATGCAAAATGATGGCTAATTAGGCTAGGACCTACAAAATAACTGAAGATTCCTAACCACCATGAAAATCCATGTTTAACCCGGGATTCAAAGCCGGCATGCAAGACCAGACCACTAACCACACAATCATCAGGTGGGCAAAGCAAAGTTTGGATGTTAGTATTTATTAGTCAACCACTATTTCGTCTGGCTGGGTAAATATAAAAACCTTTTAATTGTTTGAAATATTTTTTGGTCCCTCATTTTTCAGCTTCTCGTTGAGATCTTGTCATTCTATGCATCCTAATAAAAACTAGGGGTGTGGAACATCTCCCAACTTTTAATTATATTATAATTCTGGCCAATACATTTAAATTTCACGTGGAATAGTGTTATTACCATTTTCATATTTTCATGCATTAAAAAAAATGGCCAGTTTGGCGATATGTTTGTGGATAATTCTTACATGGGCAAACCCCCCCCCCCCTCCAAAATGGCGAATTTGACGATATACTTTTCGATAATTTTTACATTATCCTTTCTTGTAAATGAAACAGAGGAGAGGAGAAAAAATTATCTTTGATGAGGTATGCTCAAGGAAATAGTGCTCTGTGTTAAAGGCTTTCGTTTTTCAACTTTTACAGGAATTTCGGAGGTGGGGCTGTTTAAAACACCTTAAGAGGCATTACCACAACGATTTTGGCCAAAATCATTTGAGCCGTTTTTTAGCATTTACCGAAAAACATGACTTTTTCACGTTTTCACGTTTTGCGCAGGCGCAATATTGACGAAAACCTTAATGACAGATCCCATGGCCACCATTAATTCGCACACCAAATTTAAATATCGCAGGTCAATTTGTTCGCGAGTTATGCTGACCACGTACACATGGACATTCAGACATTTTTTTTCTGTACCAAAGTCAGGAAGTTCCGAAAAGTGGAGAAATGCGAGAAAAAAAAGTTCACTGAAAACAATATTTTAATTTCCCTATGTTAACATATGGGTAATTGAAAGTAAAAATGCTTTTCAGCTCGCTCAAATCTCGAAAATCTCGAAAATGGTCGCCAAAGTTCGGTTCACTACCACCCCTCAGGATGAAGAAGATAGCAACCCCACATCTCCAAGTTCAACACAATTGCCCTCCACGCAGTTCATCACGCCGATGAATTTCGGTCAATCATCGAGTCTGCCAGCTTTTATTTATTATTTCATATTCCGCTGTGTCCCTCTACTTTCTCGAGCTGCTGCCTTCATTTTTCTTAAAAGTTATTTTCGATGCGCGGATGGGTATTTTTTCTTCTCTCTCGCTTTCCTTTCAAATTTATGATTACCCGCACATCCGCTAATGATGGTCAGGATGAGGAGAATGAAAATTCGCGGTAAGATAATGTTTATTTTGGGAGCTAAAAAAGAAAGGCACTCATGAAATGTGGTAAGCGTTTTGATCATACGCGTAAAAGTTTTGCTAATGATTATACACTTGCAATTTCATCTAAAAAACACGCCCTATCGTAAAATGTCCGAAAAACTTGTTCATAGCGTTTTCCAATATTTCCTGCAGCTTTTTTAAAATAATTGTTTGGTTCAAACAATTTAAAATACTAATTTTTTCATTACGTAAAAAAGCAATAGGTGTGGGTTCTATGCCATATGATCTTTCCTTTATTATTCCAAGGCGAAGAACTACCACATACATGTAATGATTTTGTTAAACCATCTTTAACCCATTCAAAATTTAAAAAAAAAATATATTATACCTGTATCTTAACTTTCCTACTTGAAGCAACTTATAAAATCATTTGAACATTACGAACATTCAGGTTAAAAAGACAATACATTAAAATTTTATTAATTCCGAAATGACGTAAGATTTTGCAAATAGATTACCTTAGGGTAATGTAAATTTTGGTAAAAGAAATAAGATACTAATTTGAAATGGGTGTTCTTACGTCCGATTTTATAGCTTTGTTTTTACAGTAAATAATGATATAAGGCACATATCCAAAGAAGCAATAAGGAAATGACTGATACTGTCTTTTAGGTTAGGATGCCGCAGTAATCCCTAATTGTAAGTAGTAATTCTCCATTATCAAGACTTTCTAACAAAATTGGAGCAACTGTTGACTGAGTACATATGGATTTTACCATTCAATTCCTTACACCCTTGACTTGCACACTTGCAATGCTCTTTGAATCTTGTCTCTAAGCCATGCAATCTAATGTTAGTATCATACAGTCAATCAACATGCAAAAACTGTTATTTTCAAGATACCTCTCAGCGTGTTTATTTTTTTAGTGGACATTATAACAAAATATTATCTTCTTTGATCAGAAAGACTCATTTTCTGCTTCAGTTATCACAATATATTCTAATAAACGGATCAATCTCCAAAGAAAAGCTAGTGATGGTATTGATAAGTTTAAATGCAAAATCGAACATTTCCGCCTCACAGGTCACTGTATCTTGAACTATTTAGTTGAACACCAATGAGATTGGGTCTTTTTCACAGATTAGTACTTTCTCTGAATTTCAAGGATGACTATTTCCTAGTGTCCGAAAGCATACCAAATGATCACAAAGATATAAGCTCACTGGGTGCTTCGACATCATGTCACTTTCTCTGTCGACATCATACAACGGAGATAGCCCACGGCTCTCGATGATACTGTGTTAACCACGATGGAAACAATGCAAGAAAAACAGTTTCTATTCTTACTGGAATGTCTCGACAAACCTTTATATTTCTAAAAGAGATTCCGAATATGTCATTTAATTAACCTTATTTTGCGGGCTTGTAGAAAATTAATTCTATTATGTATCAACTTTAGAATTTTTGGAGATCAAAAACATTACCTCTAGATTTTTTTTATGTAAAAAACACCAAAATTACCAAAAATATTCTGCTTTACCGCAAAAATTTGATAAAAGTCCTTTGATATTTTACCGGAATAAAAAATATCCGAAACCAAGTTTTGTTACTACTTGGTTATCTTTTTCAATTCCATTATGTTTATTATTGCATCAGAAGAAGAAAATAAGGGGTTCAAGACAAAGACACATCAAAGGGAGGCAGGAATTACCTGATCACACAAGAAGTGATTATTTGTGCTCAAAGACATGCAATAATCTCCAAGGTCAAGGTGTTGGGAACGGGTTGGGAAGCCATGGGAACGGAAGTGAATAAAATTCTCCCACTGAAGAGAAGTTTCTGTTGATGAAGATAGGTGTTTAGGGGTAGAGCCGTGATTTGTTCAGTAATTGGGAACTTCTTGAGAAAAAAAATTAAGTCTTTAAGACTGTCTTGCTATTTATTGGCTTTGTCTGTGCTGGTGCTAATTTTTTGAAAATATGTCTATGTCTAAACACCAATAAGCTGCTCAATTTTCATTTTTTTTTTTTTTTTTTTTTTTTTTCAATCATTTTTTGGGGTTTGTGTCATATCATCTTTTATACAAAAGTAAGATTTACAAGTTATCAATAGTAATAGAAGTTTTTGTTGTTTGACTTTTTGTTACTTTTCATACTTATAAAAATGTAGTACATGTTACATAATTTGATGTGCTTTTTTTCCTTGACGTTTTGTTGATTTTAAAGTAATTAATTTTTTTTAAACTAGTAATATTTTAATTGTTCTGCGATAGAAGCGAAGCGATTGAAATTTGAAACTACTATACATTAAAAAGCATTACATATGTTATTTGAGCGATATTGGGACATTTTATGATATCTGGTCATTTGGCATAAACTTTCTTTGCATTTTCATAAAAATTCTCATTCCAGTAGAAGACGACAACAACAACAACGATATCGCATTACAATTAAACCCATATTGTTCAAAACTGTAGGAAAGGTATCCATTAAACATGTTGCCTAACACACACTTTATGCATTTTTACTCGACCAACCCTGTTGGGCCTTGAGCCTGTTGGCCTGTTGTTGGTCTTAAAATTTGTATTTGTATTTATGACGGGTGCAAAAAAAAAAAAAAAAAAAAAAAAAAAAAAGCTTCAAAATCTGTCTCTTAGCCGAATTTGCTACGATTGAGAGAGTTGATACCGAATATATCTCCCAAGCAATTACACAAATTCTTACAACGCAGAACAGTTAGTCAAAAAGTTATTTATTGTCATAATTGACCGTGAACAATACCAATTACATACACCTATCTGATACTTTCTCCTAACGTTCAAAAGTTTTCTGGTTGCGTCCTTAACTTGAAGCGCAGTCGCAAGCTGCTTCTGACAATGACGAATGACATAAACCAACTGTTTCTATTCCAACGTGGTGATGCATGGATGTCGATAGGGTCTGTTGCTTTTGGACATCTGTTGTTAGGAAGATGTCGTATCTCTCCGGGGGTTATTGACGTCCTACTTTCGATTTCGGTCTTTTAACCCCTGCCCGGGGATGCATCGACCGGCATGACTTATGGCCGATTTCGGATGACAATTCCGACAGTCATCCCAAGACGAATCACAGATTACTTTTGTCATTGGTGTGGTCATTTGGCTCCTTCTATCAACGAGAAGTGAAGAAGAGCGTGACGGAAAGAAGTCAACATTCTCTTTGAAAGGAACCGCTCTTTAGCTTCATATCGCGCGGTCAAGTCAAGAGAAACAGGCTTTTTTTTTTTTTTTTTTTTTTTTAATCATATATTCGGGAAAACAAAAATAAAGTTTCTCTGTAAGACTTCATTGCTTTTATCAAAACTTCTTTCACTTTTCATCCTATCGGTGCGGTGGTGATGGAAAAGGCGATTCAAGGACCTCGGTCAGATTGTAACCCTTCCGTATAGGGTGCTCTGCTCAGCGCTTGGTAGGAAGGTTTGGATGTGTTCCAAAGCGCTGGTTTTTAATCCAAGTCAAGCAGTACGCTCTGAAATACTTAGACTTTGGTCACATGGTGATAGGTTTGACTAAAAAAAATCGAACTAAATGGAATACAGGTGGTACGCAGAGGATATGAACGAGAAATCTTGCCTAGAAAAAAAGAAATATCGTGCGAAATCAATTATAATATACTGTTTAATACTTAAAAAAAAAAATTAAAGTTGCATTAGATACATTTTTTATGAACTTCAGTTAATTTAATGAACATCAACAAGTGTTCCTTTTGTAGCTTGGAGCATAACGAATCGGTTATAGATTTCTCGTTACGTAAACAAGTTAACATTTGAAGGTCAGGTAAACAAATGCAGTGTCAGTTGTCACGTAACGATAGCCAGAACTGGATTAATGAATTGATATTTGCAGAGTTTCAAAAAGAAAATGTATGTAAAACTTTCTAAAATAACTGGTGTTCAATTAGTCAACTTTCATTTCTTTGAGAAACCTATCGTCAGCTGAATACTATAACTAGACGAACTACGTAACTTTAATATTATAGTTAGTTGTTGTATTCGCTACCCGATATATAAAACAGTATATATTAGTTTTCGGGGAATACTTTTTTTTATCAGTGGAAGGCTTTATTCAGCCTATACATCTGGATATGGGACTAATGTTAAGAAAAAAAGATGCCCGAAAACAAGAAAAAAACTTATTCACGAACTCAAACTCAACGACATCATCTTTCTAGGTATGCATATATTTAAATCCGTACAATGATACTATTAGACTTGTGAAGCTTTTATGTTCTCATGCCTAGGCCACTTTGTTATTTACATATTAATCTTAACAAGGATGTTTAGCGATAAGACAAAAGGAATCATATGTCTGTATACTAGTAACTATTTCATGATAACGAGGTTGTGACTTCTAATCCATCGTCTAAACATCTGATTATCATTCAGGTACAGACACAGCAATTAAAAACCATAAACGCCGGCCGACAATGAAATCTTGATCACCGATTGTTCATGGATCAACTGCTTACTCGAAAAGAAAGTCTACCTAGCGATGTTATCTGTCATCAAATGACCACGCAACGTTATCAAGACGTGTTCAATATGCCCGTTAAAGAAACGTAACTTGAACAAAGTGCAGTTGGAGCTGTAGTCGTTGGAGAACAATTACAAGTCACCGCTGGAATCCTATCCGGATGGCCTAAAGGTGTAGTTGAAGTTTTCGCACAATTAAAAGGCTATTAGGCGCTTTCACTTTTTTCTTCTTCTGTCAGTGGTTACATGGATAAGTTGCCATAGGCATTGAAAGACCATCGAATTAAAACTATTTAGCTTCAAGTGATTAAAATTTGTAAAAGATTATACAAGGTTTGCATATATTTGTACCAGTCTAAACAAAAAGTCAATAAGTTATTGATACCACCGAGTGTTTTTTTAATGTTCAAGTACCTAAACTCTTGATTAATGGAAAGTGCAGTTCTGCCTCCTTTAATAAGATAAAGAACGGGGGTTAACCATGATATCATACAGAACGTTTTACCGTTCACGTTAAACATTATACTAGCAATGAAAAAGTTGCACTCTTATACATTACATTCATGTAGAAACTACACCCTTTTATTGCATCGATGTGTTACAGTTGGCTTTAAAAAGAACAGGATGTTCGGCTATGAAAAGAGACTAAGCGGAGGAATATTACTATTTTACCACGTGTGATGCTGAAAGATGAAAAGTTCAAAGCTACAAAGGAAAAAAAAAAAAAAAAAAAAAAAGCGAGTTCTTCACAGTAGATAAAAATTAAGAAGATATAATTTTTTTACGAATACGATACGATCGGTTTATTATCTCGGCCAACGTTCAACACTGATTCCCATAGCTGGTTAATACGATAAAACCTATTTAATTATAAAAAAAACCCTATTAGTTTAAGAGTAGATTTATCAACAATTGTGTATTCAGGTGGAAAAAAATACCACAAAAACAGAAACAAGATAAAATTGAGTAAGGACTACCAAGTCTATAGTATTTCATTCCCAATGCGGAAGTGCATCAAGCTTTCGATCAAATTCAATTTAATAGAAATACGATGCAAAATGCTGAGACAGGTAAAAAAAAGTAACACATCCCACAAAAGGCATCGATTGACTGTTAGGAAAACCAATTATAGAAAAGTCTGCCAGTTCAAAAGAGAAAATTTCATTCTCGGAATACAGCTATTGAATAAAAGAAAGACAAATTTTCAAATCCGGCATCTGACATCATGCCTCTAGAAAACATTAAAAGTCATGTGAGTTTACCAAGTTCATGTAATAGTGAAGCGTCTTTTATATTGCAGTTAACCGCAGTAGAGTAGACGTCAAAGTAAAGTATTTAATGCAACTCTTGAATTGATATTTCATATTTTCTATTCTAAAAGTATATTTTTAGCTTTTTAGAGAAGAAATTTAAGAAGATGAATGTATGTTCCCGCGGTATATAAAAAAGAGATGTAAACAATTGAGTATGTGCGAATTTTTTTGTACTAAAAATTAATCATTTGTCTCAATCAAGAATTGACCTGGACAAAGTTGAGAATTTTTGTTGACTTAAGCCTTAATTCCAAGCGGGTAATTTGCACTTATCTTTTTATTAGAAATATTATAATTATAATAATTATAATAACTATAATAATTATAATAATAATAACTATAATAATTATAATAATAATAACTGTAATAATTATAATAATAATAACTATAATAATAATAATAATAATAATAATTATAATAATAATTATAATAATAATTATAATAATAATTATAATAATAATTATAATAATAATTATAATAATAATAATTATAATAATAATAATTATAATAATAATAATTATAATAATAATAATAATAATTATAATAATAATAATACTTATAATAATAATAATTATAATAATAATAATTATAATAATAATAATTATAATAATAATAATTATTATAATAATAATTATTATAATAATAATAATTATTATAATAATAATAATAATTATTATAATAATAATAATAATTATTATAATAATAATAATTATTATTATAATAATAATAATAATAATAATAATAAAAGAAAAACAACAGAACTTATAAAGATTTGAAGTTAATCAGCTCCGACGTCATAAATACAGACTTTGAGCTGGTAATTCCCATTTACTTGCAAGAAAGAAATATCTTTTCTTATTGTTGAATGACCTCTTTAATGTTAGAAAGTTGAGTTTATACGTCATTCGAGTAGCGGCGTAATTTCAACGAGTAGCGAGTTCATTGAGTAAATTTTAATACTGCATATTTTCTACAATACAATAAAACAAGTCTGTTTTTCTGCTTCGATAAAAAGTCAAATCTGAATAATTTTTCTTTATGTAATGAATTTCGGATCTTATTGACTTTATCATTTCAAAGGAAGAATGTCAAACTTTTCAGACCATGGTGGATGCTGTTGTACACTTTAAATTCTTGGACTTTATTTATGGCTATAGTTATGCTACTTACGATTTCAATAATTAAGAATGAGAGCGAATATGTTTTTAATGAATGTTATTTTTCTTTAAAAAGTAATTTAAAATTGTACTAAATATTTAAATTCTAAATTTAATTTATCAAAACTTAATTTTTATTTTGGATTTTAAAACCCAAATTAAACGAACTTTATTTTAATTTATTTTTTCTCTTCAATTTAATTCGCTGGCCTTCCCTTTGTAAAGCGTTAAAAATCATATTTTTATAGTATGAAATTCAACTGACATAAAATAGAAAACTGCAATTTATCATTTACATATTTCAAATCTTTTTTATTATTTTTTTATTATTGCAATAATAAAAAGAAAAAAAAATGTAGTTTGCGTATCTTTCAATAGATCGTCTAGATCTTTTTGAGGAATAAACATTTGCTTATCAATAGAAATGAAAATTACTCACCTTTCTTACAGTAAAATGTTATTGTTAATGTCAGTAAAATATTATTGAGAGCTAGCACTAGAGATGATTTGGCCAGTAATTTTCATTTTATTTTATAGGTTAGCCAGTTAGAAATTTGGTGTTATTAAATCAGTAAAGGACTCGTTTTCTAAAAACATTTATACTAAACGTAAGATATTTTGTTTAAGTAGCAACAGGACAGGTACCAGTGGATCATTTGCTATTGCGCAAACATCAGATCAAGTGTTAACGTTAAATTGCAATTTAAAAAGGCAAAAATCAAATGGTGTGATTAGCTTATAACCTTGGAACTTAAAAGCCTTGAACGCCGGCACAAGTTGAATACGTAAATTACTTTAAATACATTTTATCAAATATATATAGCATATATTTTTTTACGAATAACGCAATACTCACCAATTAAAATTTGAAAGATATAATATTTTTTTTTTTTATAATTTCTAAAAAACTCAACATAAATTTGCATATGAATTATGTTTGTTTAATACAATTTAAAGTGGTTTAAAATATTAGCTATAGATAATAAATTATAAATACTCAATGAATGAACAGAATGTTAAAATTGTAATTACTTTTTTTAATTAATTTTAATTTTAAATTAACCTTTCATCGAGCTAAGCAAGCTGTGTTTGCGTCTAATAATGAAGAATTTCTAGCAACCATCAGGAAAGAAATTATTTTTTTTCTTCCAAAATTTGAAGCTGAGCTTAAAAATTGTAACTCAATCACATTTATATTTAAAAATACTAATTTCGCATTCTCTAGACTTACGAATTACTAAATTCACATTAAATAACCCCAATCCAAGTACCTCGACACACGTTCTACCCGGTCAATCAGAGATAAAAACACACACGCTATTTAATCTATAATTAAGTGAAAAAAAAACAATCTAATTAACACTAATTAGATGCATGATTAACAGTAATAGAAAACCACCATTGTTTTAAACAGGTTATTTTACATTTCACTCGAAACTAAATTGAAATAAGGAAGAACTTTGTCTTCTGGGAAATAATTGTACAGCAATTCTTAACGATTTCATACTAGATGCGATTGGACATAAGATTAACTTAGGTTAGAACAATTCTCACCTACCCTATTTTCCTTCAAACAATTTACATTTGTTATCCTCTTCATTATCCCTCGCAACAAATTTATCAGCTTAGTGATGTTATTTGTTTGAAGGACACATTTGCTTAAAAAATAAACGAAAATGGCGTTCAATAAACAGAATATTATTTTCGATAAGTGTAACAACATTTCCAGGATAGATACTCAATGAGTATATGCCCCAAAGTAATATTTTTAACGGAATTCAATATTTAATGATGAAACTGTTTATAAACGTTGAATAAATTGTCTGTTACAGAAACATAATTTTAGCTGATACGTGCTACATTACTCTACATTAGTTTCGATTATACAAAGGCTTTGATCGTTTGTCCAGACAAGTGTATGTCTACACATGTCAAATGAAAAATTGCGCCAAGAAGAGTTCCTATATCGAAATTCGACAAAAAGTTACGACCGGAAGTAAAGGAATTGGCGACCGGAAATCAATTTATCATTCCTTAACATAAACTACAAATGATAAAGTCATATCCAGTGGTAGAAGTGGGTAAAAAAAGTGGTGGAATGCCCAAAAGTTGATGACAAGTGCTATCCCAACGATAAATTTTATAATTTTGTATCTTATAATAAAAATATTAACTAGTAAGGAAATAATTTATACTTCCTAACAGTAACATTGAACAAGGGTCCTAAGTTTATTGTTATTTTAATGAATATTCTGCGTCTTATTTTTTTATTTTTTACTTGGAAGTAAAAAATAAAATGAAGTGTGAAATAAATAATTCAACATTATATACATAACTGTTTATTTAGATTTAAATAGTGCTTCTAAATGTACATACTTTCGTGAAATTAAAATAATAGAAAACTCTAAAATGCTCTCTTATTTCTTTTTAAAATTTTTTTGTAAGAAATAGCTTGTATTTATCTGAAACAAGAATAAAAAAATTTAACTTAAAAAAAAGCTCCTCCAAATTTAAAAGTTGATCTGTTGACTTAATGTAACAGTAATTTTTAATAAAAGTACTTATATCTTTATACAAAGTAGTATAATACATTTTTATAATAGTATGATATGTATAAAGATGTACGATAAATAGTTTTTTTCTTTTTTTTTCTTTTCTTTTTTTATATTTGAAAACTTTAAATAACTTTTTCTCAGTGTCACTACATTTAAAGGTTAATGTTATTTTTCTTTAGTAGTTTTAGACGGATGGAGTGATTTTAAAAGTGGGGGGATGGATTTCAGTGGTTTTAGAAATAGGGGGACGCATGGATGTTTTCTTGAAAAGTGGGGGGGACGCGTCACCCCGCGTCTACCCACACTTCTAGCACTGTTAATATCAGTTTGAAGGTCTCCATAATACATATTAGTAGGATTACATAAAATTCAATCGGAAATTAAAACCGGAATTTAATCAAAATTTAGCCGGAAAAGTGTTTCCAGAAGGAGAGTTCAAATCTTGGCTAAAAAAGAGATACTGGATCGATAGTTGTATATTCAATTAAAAGTTTTTCGTCAAATTCTCCAACATTTTTGTTTATAAAATTTTTTTTAATTAGCAGGGTACAACCATAATGGAGAAAGTTTTCAGTCATTTGTACTTTCTTTCTATATTTGCCTGATCTACCGTAATAAAAGTGTGGGGAAGCATTTTTTTAGAATAGTTACTTTAGTAATCCAATTTGTTTATTTTCAAAATTAATGATTTCTTATTACAAAAGAGTTTAAAAAGAAATCATTAATTATTATTGGAAATATCTAATTGACTTGCAATTAAACAACAAAAACATTGAATTATTTTATTCATATAAAATTGTTTATGTTATATAAAATGTTGTTAGAAATATAATTGTTTAAAAATGTCTCCAGCCGTTTCGGCTTTAATAGTTTAATGTGTAAAGTTTTTTTTTAATAAGAATTAACTTACAGATATATTCTTTTTATTGTTAAAAGTTTTTTTTTTTATAGCAGCATGGTAACATCGAAACTCTATTGTTTTATTTTTGGAGATTGCTCCGCTTCCGGCGCTTTTCAGGATGTTTTGAATAAAAAAGAGTTGGAATGAGCAAAAATAAAGTGTTTTTCTCGGAAACACAGTAATTTATAATTTAAATTTCATTCGCAAAGGTGTTTAGATAATATTGTTTTAACACAGGATATTTTCTAAATGCCTTTCTTTTCATTGTAAATTATAAACAGATAAGAATGTAGTACATTGGTAATTATTTTAATCAGACTTTTTCAGTAACTTTTATTTATATCAAATAATTATTTTTGGAAAAAAAAAAGGTAATTAAGTTAAGAAACGTCTTTGATCGAATTCGTTAAATAACTTTGATATAATTCATTTTCAATGTAATGTTTTTATTGATCTTTAGTATTTCTTTAAATGAGAGTATCACCAAAATCTCTTAACTACGAATTTTTTTTCAAAACTCTTAACCTTTCTCTCATTTCAAACTCACACATCGATTTTCGTTCAAACCTAATACATCTTCAAACTCAAAACCCTTAACGGTTTAATGCGGTATTTCGATTCCACTTCCAACTCAACAAATGTCACCAAATCACAGTTATAGAGACATCTTAAGTCATCAACCTCCTACAACAAAGAGCAAGCTTGATCCTAAGTATACCAAAAGACGTTAACATTTCTTCAGATTATGTTCATAAAACGTACCTAAACTATATCCTTGTAGCCTCAGAAACGGGCGGTTTATAAAATAAATCGTAATGGCGTAGTAGAGGACATTAAAAGGATAGTGGATAACATATTTACCAAACCGCTGAGCCATCAGGGACTATACGATACAAAGCATTAGCTGGAATTATTACTTCAATATGTTTTCTTCTTATCAAAGTTAGGGCGTGCTTGCTCATATTATCGGAAGATTAGGGAGGTCCCTTATGGACAGGGTATGGTATAAATGTAGGGTGTCATTGACCTAATAGCTTTGGAAAAGTTCATTTTGAATTGTTGTTTCTTTGTGAAGATGTGCTTTGGAAAATGTGATCTTTTGAGGGAGGGTCGTGTTTTATTTAAGTCATATATTGAGGATAATTTTGTAAGAAGAGTGATAAAAGATGAAAGGCTTTCCTGAGAATAACGGTATTTCACAGATTTTTTTCATGATAAAGAGATATTGAATACCTTTTAGAAAAGACAATTATTATTTAATAGTTTTTTTACTAAAGTCACACAGTTATAGAGTTGCTTAGAAACAAGCATAACGTATTTATTTTCTACTTCATTTGATGCTTATACATGGTACCCCAAAAGTGTAAATTATTTTTAAAAAAAATGAAAATCTCGAAAACCGTCACTCACAAAGGGATTGAAAGTATGTTTATTAGATATTAAAAAAAATATTCATAAAATGAATTTAAATTTATAATGCACTCACTAAATATACAGGTAGTTTTTCTCCCCAGGGAGTATCTGTTTTCAAGTTGTTCGTTTTTAAGTATAGGGAATAAAATTTGGAACACTCTGTAATAGCTTTGAGTGATTCAATTATTAAACAACAACAACACCAAACTTATTGAGGTTCATGTCAGGATTAGTCAGAGGTAGAAATGAAAAAAAAAAAAAAAAAAAAAAAGTGGGGGGGATGCCAAAAGTTGGCGACAAGTGTTACCCCCCTCCCCCCATCTTCAACGATAAATATTATAATTTTGTAACTTATAATAAAAATATTAAATAGTAAGGAAACAATGTATACTTCCTAACATTAACATTGAACAAGGGTCCTAAGTTTATTGTTATTTTAATGAATATTTTGCGTCTTATTTTTTTATTTTTTACTTGGAAGTAAAAAATAAAATGAAGTGTGAAATAAATAATTCAACATTATATACATAACTGTTTATTTAGATTTAAATAGTGCTTTTAAATGTGCATACTTTCGTGAAATTAAATTAATATAAAACTCAATTTTTTTTTTTTTTTTTTTTTTTTTTTTAATATCTTGTCTTTAGATGAAACAAGAATAGAAATTTAACTTAAAAGAAGTCCAAGTGCAATAGTATTTGTTAATAAAAATACTTATATCTTGATATAAAATTGTATAATACATTTTTATAATAGTATGGTATATATACATGTACCATAAATAGTTTTAAAATTTTGAAACGTAAAACAACAACAACAACACATACACATTTTCTCAGTGTCACTACATTTAAAGATGGTTAATATTATTTTTCATTAGTAGTGTTTAGACGGATTGTGCGTTTTTAAAAGTAGGGGGGGGGGGGGATGAATTTCAGTGAATTTAGAAGTTGGTGGACACATGGGTATTCTTAAAAAGTGGGGGACGCGTCACCCCAGCATCTACCCACACTTCTAGCACTGGGACTAATGGACTTAAATCTCTGGAACACATCCTTAGCAGGAAATACGTTACCAACTGTGCTACAAAAGATCCCCTCCCCCCAATAAATTTTTAATATTTATAATGCAAATTGAAGTAGTTCTACGAGTTAGAGAGCAAAAACCTATTATAGGAAAAATGGGACTTAAATATTTTAGAATTTGGTATCGATAATAGCTCTGCAATTATATTTTATGTCGAAGCCCTGCATTTAAATGAATTTAACACGTAACATGATATTCCGCAAGCAGGTCATGAACAAGTTATTTTCAGAATCAAATCCACTCTATTCCGAGTCTGGATGCAAATTAGTTTATGAGTGATTAGTTTTTTCAATATTAAAAAAAAAGATGTCGTAATTAAAAAATATATTATAATGAAAATTAACAGAAATTTGAGCATTTAGGCGACGTGACTGATCTTGAAAGAGGATTCAGAACCAGATTCGCTCGATAAGTAGTGTATAAAGTTAATATGTTAACCAGAAGAAAAGCAATAAGATGCTTAATTTTTGGATCGTAGCCGTGCTTATAATTGACTCGAATATTATATATTTAAATTGATTTATTTCAATTTCTTATAACCAAAATAATTTTCATGGAAAATATTTATAATAATCTATTGTTGATTATTAAAACTTGCTCTATATTTAATTTTAATATAACCTTAAAATAATTTAATACTCAATTAGATTTTAGTTAACATAACTATAACAAGGCACAAATGTAATATATTTTAATTCTCACATATTTACCTTTCAATTAATACTAAACAGTTAAATTAAATTAATACTCAATAATGGATATTAATTTAATTACATATAGTTGTAAACTTACAAAGTCGTAATTATCTACCCCATTTTTGAAATTGTAGAATAAGTACGTTAAAAAGAGGCACCGATATCCTTAAGGTAGAGTATTGAGTTCATGACCGGAGGGTTGTGGGTTCGGTACTCGATCCACCAAATATCGGTGGGTACCTTATGGAGGCTGGTACACATAAAATTTATCGTGGCCTCAATGTCCTCTCGTTGGTGTGGTGGGGTTGGAGAGAGGGGTTTACAATAGAATATTTCGATCTCGTATTCTTCTAGATGCTGAAAATTACGAGACGTATATGGCCATGTTAAGCACTTTATAAGTGGAAGAAATAGACAGTCGGAAGTTCCAAACCTACATTAAAAGCTTGAATTTCGGAAGTTAATTTTGTAATCATAACGTTTTACCATTAAAATAAAATTTTGGATACGCATAAGGTTATAATTAATTCAGCAATACAATTTTTTCCTATATAAAAAGAATTAGCAGAGAGACAACTTACTCTTTCAGGTTTCTTCCACTTTTTCAGTCGTGCTCTGGGTATGCGAGGCGAGAGAAGAAACAGTCGACTCAGAAACTTATCAGACGATTTTTCAAACGACACAACTGGCGATTCTCGTCTGTTGGAACACCAAGGAATACCGCACAACTCCGCCGAACACGTACACATGACAGAGATAATTCTTGTCTTCTTTTTTTCTTCAATTCATTTACGTTATAAATGAGATTGTTCACCTCAAGGTAACGCTTATAAGCAGGTTCTTTGAATAATGAGCTAATATGATAACTTTGTATAAAGGGAAAATCAGATAAAATTTGAGTAATAATAGACGTTTTAAATTTTTATGTAGATGTGATACTTTACAGGAATTCCTTCAAATCCATCATGTGTTATGCTCAATTATTCAATGAAATGCAGGCACACATAAATAACTTTTTAGTCGAGGAATTGTTTTTTCTTATTTTTAGTTTGGTACAACGAACTTCACTTTAAATAGCTTGGAAAATAAAATTTCCAGAATCATCGAGAAATCAAATGGCTAATCTTCAGAGTAATTTTCTTTTTTCAATATTTTATGAGCTAAACTTGGATATACAGTTTTAAATTAGATAATAACCTGTGAAAACGAGCTATTTAACAACAAGCGAACTAAAACACTATCTAATGGAACATTTGCAACTGATTTCACATAGCACTCCTATTTTCGAATTTCTTAGATATAATATCTAATCATCATGCACTTCGAATTCAAACAGAATGCGCTACAGAAGATATTTATCTTAAACTATTGTTTCCAACAATAAACTAAGAATTCAAACGCCAAAACATTGTTTACTGTACTAACTTCTTTACACCAAAACGCAGCAAATCACCATGAAAAACATTTAATAGTCATTCGAATAAATTATATTTACCAAACGGGGATACGAAAATCCAATAAATTTATAATCACCAAACGATAAAACTGAAAGGAAAATCCTATACAAATAATTTAAAAAAAAAAAATAATCGATTTTTAAAGTCGATAAATAGGCAACAATGAAAATAAAAAGAATCTTCAAACACAAACTTGAAATTTAAAAAACTTCGAAAATCACCCGAGACAAAATATAAACAATCGAATATCCTGGGGCTCGTCGAATACACCTCCGTTCCTAAAGTGTTTCCAAGAGGAACTATGAATGAAAATTAATGTTGCGCAAAACTGGCCAGGTAAGATCAAAAATAAAAGCGAAGAAGAAAAAGAAAAGGCACGTGACGTCATTTCAAAAGATCTCGGATTGGTGGAAGTGTTAGATGACGGTTGCTAGTGATCGACGGGAAATGGTTAATTTGAAGAAGTTTTTATCACAAAGGCATGGTTTGTAGTAGGTAAGTTTTAATAGAATGTAAAGTCTGACAAAAGGTGTTCCACTTTCTATTCAGTTTTAATCAATGAGATTTAAGGAAATAAAACACTTTAATTTCTCTATTTGCTAACATATATGTCCAATACCTATAGCCTTTTAAAATACAATCTGCAGATTACAGTAATTTCAAATGGAGTAAAATCATCCTGGAATTTGGAATTAAATATTAAAATTCAGCTAGTTAAGTTAGGATTCCAATACATATCAATCATTATAGTAAAACATATTATGTAATTTTTTTCATGTAGAATCTAATAGATAGTATTTAATACTATGATTTGAAATTATCCAGCACTTTTCAAACAACAGAATTACATCATTTCAGAGAAAAACAGTTTCGAATAAATACATTTTTTTTTTATAAAATGTAACATATTCAATGGAAATTAATTTTTAAATAATCAATGAAAGTCAGCAATTATATCCAAAACTCATTTGTTAACGCGAACTTTGTACGAGAGTAAATCGATATACACAACGATAGAAGCGATTACGGAGGTACAAGGAAGAACAATTAATCCCCTAATATTTGAGTTTTTAACTGTCTTTGACACTTTCTGGCACCAAATCGTCTCCACTGATAACAGAAATATTGTTTATTTAACGATATACATGTACCTTCAATTATACTATACACTGGTTACTTCACTTAAATTTGACGTAGAATGAAATTTAATGTTTCCACATTTTCATTCATTTAAGATAAATGGCCAGTTTGGCGATGTTTTTTGATAATTCTTCAATGGACGATTCCCGCATATTTAAAATTTTTTTTTATTCGATTCTAAATGTTTCGAAATGACCATTAACACAAAAAGTTCTATTCTCCACGCTTTTTTTTTTTTCATTTTTAATTTGCCTTAAGTTTGCCTGTCAGATTTTTGCAGGAAAACGGACCTTTTTTTCTTGCGACTTCATTGTGACGTCACAGTATCCAAAATATCTCCATAGGTCACGTGGCGGTTGCGGCTGTTAAAACGTTGTTAGTCGACCACCAATACCCGTCTGTCCCGACTTGCTAGTGGTCACCTTAAAGGCCTCACATATTCTGGGGGAAGCAAAAATTTTCCTCTTTGCCCTAAATGCCAAAAAGAACAGGCATCACCTCCACACATTTTGGACTGCCTTGGACTGGACTGGGAGGACATTTATAACTGTCCACAACTAGTGTCAGACTTCATTAATGTCAATGGCTTCACTGATATTGTCTGACTTCGTCAGACAAAAGGGAGATTAGAAACAACAACAACAAAACGTTGTTATCATGGAAATTTCAAATTCTTGTCTTCTCGTCATTATGTTTTGAGATTATTTGATTGATTTTTTTCTTAAAATGTCTATCATTTTCTGCAAATATTGTATCGTGCCAATGTTCAAAAGCACAACCATAACAACTCCTGACAAAATTTTCATTTACGTACCACGGAATGAAAATACTCGAAAAAAGTAGTGCCAAGTGATGAAGAATATGCCACTGTCGACAAAGACTGTACGTTATGTTTGTGAAGAACATTTTGAAGAAAGTTACATTTATGATAATTTTTATATTAGGAAAATTAAAGAATGTTTGCCTGTTAAATTTAAAACAAGCTATATGTTAGGAAAGCTATTCTAAATTTTGTAAACATCAAGTGCAAAATAATGAGTTAAAATTCAAAGTCCGGTACGGATTCTGCGCCAAGAATTGTTTGCATAAAACCACGCCAAATTATGTTAACTTGTCATTAAAAAAAATGGCAGGGCAGCCATTTTTGGCAAAAACCACCTTAGCGCAGAATCCGTACCGGTCTTGGATATTGACAACGGCCCCCTTTAACGAAAAAATACCGATATTTTCCGGCCAAACTTTTTATTCCAAGCACAACAAAAACATTCAAGTTAATTAAAACACAGAATCTTACCTATTGGCTTTTACGCCACGGGTTTCCGCTGTTACAAAATCCATATTCTTGCTGAAATAGACAGCCATCATTGTCGAGTTAATTTTTGGAAAATTGTCCGACAAAACCAGGTTCAATTTTTGCAATTAAATAAAAAACAAATACCTACAAAATAGGCGACCAAAAATATTTGAGAAAAGGCAACTACTAAGTAGAAACCACAGAGTATATAGCTGACACTTTGTGGTAGAAACCTCACCATAACAAACGGAGCGAAGGGATTACGTCACTGAAACTTTCGGGACTCTTGACGTCATTCTCAAAATCGGCCCGTTTTAAGCGGGTCGTAATTTGAGGGTTTTTTGCGCATTTTCTTTTCTTAATCTTTAAATAACTAATTTTTTTAAAGAACTTTTATTTGGATATTTAGTATCAGAAAGAAATTCTTTATAAATATAAATCAATTTCATTCGTTTTTAAAAAATGTGGGAATTGTCCATTATCCTTTGTTGCAAGTCAAACAGAGGAGAAACAGTCGTTAGTCATTGATGGGCGAAACCCAAGGGAAGAAAACTCTGTGTTATTGACATTCGTTTTTGAATTTTTTACACATCGCATTTCTAGGGGAATTTCAAAGGTGGGGAAATTTAGAACACCTTAAGAGGCATTTATCTCTTAAGGTGGGGTTGCGCTTTTGATCAAAATCGTAAGAGCCATTTTGCAGCAATTGCTGAAAAACAGGATTTTTTCAACCTTATGCGAATGAGCAATTTTGACAAAAACCTTAATCACAAGTCTCATGACCCCCATTAACCCGTATGCAAAATTTGAATATCACAGGTCCGTTTGGGAATTATGTTGACCACAGGTACACAGACATTTTCTAGACAACTTTTTTGAACTCAGGATATTCCAAACGTTGAGAAGAACAAAAATTTTTTTGACCGAATGCAATACTTTCATTACCTTATATTACATATACGGTAATTGAAAGTAAAAAGGGGAAATATTGAAAAAATATTAGATAATTTTAAGGTGATACATAGAAGTTAAAGCTACAAAGATAATTTTATCAGGAAGGTTACGATTCGTCCAACAACAAACCAATCCAATAAAGTTTTGGATATATATCGTATAATTTTTTAAATATTATTTGCGAAAATATAAATCGTTAAAAAAACTATTATTGTGTTGTCGTATTTCTATTTGTATTGCTATTTCATTGTTATAGTATAGTTATTGTTATAATTGTAGTGTTACTGGATAATTCCAGCATTTTTATTGTTTAATTTTTTTATTTAATTCTAAATGTTTCGAAAAGGCAATAAAGAGAAAAATTACTGCTTAATGTGCCTTCTCTTTTCTTTAATTTGCAATCAAAGTTCCCCTGTTACACGTTGGCGAGAAAACAATTCATTCGACTCGAACTGAATGTAACGTCAAGGCTTCCCAAACATCTTGGCTTGAATTGCGGCAGCGGAAACCATTTTTAAAAGTTTCTCGCAAATCTCGCCAACCTGTTCGGGTATGCCAATGGTCTACCAACGCCAAATATTTCAATGCCTACTATTTAGCAGAAACCTCACGATAACCATTGAAACGGAAGGTAGCTTTGACGTCGCAGAATTTGTTGAGTGTTTTAATCGGACTGGTTTTGGGGCATTTTCTTTTCTTAATATTTAAATAACTAATTTTTTTATGGAACTTTGTTTAAATATTTGGAATCAACAAGAAATTCTTCATAAATATAAACTAATTTCACTCGTTTTAAAAAAAAACGCGGGAATTGTACATTGTATCTTTATCTCAAGTTTTATTTTTATATGAATTTTTTTCTACTTGTATTTTTATTTATACTTATATATCGATTTGTATTTTTATTTGAATTTCTATTTGTATTACTATTACTATTTTTATTGCTATTTGTATTACTATTACTATTTTTATTGCTATTTGTATTACTACTACTATAGGATTTTTATTACTATTTATAATATGATTGCTTTTTTTTATTGGTATTTCTATTTTATTTCTATTTGATTAACTTGTACATTCGCACTTTTTTTTATTTGCATTAGTTCATGATGTATTTATGCATTCAATGAGAATTATGATAAAATTACTTAAAATAAATAATTTATTCAAATTTTCAAAAAGCAAAAAAATATTTGCAACAGTATTTAAATTCAACGATTGGCGAATATTTCGTCATAGATAAAAAGTTTGAAGATACAACGTTCGGGATAGTACTTAAGTACCTTTATTTCTATTTTTATATCGATTTGTATTTCTATTACTAATTATATTATTATTGCTATTCGTATTTCTATTTGTATATCTATTTATGCATTTTTTTTTTTTTTTGTATTTGTTTATATATTTATCTATTTGCCCATACATTTGTATTATTTAAAATTGCTATATGTATATTTATTTCTACTTGTACATCGATTTGTATGGTTATTTATAATTCTATTGGTATAGCTATTAGCAATACTATTGTTATTTATTTTTCTATTTGTATTGTTATTGATTTTGTAATTTTTATTTGTGTTATTATTTATTATTTTTATACGCCATTTTCCCCTGGTTTTAAAGTGTGTACTACGCATACACAATTTTATAAAGATCTTCTGTTGGTTTCTACAGAAACCAGACTGCTCTAAACAGCTTTAGCACAACATCAGAGTGTATTAAACAGCGTTACAAAAAACCTGTATTTTTAGAATAATTTTTCTCATTTCCCAGGTAAGAAATTTTTATTATGATACAATATAAATAAGTAAAAAATATATATATATTTTTATCTATTCTATATTTCATTATGAAATCTTCACCATAAAGCCAACGCATTTCAAAGTTCACTTTTCACAGTCGCAAAGTTCATTGTTCCGAACCCACAAAATTAAAAAAAATCAAAATCAAATCAAATTAAAAACATAACAGCAACTGGAAACGAGAACGGACGACCAGACAGAAATGAGATGAAGTTTAAAAAAAAAAAATCTCTCTAGATACCCAGGCTGTGTCGAACTCCAAACAAAAAGAAAACAAATTCCTCCAGAAAACCTCATCAAAGGGGTGGGAATATGCGCACCTGGGAAGTTCTTTCTGACCAAGTTCGGAAGGGGAGGGGGGGGGGGGTGAGAAGTTTTCTTTTGCGTAAGACCTTCTTAATGGAAACACACGATCCAATTTCCCAACAGCACGCCAATAGAAAGTTGAGATTTGAAACCGCGAATATTTTTCACAAACATACAGAAAAAATCAACCGTAATTGATATTCTTTTGTGAAATGGGGGAGATGGGGGGGGGGGGGTGCTCTACCCGAAGAGATGTACAATCGGGGAGAAAATAAATTGCTCCCTATTACTCTAACTGTTTGGAATTGTTCAGAGGGACATGTTCTCAAAGTGGGAGAAAGCAAATTACAAGCAGTTAGAGAGAAATTGAAAGTAAATTGAATTAAAAAAAAAAAGTAGAGATTAATCAGCAAAGAAGGAGGGAGGTTGAATTGTCACGAATGCAGGGAAGATAACTCAAAACAGGAATAACATCCTTCTTGATGTAGTTTTTGTGGCTGAATTGTTTTATATTTCTATGGGAGGGAGGGGGGGGGGGGAGGTATTATAGCAACGCAGTGTGAATAAACTTTTGCAATCATTGTTTCACGGGATGCGGGTACTGCAGAGTCATTATACACGAGATGCTTATAATTTACGTTCTCCTGTTTTGAAGCAGGAGCCTTTTGTAATAATAAGATGCTCATAAAATTGTTCATCTAAGAACGAAAGGAAATAAAGCTTTAGAGAAACAATTTTTCGTTGAGTTTGGAAATGGTTACTCAAAATCTCACGTATCATGATGTTTATTTACCAGAGGACTTTGCGTGGTTAAACTATCTGCTGAAATCTTGCAGACGGCGGGAAAACCTCGATTTCAACAAAATTGGACCATGACCGTTCTTTGCCGTAGATCTTCATTTATAAAGCCAAATTTCAGAATCAGTTTCTTTCTTGATTATAAAGATTTATTTCATCAGCACTTTCATCTATACAATTATATTTTATAGAAATCACAACGAGAATACCTATGCAGTTAGTATACAGTTCAATTTATAAACTTAGTGCAGAGCTACAATTAAATACACATTCAATTTCAAAACATTATGTATTCATAAGTATTACGTTCAAATATGAGTGATGTCTGAAAACTAACCGCAAAATCACGAAGTTTTCTGCACACTCTACAAATGTTCTACGTGTGCTTCTTAGCTCACAAGTCCAGGCAGTAGTTGAAGTAGTTGCACACATTTTGTAGTATCATTCAGTCAATTTAACGCCTTGTGGCTTTTTCTTTTGGGGGCCCATTAAGGACATTGTTTAGTGTTTATATACCCCCACTTCCAAAAACGTTTGAACGATGCTGCAGTGATGATCATTGACAGGATGACGCTACAAAATGTGTGCAGCGAGTTTAATCACCGTAAAGACGTTTGACATGGGGACTCATATTGAATGTTTGTAAAACGTGTAGAAAATTGTGTTTTCGGTTATTTGCATATACAGAGTGGCTACAAAATTCAGGAATAAAAGTTCCCTTATTTCCCTGACAGATTTTTAAAAAAAAAAATCCCCGATTTCATAGCAAACTTTTTTCAATTTCCCCAAACTTTTCCAGATGTGTAGACACCCTGATCAAATAGAACATGTATGCCAAAGAAATATGCATTTTTGTTTTTTTTAAATAGTTTTGACGGCAATCAAAAGTTTAAATCATTCCATGATTTAAATTCTAACATGAAATGTCTAACGTTTATCTTCACAAATCCTCGGGTAAGTGGCACAAAAATTTGTATCAAAGTGGAAACGTTCTTTCAAAACAATGGTATCAAATTTCCCAGATTTTCGTGAAATTTTCAAACATTCCATGGCATTTCCCTGATTTTTTCCAGGATCAGAAAGCTCCCTGACATTTCCCTGATTTCCAATACGACTCAACTATGTTTGTAAATTGGACAGCTAAAATATTTCCGTAAAGTATGACCGACTCTAAAATATCTTATACACCAATGTTACATGAAAACTTACAAAAAATTGTAATCAACACTTCCATGATCGATTAATCATTTTTAAATCCTTTATATTAACTTTTTTCTGCGTGTGGCTGGGTATGTCAATGAAAGGCAAATCTGCGGCGGCCTAATTAACCCCTCTGCCGTCATCCAATCGGGCTGGAACTTGGCAGATAGATTCGATGTCGATGACAAGGCATTCTATCAAATTTTGGTGACTATCACAGTCACTAAATACGAATAAACCAACTTTTCGTCATCCAATCGCGTTGAAATGGCCTTTAACCGATCATCGAAGAAACTCTTTCTTGTTGCCAAAATTTTAATAAATAATAAATTTGTTTTAATAAGAATAAGTAAATGATATTTAGATGCGAGTGCATAAATCTACATTAATTTTTAATGAATACATTTTGAAAAGTAGTTTACCGCATTTTTTTGCCGATAGAGATGTTTTTAATATTTAAAATTAGATGCCAACACCAAGCACACGCTGGTAACAGAAGCAACGCTTTTTTTACGGATATAAAAATTGGCAATGAATATAGGATTTATATTAAAAACTTTTTTATGGGTTTTATCGTAATTTCCACGAGAATTGTGCCAATTACAAATGAGAGCATGCGAAGCAAAGGGGTCCAAGTGACTTTTCTTAACTTTTAAAATACACTTTAAAGTTTTTTATTCATATTAAATTTGTATGGAAATTATTTGTTGTTCAAATACTAACCTCTGGAATGAAGATATCACTAGTTTTCATAGAATTAAATATAAATAAGAAACTTTAAAATGTATTTTCTCGAAAGTTTAAAAAAGTCACTTAGCCCTCTTTACTTTTCAGTCCCTCAAATTAGCCGACAACAGTAAAACAACTAATTCTATACAGAAGGGCAATTTCGACCATGAAAAGGTATTCCACAATTAAAACCATAATATATTAATTAAAAATATATAGTTTCTAATTAGTCTAATATTAAAAAATAAAATAAAATAAAAAATTGACGCATCGGAAGAAAGCAAGAGCCATGCAGTAATATGTTGCTTCGGAGTCCTTTTCTTATCGGTAGCGCGACTGAGTCTGAAGGACGTTTACCTCCAATTCACGAAGCAGGGAGCAAAAATTATTGATGGAAAAGATTTGGAGAGGTGGCGTGAAATTGACTTTTCTATAGGTGGACAGGTTACTTTCGTAAGTTTCTACAGGATGCCACTTCTAACGAAAAATAAATATGTTTGAGTGAAATGGCAACGCTTTTCAAGGTGTGGTAATCTTTTATATTGGGTTGCTTTCAATAGGGGAACGAGCAAAAATTTGAATATTTTTTTTTAATTTATAAAATAAAAAAAAAATAAAAAAAACTTTTAATTTACATTATAGACAGTCAAAATCATGGTATGTATTATAATAGTTTGTTACTTTTAGTTAGGGAGGCGATTGCAAGTTTAAGTGCCTCATCGAAAATCATTTTGAGCTTTTTTTTTTTAATAAAATGTAGAGAAATATTGATAGATTATGAATTTAGTGGTCTTCTGGGACAAAAATGACCGAAACTGGTTAAAAATCGACTTCGAATTATTTTAACGAAATTCGATTGCCAAATAAGGCCTGACCTGACAAATAATGAGCATTCTTTTTTATTTGGTAACACACCGCTCTTTATTTCTCAGTAAGGAAGGGGGAAGATGATTTAGGTATCTGGAAACGTCTCACTTGTAACTGAGTAAAACTGAGCCAAGGTGGCAATAAATATTACGTCGCTGATGGCAAAACAGATGACGCCAATTTGGCTTACTTTTAAAATATGCAAGTAAGACGTCGCCAAAGATCTAAATGGTCTATCCCCTTCCTCATTGAAAATTAAAGAGCGGTGGGTTACCAAATAAAAAAATGATGCTCGTTATTTGGCAAGTTTAACCTTAGTTGGCAATCGAAATTAGCTCAACTCATTCAAAGTCAATTATTTTTTTATCAATTTCGGCCGTTTTTGACTCGGTAGACCACTAGCATCTCTTTACGTTCTACAAAAAAATCAGAATTATGTTCGAAGGGGTACCTAAATTTTCTGTGGCCTCCAAGTCTATTTCGTAAACTGAAATTTTACAAAACTAATTTTATAGCAACATTACTAATTTCTGAGACGCGCTGGTTGAGCATGTTGAAGCATGTTGTCTCGTAATGTAAACGAAGGTATTACTCAAGCCCTATTCAAATTTGACAAACTTTTCAATGGCCTGATTCAGATCAGGCCAAATTAATCCAGGACTTACGTTTCTAAAATATTCATTTTTGTAAACAATCTATATAAAGGACAGTGCCTTTTGTATATATAATTGTAATTTTATTTCATACTTAATGACATTTGGTACATTTGAGTTTCAAAATAAGAGGAATGTCACTTTCTGCATTAGATTTGGAAAAACCACTCCCATTCGCTTTTCCCACTCCTTAAGAGGTATGATCATTTCTCCAAATTCACAGTTTTATTTCAATAAACTTTGCGCACTTGACCTTCGAAACTAGAGGAAGGTCATAATTTGCATGACAATTACCCCCCCCCCCCTCTCCATTTACCACTTAAAAGAGTATGCTCATGACTTGAGATCTAAAAAACAAATTTGAACCTTTTTTTCCCCCTATAGGTATATTGTCTAGTGCAGATTATTGGGAATACAATTTCATTCCGATATTTTATGATAAAGGTGGTAAAATTAACGATAGGATAAGGTCGTTTTTATGGAATACTAATAATCCAACTTGACGTCATCCAATCGTGCTGAAATAGCATTTAACCGATCACTGAAAAAACTTTTCCTGTTGCCAAAACTGTTTTGAATAATAAATAATAAGATTGTTTTAATCAGAATAAATAAAAGGTATTTGGATGTGAATGCATAAATTTACATTAATTTTTAATGAATAAATTTCGAAAAGTAGTTTTCCGCATATTTTGTTGATAGTGATGTTTTTAATATTTAAAATTAAGATACAAACACCTAGCATTCGCTGAAAACAGAAACGGCGCTATATTAATAAATGTAAAAATTGACAATGCTTATAAAGGATTTATATTAAAAAACTTTGTTTGTATGGATTATATTATAATGCATTTAAACAAGAGATATTGTATAACTTTTAAATTCATGCATTTTCAAATTATTTATTTTTTTAATATTTAAAGGGTCAAGGAGAGAAGGGTACACGGCTAAGTAATGCACTATAATGAGTTTTAGAGTCATTGAATCTAAAAAGAATTTAAAAAGAAGCCAGATTCCGTTTTTTATTAAAAAAATAAACTTCCGTGGGAAAAAATTTTTGAACGCAAAAGTTAATAGTTGTTAACCCGTCTTATTGAACTGATCCTTTACAAATGGCTTTTTAAAGTCTTTTGAGAATAGAACTAGTTATGGCAAAATTGATGTCGGAAAACTTCAAACGATTTCGCTCTGTCATCCCCATCCTCTCTCACTGCAACCGTAAAGCGGAAAAATGACATGGATCATACCCCCACTCATCCAATTAGATCCATGCCAATTGGAAGGAAGCAAAACAGTAGTCGAATATCGTCTGCTAGAAATCTCTTTCCGACACCCCGGAGTGAAGGATTGTCTAAAGAAAATAATCACACAAAAATACAACAAAATTTCAGTATCCATCTTTTGCAGTTCGTCAGAGCGGATAAACGAAAATGTCTGTCTCATAAAGTGGGATTTAAGTGGATGACGTTCTTTGCTTGTTGTAGAGAGAAGAAGATGAATTGTTGGTGACAAATGAGATAATTTGTCGTCGACAAGACAAACGTCTGAGAAACTATTCCCACAGCTTGCATTGTGCCATGAAATAAAAACTTTTGAATTGATGACGATTATTCTCGTTAGATTTAGGATAAATGACTTAGAAGTTAGTGAACTATTACTAATGTCTCTTGGTTTGATTAAAAGTTATGAATCAATTTTTTAAAAAATGTTTACACTTTAAAAATATATTAAATTGATATTTACAATGTTATTTAATAAAGTTCTATGGTTTTTCAATGTATTTCCATTGAGAAAAAGTTATTCGCTTTAACATTCGTACTATCCTATAAAAAGCGATCAATAACATATTCAAAGTAATTTCCGCTTACTTAAAAGCGGGAAAAAAAAGAAGAAAAAAAATTAATATTTAAAACATAAAATTTGTATCCATTCTAAATTATTTTACGCAAACATTTCTAAATAAGAAATTATTAATTCGAATATGTTACATTTTTTTGCCTGTGACCGAGGAAGAAAAAAATTAGGTCAGCTAAACGATTTTCTTTTTAAATTCCAAATATAATGTTTTCTACTATTTTGAGGGGAAAAAAAACGAGTTCCGGTGGTCAAGAGGATAAGACAACAAGCTTGAGTTTGGCAAGTTACCTGGTTCAAAACCAGGAGTTCAACGCATTCATACTTTCAACTTAATTAAAAAAATAAATCCGTGTTATAAATTATTCGGAGGTACACTGTTAAAAAAAATTGTCCACCATGCACCAAAATTTGGTTCCCATTTAGCTGCCACCAACATTTGGTGCTTAGTTTCGCGATTTAATGGTGCTTACGGTCCGAGGTTGCACCATTAAATCGTGAAACTAAGCACCAAATGTTGGTGGCAGCTAAATGGGAACCAATTTTTGGTGCAAGGTGGAACAAAATTTTTAACAGTGTATCATAAGTACCCACGTTACTTATAAATAAATACATTCTTCGTATTTTAAAGTACGTCTTTCCAATAGCGTATATATAAAAATTATCCCAGGTTTGGAACAAAAGAAGCATTTTACCACCCACTTTGAACACTTCTGAAAGGAACGTAAATAGCAATTAATTTAATAACGAAATTAGTTTTTTTTTTTTTTTTTTTGACAAAATGTGAGTTTGTGCTTCTCAAACAGACGGTAATTGGTTGGTTCCAACAATTCGTATTGCTCAAAAGCTTCATGAGAGTTATACTGTGCCAAAACATGTAATAACTTCTAGAGCAGAGTTTCCTAATCCGTTGTCCACACATAGTATGCGAAGGTCCAACGTGGTCTGATGACTTACCAAGATTTTAGCATTAAAATATTCATAGATAAAATAAACAGAAGAAAAAATAAAGATGCAAAAAACAATAAACCGTATTTGGTACATCTTCGATGCAATTTATTTCAAATATCCTCTTTTTGCATTTCGACATCTCA
This sequence comes from Linyphia triangularis, assembly GCA_963978545.1. Taxonomy (NCBI): domain Eukaryota; kingdom Metazoa; phylum Arthropoda; class Arachnida; order Araneae; family Linyphiidae; genus Linyphia; species Linyphia triangularis. The sequence goes on from OZ021728.1 coordinate 53,196,556, forward strand.
AAGGTTAAACAATCCTTTTCTTTCGAAATTACTTGATTTTCGATGTCCATGTCCAACTTTTCCATTTAGAGAGGCGACTGGTAGTTTCGGTATATAATCGAGCACCATTTTATAGAATGTAGAGATTTACTAGCAGATGAATGTACTGGTCTGCCGAGGGAAAAATGGCTGAAACTGCTCGAAAATCGACTTTGAATCATGCCACTGTTGACATAATATTTCTTGTCAACGTAAAAGCAAGTATTTGGCGCCAAAAATGTCAAATTGTATGTACTCATCCTCATTGAAAATTTAAGAGTGGTAGGTTGTCAAATAAAAAAGAATGCTCATTGTTTGGAAAGTTATGACATATATAGCTATCGGATTTACTTCAACTCACTCAATTTTCGAATAGTTTCGGCCCCGCAAGCCCATAGCCAGGATTCTTTTCGTGGGTGGGGGGTTATGGTCGAAGATTTGATAGGGTTCCCACTCAAGCACAGAATGAAAATCAATGACTTTTAAGGACCTAAATAATGTTTTTAAGGACCTTTGAAAATTTGTTTTCAGGCATCATGTCTATAAATAAATTTTTAATAAAGTACATTCTACTAAAAAATTTACAAGTTGGTGGATGTATATAACAAATATATCAGATAATTTTGATATGGTGCAAATAAGTAACGGTCACCCGAGGAGAGCAAGTAAAGCCAAATTGCATTTTATAAATTTTGCAGTTGGGCACACAACATCCGTAAAAATTAAGGACTTTTAAGGACCGCTAAGCATTTTCAAGGACTTCAAAGCATTTTCAAGCACTTTCAAGGCCTTGAAAACAAGTTAAAAAATATTAAGCACTTGCAATGACTTTCAATGACTGTGAGAGCCCTGTTAAATACATATTACAAGTTACACAAAAAAAGAAGGGGAAGTTGTAAAACAAGAATTCACACAATTTCGGAGTGGGGGCGTTGGTCCCCCCTTCTACGGCCCTGCGTACTTGTATATTCCTAATGTACTAGCATTTATTTACATTCTATTAAAATGCAGAGTGAATTTACCTATCGGTCTAATTAGAATGATTTTTCCATTGTTTTGTACACTCGCTTTTTTTCCGTCATGTCCAACGACAGGCAATGCGCTAAGCATCATATTGCATGTATGTTTTATGAATGATTTATAATATATGACGTGGTGTGCAGGCAAAATAGCTTGAGTTATCCTTCTCTACATATCCTAATGGTTCCATTCCAAAAAAGGAAATTCTAAAACTAAAAATTTGGAGTTTACATTTTGTTTAATTTTAGTACTATTATTATTTGTGTTTCATTTCTTACAAGGTAAAATTATTTTAGATTTTACTAGTAAAAAAGTATTTTTAAAGTTATGCAGAGAACTGAGGGGAAGGAGAACAAGTAAAAGTCACAGGACGTTAACCGTCTTTTAAAGTAGTGGTTCGTAGGGACCATTGTCCTATAATATCAAGGAGAGTTATCCTAATTTTAAGAATAGAGTGACCTTATAAGATCAACCAAAGTAGCTTTTATCAAGTACCGAATGAGATACAAACACTAGAAGATTGAATCTGCTCCATTCAGACACTGAAATAAGCCGCATGAGAGAGGTAAATAGTATGAGATAGTGAAATATCACTTTAAATGTGCCCTTTTCGTAAAGTTGAAAAGAAATTAATCATTTTAGAAAAATATTAAGAGCTTTATCTTTTTTAGCAGATTTTACAAAAACACTATCTTCCCCAAGAGTATTTTTTTTTTTTTTTAATTTTATTTAAATATAAATATTTTCAAATTGCAGCTTTTAATTTCTAAGGGTTAACATTTTATCGCAACATTATTGTATGTAGTGGTTTTTTTTAGTTCTTAAAAAAAAAAGAAAAAAAAAAAAAAAAGAAAAAAAAAAGGCTCCAGCTGACCATTAGTGCATCAGAACCCATCAAAATGATGTGTAGTTTATTACTCACGCTCATCTCTTCTGTGGGAAAATGCGTGAAGCTGCGGTCGTCTTGCAAAAGAACGCAATAGTAGGGCTTCCAATTGATGGGCTGAGATTTCTGCTGGCGCCATCTAGTGCTCTTTAGCCGACCCTCCAACGTATCCTTATCTGGAAAACAAAAGAAAATATGATGTAGTCCAACAGTAAAATATACAGAATATTCATAATGAAAAATATGTAAATTATTTATTAATTTTTAGTTATTAATTTTTCAGAGAATAGAATAAAAAAATAAAAAATGATACATGTAGAAAATTATTTTCAAAATCAATCCCTTTAAAAAACTACTTAGTTAATATCTACTATTTTATCAAGAAAAAAAATCTTTCGTTAAAAAAATTCGATTTACATATGTAAATTGACTCACAATGCTCTACTAGTATTTTAAAACGCAATAATAAGATACGAATTTTAGTTCATAATATGTGGTGCTGCCATCTATCAACTTTAAATCGTAACATCACTTCAGGCTGCGTAGGGTGTGGGAAAATATCACATTAAGACAGTATTTTATGCTTCAACTCCAGCATTTCCATTGTTTTTTAAATTTCACATTCCTCTATTGAAATATTTTATTAGAAATATACTTAAAGTATTAGCTACATTATTTCCTTTGCATAAAATTTTAAAATGATGCACCGATTTCCAATGCAATTGGGCATTATTGAAAGCACTTCTCTGTTAATTTCAAATTATCTTCTTAAAAACCTCTAGATTATTTTATTAATTTTTTATAATAGAGACACTTAGTTGTTAAGTAGAAAATTAACAATTAAGTATTCAAATAGGAAGCTTATATTGAATTACTGAATGACTCTAAGTAAGTAATTGCTTTTTGTTTGATAGCTAATAGTTGTCGAAATTATATTATTTTTTGTTATTGATTCTACACATAGCCATACTAAATATCAGACATTTCTTTTTAGGACTTCAACAGTTTGTGGAGCAACACAGACATACTGTATAAAATAAAATTTCGTTTAAGTAAGCTCAACAGTCTTTACAAAGCAACAAGCGGAAACCTACACTTTCTACAAAGTAAAGAAAGTTTTTATGCTTTAAATTGAATCAAATGTTCAAAATCAGTTAATTGATTTCCTAAATGCTTCCATACTAAAGTAAAGAAATTGTTTCCAGACTTTTAAACTCAATATCACATTCAAGTATAAAAATTGTTTCTCGTTGTAATAAATATTATTTGTACTGAACTATAATTATCACTAAGTAAAAAAAAAAAAAAAAAACTTTCATTTAATGGAGTTATTTTTCAGAAAACATAAAACTCAGTAGAGGTTTTTGTATATTTTGGACATGAACTAAATTTATTATTGTTTATACTCGGGTTACGGAATGAACATAACTTTTAGATTGATTTTAAGTATAAATTTATAGTCAATATAAATTAATATTATAAAGCAAATTATTTTAAAATTCTCACATATGATTTAAAGCACAATAAAATAAACATGACACTTAAATTTAGAAGTGTTTAACAAATTTTATTAAAACACTGCCGCGAAGCGATCAACAAAGGAATAAACTTTTTGGGAATTTACATAATACAATAGCTATCCATTTAAAATAAAAATACACATTAAACGTTTTTCAGCCGCAGTTTTGATAAAACCTCAATCTTTCTTTTGTACTTTTAGAATAGGTGTTAAAAAAAAGTATCAGAATGAACGGAGCATTCATTCATATTCATGCCCTTCAATGGAAAAGCGTCGTGTAATTAAGTATCTTGTCACGTCACACGTGTGTTCGATACCTGGCACGTCACGGGTGGGCGTTAATTATGCAAGAGACACGCCCCCTAGCCACGCCTCTTAAGAAAGAAGTACATTGACACCTGGCGATTGGAACAATTGGATAGCTTCCCACGCTTTTTTTTTTTGTTTTCAAGAAATATGCAAATATATTCTGTTGCTCTGTGGTGTTGGGTAAGATACTTTTAATGAAGTACACACATAGGAAATTTTGGTGATTTTGAAATCGCTAAATTATTGAATTTATTTTCATCGGTTGGCAATTTGTATGACATGCTTGTGACTAATCAAAAAACACTTTTTAAAACAAATTCTAACTTTCACATATTACTAATCAACCATAATGCGCATTTTGTTTAAGGCCATAAAGTTGATAAAAAATAGTTGAATTAATTCAATTAGTATACTGAATATAATGAGGATGATGCATGTGACGTCAAAAGTCTATTGCTATCTGACATCACGGCTACCATGCTGGTTTGTCATTGCTCATGCTACAATTTTTTTATATTCAAAGGAGGGGAGATGGGTCGCATATTTATAGCAAGGGCACGGGATGCTTGGCCCAAAGTGTTTAATACAATGTTATCCCTCTAATACTAAAAGCAATGAAATCGGAAAGCAAATCTTTAACAAGATTGGACATGTAGACTACAGAACATTCAATTTCTCTGATGCTAAATTTTCATGATACCGCTGAATTCTCATTTAAAAGTTAATTAAGGTTTTGTTGTCTTGAGAGATATTCTCATTTTTCCAAAGAAAACGATAATTTTGTATTTTTATAATTCTACACAGGTATAATGCAAAAAAAAAAAAAAAAAAAAAAAAAAAAAAAATCCCTGTTAATTGGAGTATAGACACGCTATTTGTCGAGTCTGAGTAAGAAATAGTGCTACCAGCACTCTCGAACGAGTAAAACCTATAGTGGAAGATTATCGAAAAGTAAAAAACTTATTTAAGTTACGAAAGAACAGAAGACATTTCATTTTATTTCAAATTCCTCAGAAAAAGTATTTCAAAACCTTTTAAACTTTTTCTCTCGAGACAGTTTTTTATCGTTCACAGTTGAAATTCACCATGGCAGTAAAAAATTTACAGTGGACTGAAGTTGCAAATAAATACACATCTAATTAAACAACTTCTAACGTTATTCAAAACAGGATGTTCAAAAAAGATTGTTTCCTGTTTCATTTTTTTAGTTGTACGAATGTATAAAATAAAGAAATCATAAAAACGAATATAGTATGGTTTTCACAAATAATATACTTTAAAAGTTATAAGAAGTTTCTTTTGTAAGGCACCTGTATGGAAAAAGGTTCATGGAACTCTATTTCCCCCTTCTACAAGGGAAGTATAAAGAAGTAAATTACTGGCAATATTTTTTTATGGTTCCTTGCTTTTTATAACTATTTATACTAATTTCAAAACTTAAACTCAAATCACATAGCTAAAATAAAAATTAGATTATCTTTGAAATCAACCGAAATCAAGTTTAATGAAACTCCTGGTCAGCCATTTTATTGGCGAGAAATCAAGCCCCATAACATTGATTAATTTAAAGGTGTAACGTTTTTAAATGCACTCTATTTCGATTAATTTTAAAGGCAATGTTTTAGCCATGGAAATCACTTTATTATTATTATTATTATTATTATTATTATTATTATTATCATTCCTTTCATTATTTAAGGGCTCTGTCTACTTTGGATGCATGAAGAAAACGCAATTTTTATCAACTTTTTTTTTTAATAATACTGTTATGTTTATTGATATAAAACTTGTTAGGATTAACAAAAACATTCGTAAATTGAAAAAAAATTGGTTTTAACCACTTTTTTAGTGTGAAAATGCCAGGTGGACAGGAATTCTCAAAAGATTGAGCTGTTGAAAAAATCTCAGAAAGTACTGAACTGATTCTTTTGAATTTTTAACCACATATTCTGTACACTTATCGCTATAACCCGTACCAGAATTATTGCAAAATTTTAATTTTGACTATTTTTTTTTGGCAAAAAACATGTTAACCCCCCCCCCCCCTTTTTTTTTTGGCCGCCTTTTTGTTATTTTTGCATATAAATTAATATAAGAGGTACGGGATATAGTCGCTGTCACACTTTTGTTTCAGATGGGCCGTTGTTCAGAGTTTTTCAACAGCGCACACCTACCTACTTTTTGAGGACTCCTGTTTACCTGGCATTTTCACACTAAACAAGTGATTAAAATCAATTTTTTTTTTTTAGTAATTTAATTTACGAATGTTTTTGTTAAGCCTAATAAGTTTTATATCAATAAACAAAGAACACATACCTTAAAAAAATAAAACTATTAATTTTTTTTTTCCCTTTTAATAATAAAAATTGATTTTTTTTTCTTTTTCATGCATCCAAAGCAAACAGAGCCCTTAAAGCTTTTTGCCATTTACATTGATTCATATCTGCTCCTACACCCAGTAGCTCCAATGCAAATTCCACAACTCAATCAAAACTAATAACATAACAAGCTTGCATTAAATTTCCCTTGAAATCCAAACAAAAGGAAAAGTTACATTTTAATCGAAGTCAATAAAATGATCTCAGGTAAAAGAATATCTTTTGACCATAAAGTAAGCCGTCAACACACCGACCATAAAATATGCATTACATAATCGATCATTCTTAAACAAGACCCCAAATGTTCCGCTTTTTATAGTTCAAGGTACGTACAAGAGATATATTACGTACTAAAACTCTTAACAATGATGGATATTCACAGGGCTCGACGTCGCGTCGCGCCGTCTAAGCAAATCAATTTAGGACTCCACATTATAACGCCTTTTTGGTAACGGTGATCTTTTTCTGTCCAATGTGGATCGATGGTGAAGATCGTCTGCCATTTAACGAGTGGGCGGGGTTATATACTTAAGATTAATACAGGGATTGGATAGTCAAATAAAGATCTAATTTTTTTTTTTTTTTTTTTTTTTTTTTTTTTTTAAGCGTGTATGAACATGCATTCAGATTATGTTTTATTTTTATAACTTTTCGTTTAATGACTATATGTCTGTGACGTTTACTTTACCCAGACATATTTTTTCCGAAGGGTATTTCAAAGTCACATAAAGTAGTTAATGCATTTAATTCGGTTTTAACTTTGTTTAGAATCAGGGACAAAATCGGAAAGAAGGGTTTTTCATTTGAGTTCTAAGCAGTGCTAGAAGTGTGGGTAGACGCGGTGTTACGCGTCCCCTTGCTTTTCAAGAAAATACCCATGCGTCCCTCCCACTTCTGAAACCACTGAAATTCATCTCCCTACTTTAAAAACACTCAATCCGTCTAAAAACAACTAAAGAAAAATAACATTAACCTTTAAATGTAGTGACACTGAGGAAAAGTTATTTCAAGTTTTCAAATGTAAAAGTTAAATCTATTTATGGTATATATATCATAGTACTATGAAAATGTACTATACTTCTATGTATAAAGATATAAGTATTTTTATTAACGAATACTGTTACGCTCGGTCAACTTTTAGGGACGTTCTGTCACTTAAAACCCTCCCCTGGTTTCGCGCCTGTTTAGAATGAATACGAAGGAATAAAAATAAGGCAAGTAGTTAACTGTAATTTAGTAGAAAATATTATTTTTTTACTATACCAATGCTTTATTTTAGTAACAAACGTTAAACGTATTTTGAGATTTTTTTAAAAACTATTTCAACAAATGCAATGTGCTTCGATTAAACATTTTACTAACTTTCATACTCTCGACAGGAAAGAAAAAATGAATTGTTATTATTTTACCAGTTGTTAATATACTTATGAATTAATTCAGATCCTCTATTCAAAAGTAAAATTTGTGATAAAAATACACACGAAAATTTAGTAGTAGAGTTACGCTCATCACTGACATACGCACTCACTAACTGACATTGTAACGCTGTAAGATGGTGCAAGTATCTCATAAATTTTACATTTCATTAAAAACAATTAGAGTATATTTCAGCAATAGTTTTACAGGTGACTCAAATAAAAAAAGTTTCTTACGTAAACATTATCAATGTTATATAAAGATTAAAGAATCTACAGTGTTACTGAGTCATAGAGTCAGTATAATAAGCGTAACTCTTAAAATAAAATTTTGACAACGTTTCCGTAAGAAACGTTTTATTATTATTATTATTATTATTATTATTAATGTTATTATTGTGAGTCACTGGTAAAATATTTTATAGATAATACTATAAAAGTTACGTTCATCATTCTCACTGACAGACTAACTGACTGACTCTATTATGCTGTACGATAGCGCAAGGCGCTTTCATCGCACAAATTTTACGCGTATAAAATTACGTAAGAAAAATCTGAATTTCAACAATATTTTTTTTTTTTTTTTTATCATTTCATATATATGTTATAGTTAATATGATTAATTTGAATAATATTCGTAATAAATATCTATTATATATAATAGCTATCTCATTATGAATAATATTTGTATAAGAACCAGATATTATGTATAATAATAATTTATTAAGTATAAAATCCAAATTAATCATATTAGCTAAAACATATAGATATCAGAAATAAGTTTCATTTGCGTTCATTAAATTAAAGTGTTTATTATAATGATCATTTTTCAACGAACGCCTTATGCGCCTTACAACGTCTAGGTCTAGAATGTAAATATTTAAGATAAGCAATTATTTCTAATTATACTAATTATTCAATACTTTTAATAAACAACAGCAAGTCAAAGAACATTTATTTATTGAAATTCCATTGTTATTTAAATTATAAATTACATTTTGAAAACACAAAACCGCCCGCAGGATAAATGTCATCAACACACCCCAAAATTACTATCAACATTTAGGCAACTTTCATTTATATAACGATTCAGAACCAATTATTTACAATTTACTTTTATTAAGTCAAAGACAATTTATCAAAATATTTTATCTTCAGACGATAGTTTTTTTAACCCCAAAAATATCGGATACTTGCACAACCGATGAGGCCACGTAATATTTACCTTTTCCACAACACACCTTGACCTGTTAATTTCTAAAATAAATAAAACGTGTAATCTTCTCTCGTTTATTTTCCCCTTCTTTTTTCTCTTTTCATCTCTCTAATGGAAGCCTCGGAGCAGACGTTTCGGTGCCGAATGAAAATCGTCTGCGCAATTTGTGCAGAGGTGTCGAATGTCTGTGAACAGGTGTTGCAGGTAAGGATCGTATGAACACACCTTTGTGACCTTTAAACTAAAGGCCTTTTGTCAGCATTAGAGAAGTTTTCTTGTTTGTTGTGTTTTAAGGCAGGGAGTTAGAATAAGAGAACGACCTTTTAAAAATTAATAGCTTTCGCACAATTAAATTATTAAGTTAGTTAAAACTTTAAAATTGATTTATTTTATTCAATATCATAAGAAGTGTGGTGTTTTTTCTTTTTTCTTTAAAAGAACAAAATTGTTCTTTCTCGATGATAGAGTTTTAGTAATTATTTGGGACAGCATTTTACAGTTACTTTAAATTATGCAAACTTGACATCTAAAAGGACCAGGGATATAATAACTTAAATTTCCATTAATTTATATTGTTACGAATTTTTGTATATTTGTGAATGTTTCGTGGTGTTAATTTTGTAAAGGGATGAATTTATGTACGTTTCGCATAAGGCAGTGCAATAGTTCGTCTTAGCTTGGCTTCCCAGCAATATGTTGATAACGAGTGATAGCTTGATAACGAGTTTTACAGAGATAACGCTGGGAAGCGAGTTTCACAAGGAGCAGGGCATTCAACATTATGGTAATGGCAATCTCGCCAAATTGGCGAGATAGAGCCAAGTTGGCGACGGTTTTGGCGACTAATTTTTGTCGCCAAATTTGGCGAGAAATCACCAAATGTCACCAAACTTTGTGACCATTTGGTGACATTTTCGGTCCCCATGTACATGTATAGGACTTTTCGACTACGATCTGGAAAGTTCTCCAAATATCTATCTCTGGAAGATTCACGAAGGTTCGCCTCCCCTATATAAGACCAAGAGAGAGTGTGATCGAGTTAGTCCGTTAGTTGACTGAAATTACTGAGTTAGTTGAGATACTGACTGAGTGGAGTTACAGACTTGGTTGTCTGTCAGCAAGCATTCAGAGAGTTCCGAAAGCGAACTGTATTGCATTGTCTTTCGCGACGATTTAGCAGTTGTGTGTCAAGTTAAACTGCTGTTTTGTGCTCTATTGTTGTGAAAAGAGCTGTATTGAGTCTACTAGAACGAGAAGTTATGGAGTTGTAAGAGAATCTGCGAAGAGTTATATCGGAATAAATTTCTGCAAGTGTTGATCTGCTTTGGCTTCAAATCTTTCGAATCCATTCATGCAATAGTATTATTTCACTTGGACATTACGTTCTTTTTTTAATGTAAGACTACTTACAATAACAGTTGTTAAATTTTTAATAATTCTTATTAAAGTTGTATCCTACCTTTTTTAACCCAATGGGGTAAACTTGATAATAACCCAAAAAATGTAAAATTCTCGGTTAAATATTTTTATGCTTCAATAATATTATTTACATCACAGAAATTATTCTTAAAAATAAAATAGAAAACATATTGGCTGCATCTCTTAAATTATGGGCTCTTAAAAAGTTTACGGTATGATTTCGGAACAATGTCTGCAGAATCTTTCTAATGATACGTAATAAGTAGCTGCGATGTATGAATTAACCCCTATTATAAAGTAGTGAATAAATATTAGATGAATACATAATTTAAGCATTTAATTAATAAAACAAAGTGTTTGAGTCAGATTTTTTTATTTTTTTATTTTCAATAAATGTTTCATCTCGCTTATTAGAAATAAAAGTTGGTCACAGTGAAGAGCTTCAACAATGGTCATATTAAGAGGAAATCCTAGTAAGGATCATTCTCTATACTCGCTATATTACAATCTTATAGCCCAGTGCATTTAGAATCTACTTTCTATAAAACCTTGAAATTTGGCGAGTAGGTACGAAAATTACTTAATGAGATGACATAAATTAAAAAACACAAAATTAGGGCCTCACATATTTTATTCCATATTTGAAATCCTTACGTCAATACATATGCAGTGACTCCATCTGGTTTTGTCATTTGATATTTTAATTTTCATTTGTAATAGATAAGACATTAAATGAAGAGACTTTCATTAAGTGATCTTTTTCGTACCTACTCACCAAATTTCAAGGTTTTCTAGAAAGTAGTTTCTAAATGCATTGGGCTAGACGATTGTGGCATAGAGAGTAGAGGGAATGATCCTTACTAGGATTTCTTTTTAAAACTCAATCATATTTTGAGTTAATTGTAGGTGATAATTAAATCAAAACTGTAGAGAAAAAAGAAACCCAAATTGTTCTGTAAATAGGAGCACTGAATTTAGAATTCCTAACAGAATAAAAAAAATCTTAGAATGACATTTTTTGTTTGTTTTGTATTTACTTTATAACTTTAATTTTATAATTACCTAGGTATTTTAAAAGTATACACTCTGTAATCGATTTAGTATTAGAAATTTAATCACTTACAATTCTAGCATAGGCCTACATAATAATACAAGTCATTTCTGAGCGTTAAATCTGTAAGGGAACTCAGTACCCTAAAAATAAATAAAAGTCGTTTTTGAGATTTTTATTTCATGTTACTCTATGTATTTTTTCCTTTCCATTGATGTATTACTTTTGTTTCTACTCAAATTAGAAGGATGTTATATTTTGTTTCAAAAAGCAAATTACGAATGTTAACTATGTAAGCTTTTTACCTTTAACTTTGATATTCTCTAAAAGTGATATTTTAAATTTCAATGTACCTTTTCTAACTAACTAGTACAGTTATACCAATTTTTTTTTAATAAATTGCAGTACATAATCTACAGATTAAATGAAGGTTAAAAAAATTTCATGTTATTTTCTTATTTATTTTTTAAATGCCATATCTTTGTAAAAAAAGAAGCGGTTTTTCTTAAAAAAAAAATCGGAAAAATGATTGAAATTGAACAAGAAAAATTCTGATGATATTTTTTACCAAACCTTAACCTTAGATTAATCTGTACATTATGTACTACAATTTTATAAAAAAAATGAATGGTATATCTCTACTAGTTAGTTAGAAAAGGTACATTGAAGTTTAAAATATCACGTTCAGAGAAAATAAAAGTTAAAGGTAAAAGACTTGTATAGTTAACATTGACAATTTTCTTTTTAAAACAAAACATAACATCCTTCTAATTTAAGTAGAAACAAAAGTAATACATCAATTGAAAGGCACAAATGCGTAGAGTAGCATGATATAAAAACTTCAAAATCGATAAATTTTTTATTTTTAGACTAACAGAGTCCCTTTAAAAAGTCACCGAGTCTAAATAAAATACAAAAAGGAAAGTTACCTAATTCTCTTTTCTTGCGTTAGTCTAATTTAAGAGCTTTTAATTGACAAATAAAAATACTACCCATTTTACTTTATTAAACTAAAAGCTCTGCATTAGAGTACTTAGTAAAAGAGATTGCGCTTTTTTTTATATTTTTAATTAATAATGTGTTTCCTTAAAAAATACTTAATGAATGTTTAGTTACTTCTTTATAATTATAATATTTTTAATTTTTTTTGCGATATTTTATGTCAAAAAAAAAAAAAAAAAAAAAAAAAAAAAAAATGCTCGAAACTTAAATTTTAACAGCATAATAAATAGCCCAGTGTTCGGGCTCTTTTTTTTATTTCGTTGAAAAAACATATATATCAACCTAATTGGATTTTTAGGAAGAGAATAAATAAATTATGCGGATACCTATAATTTAATGCATATTTCTCAGAAAAAAAATGAGTTTCAGTGGACATTGTTGCCCTTTTGTACTTCAATTAGATTTTAAATTTAAAAGGATTTTTTTTTAATAGAAATTATACTTTGTACAAAAAAAGGACATTTTTGTCATTATTTTTTAGAAAAGTATTTTTAATTAAAATATTATGCTAGTTTCGCTAAAAAATTAAATATTTTTATTCATTTCAATTGGAATTCAGTGAATAGTGAAAAGAAATACAAAAAGTTTCAAGCATCTAATATTTAAAGCATAACATAACAGCATAAAAAATATAACGAATTTCTCTTTTTATTATTACGAGAAGGGAAAAAAATAGAACAAGTTCTATAAAAGTAACCTGCAAAACGTAATTTCTACAAAATAATACATAAAAATATTATTACAAATTTAATGATGATGGCGAGAAATAATTATATTTTATTTTTTGCAGTTTTGTTTGCCATGAGTGCTGAATATAGGAACTGTAACCAATATTGGGTACCAAATGTTCGGCATACCTATTAGATACTTTTTGTATAAATTTATTTCATTTTTAATTATCAAAATTCCCAAAATAAAATATTGAATTTTTTTTTTGTTCGCATCAACAAGGAAAACGTTTGCATAGTAATTAAACAAAGCCCAACTCAAAAAGTCATCCTTTAGTAATTTAGATAGTAAAAATTCTGAATCGGTTGAAGCTTTGTACACAAGTATCATTTTCCACTTTACGTCATATTAGTTACTACTAAAAACAAACAGCTGTTCATAGATAATAATATAACCAACAAAAACAAAGTTTTTAATTTAAACCCTTTATATGCATTGCCAATCTTTATATTCATTAACACAGCGTCGATTCTGTAAACAGCGAGTGCTTGGTTTTTGCATCTAATTTTCAAAATCAAAAACATTTCTATCAGCAAAATGTGCGGCAAACTACGTTTCAAAATTTATTTATTAAAAATGAACGTCACACTCACAAATCTTTAATTTATTATGATTAAACAATTTTATTATTTATTAAAAAAAAATTCGTAACAAGAAAGCAAAGTTTCAACAATGGTGGTTCAATGCTATTTTAACACGATTGGATGACGACAAGTCAGTTTATTAATATTCTCTAAAAGCAAACTTTTAGTGACAGTAACACCCCCAAAATTTGATAAAATGCATTGTCATCGGCATCGAATTTATTTGCTAGCTTTCAGCCCGATTGGATGACAGCAAGGGGGTTATAGGCCTCCTCATATTTGCCCCCCATCGACGCACAACATTGAATTTATTATAAAGGATTTAAACATTAAGCGTATTTTGATGCATTTTTGAGCTGCTAGTTTTTGGCCAGTGCGCTAGTTAAGTTTTTTTTTTTTAAAGATTCAATTGCGGAGGGCGATTATTGGAACATGGCCAAACACTAGATCTTTTACTACCCATTATCACATTATGAATTTAATGGAATAGCATTTGTTATTTCAAAAAATTTCATGAAAAGAAAAACCTTATTTTCTTAAAAAGAGTGATAAACATTCCTTAAAATTGCGCATAATATAAGTTGAAAGATGATAAAAACATTTGAATTATAATAATTTAAATAATAAATACAGTGTGTGCACGAAATTGAGTCAATACAGTGCTTTCTAAAGCTAGGTAACTTCGCATAATAAACAATTATTTTTGAATAAGTAATGATATGATGGGAATAAACTAGTTGCTCTAACAGAATGGTTAATTATGCGTTGTTATTTAGCGTTATACACCTCAACTGGAACTCATTGCCGACTAATTTGTGCTCTCACCCACTCTGCAGATAACTATGCATATTAGATTTCTCTGCTTGCATGCATAACGGCAGCAGGAAGGACAATGGAACTTCGTATCTTAAAATCCTACTATTGCATTCTATCTTTCAATTTAAAAGGTTTCACAATTAAGAAAGTTCGATGGTTGGATATTCCAAAGGAATCAATTCGAAAATAGCACCAGTAGCATTTGATGAATATTAGAAGAAAGTGGTCACCAAGTATACAGTAGAAGCTGGGCAAGAAGCTGCCATTTCAGTAAAAAATAACATGAATCCCAAACAAGATGCGAGATATCTGTTGATCAAAAGACCATTTCTATCTAATTTTTTTCTTACCAATATCTTGAAATTGATAAATTTTGAGTCACGAGATTTCCCTGCTTGGTCATCGATATGGAAAAGGACTTTAGAAGTATAAAAAAAAAATATTTTTGTTGAGAGTTGGTTCTTGTTTTAAAAAACTTTTCAATCCAGTTTCTTCTAATATTCATCAAATAGTGCTACTTTCTGAGTGGATTCTATGGAATCGAGCAATCCAGACTGGTTGATCTGTGTAGTTAAATAATCGAATGACTTGGAAAACAATCCAACTGTATTCATCCAAATCATATGAAGCACTTTTCAGGATCAAACACCTTCCAATGCTTCGCAAAATGAAAGCCTTCATAAAAATAAAACTCCATACTCAAAAGCAAAAGAAAACTTGTGGAACCAGCATAAAAGACCACAAATATCCAAATGGCTGTTAGCATAGCCACAAGCAAGACCATTTCGATGACGCAATTCATGTATACTCATCGGTGTTCTACGTGGGTGAGAGGCGTAATATATGATAAAAAGGAGGTCAACCGTTTAACAAGCGTTTATTCTTTGAACGGACACGCATAATTCGGGGCAGTGGAGTAAAGTAGCCAGAAAGAGCAACGGTCTTGAAAACAAATAAATAAGTGTATCGCACGCAATGTCATCTTTTCATCCAAGTTGCGTACGCGAGACACGTTTTCGAGTCGTCCAAGTTGATAAGGCGTGAAAGTGGTCCACGCGAAGAAGCAAGCTGTTTTGAGTGAAAACGCACTAACTTCAGGTCTCGCTTGGTGGCGGAATGGAGATATTTTATGAGTGCGATTTGAGCCCATAAAATAGTTGATAAAAGATCCGAGTTTCTGGTGAAAGTGGATAAGATAGAATTTTCAGAAAGGAATCCCTAACTTTGAAGTGACATAACTGCGTATATTCGATAAATATTGGATTTTAAATATACTGGTTTTCCAAATAGATTGATGGGAGTAAATTTGATGACGAATGCATACATATAAGAATGCGTCTTATATGATTCCTTTGCGTCTTAATGATTCCTTTTGGTGAGAAAACGCGGGAAATTTTTTGGGGTAATTTAAATAAAACATAGGGGTTGCTACCAGCAATTGAAATTACATGGAAAAAATCAAATTTTTTCACTTTAAGATATAAAAATGTGAGGAAAAGAAAAATCTCCACAGTCAGTTTTTTTTTATTGCATATAAGAATTAATAAACTTATTTTAAACAAGTGTAGTGTGCCCATATAGCACACATCCTCCCAAGGAAGTCCCTAGGAAGTCCCCATTCCTCCCCGGGACTCCCAATGACACTGTGGGGCAGTCCTAGGGAGGGAGCCAAAAGGAGGTCCTAGGGAGGGAGCCAAAAGGAGGTCCTAGGGAGGGACATCCCAGGGATGTTCATCCTAGGGAATTCCTTCGGTATCATGTCCTAGGGATCAGCATCCCAATTTTCTCCCTGGGTAGTCCCTTGTTTGTGGAAATGATTGTGTTTATTAAGCTCAATTAAAACGATTAATTTAGGATATTTTATGATTTAAAATAACCTAAGACTATATGATATAAATTGACTCCCCGCATTGGTCAACAACTACCCCGTTTATATGAAAAAATTACAAAACTTGGCGAATCTGTGATAAAATTAAATAATTTAGCAAATCTGTGACAAAATTAAATAATTTGTCAATTCTATAGTGTAATGCTTACATTTCTTTGAACATTTCGTAAGTATACTTGTTTGAACATTTTCATTTTGAAAACGGTTCATATTCATTTTAAAAGTGTTTGCAATAAAACATTTTATTTCAAATTTCAGAATGAAAAAAAAAAATTGAATATAAAAGATTGTCTAAACGCCAAGTGTGCGTAAGAATGCCAAATGTGACTAGCAATTTGGCGATTTCGACAACGCTCTTTTCTGTGTTTGTTGTAAATATAGCAACCTAATTTGGCAGGTGGTTTTCAAACAACTTCGCCAAATCGCCATTTCGCCAGCCGAAATCCGAAGTTCTTAAAACGTGGTTTGGTTTTGTGATTTTTAGGTGAGTAAATGTTATTTTTCCTTTCCTTAATCTATCTTAATTGCTGCTAGGGTAAGTCATTACTATAATTCAAAAACATAGGCACTGAAGGCGAGAAAAAACATGATTATCAATCATATTTTTCCCCATGTAGCCAGTAGTGTTTATATTAAAAACTATGAATTATTTTGTTTGTTACAAATTAGATTATTGCTTTGCTTATCTTTCTCAGCATTAATTTATTTACCTGTTGTATATAGAACTTATTGGCCACTGAGTGAGAAAGAACACAAAAGGCTTACTCGTTAATTATTTTGTTGCATTTTTTTAAGTTGGTAAATATTTCAGTTTTAATTTTTATCGACATTATTATGAATGTTACTTCATGTGTTATAAATATTACTTCATGTATTATGAATGTTTCTTCATGTATTATGAATGTTCATTCATCAAATAAATGAAGCTCATTCTAGGAAAATTCCTAGCAATAATTTTGGTTTGTGAGGGTTATTACTTCCTTTTAATTATGTGATCTATCTATAGGCTATCTGTTGTTTTGTTGAACTAAGTTTAGTTAGATTGCAAAAGGCAAATTTTATGTTATTTTTTATGCAGAAGGCCTATTGATGTCCATATGTGTTTGCTCTACAATTAAGTGCTCAATGGTACATTTTTCATTCATTATTACTTTTTGCCTTGAAACTCCATTTGCTCATATTTCTGTACTTGTATAGAAAATCTTGGATTACTTGATTTTCACCCGTCCTTGTTATTTTTTTAGAAATTTAAGAATGCAATGGTGACAAAAAATGAATAAATAAAGCAACAAGTTCTGAACTTAATAACTGGAAATAATATGCTCATTTTTGTTGCTATGAAAGTGAGAGTATTTAAAGGTTACAATAAAAAATTAGCCACCGATAATCCTTATAAATAGCCAAGTCTCTTTATTGCGGATGTTGTCAAATAAAATGAAATTAAACTATTCTGCTGTGAATTGCAAATATGGTACAGATGTAATATAGGACATTTCTTAAAGGTGATTTTATTTGGTGTTGTTGATTAATGCGGTTTCTAAAAACGCTGAGAATATCTAAGGGTTGAAATAAGAAATTAGCCGCTGAAATTCCTTAAAATAGCCAAGTGTCTTTATTGTAGCTATACTCAAATAAAATGAAATGAAACTATTCAGCGGTGAATTGCAAGTACGGTACAGATATAATATCTGGCATTTCTTAAACGTGATTTTATCTGGCGTTTTTTTTCTCCCGATATTGATAAATGCGGTCTCTGGCAACACTGAGAATATCGAAAAGTTACAATAAGAAATTACCAGCTGAAATTCTTTATAAATAACGAAGTGTCTTTATTGCGGCTGTGGTCAAATAAAATGAAATTGCTGTGGATGTGCCTTATAAGTTTTGACATTTTTTTAAATATTGTATAATGAAAATAAAATCATATTTCTATAGAGTGGTAGTCTGCAATAATAATAAATTGGCAATAAATAGAAGAAAAATTTATTTGGCTGCCTAAAATCCAGATATTTCGGCCAATCTGAATATTCGATTCAGTGGCCAAATACCGAATATTCGGTGCATCCTTAATTTTATTGTTCTACCATAGCTGCATTATAATTTCAATTTTTGTGATTAATATCAATTTTATTCAATTTTCTTTCTTTAGACCAAGGAGCGCAGAAAATAAAAATCCCTTTCTCTCGCCACTATGCTGCACCTAGAAAGACATAACATTGTGTTCAACTGAAAAGGATTTAATCAGATACATCAGCCTCATCTCTCCCACCATGGGGTGAACACCACCAACACTGGAGTAACACCAACACATCTTCCAGCGTGTGCTCTAAATTATACTGTGCTAGGCTGTCAAGTTTGCTGTATCGTGGACTCAACACGTTACTTTGGTGTCCCTTACGAGTGTCCCTGCTTCTGACATCCTGTTTGTGTAGTACTCTCCCACCCCTGCAACGACTTCACAAACAACCAACTCGCACTTTATGGTGCACGCTCTTGCCGGGATCACAGATCCCTCCCTAGACCCTGCTCTATCGGATATGTCGTACGTATTACGTGAATTGCCCAATGTGTGAAGAACTATTAATTTCTGATGCTAAAGAAACACTTCAAAGTCAGATTCATAGACACTGCTTGCGAGGATTTGCATTGATATCTGGTACTCTTCCGTTAGATGAGTGTCAGTTGGCGCCAGGCAGGCCTGTAGTCGGAGGGGGGCGAGGTCGGACAGTGCTCGATCTGGAAAAACCTTCGGTTGTAGCATAGCAACTTGCAAATCTACCTTTTCCACTTTGACGGCCATAAATCGTCCCCAAAGAATGTCAATGGGCCACGAAAGGATGGCAAATCTAGTGTTTTTGGCATTTGAAGTCGAGATAGAGTTTTGAAATTGTTTAATATGTGTAAAGATAGGAAATTGCAATTATACTAACATTTATCATTTTATTTTAGATTTTTTTATGCTATGTATTTTAAAAAGTTTCAAAATGTTTAATATAAGACCAAGAATAGGAAAATGAATTCTTATTATTTTATATTATAATTAATAATATATGCAAAGAAATAGAAAAAGGTTTTTTATATTATAATAGTTTCTGATAAATTTTTCAGAGTATTGAAAATGATAGGAGAAAATAGCAATTCTATTAGTAATGTGTGTGTATATATATATAAGATATAGTTTTTATATAAAAATGTAAATAACTTTTTAATGCTGAAAGAATTTCTTAAATGACAAGTTTGTTAAAGAAGTATGTAGCTGTTCCACAAGACCAATGATAGGAAAATGTAATTTGTTTAACAATATATATTTTTAAATAGAAATGTAAGAACAGAACTTAAAAAAAACTTTGTATGTTAAAAATTTTTTATGTAAAAGTAACTTGTACTAATTTTTTTATTTGTAATTATTTTTAAAGTAGATATTCTTAAGTTGAAATGTGTGAAAAATTAAGAGATGGACAAGCATAGAATATTTTAAAGGAATAGAATTGTATTAAATATACTTTAAAAAAATTTAAATTGAAAGTTTGTTTTTATCAAGAATTTTTCTGGTCTTTAAAAGAACATTACATTAACAATGTTTTTTTTTTGTTGTTTTTTTTAATATTTTTTTGTATATGTACTTCATAAAGTGCTCTGATAAATACTCTTTTATGTGTAATCAATTGTAAAAATTAATTGAAAACCAATTAAATAATTTAGATTTCTGCCCCTCCTAAGAAAATTTTTGTCTGTCCTACAAACTTTGGCTGGCTACGGGCCTGGCGCCAGGCCTAAATGTTTACAGGCTTAAATGTATCACCAACACTACATATTTACGGTTTGTTATAGGTTTACTATAGGAACACTAATTTGTTAATGTAGGAATTATAAATAATTTGAAGAGGTTGTTATATAGTTATGATGAATGATCACTGCAGTTTGGTGATTTTATCTGGTACCCGTCTAACGGAAAAGAACATAGTTTTTGACATATTTAAATACTTGATGTGTTAACAGTTTACAGTCGCTTAATACTTGTGGCCGTCCTAATATGTGAAATTTTAAGTCGAATCTTTTTTTAATTTTATTCATGGAAGATTTTATTGTTTTCTTTTGTAGTAAGAAATGATAAATGTAATCACAAAAAAGTACATATGTATACAAGCAATTTATTTTGTCTTTTTGATTTGTTTCTTTCATTCTCAACTAGCCCAATTAAAATCTTTTGTGACTGCATTATATACTTTTTATTCCTTTATTTATAATTTATTAGTTCAATTTGAAGTATGTTTTAAGTTAACTAAAATTGAAAGCATTCCATACCAAATTTGGCCAAGTTTTATTCATAGTCTGTTATTAGTGTTTATAAGTTGATTGGGGACCTTGAAAATCATATAAATTCTGTTTCGATTTGAGTAATTTGTTTACTACTCTTGGATATTCAATTTAAATAACATAAGAAATTACTCGGAACACTAATATGCACCCAACTTTTTACTGAAGTTAGTATGGATGTTTTTCTACCATAGTTGTGTCTAGAATTATTTCATTTTTAAATTACCTTTTTGTATTGATTTAAAATGTCTTTAATTTATTAGTTCTTGAGCTTGCTTCCTCTTTTAATATTCTTGTTTTAGTTATAGAGATATTTCCACTATAAAACTCCAAGTGAGCTGATAAAATATTTTCAGATGTAGCTCTGTCCCAGAAGAGAAATTTTTATTGTACACGATAAACCTATTTTTATTTACAAATTTTGCTATGGTTTAATTTGCTTAAAGAACATTTTTTGCAGGTAAAACTATGTATTGAATAAATTTTCATACTTCTATTAAAATATTGGAATGGATGTGATTTTCATTAAATAACTTTATTTTTAAATCATTCATTGAATTGGGTTTTAATGTTAAATAGTTCTTTGTAAATGAAAACTATTTCCATAAGGGATTTTCATTTATTTAGATGGTGAAATTGTTTACCAAGTTTCTTCATGAGTATTTTACAAATTTTGTGTTTCAATTCTTACAAATAAAAAAAATTTCAGGTGAAACCATTTAAGATAAAGCAAATTAAGGTGCATTTTTCAAACTCATATTACAATACAATAGTTGATGCAATTTTAAATAAAATCAACTTTAATTTACTGCAGTATCATTGATCATGAAATTCACATAACAAAAAAGTTCAAGGATAAAAGATTAAGTAGATTTTACTTATTGAAAACTTTTCCATAAAAGTGAATTTTATTTAGGTTGTAAAAAGTTGTAGTTTTTTCATTGGTATTTAGCCTACAAATTTTAGATTTGAATTCTTTCAAAGGAAATTTGTTTTCTGGGTAGAACCATGTAATCAAGATGAAATTAATTTAAGTACATTTCTTCAGGCTTAAAATACTGTAGTAGATGTGATTTTAAATGCTAACAACATAGGTTCAATTTAGTATAATTTATTGTTGGATTTAATGTTACAAGTTTTAGTAATTGTTGAATAATAATTTAAGTAACTAAATTCCTTTTTATGAAAATATTTTCATAAAAAGACATTTTAAATATTTAGGTGCCAAAATTATTTATTTTTCTAGGTTATTTTAAGGGGGTATTTAGCAATTGGCTCAAAAGCCATCTATGTGCAGAAAAGCTTTCAGGAAGTGACATTTCTTAGTGTAATTTTGATATTTAAAGATGTCATAGGAAGCAAAAATAACCAATACAATCATCCCAGATATTAAATTGGATTTCTTCACTGAAAATAAATAAAAATTCATGCACGATTAGCCTATACGCTACGGCAGGTTGGTTGACCTTGAAACCTCCCTACTGCTTCCCATATCGTTCCCTAGTAGTTCCCCGTGGTGACCTCCTGGGGAAGAATGAGGGAGCCTTAAAAGCGGACATTTTACGCTCCTGTGGTCCTCCCTAGGCGGGCGGCGGGAAGAATTTGGGCGCTCCTGGGGAGGAAGGCCTTTAGCATGAGGGAGGGCCATGGGACTTCCGTGGGATGTCCGTGTGCTATATGGGTGTACAATGCACAATGTTTATATATATTTTATTACGAAATGCTAATATTGAAACAAGCAAAGTAAAACCACATGTAGTTGCATCAGAAGAAAGTAAACATAAACGATGAAATCGTTGCATTTACAGTTAAGAAACAATTAAATGGTTACAGTTAACGCAGTTTTACAGACTATGGTGTAGTTTATTTTAATTACAAAAACGTGGTCGGCAATTATAAATAAGGAGAGAGAAAGAAAAAAAAAAGAAGAAAAAAAAAAAGAAGAAAAAAAAAAAAAAAGATAATGATTGTTAAAGCCATTCAATTAAAGAAATATTTTCAAAATATCAACTTTAGTAGTATTTCAAATTTTAGTTCTTTAGTTAAAATTGATACGTTACTACTAAATTTATATGAGCTACTAGATTAAAAGAAATATCAGCCAATTAAAGCATAATATATATAATAATTCAATAACTATTGGCTGAACAATTATATATTCTAATAAATACATGAAACACATTAATTGCATGCTTGCGTAATACTAAATTTGTCAGATTTTGCAAATCTGGTAGCAACCTCTAAATATAGTTAGATTTTAATAAAATAAAAAAAAATTGGGATTTTTTTTTCTCTCCATCAAATGGACCCGTCTGTGTATCTAGCAAAACGATGGAATTCTGCAAAAGTAATCGTTTGGGCTGCAATATCCAATAAAGAGATTATAGGGTTCTTTTTCCAAGAGGAATTCTTTTTCAAGGAAACGATAAACTCTTTCCGTTATATTCATACTTTACAGAAATTTGTTGTGACATTTCAATATTGTGACTAATTTTTAAAACAGTTTATTTAAAAATTCATACCTTTCAATCCAATATGTTTCTTCTTTTTATCTCTTGCTGTTTTGCAGTTACTTCATTTAAAGTTATGGAGTCCTTTCTGAAAGACCCTGTACATGAGGTCGTTAAAGAAGATTTCCATTCAGTTTATTTTTATTTTAAAGACCAATAAAGATATCTGGCTGAGAAGAATACCAATGGTTCGAAAATAATTTTGCAAGATAGTGCTGAGGTCCAAGTTAAAATAAAGAGATCTGAATTGTAATATATCAAAAACAAGTTGGAAGTGCTTTTAATAGCAAGTAAAACAAGAAAGGAAAATACTCTTAATTGAATCGTTCCTCCAGATATTTTTAAATCGCTGGCAAGGATGATGACATATCATCTTCAAGAAGCCCCACGCACTCACGCGGGAGACATTGATCATGTGGCAAGAAGGAATGACACGGTCACCTTCTTGATCACCATCCGATGTCTACTAACCTTATGAAGCATCATTTGAAAACAGTGCCAAGACTGCCTCATTCAGGTGGCGTGGTTAATGGTCAATGTGCTCATTTTAACATACATGTATTGTTCAGTATATGAAATGTTTTAATCCGATCCCATTGCTCAGTGATTGAACGTGCGTGCACAAACAGCACACGTACAGGCAAAGGCAGCACACGTACACGCAATGGCTTTATTGATTAAAATGTCTTCATTGCTACTGAAACAACAGACTAATTGACTAGAGATATATGGTAGGAGTTAAGTCTCTGGTGATAATGAGTGTGTCTGCTCGAGCACTTCATTATTTCCCCTTTTACCTACACTACTTGAAGTATCGTAGTAAATTATAATATGTTTAAATATATTTGACTTATTGGATTGTCATTTTGTTCTTAAAAGGTTTCAAATTGGGCATTGCTAAAGTCCTTTAAGAATCTTTTTATTTTTGTCGTGAAAACTGCAACTCCAGTTCAGATTTTAGAGTGCTTAAACATTCTCAATACTCAAAATTTAAGCTACAAAGAACAGAATGTTTCGAAATAGCACTTTTGCAAGAAAACGCACCAGAAATGTAAGCTTTTCCCTTTTACATCCGACCTTCAGGGAATAGAAACTAAAATGAACCATAAAGACAAAGAATTCTTAAATCCCGTTTCCAAAGCACGAAGTGAAAGGAAGGGAAGAATAAAAAAAAAGCGGGAAACTTCCCCCGTAACGTCGAAAAGAGCTATGGAGAATAAAAGCAATGGCGTTACCATGGAAACGAGTCCCCTGCGATATTTCATTCTGCAACTACAAACGAGAAACAAAAGGGGGGGGGGGGGGGGGAAATGAAGTATATATTGCCCTTCTTTTTAAGGTCCAATTGGACCATGCATTTGCAATGGAGCAAGCAGAGTTCAGATCCGTGAACGACATACAAGATACATTTTGAGAATGAAGTGTACTCGACTTCGCAGAAAATAAGACATCTAAAAAGGGAGTTCCTTTTCGAATAAAAACCATTTGTTTGCCGAATGGCATTCTGAAAAATAGAAGTACCAAAGAATGGACGGTAAGTGCATTAGAAATAGGTTATACGTAGGGAATAATGAGAGTATGTTCAATTCAGACGAAATATGTGTTGCGTGAACGGCACAAGGAATGGTAACAATGAAGAGGATGTAGTTGGTTAAAATTTGGTAAGGTTTAAATTGGTGGGCTTTATTTTAGACATTTATAAGAAAATTCAAACGCTGGATGTGCATTAATGTAATTTTGGAAATCTAAAATGGTTTAAAATCATTGTTGAGTGAAATAGGTTAACTTGACAGTAACATTTCTGAACAGTAAATTCAAGTTGTTTTCCAATTGTGTGAGTAACCAGCTAATAGACAGGATGTGTGGAACGACACTTACTAGAAAATAAAATGTAATAATCAAATCGTTTAAAAATTTTCTGAGTATATATGGCATTTTTTAATTGGATTGCTGTAACTAAGCATTAACTTGCTCAGTTAGAGTAATCCGATTAATTTAGTTCGTCATTAACTTACACTCAGTAAATTTTTTTTGTCATACAGGTGTTCTGTTCACAAATTAGTTAGCCAATGGAGCTCAAATAGATCTGTATAACTTTTAATAACTGGGCATAATATATATATTTTTTTCCTTCTTTTTTTTTTGCATATAGAATGGCAGGGTGAACATAAATTTGTTGGGGAAAAAATACTAGTTTATAATGAATTACTAAGAGTTATGATCTATTTGAACGCCACTGCTCTCAACTAATTTGTGAACACCCTATTATTTTTTACAGCTTCAGATGTTGTCAAACTACATCACATAGTTCGTTTCAATTAGTATATAAAGGTAAAAATTCAAATATTAGATTTACTTTTATCACGATTCTTTACCTAATGAAGAATATCTCAGATACTGAGATAAGATATAGAGGGATACCTTTAAGCGATTTTGCTCTCACATTTTAAATACATGAAAGGTAAGTTTCAACTACATAAACTGAAGTGCTTGAAAAACTAGTACAGTAGTATTATAAATAAATGTTTATCAGAGGTAGGTACTCGATGAAGACCATATCGAGCATATCATGAACAAAGCGTTCCACAGTACTTGCATTTGTATTTATTGAGGACCCAGTATTGAATGTGGATGTCCAGTGTTCATGCCCATCGTGTGATACAATTCTTTCTCGTCTACACTTGTTATGTCCTCCCATAATTAATCTGAACCTTTACCTTCTTAGTTATAAATTTTACTAGAATTCTTATAGCTGCGGTGTATAATTTAAATTATAGTACAGAAAGACCAATTTTTTTCATGCACCTCTGAGCAGCGTTACCAGATCTCGGATTTAAAATTCTTAGGTAGAAATTTTTTAAATGCATTTTGGACATAGCATATTTAATAATATTTTTACAAATTGAAATATCAATAGTACTTCAAAAATTAAGACCGGTTCCTCTTTAAAAACTAACTAAGAAAGGCCCTAAGTCAAAATAATGGTGTGGGAAGAACTACATCGTGGTATTTAAAATACTACGTCTTTCAACGCTTCCTCTAAGAGCTACATATGCTCCGACTATTACACCACACTACGTACAAATATATACTTGAACATTCCAAGTGTAAACACACAGCTAAAAGCTTCCACAAGTGTCTACTGCTTTATATGTGCAGTGGTTTACGCAAAAGATACCATAACATGGTATGCCCATCGACGGGTATGGCATGTTTATTTGTATAAGATGGCCTGTAACAGTTTTTTATGGCATTTAATTATACATGCAGCGTCTGAACATATATATGCTTCTTATATAAACTTCAAACACTTAAGACAATGAAGAACTAAGAAGGTTAAACAATAAAGCAAACATTGAATTCACCAACACAGAAATACGGCCGACTTAAAAACCTCCGCAAACATCAACTAAAATATATAAAACTCCCCAACTCAGAAGCCTACTGATACTGTCCATCCACCACAACTACAAGTAAGTCCACTTGGGTATCTTGTCTGATGTAACAACAAGAGTGTGTTCAATATCAGTTCAAACAACCTCGGGCGGACAGAGGTGGCAGATTCAATTTTACATCAAAGCGTAGGGTGAGGATCAAAGAAGTGGCAAAAAGAACCCACAGACAAAAAGCAGAGGGCTCGTTCAACTCCTCCCTAACAATGGGGTGAGAGAGAAAAAGCGCAAGAGTAAAATAAAGCAATTTTTCACCTTCTCCTTTTGTGCCCGTGTGGGTTGAAAGGTAAATATTCTGCAGATCCTTATACCTCGCCGAACACACACTCTTTTGTTAAGCCAACAAGGAGTGATGGAGACGTTCCGTCTTGATCCGATGAAGAGATTTAAATTCTAGTTGTAGTTCTTGTTGGAAAGCTATCTTAATTTGGTTAGACATTTAACGTTTTTCCTGGTTTAAATTATATTGTTAAAAGCTCAGTGTTTCTTTTTGGAACACTTTATTTACAAATATTGCTATATTTTCATAGCAATAAAAGTATTTTGGTATTTGGCAATTGTTTCTGGTCATTAGATTAATTACTTAATTGGCTTAATTGAGAAAAAGTTTAGTGACCAAGCAAATACGCTTCCAAAATTAAGGGTTAAACATTTAAATAAATATTAAATATAGCCTCAAAATGTATTAAAATAAAAAATAATTTTACAAATAAAAACATTAAGTTAGTTTTATGTTTTTTAATATAAGACATTAGTTGTTTTTTTTGGAACAAGATCTACATATATAGTACACTGTGGCGAAAAAAATTTGGTAGAGCAAGGTTTGAACTACTGAAAATAGTCTAAGTGCAAAGAAGGGAAACCTTTCAGGAAGTGTTTCATAATAAAACTGCCTTGCTTTTGTGTCTCGAATGCAAGGGAACCGGGAAAACTCCCACCATCAGGCAGCTATATAATCAACATAATTTTACCTGACGAAATCGCCACCGTGTCAACTCTCGCTTACAGATGTTGTTTCCATAGCACTAACACACCGAACCTTTAATTTTTTGTACATTTCTATTTATCAATTAAAATATTATAAGTCTTCTCTTAAAATACACTAATTTGTTTGAAGTAAATAAAGGAAATATAAAAATGTACTTGTTTTTAATTTGTAGTTTGTGAGTCGAATGATTTGTTAAAGAGTAACACTGATTTAAGTTTAGTTATCTGGGGCTAAAAATAGTTCTTAGTTTAAAAAGCTTTAATCACTTCTCTTTCATGTGTTTAGGTCTGATCAAAATGGAAGGTACAGGAGATAAAGAGAAAATGTCAACAAAATAATCTTTTTTCTTTAAGAGAGAGAGAGAAAAAAGGAAACGCATTTTTCCCTTCAAATTCTTAACAACTGAAGAGGAGTCTAAAATTTCCAAATTTTTACAGTAACATAATTATGAATTTAACTGCAAGCACAAAACCAAAAATCTGATTTTCAATTATCGTTTTCCAAAAGGAACATTTTACCTTAATTATATTAGCTTTGATAAAAGGGAATGTTAACATTCATACATAATAAATTGAATAAAATAATATAATTTTTAAAATGATAGCAAAAATACTAGTTACAAAACACATAGTAATGTGAAAATAAACATTGAAAATATTTTAAAGTAAAATATATATATATATATATATATATATATATATATATATATATTACAAGATTATACAGAACTTTGACTACCATGTGGCTTCATTTAAATGAAACGCTAAGAGTTAAAAAGAAATACTTTTTGATATTTTTATGTTTTAGTAAAATACATAAAATCGAATTGAAAATTAATTTTTAAAATATTTTAACTATTCAAAATATTTGAAAACTCGAAAGAAATGGTTGGAAATATTATGATGCATTATAATTTATCTGATTAGCTTGAGCGAAGCAAAAATTAAGAATAAATTAAGCTGTTTAGGAACTGCTTTCTGTGTTCGAAGTACCTTTTTTAAATAATCTGGTTAATGAGATTTTCTATGTAGATAGGTGAAAGGATTTATATCTATTAAACTCTAATCAACCATGACAAATAACTCAATGCAGAATATTTGCCTCATTGGTTACATTGAGAAGAAGAAAACCAGAAAGGATATTCATTATAAAAACTTCACAAAGCTATTTTTCTAAGACTTTAAAGAACTTATGAATAGGAAAAAATAATACTCGTTACATACACAACATCAAAATTAGCTAACAAAAGGAAAGGACTTAAAAAAATATTTTCTACACTCATTATAGTTTCTCATTGCTTAACCAAAGCTAGCGTCGAAAATAAAAGAAATAAAAAAGAAAACTTTCAACATCAATAATAAATGAGTTTACATCAAAAGGAAAAAAAATTAAAAAAAAAAAAAACCTCGATAAAAAAAAAAAAAATTGACATTTCATATTGCTACAAAATAACAAGCGCCGATTTTGTTCTTCCACTGGAACGGTTCCTTAATTCATTTCACTTTCTTAAAAAAAATATATAGTTCGGCATCATTAAGGCGAGCAGTGAAACAAAACGAATGTAAGTGCATGAGCCGAAAGTTTTTAATTACTAATTATCGTTTGGAAAGGTCCATAGTTTGAAAAGAGAGAAAAAAAAGTTAAGTGAACATTACTTTTATTTTGGTTGTTCTAGTAAGAAATCTTGTACTTGTCGATGCATTTGCGTCAAGAAGTTAAATTAATCCTCTTCAAACAATAAAATACATTGCGATTCATAAATATAAAGACAGTCGTATTTTACCCGAAATAGCGACAAAAGAACTTCGAATGAACAATATGCTAACGGTATGATAACTTATTGTTATTACACAATTTCAGTATACTTTTCAACAAAATACATGAATAAATTATTCTAATTTTTTAAACAATTATACATAATTGCCAAATTTTATTGCTTCAAAATTATAAGGACACTTGATATACTTTGCCATAGCTACAGCGCAAGCACATAATTTTAGATCGATATTTAAAATAATTATCGAGATTTAAATTTTTTAACTGAGGGGGTGTAAGCTTGTAGTTAATTTATTCAGTACCATTACGACCTGACGTATTAGTAACGTTATTCAAAGATCAAACGGTGCTGTTGAAAATGTTATCAAAAGAGGAATAAATGGTTCAGAACAGAAAAGAACAGGGGCGAAACCGAAGTTGTCTCAAAGAGGCCGGAGACGAATTGTTCATACGGCTGTCCAAAAAATAATAAAAAATCGTACTTGACGAAAAGACATCAGCCTTTGCGAATAGAGGTAGCACTAAATAGAGAGGCAGCACTAAATAGAGAGGCAGCACTAAATAGAGAGGCATCACTAAATAGAGAGGCAACACTAAATAGAGAGGCAGCACATGATAGAGAATGCCTCGTGAAAAAGAACTTGCTGAAATTGAAATTCAAAATGTAGGGAATTTGCGTGGAAGTGATAAGTCTATACATTATATTAGTAACGTTAGTCGAAGATCAAATGGTGCTGTTGAAAATGTCATCAAAAGAGTATTAAATGGTTCAGTACAGAAAAGATCAGGGGCGAAACTGAAGTTGTCTCAAAGAGGCCGGAGACGAATTGTTCATACGGCTGTCCAAAAATTAAAAAAAACAAACAATCGTACTTGACGAAAAGACATTAGCCTTTGCGAAGAGAGGCAGTACTAAAATGGATGAAAGATAATGTGAACAGGAAAAGTGTCATATTTTCTGGATGAGAAACGTTTCAAATTGGGATGGTCCCAACGGTTTAAAATGTTATTGGCACGATTTAAGGTCGGAGAAAAGTATCAGATGGAGCAGGCGTTTTAAGGGTGGGTATTTGATGTTTTGGGATGATATTTCTTCTAATGAAAAGACTTGATTTTGTGATTGTTCCTACAACTATGAACACAAAGACGCATCTTTAAATACTGGACAGATAACTTTTATCATATTGTTCGCCTTAGGGTGGTAAAACTTCATATTTCAGCAAGATGGTGCAACGTACTAGCTCTTAACATAGCCAGCGAATTTTCGAAGTTTACATAAAAGCTTTAAAAATAGTTGGCATGTGATCATAACGTACATTTTATAATTTTCAACACATAAATTACTAGGAACTACAATATAATATGGATTCACAGTGTTAAAGCATAAGGAAATTAATCAATCTCCGTACTTTGAAAGAACTGTGGCAATTACATTAAGAAGGACTTGTGTTTCAAACGTTGCAGAATTATGTTGTAACTAATAGCACTAGAGAGAGATAAGGTTAACACTTAAAAAAGAAAAAAAAAAAATCAGATGCAATAAAGTTTAATAAACAATATCCCTGAATGTGGCTTCAAGTAGCTTCTGTTATTTCAGAATAAAAGAACATACTAACCAACAAACACATCACAAATACTTCGAAATAAATACCAAACCCATACATAAAATCTATCTTTGAATTCTTATTTTGGGGATCCGGCGTCGACAGCAACCTCTGACGGTCACTTCATCAACATATGTGTGGGGTCAAACACGCTCCTCGCAATTTCCATGAGGAAAGCAACAAAAACCACTCCAGTCATGAAAAACTCATTAAAGCACATGCATTTATTCATCCGGAAGTCAGCGACAGGCTGAAGAAGGAACAGACTTGAAACCAGCAAACTAATCATAGATGAGCCCATAAAGATGACGACATCAAGGCCCCCAAATGAACCTTGAAGAGGTGAAGGAGGTTGCAATTTGCCATCATATGACCCCTCCAATTCCCAACTTATCTTTTAGTTCCGGACAAATAATGATTAATAAGTCCCTTTTCCTGCTCTATCCAAAAGCCAACTGTTGTAAATTCCATCTGGGTGTGCGGACCAGGCAAGACTTCTCGGAAGATAATCCATTGTTGGCCACTGAGAAGTATTTTATGATAGATGTTTTCGTTTCAATTAACGATTCCCGAATTGCAACAAATTAATCCTCAAGTCATCCAATACTTTATAATAAAACAAATTGGTACGATAGTGAGGAGGTTGGTCGTTTTTTTATGGCGCAAGGATTTCATTAGGGCGACATTTCACCTAATAGTGAGAAGAAGTTAATGAAATAGTTACAAATGGTTCGATTTGTATGAAGGCATGCTACTAACTCTGAGATAATACTCTCAAGCAAATGGAAATGCATGAGAGATAGCTTTCTTTTAGATTAACATAAAAAAGAATTAAATGGATGATTTAAAACATTAAATGCTTTCTAAAGAAAGAAACATTAGGATTCTCAATAATTTTTAATATCTCTCAATGAACAGAGGTGCGTGGATTTAAGTATACAGGTATATATGCTCATTTATTAAAACAACTCATTAAAGCATCGATAAACACTTCTAGAATAGCCAGTTTGTGTGCTGATCTAGTATTTCAGCTTTCGAAGATGAAGGTAGCATTATTTATGGACAGGAAGTATATTGTTAACTATAACAGTATCATATTTATGAATTAAATGAGTTTTTGTTATTATCTAGTTTATTGAACGAAAGTGAATAGAAATAAAATACAAGTACAAAAAGTGAAGTAATAAACTCGTAAACGCTTAAGAGGATAAAGCATGTAATAAAAAAAAAATCTTGTAAAAACAGGTTATCTCACAATAGAAAAAAACATGAAAACAGTGAAATAGAGGATTTAGTAATTCTAGAAATATCAAGAATTTACTAAAGATATTTTGAAAAAGTACATTTAAATCAGGAAAATTAATTTTTCTTCATTCGTATGTTAAAAAAACCCTGGCTAAATTAGAAATTTCACAAGAGTGAAAAATCAAAATTTTTAACAATAACTTAAATATTTTTAATAAATGTATTCACGAATTATTTTGGTGTTCAATAATACTAGCAATAATTCGTAATTTTAGAAACATCAAAAATTTATTAAAGGCATTTTGAAAAGGTACTAGTTAAATTAGGAAAAACAATTTTCCTTTATTCGTACGTTAAAAAAAACATAAAATAAAAGTTCAGCAAGAGTAAAAATTAAAATTTAGCAACAATAACTTTAATATTTTTTATAGATGTATACGTGAAATAATGTTTTGCTTAATAAACTTCCTTGGCATTCGTTTCTAACAGTTTTTAATTGCATTATTGTAAAAGTACGAGTGACCAGGAAATATCAGGAAAATCCAAAATATTTTCCCTTTAAACTATCATGAAAACAGACTAAGAAAAAGTACCCAGCCATTTGAATTTCTCATTTTATACATTTATAAACCCATTTCAATGCATCTTCAAGGTATCACAAAGACATCATCAGCGAGGATGTACAAATGTATAATTTTTTTTTATTTTATTAAATCCTTAATAGGGATTTAGGTCAGTGGGATGTAATGGCCATATCGTTTACTTGTGGAGAATCATTTTTTAAAATACTCCAAAAGGAAGCTGTTAATCACATTTGATTCAGTGAAAGGAGAGTGAAAAATAATCAATCTTTTCTATACAAAAGTATGCGAGGAAAAATTCAGTGTCATGACCATTGGATCCATGAGTAAGCAGTTTGTTGTTTACTTTCCTCATCTAATATGATCCTCTGATCCTCAGTGTAGGTGACCCGCGACCTTCTTTATTTATCTCAACAATAAATCAACACGTTTTCAGTTCCAAAGATAAATGGCATAGATAGCATTTCACTAAATTAAACTTTGATGCAGAAATGTGTCGGCCCTAAAATTCCAATGATTCTTTCGCAACCCGAAAAGTTAAGATTTTTCTTCAATTTACGGTACCTGTATTCAAAATGGAAATTTTTTTTGCACACAAAACCATCATTTTGAAAGAAAAAAAAACTAATTCCCTCCTTTCTTTTGCCATTCGTTTACGTTAAGTGATTGTGTACCCATTTTGTAGATAAAAACAGATACAATCCAATTGAAGTTCAGTTTAATTTACTATATTAAATTGGTATGGAATGTAAAATATCTTGAAAATCTTTAGAACATGCAAAGCTAATTTTAGCAACAATTTCAAACTCTTACGTTTTAGTTTGTGTCACTTTTGTTAGTGTTGGCGTACATGCAACAAAACAGGGTGTTCCGGCGCTTTTATAATTGTATTTGTTCCTTAAATGAGCAGCAGGTAAGATGATTACTGGTTTTTGAGATCAAAACAAAATCAGTTGACCATGTACATACAATGGAAGGTTTCAATTAAAAATCAAATTTTGTACATCTTCTTTCACAAACTTTCACCACATAAAATTATGCACCGTAAGTTAAAAAAAAAAAGCATAAAACTTTTCCTTTTTATTACTCACCCTGTAAGCTGCCTCGAACTCCATTACATGGCTACACAATCTAATTAGGGCAGAGTTCCCGAAAATACCCCTCTTTTTTTGCAGAAAATCCCAACGTGGATGCGGAAATGAAGCTCCCGCCAATTTGGCAAAAAGCGGACAAAAGAAAAGGAGGAAGAGGAGGAGGAAGAATCTAAGAGACAAGGGATGCGAAAGACTTCACCATCTTCCTCCCTCCACATGAGTCACCTAATCAGATTCCAGAGCTCTATTAGAGCAAAAAGAGTAAGAGTGAGAGGAAGAAGGGGGGGGGGGGAATAAAGATTCGACACAGAATAAAGTGAAGAGGAGCGAAGGAAACAATGAAGCTATGAATTACAAAAAGTAAGAAGGTTAAGTAACTAAGCCATGTGTTGCTTCATGATTAATTTCAATTCTAAATTGAAGAGTGTGGGAGATCTGTTTGGGATTTCAAAACATGATCGAATGATTTAAGTGCAGCATATCAGTTTTTTGATATGTGAGGTTCAAAATGGGATAAATAAATAAGGGTTCTTAAAATTTACAAAATTAGTTTGAGTATAATGTATGAACCTTCTTTGAAAAACCAAATAGATTGCTATTGTTTTATGCAAAATAAATATAAACTACCAAAAAATTACTCTGCATAAAAGCCCTTTTTAATTAAAAAATATTTTTGTCTTAATTAATTCATTTAAAGATACCACTAACATAATATTAGTTTAATTCGTACAAGTTACTCATAACTTTCCGTAATATTTTTTTTTTACATTAAATACTTCGAATAAAAAAATTAATTCAAAGGATGTCCTTTCTGAGAGTAGCTACCTTTTTGTGACCATTAACTATTGAATATTGAAATAAATAATACGAAAGAAAATGTCTTAACATGAATGATAACTGGTGTAAAAAATATTTATAGGTGTATTTACTGAACATGTCCTCAAATTCACAAACCAAAATATACAAGTCGTCGGTTATAACTAAATGAAACGTAGTTTGAAATGAGAGGATTTACTCTTTCCAACAAAACAAAACAAAAAGTATTTTTTCATAACTAATGGTATTACTGCAATTATGTTTCTTTCCCTTGTATTTCAAACCTTCTGTAACTATTTCTAAATATTTGAGATCGATGCGTCAAATACAGACAGCTCCATTATCTTGCAGTTTTCCCAACATGACGTCCAATAAGAGTTCATCGGCATAAACTGAATGTCACCAATATAAATATTTCTCACATTTCACTCCAATCTCGATCTCCAAAAAGAGATTATCACAAAACAAACATCGCAATCCCGCTGTCATGGAGTAACAACAAGAATTGTTAGAAAAGGCCTTCCCTCCCCTCCAACAATACAAGTCGAGCCTAGAAATCCTTTGTGTCATAACTCCTTGGTATGTGTCACATCCATTCAAAAGCAAGGACAAGTGAATCTGAGTCATGCCACAAGGACGTTGCCATGGTGACGAGTATGTTGCCTTTTCAATGTGTCGAGGGGGCAATTGCATGGAGGGATGGTGATCCCCAGACGATCGTTGGTATTTGGGAGATTCCTGTACACTGTGCCAGTGGGGAGTCTGTTACCTGTGGAGGAATGGAAACTAACGGAAATGGATATGGTGGGGCGTGATGTATTTGTGAGTGTGCAATTTCGGTAATGTTCTTGTTGAGGTATGGGTTGTTGCGTATAAAGTTGGTTTTATATTGAATGTGGTAACAAGGAAGAAAATGTGCAGAAAGTTGCAGATCGTCGGGTTTATTTTAAGTTTAAAATATGCATACGGAGGAGCTGCATGTAAAAAATTTCATTTATTAAAATATGTGACTGTATTTGTAGTTGTGCATTTTTAGAGTGTGGTGTTCTATGTAAGAACAAATACCTCGATCGTAATTAATTACTCAACGGAGCAGATAGTTATGTAAAATATTGTGGTAAAATCCAAAACACATGCAAAGGCTTATGAAGATGATTACATTTCGTAGTAGAAGGCTTGTTGTAGGTTTAAAACAGTCATAACTTGAAGGTAAGGGACAGGAGTAATTTTTAAAATAAAATAAGAGTAAATCATTTTTAGATGTACTGTTTTTACATAGTATAGCTAAAAAAATATGTATTTTAAAAGAATAAAAAGTACTACTTTTGTTTTGGGGAAATTTATAATTTTCTAAGTTTTTATCCTAAAGTATTGAGAGATTTAAATGTGTAGGTGAACTTTACTCACTAGTAAAAAACTAAACTAGAAAGACAAAGTTATTGCAACGACTTCCTTAATTTGTTATGCTCCACAAGCAAGATTGAAACATATTCTAAAGCAGTAACTGTACATATCTGAATTTGATCTAAAAATAAAACATTTTCATTAAAAAGTAGTTTTAAATTACTTTTTGCTAAAAAAAAATAACAATAAAATTACTTTATTACTAAAGAAAATAACCTTTAATCATAAGTTTTTATGCGTCGTTTTACACTAAAAAATAATTTTAACTTCGATCTACAGATACGAACTTAAATATAGCTATAATCCAGCGTTATTCGTATCGTAAAATCCATCCTTCTATCTCTATTACTAAAAATAAAATGTTTTGGTATCCAATTGTACCAACAATGATGGAAGCCCCGCTAAGTATTTTATGATTAAACTGAGATGGGCGAAAAGGTTTCCTTGAAGGAAGGGTCAACGTTCCTTGAAAGAGAAAAACCAATCTTCTTATACAATGAGAAGAAAAAAAATTAAATGTCACTTCGCAGTAAAAATATATTCTCCCACAACTAGGCAATTTACTCCGACATTATTAATGCTGAATATATTTAAATAAAGTGTATAAGTGTTTATCAGGTGCGTTTAATACAAAATTTCTTGGGTAGTATCTTGATGAATAATAGTTCCCCATTAGTATGAAAAAGTACAAACATTTATTCAGCTATTATCAGAAATTGGCAAACAAATCATTATGTTCATGATTCAACAAAATGACATAAAGCCATCGTTCAATCTGGTAAGTAGATAAATAAGTAGTACTTTTTAAATGTTAGAGATGGTTAGAAAAGGTGCGTAGCCAGGAGTTTATTTCTGGGGGATATATGAAATGAAATTTTGCGATATTAACTTAAAATTTATTTTTAAAATTCATTCCTTTTCGAGTATTCAACTAGGAAAATAAATTAACAATTATAAATAGTTATTTTTTTCAATGGCCTCTACAAGTAAAAACTTATGAATGTCTGTTATCAAGCATTTATTAGATGAAAAAATTATATAATCGCTTAGGGTTGCATTGCAAATCAAAAAGGAGCTCTTTGAGAGACAACAAGAATTCTATCTTTGAATGAGAGAAATCACATTCTTGGCATAGAATATGTTAATTGGGTTTTTGCATACGCAGCCAGGAACGGAACCTATGTGTTTTGTATGCAATACATTATTCAATGTCATTCCATTTCTTTCTTCAAACGGTCACGGATATTGTAAAAGAGTATCGTAGTTTAATATTTCTGATCCGTTCCTTCAGGAAATTGTCATCGTATCATTTTTACTAATAAACATCATGGTTCTAGTAAAAAAAAAAGTAAAAAAAAAAAAAAAAAACATATCAATGCGTAAAATTCATTATCAATAGTCTAATGAGATCAACTTATAACTTCGATAGGGGATATATCTCCTTATTCCACCCTCTGACTTCGCGCTTGATTGCAACAAAAGTGAATGCTTCAGACATGCCTGAATAAGGGATAAATTCTTATACGTTCGTGAAAGTTCGACAAGTTGTCAAAATTATGGAGAAATTATTCCAGAAGGCAGCCAAGTTTCGTCATTAAGAAAAAATATAACTATTGCAGCTTTTTCCTAAAAATCTAAGACCCATGTCATCATAAATTAATTGATTTTTTATCTTGATTATTATATTCGTTTAACGATTCCAAATGACGCTTAATAGTCTAATCCAATCAACAAATCTCCATGAAATTTGGCCTACTTGGTGTTCAGATATCATTGAGAAGATATTTCTTTAACTTTGAGGGTGCTGTTTAATTCCCTAACAGCTTTGCTATAGACAGTTTCGAATAGACAATGGACTTTAGACAATTCCTAATAGGTGCATTAATGAATGGTTTATTTCGAAAATGGAACGTTTAAAAAAATTTTAAGTCAACTCTTTGCATAAACGTATTAGATGTTTCAACTCATTGTTTTGAGTGAAAAGAAACTTATGTGATGTTTTTATATTTTATTACATGAGTTAATTTAGTAAAGTCGCAATTTTTACTTTTGATCCTTCATCTTTCAGTTCTTTTAAATGTACCCTTTACAAATTTCCCGTTGATCTAAATTAGAATTGCTTTTATAAATACTACAAAAAACAAACATTTCGAACACGTACCCCTTATGCGAGTTTAACAATTACTAATGAAAATTGGACTCATACCCTTTTTCTTGGGATCCTTTTGGGCCACGTACCCCTTGGAAGTAGAGTACAAGTTCAAGGGAAAGTCTGTCGCTAAAAAAACAATAAAATATATGTTTTCACATAAATCAAGAGCTCATCCTTCAGCATATGTCTTAGAAAAACATCTATAGTCAAAATTGTCACTACCACGCATAATTTTATTGAGGTAGTAATAACTTTATTACTACCTCAATAAAGTTTTCTGTTTTAAAATAAAGTTTACATCGCTGCTTAAAACAAATAATATTTATCTTAACAAATATATAAGAGTTATCATATTACAGAATTTGATATGGAAAGACGTGTCCTATCACTTTCTAACTTTGACTTCGTGCTCGGAATGGAGCTTGAAGAAAATCGATCGCCTTCTGCCGTTGGACTCAAGAAAGAAGAAAAGAGGACAACTTAGTGGAGTTGTAATGAGATTAGGAGGCGGCCAAATCCGTTGTCGTAGGGAAACTGCAATCCTATTTGGGTGCGTGTACATGGACTTTCAGCAGATGGAGCTAGCAAGGCTCAATGCTCGTGAAATGAGCTTTGAGGGAATGTTGTTCTGAGAATATTTGCAGGTAGACTGTTTGTGAAATGAAAGGGAGAAGGGAGTTTAATTTATCTTTACTTGCAGCTTGGCGTAAAAGTTTCGTTCAAAATGAATAATTTAAAGTACTTAATGTATCTCGGTAACTGATGATTGGTAATGTTTCGTACTCTAATCAGTGCTAGAAAAGTGGGTAGAAGCAGTGAGCCCCCCTCCCCCCCCCCAACTTTTCAAAAGAATGTCTATGCGTCCCCCCGCTTCTAAAACCTCTGAAATCCCCCCTCCCCACTTTTAAAAACACTCAAACCGTCTTGAAACTACTAAAGAAAAATAACATTAACCTTTAAATGTAGTAACCTAGTAACATTGAGAAAAAGTAATTTGAAGTGTAGAAATGTTTAAAAAAAAAAAAAAAAAAAAAAATTATATATATATATATATTGTACATTTATCAACAAATCATACTAGTATTATAAAAATGTATTATACTGCTTTGTATAAAGATATAAGTATTTTAATTAACAAATAATGTTACACTTGGTCAACTTTTAACTTTGAAGGAACTTTCTTTCAAGTTAAATTTCTATTTTTGTTTCATATAGAGACAAGCTATTAAAAAAACAAAAACGTTTTAGAGTTCTCTATTAATATAATTTTATGAAAGTATGCACATTTAGAAGTACATTTTAAATCTAAATTAACAGTTATTTATGTATAATGTTGAATTACTACTTCACTTTATCTCTTACTTCCAAGTTAAAAGCTAAGTCGCAGAGTATTCATTAAAATAACAATACATTTTGAGCCATGTTCAATGTTAGTATTAGGAAGTATAAATTATTTCCTTACAAGTTAATATTTTTATTATAAGATACGGAATTATAAAATTTATCGTTGGAGGATGGGGGGAGGTTGCAGTTGTCACCAACTTTTGGGTATCCTCAAATTTTTTTTAACCCACTTCTACTACTCATTCTAATTTGACGAATTATCATTGCGCAAACCTAATGTATGAGAATAAAATATCTAATTGTAGTTCGTTTTAGTTATAATTGTTAAACGTAAATCAATATTATTTTTGGCATTTATTCTATTCTTCCCATGTGGGGATAGCTAGTACAGAAAAAAAAAAAAAAAAAAAAAAACTGAACACTTCTGTTGTATAAATCTATGCAATGAGGACAGCATATTGAAAAAAAAAAAAAAAAAATTATCCAGAGCGTTTGGTTGAATGCTTGGTTTTATAAATGTGTCAATATTCAATGTAGCAATAAAGACCAAAACGCTAAGAACTAAACGAGTCGGCGTATATGTCGTGGTTCGATACCAGTACCTTTGGTCAAAAGCCAAGATGCTAATTACCTGTTCATGCACTTAACTACAGATATGCAAGAAAGTTACAACTTTTCATAAAAAAAAAAAAAAAAAAAAAAAAAAAAACAGTTTTACAAATGTGATTTTTATGAATATCTTTATGGTCAAAAAGATTTTAATTCTTCAGTTTTCATAAATATAAAAAAAGTTATCTACCGTCCATCAAATAAAATAAAAAGTCACTATACACACACCAATCTACATAACCTCCAAAACAACCAAAGCATAAAATCAATCAGTAAAAAAAAATCCCGAATTATCAATGAGAAAAAAGAATGAATAAATTCTCCTCCGGCAGCACATCCGGTTCGGTTAATGATCCACAGGTGGCGCAGTGGTCTCACCCCTTTCACTCACTCACTGTAATGATCACCTGTCAAAACAAACTTATCCTCCCGAAGCAACTCTCGACACCCCCGAGAGGATGCACGCAGCATCGCATCCGATAAGCAGGAAATAATCGAAAGCACCGCTGTTGATGAAATTAGAAAAGATATGTCGTTTGCAGACGATTCCAGATTCAATTTTTGTCGTAGGACGCAGACGATTTAAAAGAGTTTTGTGGTCTGATCACTTATTGACGTGACATTGTTGAGAGATTGATATGGTAGATTAGCATAATATAAGGAATAATAAGGAGATAGATAAAATTAGGCCAAGTCCAATTTTTTACTTTCAACTACTCATATCTTAACACAAGGTAATAAAAGTATTGCATTTAGTGATAAAATGCGATTTTTCTTCTTTTTTTTCTTTTTTTTCTTTTTCTTTTTTTTCATTTCTACTTGTTTTAGACCGTACTGAGTTTAAAAAAGTGACATAGAAACAAGGAATGTGGGGCATCACACAACTTTCAATTACTTTAAAATGCTGGTCATTGCATTCAAAGTTGGCGAAGAATGGTTTTAATACCGTTTTCATATTTTTATACAAAATGGCCAGTTTGGCGATATTTTTGGCGATAATTATTACATTGGCAAACAAAAACACCTCCAAAATGGAGAATTTGAAGATATACTTTTCGATAATTCTTACATTAAATCAGAAGAGAAAGAGTCCTAGCTCATTGATGAGCGATACTCTGGGGCAGAAAACTCTGTTAAAGACATTTGTTTTTCAACTTTTTACACTTTAATCGCATTTCTAAGGGAATTTCGGAGGTAGGGATGTTTAGATCACCTTAAGAGGCATTACCACAGCGATTTTAATCAAATCGATTTTAATCAAAATCGTTCAAACCGTTTTTTAAGCAATTGCCGAAAAACATGCGTTTTTGAATGGCAGCCACCTGATGCGCATGTGGAATTTTGTCAGAAACCTTAATGGTAGGTTTCATGTCTTTACTAATCTTTTCACCAAATTTGAATATCATAGGTCAATTCGTTCGGGAGTTATGCTGACTACATACACAGAGAGAGACATTTTGTTACACCACTTTTTTAAAGTCAAGATGTTCCGAAACGTGGAGAAATTCAAAAATACAATCGATTTTTTGACCGAAAACAATACTTCCATTACTCTACATATGGGTAATTGAAAGTAAAACTGTTTGTGTATGTTTGTGGTCAGCATAACTTCTGAACAGATTGATCAATGATGCTCAACTTTTGCATACGTTAGTGGTGGTCATGAGACCAGTCGTTAAGAGTTGCGTGAATATTACTCATGCAACGTAATTGCCATTAGAAAATGTATATTTTTCAACAATTGTCAAAAAACGGCCCTAAAGAATTGGATTAAAATAGCTATGGTAATGCCTTTTAAGGTATTCTAAATATCCCAACTTTCTAAATTCTCCTAGAAATGCGATAAAGACGAAGAAAGTTGAAAAACGAATGACTTTAACACAGAGTTTTCTTCCTTTGAGCATTACCCATTAACGATTGTTGATCCTCTGTTTCACTCTAATGATTATCGACAAACGTATCACCAATTTCACGGCGTCTTTTTTTTTTTTTTTTTTTTTTAATTTTTTAATTATTATTGTTAACGTAATAATTATCGCCAAAAATATCGCTAACTGTCCATTTTTTTTTTAAAGAAATTTTGAAAACAACCGTGGTAAATTACCCCAAACTATGTCAAATTTGAATGCAGTGGCCAGTACTATAGTGTAATTCAAAGTTGCGCATGTTCTACACCCGTCGTTTGTTTTATTTCTCATGTAATCAGAAGAAGAAAGTATCTTAATCATCCAAAAACTCCATTCAGATTTTCTTTATGTAAATCGGCCTTACATAAAAAGACCATTCCAGACAAAAATTGCGATGGTATTTGTGTGTTTGTCCGTAAATCTATAAATTTTATTTTCCATCGGCCTGAAAGTAATAATAAATTTAATAAAACTCGAACGATGCAAGCAGTTAGGTGGATAATTGTGTCTTACGGAAAATTCAGGTATGTGTGGAAGAAGGGACTGAATGCTTAGAAACTGTGATTTTCGTTCTTTTTGACACATGACAACAATGAAGAATGGTTGTCTTGATAATGGTCGATGAAAACTATTCCTAATAATTCGTATAAAATGCTAAATTTTCAGTTTTAATTTTATTATTTTCTTTAAGGGAAAGATTAGTTATTTCCAATAAACTCAACTCAATATAATAAATTCAATAAACGCAACTCAATAAAAATAAATTCTATAAACTCAACTTTATTTTTTTAAATGTTAGCTATTATATTAATGTGGCCTTAGCTGCTGCAAATATTATGTCCATCTATTTGTCTAGTATAAGGTCAACATTTTTAGCCAAAACTAAAAATAATTTATAATTTTTTGGCAAGCTTAGCAAATTGGCAAAAGATATTAAGACTAAAAATTGTCAAAATACCATCTAAAGCAGCGTTCGCCACTAACTTTTAGAGACGGGCCGCATGACTTATGTTGGAACTTTTCGCGGGCCGCAGATTTATACCGAATACGCCAATAAATATGTTGCTTTACTACATAGGTTAGAAATGTGATAATTGCTAACGAATCAACAAAATAAAACAATTTTGAAAATTGAAACAATAATTTAACTTTTTTATATTTATAAAATAACAATTGATATTTGATTCTTGTTTCAAATAATTAAAAAAAAATAATAATAACTTTCTTTACATCGTAAATCAAAGTCATAAAAGAAGTTAATCTTTTGTGACAATATTACAATGTGACTTGACATAAACTCATAATCAATAAAGATATTTAAACCATAACTCCTAGATCTTCCATTTTAGTCGATGTTAATTGCGAGACGATAACGGCCGATCCGCTTTTCACTATCTACTTCGCTTTTAAAACTAGTCTTCGACGCCATTGTTGCACTGGAGTCATAGAGATCGCGATACTTCTTTTCACGTCAAAACAATAGGGGCTAGTATGCATTAAAACACCCAACTCCTGCCCATCACATTCAGAAAAGCAGAAATCGAATTTTGCATTCATGAATCGAGGGTATCCTAGGTACAAAACTAAGCAATGCGAAGGAATGCGTCGTTGGTAATAATTCAAACTATTTTTTTTTTTTTTGGCAGTCTCAGAAGGAAAAAAAAAAAGATTTTTCAGACTTATTGACCCTTGCCACTTATGGAAAACGTGCTTTTTGGTAGTGAACACATACTGTTGTAAACAAATTAAAATTATTTCTGTAAAATTTGATTTTTGCTCTTCTGTACTGCCGGCGGGCCAGAGAAAAAGTTATCGCGGGCCGCCTAGTGGCTGACGCTGATCTAAAGCCTTACATCAAAAAGATATACCAGAAATTCAGTTTTAGAAGTACGAGTGAACTTCAAAAGATGACTATCTAAGAACAAGAGTGAAGATATTTTTAACGAAAGGTCGTATTACTAGATTGTAAGATTGGTAGGAATACTTGTCAACTCTGCGATGAAAGTTGACAGTATCACCACTGATAATGGGTCTAGATTGCA
Source organism: Linyphia triangularis (assembly GCA_963978545.1). Taxonomy (NCBI): domain Eukaryota; kingdom Metazoa; phylum Arthropoda; class Arachnida; order Araneae; family Linyphiidae; genus Linyphia; species Linyphia triangularis. The sequence continues at coordinate 53,240,647 of OZ021728.1, forward strand.
ACGATAACACTTCACCGCTCATTTATGATGATTTATTATTAAACGTAATGAAAGTTAGCAGAAGACTTTTACTTGAATTAATTATTCTTTTGAGTCTTTTAGAGTATCAGGTTTTTTTTTATTCGGAAATACGCTACAATGTACAATTAATACTAGAACATGCTGATAAAAAGTGTATGTGTTGATATCAGAAATATTTCTACACAGACTGGGATAAAGAGTTAGTATTTCAAAACCAGTCGAAAATAAAACTAAAGTTCATGAGAAAATTATTGATAATTTTTGATTTTCTAAAAATTCGATTTAAAAAAAAAAAAAGTGTTATTATCATAAATTTCGGCAGACTTCAAATAAATAGTATTGTGTCCATTGAAGAATTTGGAAGGCACTACAAATATTTTAATACAATTATAGTTCAGGGGTGATGTTTTAAATGGAAATAGCTGACATATGTATGGTTCTAGAATTTTATTAGCCAACCAAACGGTATAGTGGTTAGCGTGCTAGCTTCTAAACCGTGAGGTTGCGGGTTGGAGTCGCGTGTCAGGCATGGGTGTTTGTAAATGTATGTTGGCTTGTCTAATGACGAATGTTTCGGCACATTATAGCCCTCGTGTTGCTGACGGCGCCAGATAATCTGAAAACAACCAACCAACTAGAATTTTATTAAGCTGGTAATAACAATCGAACAATTATAAAAGAACACTTCTCTCACAAAATTTAGCCTTTTTTTACTTTATAATCTTTTCCTCACTGAAAAGTAAAACAGTTGAAGGCAGGTGCGTTGTTTTCCATTTATATAAGATTTATTTTACTTCGAAATCCCCATCGTGACCTATGTTTGCTTTCCGGCCCCAACAATATTGATTGAAATTTCAGTTGAGCTTCCCCACCCCTTGACATTTTCTTATCAAGGGAACAAAGTGAGTGAAAGTGCAATGGTGACTGCCAGTCAAAAGTCAAGTAGTTGTTTTAACAGCTGACAGTAGGGTGCGGTATTGTTGAGTATTGCCGCTGGAGTTATTATAACCCACAAATAGCTACTGTGTCAAAATAGTTGGAATCTATCAATTATGTGTTACCGTAGAACACCCCCCCCCCCCTTTCCCACTTTCCCCTATCATTACGACATACAATGTGAAAATAAACTAGGAAGGGGAGGTCAAAGAGTTTAAATCGCATTTTATAAGCTAGATTTATTAAGGGGAATCAGTTCCCTTAAAATTAAAAAAAAAAAAAAAAAATGTGATTTTTATTTCATGTTGTTCTATGTTTCTTTTGTAACGCCTTTCCATTGATGCATTATTGTTGTTCCGATTCAAAATAGAAGTATGTTCTATTTTGATTTAAAAAAGCAAACTATCAATTATTAGTTACAGAAGAGTACTACCTCTAACTTTAATTTTCTTTAAACGTGATACCTGAAACTTCAATGTACCTTTTCGAATTAACTATTAGAGATATACCATTAATTTTTTTTCGAAATTGTAGTACAAAACCTAGAGATTAAATTGAAATTAAAAATTTCCTTTTATTTTCATAATTTTTTTTTTTTTTTAAATAACAAATCTTTAAGGAAAAATTTTCTCAAAAAAAAGGAAAATTGGTTAAAATTTAATAAAAAAAGTTATGATGATATTGCAAACTTTTACTTCAATACTCTTGCATAACATCTATTTAACCTATATAAAAATTTCAAACTTATTTGGTAATAACTTTTAAAGAAAAGGTACACCAAAAAATAGGCAATTTAACAATACGGGTATAGGGGGTACAGAGTCACCTAAAGCCTTTCTTTACTTTAATGTGCACTTGTATTTGATTAAATATATACTGTACTATATAATTCTCTTACGCGTGCTCCAAAAAAGGCTGTGTTTGTTGACGGATTGGCAACACCAGCCTTTTTTTAAAAAATAGGAATCAATGTTGCACGTTTTTGCAACTTTTATTTTTTTTTACTTTCAATTACCCATATGTATACATAGGGTAATGAAAGTATAGTATTCTGTCAAAAAATGTTTGTGATTTTTTGGCGTTTCTCCACGTATTGGAACATCCTGATTTCAAAAAAGTGATCTGTCTGTGTGTACGTGGTCAGCACAACTCTTAAACAAATTGACCTACGATGTTCAAATTTGGTGTGCGGGTTGGTTAGGCACAGGGACCTACCATAAAGGTTTTCGTCAAAATCGTGCATGTGCATAAGGTAGCTGTCATTGAAAAAAATCATGTTTTTCAGTAATTGCTAAAAACGGCTCTAACGATTTTGTTCAAAATCGCTGTGATTATGTCTCTTAAGGTGTTCTACACATTCCCACTTTCGAAATACACGTAAAAATGTTTTAATGGCGTAAAAAGTTGAAGCACGAATGCTTTTAACACAAAGTTCTCTTTCCTTGAGCATATTTCACCAACGATCGTTTTTTCTTTCCTCATCAGTTTCACTTACAAGAAAGGGTAATACAAGAATTATCGAAAAGTATATCGTCAAAATCCTCATTTTGGCGTTTTTTTTTTTTTTTTTTTTTTTTTTTTTTTTTTTTTTTAAATATAAGACCCCACACAAGAATTATTGCAAAAAATATCGCCAAACTGGCAATTTTTGCTAAATGAATCATAAAAATACAAAACGGTAAATGACACAAATCCACGTCAGTATTATAATGTAATTGAAAGTTGTGCGATCTTCCACACCCCTAGTTTAGTAATTCTCGAATCCATCTTTTTAAGTCGTCGAATGTTTGGTTACAAAAACTTTCAGATTGCCATCTCGATGTCTTACCGAATTGTCAGTCGGAACTTATTCTTTCTATTCTCAAAATCGTAATTTTCATTTTTGGAATTTAATTTCAAAATAGTTTGAAGACATTATTTTTTTATACTTCCAGGATAAAAAAAAGTTATGTAACTTTGAAAAGAGGTAACCTTCTAAAATATTTTAGAACAAAAAAATAGAAACCATTTTAGTCCGCGAGGCGATTGCAAGTTTAGGTACTACATCGAACATCATTCTAATTTTTTTTATCGAATGTGAAGAACATTGAGTTGATTACGAATCCACTGGTCTGCCGTGACAAAAATGGCCAAAACTGGTCAAAAATCGACTTTGAATGAGTTGAACTAAAATCCGATTGACAAATATGTCACTTGCTAAAAAGTTGAAAACTTTTTCATCTGGTAATCCACCGCACTTTGATTTTCAATAAGAAAAATCCCAAACGATTTCTGATCTCTGGCTCGTAAAACTTGCATCTTTTAAAAGTAAGCCAAATTGGCGACATCAATTACGTAATATTTACTACCAACTTGATTCATTTGTGAAAGATGCAAGTAAGCCATCGAATCGTCTGCAACCTTGTAATTGAAAATCAAAGAGCGATAGGTTGCCAAATACAAAAGAATGCTCATTATTTGGCAAGTTATGGCGTATTCGGCAATCGAATTTCGTTCAACTTATTCAACGTCGATTTATGGCCAGTTTTACTCCGGCAGACCAGTGGATACGTAATCTACTCACTTTTCTCCACTTTCTATAAAACATTCAGAAAGATGTTTGATGAGGTTCCTAAACTAGCAGTCGCCTCTCAGTCTATGTGAAATAACTTCTATTTATGTTTATAATATTTGAAATTATATATATCATATTTCGTTTTTAAGTAAGACACCTACTTGAAATTTGAGAATGTAATATAACTTTTGAGACAATTTTACTTCAGTTCAAACTAGTTGGTGACGTTTTCATTTTCGAACGAAACCTTTTTTTTAGTATGGACGGAGGATAGGAGAGGAGGCTGAAAACAATATTATTTAGCCAAGACCATCGACTCTCTCTTGCAAGTTAAGTTCTATTGTTAAAGCGGTTAACAGAGTAAACCAGATGAAAATAAGAGCACACCTTCAAAAAGGTTATGTGTGACCGTGCGATTAAGAATTAGAACACTAATTACGACGATCTATGTTTAGAAAGAATAACAAGGGTAAAAGGATATTAAAACCTTTTATTCCTCTTTCGTGTCGCAATGAGCGAGCGAAAAATGATATTCTTCATGAAAAGATAAGGATGGTTGTCATGGAGACGCAACTAACGATGTCCTGTTTATAGTCTTCGCATCAGAGAATAAACGTGTCCCTATTCATTTCCTGAGCCATAAAACTTTACATTGCGGAAAGCACTCATAGAAGCGCGCATTTTAGTTTAGGTAGAGAAATGTCTTTTAGTTCATGAATTCTTCTAACTAGTAGGCCCTTTGGCAGCCTACGTTTTTCAGGTTGCTTAAGTGGGAATTTAGAAGTGCATATTTATAAGTTCATCAGAGTTATATATTATATTCTAGTTCTGAGAGATATAAGATTTCTTAGGTTCATTAACATGCTCAAATTACGATTTTCTCTTTTCTACAGGGCTGCCAACTACTGTATACTATCAGTGTTAGATATTGTAATCCTAGCATTGAATTGCATGGTCCTATTTTATATTATTATATCCTAATACTATGCTTACATTGCGTCAGCTTTATTTTAATATTATTTTATTATATGCTTTATTATATGCTTTATTGTGATTAGTTCTGCCACGAGTTCTCTTTCACGTCCTTTAAAAGGTTATAAATATATGTAATATGTAAGATATTTTTGTTCGTGAGTTGTAGAGTTTTACAATTCAAATACACTTTTGCGATCCAGGCTTGATGTCTTTACTTTGTATATTTTATTTCAATCACAACTTCCCCAAATACTTGGATTATTTCTGATTTTTAAATCCTTTATATTAACTTCGATTTTGTGGGTTTGTCGATGGTGGGCTAATCTGCGGATGCCTAATTAACCTCCTTGCCTCCATCCAATTGGGCTGAAACTTGGCAGATAGATTCGATGTCGTTGACAATGCATTCTATCAAATTTTGGGTCTGTCACTAAAAGATCGTTTTAACGCAATACTAATAAACCAACTTGACGTCATCCAGTCGCGCTAAAATAGTATTTAACCGACCATTGAAGAAACTCTTTTCTATGGCCTAAAATTGTTTCAATAAATAATAAAACTGTTTTAATCAGAATAAATAAAAGATATTATGATGTGAGTGATAAATTCACGTTCATTTTTAATAAATAAATTTTGAAACGTAGTTTGCCGCACATTTTGCTGATATAAATGTTTTTGATATTTAAAATTAGATGCAAACACCAAGCACACGCTCTTTACAGAATCGGCGCTATGTTAATGAATTTAAAAATTGGCGATGCATATAAAGGATTTATATTAAAAACTTTGTTTTTATGGGTTATATTATTTTAATTTCTATTTTCAAATGAATAACACAATGCGCAATTGTAAATAAGCAATTAGTCAGAAGGTGAAATCTTTGACATTTAAATTGTTTATTAAATTTGGTTTTGTTTAGTAAGGAAAAAAAAGTAGTGTCACACAAAAATAACCTTATTTAAATGATATTTAAAAATATTGTACTCAAGGGACCACTGGAAAAATGAATTTTATAAATGGAATTTTTTTTAATCACTTTTAAAGAGGTTAGAATTCATTTCAATGAAATATAGGTAACTATATATAGGTTTATACATATTAATGGAAATACAGGTAACTACAAAAAAAGTTAAATTTCGAATAATTAAATACTGATGTAAAAGTTTTCAAATAGAACTCTGGTGTAATTTAATCCACTTAAAAAAAGCCGTTTTCGTAGCTTCACCTTTAAAAAAAAAAAAAAAAAAAAAAATTGCTGGAACAATGACTAATTTTTCAAAACAAAGGAAAAGTATAGAGAAAAGACAAACGCAAAGGGAAATCAGATCACGCAACTTTTTCCAAAATAATCGTCGGACTGTGTCATTGTGTCAATTTATATTCCATTACAAGACATTAGAAGGCGGGTAAAAAAAATCATAAAAACTCTTAAAATTCCAATCTTCAATCCGCTTTCCACTACCGCCAGAGGAGAACATTGAAGCAACTTCCGTTCCATTCAAAACGATTGTTTTTCCAAGATGTGTTCCATTTTTTTTTTTTTTTTTTTTTTTTTTCAGTTCATTTATAGAGATAAGGAGTCTTCCAAAAAACCTCACGTGAGGCCAAGCTTTCTCCGCTCTGTTATTTTTACCAGACTGCATGTCTACAACAACCTTTTTTTCTTTTTTCTTTTTCTTATCCGTTCTTTTTACGTACGAGAGCAATCAAAAATAAAATACAAACTATCACTGAAAACAAATTATCAGCATCTTCATTCTTTTTTTTTTATATATATAATTCCATTTATTGCTTTCTTTTCTTTTGGGGTTAATGCTACAAGCGCGTGTTATAAATTACAGGCATTTGTTTTAGATCACTAGCGAAACGGGGGATTTTTTTTTTTTTTCGTTCTTACTTTTTAGATAATTGGATGGATGTCACTCGCCCGAATTTTATTTCTTTGCAATTATGGCGGAGGGAAAAAAAAAAAACCGTTTTATTATCTCGACGTTCTTCCGGTCTTTCTTTCCACGTATAAATCTTGAGCGAGGGGAGTTTTCTTCCATTTATCTCACTTACAAGGAACATTTTCATTTACAGGACTGCTATGAAGTGGTGGGTCGTTTAAAAAGACTCCCGTTGAGTGAGCTCGTAAGGGAATGTTGCAAGTGTTAAAGGCATTTTATTATCTTGTGTGAACTGTTTTTAAAATCCAGATTGTTTGTTAGTAACGTTTCAGATATCTGATGCAGGTTTTGAGAGTAACAATGTAAACTGCTCAAGCACAACAGAAATACTTGTAGCTGTTGTTTCGGATAACTGTAATTTCAAATTTATTTAATGTGGCAATATAATCCTAATTTGTCGAGTCTCAATTCACCTGCCAAAAAATGTGAATATCTAACCTACAATGACTTTGAGAAAGTTTAAAAAAAAAAAAAAAACTGATTTGTTTTTAACAATACAGATAAAGAAAGCGTCGACAAAGTATTTACTTTTTAGTCTGTCTGGATGAAAAAAAAAAGTAATTTTATTGCTAAAACAAACTAAAACACTAGAAAATACGGAAAAAATTATTTAAAAAAATCCTTCAGAAATTTATATTAGGTTTTTTGTAATTAATATTTATTTTTGAAAATAATACAGTTTTTAGAATTCTTTGATGAATATTTCAATCGTATTACATGTACAGTACCCCCCAAAAAAAACAGAACGATGGCTATATCTTTTGTTCTAATTGTTGAAATAACAAACAAAAGGTACCGTTGTAAATCGTGAAAGGTTTTTAATAATTGTATGTAGTTTTTTTTATCATGAGGGGTCATCTACATATTAAAACAGAACCAAACTTTAAAAAGTTCAATAGCAACCTCATAATATTATTCCATATTTGGATTCAGCATTAAAAAAGAATGCGAAATACAAAAATTCGTAATTTTCTAATGAATGGTTTGTAATTTAAATGATAAAAAGAAAATGATAAATTAATGTTAAATAAAAAAGTTGGCTTTTTGGCCATAAATACTTAAATAATTAATATATTTCAGTAATTTTTTTTTTTTTTCAAAAGGTAGTTTGTAAATGGCCAAACATAAATAGCAATCAGCTTTTGAATCAATTTCTTTTTTAATAATTAATTATTAATTAATAAAGCAATACATTTTTTTTTAATAGAAACATATATTTTTTTTTGTTGCTTTCATTAGATTTACCATGGTCTAAAACCCCCCCATAATTTTTTTCTTTTCATTTTGACTATTAGTTCTCGATTTTTTAGAGAAAATGTAGAAAACGCTCACTTTAAGGGACCGTATAGTAGACGACTTTTGAAAACTATCAAAGATTAATTCAAGGTAAACTAGAGGTGTGGAAAATCGCATAAAATTCAATTATCGTATAACCAATAGTTTAAAAACTAAGAAACTCGCTTTAATAGGAAAGTGAACTAAAAAGTAGAAGATAATTTTAAATAAGTTTGAAATAAGAATAGAGTGATTAACAAGAAATATTTATTTTATCGTAAAAAAGCGTGGGGTGCTTGATGTCAAATTTTGTAAATATTTAATGACAGATATTGGTAAAAGTAGAGCCATTATGAAAATATCTTAAAAAGCACCCCACGCTTTTTTACGATAAAATAAATATTTCTTGTTAATCACTCTATTCTTATTTCAAACTTATTTAATATCTTCTACTTTTTAGTTTGATTTTCTATTAAAGCGTGTTTTTTAGTTTTTTAAATTATTAATTATTTTTTCTGTAAACTATCAATTTTTTTTTTTTTTTTAATTTGCTTTCTTAAATTCCATTTATTTAAAACAACATTTTTTAAGCAATTTCAATAAGTTATCCATTAAAAATTTTACTGAATCATGTGACTTTTTCATTTTATAAATAATTTCAACGATCTAGTTACATTTGTGTTTATAGTGAAATATTTCTGTAAAATATTCATACTTTGCTAAATACTGTTTACTAATGCCTACATTTAATATTTATTAATTTTCTAATTATCAGTAGTATTCGTTATATTTCTGCTTTTACAGTTTTCGATATTTTATTTATTTCGTGTGAAGAATGCACATCTTTAATGCTGTAAATAAATTATGCTACTTTTGCGTTTACTTGCTATTTTTGTATTAATCTTAAACATGGCACTATAAATCCAAGTACTTTCTATGCAATTTTAGACTAATACTTGTATTTTTTTAATCTTCGTGAAACGCGCCACATTAACCGTTCGATTTCTCCCGCTGTGAAGAACCTTAAAAATACCTTTCGTTTTATGGAAATTCTCCCTGAAGATCGGTCAAAAAATGGTCGAAATATTTTCGCTCATAAGTGACGTGTTTTTCAACATAATGCATTGAAATTTGGTATACAGGGTAAATGATGTATTCTGAATCGAATGAAATGATAAAAAATAAGGGTTCGTATTGAAATTTTCGAAGATAGCGTTACTTTTACTTAGTAAACGGTCCCTCAAGAAAAAAAAATTGAATCAGATATATAGAAAATCGTAAGCAAAACATTTTAGAGCAAACCGTAAGATTCTACGATAATTAGAACCGAAGATATAGCCATCGTTCTGTTTTTTTTTTTTTTTTTGGGGGGGGGGTACTGTACCATGCTAAAAATATTAGTAATGGTCACCATATAATTTATTTTGCATTGTTATTTAGTATTCACTCAGTAGTTTCCTGTAAGTCAGAAAACCATTACTGGCACAAAAATGTTGTAATATCAAGAGATTTCTACTATGGGGGCTAAACAATGTTACTTAGACACATATACTTTTGGTACGTATGCAGAACCTAAAGGAATCTATCGCAAATATTTAAATGATTCTGGATAACTTTACACATAAATTATTTATTCGAAAAAAGTTTTAAAATCATTGATAATGCATCACTTTTATTTATATCCCCTCAAAAGGATATTTTTGCTTATTGGGCATACACAATATAATTAATTCGATTAAAAAAAAAAAAAAAAAAAAAAAAAAACACGTTCTGAACTCCCATCTGCTAAATGACTTGGATTCCTTTATCAAATTCTGTAATTACGCAAATGTTGAATACTTTCAACTTAATTACTTTAAAAAAAAAAATTTAGCTTCGAATCCAAAAGAGTTTAATCTCTACTCCAACACCCATTCCAAGCAATAAAACAGAAGCTCAAGAAGGGGGCGTATATTTACCCTTCAATCCCCACTAGAAGTAGTAAAAAAAAAATCGGCACGCAGTTGAGTACACCCTCGCACCCCATCCATCATTCTTCCCCTTTCCGAACAAAGTTTCAATCCGTACAAAGAACAAGGGACTGAGATTGGAACACCCCCTACTCGACGATGATGACTCAAATGAAATGGCAAAATCGATATGCAGAGACAAGGGACCCTTTAATGGAAACGTCACTGCTATTGCTTCTGCTGATGCTTCGGAGATGAAGGGGGAGGGGGAATGCAGAAATGGCTTCTGAATAGGCTGTGAAGAAGGGCAGTGAAAATAACTGGTGGCTAATGATAATCGAATGCGTTGTTTGTGAAATTGTCTCTTTGTCTGTATTTGTGTCTTTTGGAATATTTTTTTAGGTTTGTTGATCATTTCAACGGGTATTTATCTTATTAACATGTGCCATTATCGTAATGAAATATACTTTTTAAGCGAATATTATTTTAAACTAGTAAAAATAAACTTTCTTCAACAAATTCCAACAAAAACATTTAGGTAACTGCTTTTTTTTTCTGAACTTGTGGGTGGAAAGAACTATCTTTGTTAGATTTCAATTGCACTTAATAGATATTCAAACAGATTAATTTAAATGATTCTTCAGTTCAAACAAAAGAAGGCAGTACCTCAAAATTATTATTTCGAAATAAGGTTAGTTTTATTTAATAGAGAGTCATGGAGTACACATAGTTTTCGCAATAGAAATAGGATGGCAAGTATTAAGGGGGGATCGCATGACTTCCTACCTTCGCAGGTACCGTAAATAATGAAACAGGAATAATAAAAAGGTAAATTAATAAGGAAGAACATTGGAAACACTGCCTTCTTGCATCGGACTGATTAGTTTGAAGAAGAAAAAAATGCAATATACAATAAAGTAACAATCTGCTTTATACTAGGTAATATAGTGAAAAGGTAGGTTAAATAGGTTATAGGTAATCGGTAATATTTTAAAAAATAACTAAGAGGCAAAAAATAATGACGATAAAATTACAAAGATTGCACTGTTGATCAAATCAGTAGGATCACTGTTATTCTTACAGAAAACTGAAATATGCATTGCGATTGGCTAATGAAATTTAAAAATCGAAATTTTATTTTATAGTTGCACTGTGATTATTCACAAGTATGGGCCAAGTGTTATTATACAATGGCAATCTAAAACCTTTGCATAATGTATGCGGCATAACCGCCTTCAAGAAGAACTCGCCGTGGACAAGTGTGCTGGAAACAGTCCATTGAGCTGTGTTATCTCGTGATGAACATTTGAGTTGTCGCGAGAATTTTAAAAAGTGATCGTTCTATAAAATTCCTAAGTTTCGGCTCAACGATAGTTTGGTTATGCAACAATCTTCAATAATGTTAGCTGTAAATCTTGAGTTATTATGATTGTATACTTGTAATTGTTATTTATTGAAGTTAAGTTTAAAAGATACGTCTAAAGCGATTTTTTCACAGAAAAAGTCATTAAGCGGCAGCTAAAGCCTCACAGGTCAAGACAGCTAGGAAATCCAGCAAAACTTCCATGTCCAGTGCAGATTCTGCATCAAGAGTTGTTTATATAAAACCACGCCAAATTATTACAATCATAGGCAGTTCACTTATTATTAAAGAGTAGCCGCGACTGCCATTTGTTAGCGAAAAATACCTTGCATTGAATCTGTACCGGACTTGGTATTTTAACTGGGAATCCTTTTAACATCTTGGAAGTGAAAAATAATTTCACTATCCACGCTTCCCCTTCATGTCCATAGACTAGGCATTTTTACACTCACTTCCAAAAGTTAAGTGCGGAGAGGAAATTTTTAATTTCTGTAATTCCAATCTTAAGGGAGGTTCTGTGACGGCTGTAGGTATCGAGATGAAGTCTTAGACCACATTGTGAAACTGTACGCTCCAGCAGTTGGTCCTTCTTTCGTTTTAATGGACGATAGTAAGAGTCCTCATAGAGCTGTCATCTTTGACGACTCTCTGGAGAGTAAGGGGATTGCGCGTATGGGAGTGGCCGGCTTACTCACCGGACCTTAATCCAATTAAAAATCTTTGGATGCTATCGGCCGTGCTGTATGTAGATGTTTTCCACTTCCAGCCACTCTCAGAGGTTTAGTAACTGCCCTGAAGGAGTAATGGCGATTATTGGACTCAGCGGTGGTGGATCACCTCGTAACAAGCATGATCACACGCTGTACACTTTATATGCAGGTGAGGGGTGCTCAAATACCCTATTAATGTCGGTTTCTGTTGTTTGCTTTGAATTTAAACATCATTTCGTTAATGACGTAAATATGGCATCGTCTCATAATTTATGAAAATTCAATATATTTTTTTTATCTCTGTTTGCAATTGTTTGTTTTGTTTCATGAATAAACATAGAGCTACTTACTTGCAGCATTTTGTGTCAATCAAAGCAGTACTTGTCCATTTTTTCGCATTCTATACTTAACTTTTGGAAGTGAGTGTAGATTCGGTCAAGTGATGCGATAGACGCATGAGTTAACACCGCAGTCTTTGTATCATCACCACGCCAAGATCAAAATGACTATTTTTTATTTACTTTTAGAAGTAGTTAAAATAGTTTATATAAGGAACGTGCTGCTTGATTGGCGTTATATGCTGGATGACGATCTTGAGAACGAGTAAATAGTAGATGATCCAGAACTGTCCAAAAACGCTGTAAAGAGCTAGGGTCAAATCAACAGGAAAGACAAAAGTCTGGAATCACAAAGAAAATGCTTCATTGTGTCTTGGATTCAGCAGATCGGAATTTCAGCAACAAACTTCTAGGGACCACGAAATTACTCTTGGCATACACCGCTGAACTACAAACATCGCAGTTTGGACCAATTACACACTTGGAGAACTGATGCGGAATGTCAGTGCGCTTGACCGTGTCTAAAAGAAGGGCATCGAATGAGATCAAATTATCCCATTACACAGCTGACTGAATTACGGAGGACAACTTCTTTAAATAAATTAAAGACACTGACCTAGGTTAGGAATTCAATCATGCTTTCTCTTGTAAATCGTACTTAAAAATACAAAAAAAAATGACACAAATTATCTTCTCCTTGGCTACAAATTGAGTTAATGTACATTTCGAATAAAATTATTCTTAATATAAGATGGTCCTGAAAGGTAATTGTGTCACGAACTCATTTTGAAAATTTAAAACAAAGGATTTGTTAATATAACACGTTGTTAAATATTAGGAATCAATTACGAAAAACTGAAGACATATGTCATAACGTGTTATAAATGTTTAACAACTTCGATGAAGGAAATATATCCCAAAGCGTATTTCAAGATAATACAGGTCAAATATGATCGTATCAATCTTAAAGGACACTATATAAGTCTTAAACTGTTTGAACAAAATATAGGTTTACGTGAACGTAAAAATCTTGAGCATCCGGTAGTTTGTCTTCTCGCTGGACTATTTCCAATCCTTAAATACACTCACACAAAATGAAGAAACCAAGATTCCAAAAATTCTCTTTCATCTAGGTTGAAACGTACAGGTACTTTCCCCAAGTGAGACTTTAACATGCTAAAGATCGAAGGAAGGTATTCAATTGTAACATAAATAACTATTAGATACGTACCTTGTTATTTAAGAGTGGGCTACGTCATTATTTGTTTCTTAAAAATTCACAATTGCATACCAAATACTTTAAAATGCTTTTGTTCACAATGTGATGTGATAAATATTTTTATACAGAGGTATATTTCATTTTTTAAGTTGTAAACAACATATTTAATTATAGTTTCTGGTTTAAGAACTTTGCAGGCGTAGTTTTACGACTAGCTTTCAATCGACATTTCTAAAAAACAAAATTGGAGTTTTTTGATTACCGCCTTTGGTACTCTTCCGTTAGCTGGGTACCAGATAAAAACCGCCAAATTGCAGTTATAAATCATCCTAACTAATAACCTTCAAATCATTTATAATTTCCATAACATACCGTTAAAGGGTTGCTATAACAAAAACTGTAAACATTTAGGCTAAGCGATACATTTACATGTCATTCAAACGTGTAAACCTTAAGGCTTGGCGACAACTGGTATCCGGCAATCAGAAGAGTACCTTGCATTTAAAATAACTTCCTAATGGCACTTAACTTATAAAACGTCATAAAAAAATTACTAAAATTGTAAAAAGTTAGAGCTGTAGTTAAATAAAACTTTGAGCATCAGTATCTCATAAAGATTGAAACTGTGAATTAGAAGCTCGATTTTCTGAATTATGGAGCAAAGTTCAGTGTTAAACAACAAACCTCCTAAGAAATAAGTCATGTATACAATAACAGAACAGAATACGAAATTATGCTGCAATCTTGAAACTGATTCTCGATGCGACGCTCTTTGTTGACGACGGCAGAATAATTGCAGTTAAGCGCGTGTCAAGGGGAGTGCTGTTTCATGATTCTATTTGTTTCTGGGCACATGGACAGAATATTGAACAAGTAAAGCATTGCGGTTAAAGAGCGGAAGACAACGGACGATTATGAAAGATCTATTCACTATGCGTAACGACTGGAAATATGCTGGCATGAGCAGGTAATTAATGTTAACAGAAAAGTAACCTTGTTTATTCCCGTTTTCGTAAATTCTCGGTGTAAAGTGAAGTGGATTTAAGCAGATGAACGTTTGACTTTGTGTTTTCATGGAGCGTGTAACATCGGCGCAATGTTTGCAATGAACCATTTTTATTAATGTATGACAGGGCAAAGTGGTCAGTAAAGGATAGAAAGAATTAAAAAAAAAGTTTTTTAATACAAATTATTAAAGTTTGATTTTTTTTTTTAATTTACTCATTACTTTAACGCAAAATATAAATGAAAAGTTATGTTGGTTTTATTGTTTCGAAAAATAAATCCTAAATGTACTATAACGCGTAAACATTATAATATTTTGATAAATAATAAGAAATTATCAATACTAAGGTGTTGCCTTTGTATTTTTATTAAATTAAAGTACATAGTTAATAAAAAGTTTAAAAAAAAAAAATGTATAAAAGTAGGTAGCAGTATGTCGTAGCATAATTATTAATATAATTATTTAGAGCACATTTACTTAAAGCACAGTTTTCAATGATGTTAACTATAGAATGTCTTTCAAATAAGTAATCCATTTCATATATTTTAACTTCTAAGAAAACCTTTCAAAATTCAATTTAGAGACTACAACTCATTTTACAATATTCTAAAAACCAATATTAGGTCATAATAATAAGTTAGAATCCGACTCCCCGGCCAAAAATAAATTCAGATGGACAATTTATTCAACTGCGCAGAGTTTTGCCAAAACTAATCAGTCAAATATCTAAGAGGAGGTTCACAAAATAACTCCGCAGAGTTTTAATAAATGAGACTTCAACAAAGGCCTACCATACATATCTCCGTCTCTCCGCAGTTCCAAGTAAGGGGAGGGCACGTTGCCATAGAAACCGAGGGGAACTCTTTCATCAAGATGTCACATTCAATTGGAGAAGCAATAAATTTGTCTGCGGGGGTGTTTGAATTTTAACTCTCTAAAATTAAGCTCGGGGGGTGGTAAGACGAGTGGTTTGAGCTCCTCGAATTGGAAATTTTCCCTCCACAAACCATCCTCAAATTACACTGTTGCCACTTCAGTGGCAAACGACTAAATTAGAGTTTGCCAGAAGGCAATTTAATGAGGGAGGAATGGAGAGAAAAAAGTAAAGTGGGTAAATTGGACCGTGAGGGAGATTTTGCAGACTTGGTCACGGAAGCAAGCCTCCACAAAGAGCGGTTTTCTTTGAAGCCGGTGTTCAGACAGGATAAGTAGATGCAGCAAAAGCTAAAAGTATCACTGTAAATTAATGACTTAATTTTCCAGTTATTTTGCTCACAGTAAGTTACTATTTTAAATACAAATCATTAGCACAAAACCAGTAATATTCAGCGTCACATTAATAAATATGTATTAATTTCTTAAAACCTGAAACAATTTTTGAAAATTCACAACCTTGTAATTATCTAAATATTAGGTATCATTTTGTCATGGATTAATTTTTAAAGTAATTTATCTAATTTTTGTTTTAAAGCGATTTAAACTAATAATATTTTTTTATTACATTTTGCGTTCGTATTGAAGTTGTACTGTTGGTATTTGAAATCAATCAATGTTAAGATGTTCAATATTTTCTGGTTCATATCTTAGATTATATTTTGTTTTATATTAATGAAATTTAAAAACTTGGTACAAAATAATATTTGCGATTCACTTAGTAAACAGATTCTACATCTACACTATAGGCACAGACGTATTAATTGTTGTTGATATATGTTTGAATATGTTAAAAAAGAACCTACAAAATTCTTTTAATCCTACCAACTAATAATTTTAAAAGGATTGTTTATACTTAATTTACGTTACCACTTGTAGCTTTCATTCTGTCAGTAAGCAATAATTTAATTCTGTTAACATTTCTCACAATTTTATCAACAAAAAACCTTCATCAGAATGAATACATAACTCATTAAGACAAGCACTTATTTTGACTGCATCAACTTGCAACAAAAATTGACGGAAAGTTTTAATCCTGCCACAGTTACCTTAACTCTATGCTAATCCATTGACCATAAATAGGAACATCAAAACACAATGTCATTAATACCCATGCCCGCACTTGTTATAAAGCAAACAAAAACGATATTTCATGATCATTAGCCAACAATAATTTGGGTCACTGTTTCAATATTCACTCATATAATAACGAAAACTTTTAAAACATCATTCCCAGAGGAATACGGGCAGAATCCAAAATAGAAGATGATCTTTCTCTTGATCAGGTACACGCCCAAGAACTGGTACGTGTTCCACTTCCTTCGTCAGGATGGAGAAGCGTATAAAACGGATCTGTTCATGTCGCCGAAGTAGATCGCTATCGATTAACCAAAACTCAATTAGCCCCGAGGTGTACTCACCTGAGAATCTTTTATCTCTTACTTTTCTTGAAGAAGATTTCTCGATTTGTGGCATGGAAGGCAAAATGCAAATCTTAATTATTCAAAGTGGATCTCATTGGAAGGGGAGGGGCTGCTGGTGAATGGTGAGTGGGTGAAGTTTGCTCTCGAAGGAAAATAGGTCCTTAAGACTTGCTGAGTGAAATATAAAGTGATTGTTGAAAAATGCTGATGACCGAAATTTAGATGGTTACCTGATAAAGTGTTCGTGGTATTTAGTGGCGGACAACTATTTAAAATAAATTTATTTTTAATAAATTTCCTTTAAACGGGTCGCCAATAAAAGTATACGTTTTAAATATATTATTGAACATAAAAATAAATTATTAAGTGTTAATCTTTACACGCATATTTTTAAATAATATAATTAGATTTTAAAAGTTATAATTATGCGTGGAAATACTTTAGAAATGTGTTAAGGCAGGGATTAAGCAATGGGTGCTTTTTCTTTTTAGCAAAATGTTGAAGAGCTTTCTTAAATGCTAAAAATAGAAAGTGTGGTTTACCTCTTTTGCTAAAACATTGTCACAAAATTTAAAAAATCATCTTTTTTTGTAATCCTGAGATTGATCTAAAAGAACTAACGAATTGAAGAGAGAAGCATATTTTTTCAGTTGATATTTATTATAAAATAACTTTATATTCAAAGTTAATACTGATTTTATAATGAGCAGTTTATTAATTGTTTTAAATTAAACATCAAGAACTCCTAATTATTTTAGCATTTTGCTAAAAAAAAAAAAAAAAAGTGTGATTTTAGCTTTTTTTTCTTAAGAAATTTTCTACCCCAACTTAAACACTGTTTGAAGAGATAGTCAACCAAACAAATAAAACAAGGTATGAAATAAAAAAAAAAATTAATAATAATCAATCTTAATACTTGGCAGTACTTTCCAAATGGATTTAAAAAGTATTGCTCAGTTTAATAACAACCCCAGTCGAAACTTTAGGAAATCTGGCAACATTTCTCAACAATCAAACTGCAGAAATATTTTAATGAGAAAACTTAAAGATCCGTTCTTGCTTCTCTTGCCTTTCATTTCTCATGTTTAGTATTTAAGTATGTGTCTTAAATACTGTTTGGTCCGATTGCTATATTTTCATGTCGTACATATGATCTCATCCATTTTAAAGATGGAAACCACCTCATGACATCATTTATACCCCGCGGGGGAAAGAAATCGGGAAAGTGCCACTTAATTACGTCACTCCATTTTCACACGAATGACTGCAAATCCAAAAATAGAACTCAAACAATGAATAATATAATATGGAGAGGAAGAGGGCCCACTCATAGTAGTAAGCATAAAAATGGTCAAAAATAATTTTTAGTTAAATTTAATTTTAAAAACTCTCTCTCTCTCTCTCTTTGAATATTTCATGTTCCAATTTACGTTTTGAATGTTAATTCTCAATAAAATTATATTTTTGCTAAATTAATACATAAAAGAATATTGTCCTATATTTATCAAAAGTAGGCTTAAAAGTTTTCTTTAAGACATATGGCGAAATTGAATAATGAGTGCTTAGCAATTCACCTTGTAAAAATATATTTTAAAGCAGGACTTATATTTTCAATTAATAGCTAAAATGTTCTTTAATGAAAAGCAGTGTGTAGGTGTTAGTAATATAGAGTTACACCAAAAAAAAAAAAAAAAAATGCATCTGGCTCATTTGCAAAAGTATCCCGTAATTTCATCTGCTGGATATGTGGGTCATTCTTCCGAAACAGGAAAAATACATGTCAGAGCATTATACCGCTTTAAAAACAAGTACGAAAATCATTAATAACCTTTTCACAACTTTATCCATGTTCCAGGCTAATCATCTCATCAATAATATATTGAATTTTTCTTATATAAATGTAATTAAAAATATATCAAACGTCCAAAAATCATTATCTTGGCTTGTCATTAGAGCAATCTATGCTGTTATAAATGTTAAATAAATTAATAATAAAACTAATTTTCCAACAACTATTAATTTAGTACATTTATGATAAAATGTTTCATACAATGGAAAATCATTTAAAATAATTTCATTATTTTTCATAATTAGAAAATTACGAAACGTTTGTCACTAAAAAAAGCATCATTGTCTTGGCATATTGCATAACACTCAATATTTTAACTACAGGAGGTAGTAGCGATCTATTTTTTTGTTCCAATTTATAGAACTTGTACTTCATTAATAAGCTCTATGAAAAATTATTCTGAACTGGCAACATTTTCTTTTTTGTGGAATTGTGAAGTTCATTGCTATCAGAGTTACGTTTCATTAGAATCATTTTTCTGGTATTTACAGAAAATACTTAGACTGGTAGAAAATTGTTTATATTACATAATTATGTATATAGAATACATAACAAAGTTAACTTTTAAATAATATATACATTTACTTTAAGTTTTTTTAAATAGAATGTGGCAGCTTCTAATTATGTAAGTTTCATCATTGTTCTAGCAAATAAAGAATACAATAACAGCAAACCAGGATAATGATGCTTGTTATTTAATCAAAATATAATTAAAATAGATATAAGTTTAATAGTACTCCACTACAATTGTGAATAAATAGGATTTTTTTTTTTTTAATTGTTTTTTTAATTTTAATTAGCATTTTTTTAAACATCCTCATTTCTAAAATTGTCGTATTATGAGTACAGTCTTGGCTTAGAGATTTTATATTTTTTAAATATTTTTCCTACTCACAATTAAATTTTTTTTTGCACTGCTGGTATTTTTCTTGTTGTATAAACTCTAATTAATAACAAAAAATACATAACATACATTAATGGCATCCTTTTTTAAAAAATGTTTTAATACTGAAAAGTTGCCTGTTTCGGAAGAATGACTCATGTATTTTCCTGTTTCAAAATCCTTAGCATTAAAATAAAATAAAAAACAGAAGTTATCAGATATTCAATCATCTAATATTCGTCTTCGAAATATTTATTTGAAATATTTCAGAAACAATAAGGACAGTTTATCGTTCCATTTTTATTGATATCAATAACATCCGATATGAAACAATACGACATTCTTTCATTCAGCTCATTTTTAACTAGACATTCCTCCTTACTCCTTTTTGACAAATTTTGCACTCAATATGAAACAAGAAGACGAATGCTCTAATTTTCTAGTGCATTGTTAGGGGTTCATTGCGACAATACGCCGCAATAAGCCCAAGAATAACTTCCCCACTCAATCAGTGCAGTTGTGTTGTTGCGTCAAAATGTTTTGCTTTGGAACCACAATGAAGTTGCACGACATAACGATCTTGTCAGTCAGTGAGACACATGTTAGGATAGAATTCACTACCACCATTGTCGAGTCGTGGCCATGCCAGCTGCGCCAACATTGTCAAGCCTTATTGACAGACTCGTTAGGAATACAAGTGAGTGCCCCCAAAAACCGCCTGCACAGTTTCAGGTAGAAGATTTATTTTTATCGTTCTCTTGGACGGATGCGAACTGTTCTATTGCAGCGAAAGATGACACGGTACAGTGACGAAACACGGGGAACCAGTCGGAAACAGGTCTATAGTTCGGTAAACTGAAAAAGAAACACTGTTTTGAAATATTATTCTTAAATACAAAGTTTAGTAAGAGCTCAATCCGAGTGGTGTTCAGACGGCAAACTAACATTTAAAAACTAAATTGTAGAGGAGAGAAAGAGTTGTGAGAGGTGGTTATTCTGCTGTAGAGTAACAAAACTTACATCAGTTGCATGGTGGGTAATTGAGGCTAGCGGATACGTAGGACGAACTCAACATCATATAAAAAAAAAACAAAAAACGCCATACGAATCTAGAGCTTTCACAGATTCTACAGGTATATTTTTCTTGTTGAGATAGCTCTTCTTTCCTTCTCAAAACATTCAGAGAAAGATACCAAGCATGCGAAAATTAATACATGAGGAAAACTTTTTCAAACGCTTTTTTCTGACTGTCAACTTTTGTTGAGTTCGCCCTTTGTATCCACAAAGCCTCAATTGTACTATAATATGATGTGATTTAATGTTAGCTTCTTAATAGTTTTTATATTTTTAATAAATAAATGGGGTTTTATGTTCCAACATTTCTACAACAGGAAAACACTGACCCCACCTTTCTCCTTAACTGCTTGGAATCGAGTATATTTTATAGAAGTATTTCAAGGAGAGATATATGACATTTAAAGAGAAATAAGCTAAATTTAAATACAGAACAGTTAAGATCAGTTTCCCAGTTTTTGACCTTGACTTTTAAAAAAATAAGGAATTCAAATTGTTAACTTTAGAAACATACACACACAAATCCCAATACGTTTAATATTTTTTTGTGATCCACAAAATACTGGATAACGATCCACTAGTGGTAGACGTAGACGAACTAATAATTTGGGGGTTCGTTGTTATCAGATTATCTTGCGCCGTCAGCAACACGCATAATTTTGGGGGGGGGGGGGGGCATTCTCTTCTGAACACCAGAAATTTTGGCTCTTTTTCTACACGTAAACAAATTAGTATTCTATAATTATGAAGAATCAAGTAGTATATTTTTTTTATACAATAGTAGCTCGTAAAAAGTTATATTGAAGAATAATAAAATAGTTATATAAAGTAACTATTTTAACTAGGTCAAATATTCATTTATAATCCCGACACATGTGACACGTCCGTGTCCCGTGCGACGGGTGCTTAAAATAATTATTTTCAATACTTAAAATAATTATTCTATATAACTTTTCAACCATCTAGTATTGTATAAAACAAAAACATAACTACTAGATTTATAATAATTTTAGAATTCTAATTTGTTTACGAGTAGAAAAAAGATCCAAAATGTCCCGAGCGTCAGCTAGAGAATTGCCCTGGGAAACCTTCTTTATAGGTTTGAAACAGTTCATAACACTAAGACACATTTATTGAATACGACAAGGCTATCTTACTCAATACGTTTTAGCTCAAGAAACTAAACATTTCCACTTAATTACAAAGTGTATCACAGATTAGTATTTACGATAATTCTGAAACAATTCCGCCACTAATATCATTAGAATTTGCACTCCTCTGGCAGTCAAAATGGCGACAATGTGAATGAATCTTTTCGGGGGCGGAGAAGGGGACTCAAAGTTGAACCTCCTCCATTGTGTCCTGGAGCTGCCCCCGGATCGATGCCAGATTTCGAGTGGGGGGCGAACTCTCTCACTTCAAGTTATCGATTGGGGGTCGCATATGAATGAGGGGGAGGAGAAACCTCTTTCCTCACTTCAAAAGCATATGCACATGATAAAGAGGGAAAGAGATCTGCTTTAAGATTCCGAACTTTCCTCCCATTTCAAATTCAAGAAAAAGAACTTTAAGAAAGAAACACTGGATTAGAATGAATGCAGGAAATAGGGTAGTACATCCATTTTAAAGGCGTCTTTTTTTTTAGGGAGGTGAATTCAATAAGTTGTATACCAACTTCCCCTCAATGTAAAAAAGTGATGCAATTGAAAAGAAACCTGGGGCCCCAAATACAAAGATTTTTTTTCTTCTTGTAGAGTGATATCGGGGTTTGGGGAAAAGTCTCAGGTGGATAAGGTACTGAGAAGAGTACTTAAAAGGCTTGGAGGAGTGAGTAGAATAACTTGCGATGAATATTTAAGTTGGTGAATTGTTACAGGAGCAATATTTTTCTAAAAAGTAATTTCAAAACTGGATGCCATAACAACAGAACAATCAAAATCATCTGCATTTAGTAGGTTGTTTATTTTACAGTTTGTTTTTCTTTGCACAAGAACTAAACGAGAGTAATAGCGGTATCGAAATACCGCAAATAATGTTACCCAAATGTAAAGGAGGTTTCTTTTAAGATTTTTCTTTAAACGTTGATATGTTTTAAACACTACCAGAGTTTTAAAAGCAACTTCGCAAGTTGGGTTCATAGGTTAGTTCCGAATGTAACCCAACAAAGAAGTCACCAACTCTTAATTATGTCATATCTCATATTTAAGATACATTTCGATTTAAAAATGACGGAACAACACAGTGAATACGATGGCAACGATCAATAATTTAAACCACTACGTCCTGTTTAGTTTAACAATGCTACAAATGAAGTGAGCGTTTAGATTCTAACATGAATCACTTTAACAATGAGATCTTTCTACTTTAGGAAGCAGCGACAAGTACAAAGTCAAGAAGAAAAAATAAAAAACTCTTTACTTTTAGCTCCATTTCTAAAAAGAGATTTAAATAATACCCATGCTTGTAACAATGGGTCATTTGGTAAACTAACAAAATTTATTTCTATTGGCATTAGCTACTAAAAAAAATAGGTCGTTCCGTGACAATTGGAATACATCTCTACTCGTAAATTAAAGACAAAAAAACGTGATGTTATTGTTTTCATTTGGGATTTCTTTAAAATTATTTTCGTACGTAATTGCTTGGATCTTTAAAAAGAGAGAAGAAATAAAGAACTGTTCAAAAACTTAAAATCTTTGCTACAAATTTAAGAAAAATGGTTATGTCAGAAATGTTAGTGTTTATATTTGTGATATAAAACTTAAAAAATGTAATGAATTTTTAAACTACAAAATTTCTACAGCAATACTGGAAAATGGGCAGATTTCTTTTTAAAAAAGTGCACGGAAATATGATAAGGCGGCTTTATTCCAACAAGGCTCATGATGCAGTGAAAGTAGTTTTACAGAACTAAAAGTGCGAACTGGTTCGTTCGAACCGTAATTACAAAATCTAAAAATCCATTATTTTTCTTTGTTAAACAAACACAGCAATCTTTCCATCTTTGGAACCATTTAAATTAAAAAATGGTTATAATAGTAGAGTATTTATAAATTTCTACAACAATACCGAAAATTTGGCAGATTTCTTAAAAAAAAATTACAAGAACAAGAGGTAAAACGGCTTTATCCCAACAAGGGTGATGATGCAGTGAAAGTAGTTTTACAGAACTAAAAGTGTGAACCGGTCTATTCTAACTATAATTACAAAATCTATTTATCCATTAGTTTTCTTTGTTAAACTAACATAGCAATTTCTCCAGCTTTGGAAGAGTTTCAATTAAAAAAAAAATTAAATTATAATAGTATAGTAATTATAAGCCTGCAGATAAACCGTCAGGCATCATAGACCAAACGCTTTATTTGATTGTCAACAATATCTGCCGAAGCATTGCTTTAAACTACTTTTGTTAATAAAAGTTTTTATATCAGGCATAACAACATTAATAAAAGATCATTAACAATATTTGAAAGGAAAATAACCAGATGATTTTTTTTTTTTTTTTTTTGTATTATTAAAATATAAATAAAAACCACGTGTTATTTTGTCATTAGATATTGAAAAGGATTTGTTATCAATTCTGATATATCTTGTATACAAACTCCTGGTTTGAAGCCTTACTTCGACAGATATTGTACGGGGAGGCAGGTATAAGCTGACGGCATATCTTTTAAGAGGGTTGAATTAATAAGTTGAAATTTGGAAAAGGCCATATATTATATTTTTTTAGTTCTTGTTGTTGCCTTAGGTATCTATAAAAAGAAATTTTAACGTAAACAGCAATCTATTTTTCATCATTGTGATCTATATTTAAAAACTCCGTAAATGAAGAACCGATGCATGAAGATAATTACCGCCTTTCCTTAAACAAAAGATAACACGATTCCAGGCTTTATTTTCCATAAGGCCCCCAAGGCCCGTGCCAGGGGCCCCCGAATTTTGAAGGTCCCCAAAATGCCTGAAAAATTATTCTGAATTATTATGTAATTAGCAATATTCTTTTCAGTGTTCTTGTTCATTGCCATAAATATGATAATATATTTTTAAAACTCATTAGTTATTAAAAATATTAATATCTTGACATTAATTTAATCAAGATGATAATCAAAATTTTCATTAATATTCAAATAATACCGACTATCGTCTATGGGAAGCCCCAACTGTTTATATTGTGCTTTTAGTAATCAGTTTTCTAAATCGGGTCCTGATAAAAGTAGGTAGTTTACAGAATCATATTTTTGAGTTCTCATGTAAAAATCAAAGACAAAATGTTTTCAAGATCATCCAGATTCTTCAGTTTTAGTACATCACGGGGTCCATTTACATAGTGATAAAAGTTAGTATCAGTCATCTTAAGTCTAGTAAATGCGGTATTGTTCCAAAATAAATCCAATCAATTCAGGCAATTTTTAAAGCACAAAACGTTTTTGTGAGTATACTTTCGTTTCAAAGTGATCAAATAGAATTTGGAACAGCATTTATTTTTAAAAAGCATAGAAACGGAAAGGAAAAATTACATATTTTTTTTTCCATTTACAATCATGCATCTTATCTTCGTGCACATGCGGGCGGTATGATAAGACGATCATAAAGCAGCACTAATGGACGGGATTTGCAACACGTCAAGCACTTGGATCTGCACTAATGCATAGCTTCAACTTTTACTGCTTTTCTCTTTCATCGCACTGCGTGCGGGTGCAATAGGCATCTGTTTTGTGCGATAGCGCCTTTGCGAACTGAAAACTGGCGACAGAAGTACGCAAGACGTGAGATAAGTCTTTCTAGAATGTTTAGTTAAAATAAAAGACTAACTGGATTTGTCTGAAATTTTGCATAATCTGAATGGTAAAGATATGAATTTATGAAGTGAGTGATATCCTCTATTTAGCAAGGAAGGAAAAAAAAAAGAAAAGAAAAAAAAAGTTTACGAATTAAGCAATTATGTAAAATGGAACCAACTTTATACTCATGAAAACGTAAAAAGCAAGTCTCTAATGCATTAAGTGAAAAAACATATGAGCCTATCAAATTTCAGAACACTATCTAAATAACTGCAGATATAGTAGGTAGGGAAACAATTGAATAGTAAAATTGAATTAAATTCGATAAAGTTTCATGGCAATCATACAATATTATTCCGTATTTGAATGCAGCATCCAAAACGTCGAAATACCACTTCATTATAAATTTTAGAAAGTGATTAGATTTATGTGGTGACATGATAACAAAGAAATGATCAAAAAATATTAAAACGAAACACTGTTAACACAACTACATAAACAGTTAAATAACCGATATATTTCATGAAATTTTATATCGATACGTTTGACAATATTAAAGGCTAAATATAATTAACAGGCACTTTTGGAATTAAATAGCTTTAAATTATTAAAAAATGAATTAAAATTCTAAAAAAGTTAGTAAATAGAAACATATTTTTTGCCTCCATTACATTCATCATGGACGAAAAATCAAAGAATTCTTGACATTCTGTTTGTTGCTAAAATATTATAATCCGAGGGGAAACTGCAAGTATAGACATAAATGCCTGAAACAGCTTAAAAATCGGCTTTGAGTAAATCTGATTGCCAAATAATGTCATAACTTGCCAAATAATGAACATTCTTTTTTATTTGACCACCGCTTTTTAAATTTTCTGTGGGGAAGGGTGCAGTTGATTGTACTTCTTTTTCTCAGAAAACTTGTATCGTTTAAAAGTGAATCAAATTGACGCAATCAGTTACGTCATCAGTGATGTAATATATATAGTCAACTAGGCTAACTTTTTTAAGATGCCGTCGCGTTGCCAGGAAAGTTGTCTGCGTCTGCAATTTTCCTCATTGAAAAGTAAAGAACAATGGGTTACTTTAAAATTTATGAGTTTTATAAGGTTTTTTTTTAGTTATGACATATTTGGCAATCCGATTAAATTCAACTCATTGAAAGTCGATCTATGAACAGTTTCGGCCATTTTTTTCCTAACAGACTATTACTTTCATAATCTAATAGAATTTCTCTACATTCTATAAGAAAATTCCGAATGATGTACGTTGGCAGTTTAAATTTGCAGTTGTTTATTAACAAGTACGTAAAAACACTGATTTAGGGGATCGTACACCAATTAAAAAAATGTCGAAACAAATGAAGTGATAATTTATTCATCTACTCGGCTATCAATAAAATGTATAAACCGAGTACGTTTACGTACATAACGTGTTTTATAGAATATAGAAGTGATTATAAAAAGTAGCATAGAAAAATTTAGGATTCAAATATTTTAATTCAAATGAGTTGTTTTCAGATATTTTACAATAATAAACTAGTCGACGACATATTATCTTATACACAATCAGAAAATATTGTAAACAAAAGTGAGATAGAGAAACATGGGTGCAAAGAACTATCCTTAATACATTTAAAACAGAATTTTTGCCAACAGTAACATTCATCCTTGATAGGGAAGAATAATATCTTATAAAGTTCATTTTTCAAGTTAACTTTGTAATTGTCAGTTCTTGCGTTAGTAATAAGTGAAAAAAACTGAAACCTGAACTGAACCATAATTACTTTCAACTGCATTAGCGAAATAAACTTTGCATTCTATGTGGACATATTAAATTTCCAAATGAACGCATTATGCTTCAACTTTTTATCGATATGAAAACTTCTATTCTCCATTTGCAAACTATTTATTTGAAGCATTTCAATAATTACCCTCAAATGTAAGACTTTAAAATAGTTTAAAAAATTAATATTTCTGTTTCAATATAGATAAGCATTATAATAATATAAAAATACTTGAAACGGGAATTTCTTTGGGTCTCTCTCTTTCCATTATGGTTGAAAATGGCATATTGTTGATAATGAACTACACCCGACGATTACTTCAAAATAATATTATAGCAGAGAAATATTCAATGTTCTCCAATTTGAATATTGGAGTTTAACAGTTAAAGTTGGTATTGACCTTTCTATAACTCTGAATTTTGAAAAATGTATTACTTAAAAATCAAAATGGAGGAAACAATACATCGAAAGCAAATGTAAGATATAATTCGACTATAAAAATTATTTAGGAAGTACTCATTTTCAGTTACAGATGTAGAATATCAGTTTCTCAATAGTGCATCATATTGCAGATAGCGTCATCCAACCAAATGCGCTATGATGTCATCCATTGATGAGATTGTCACTAAATTAAACCTGTCGAGCATGACACACTTATTTCAACTTTAGATGTAATCGACGATATGCATACGCATTACAATCAATGCGATGCAGCGATGTAGTAACTGATAGCTCAATCCGAAGAATACAGAGATTCGAAACCAAAACCAGTTTCACTTTCTCTCTAGTAAAAGTTAAATAGAAAAGAAAAAAAAATCAAGTAATTTTTATGATTAGGTCAGAAATCTTAGGTGATAGGCATAATTCAAAGGATAGATATAATTCACCATAGAAAATTAGAAAATGACTATGGAAATAAAAATGTTTGGTGATTATGGATTTTTATACATCAAGTATATGGCTAAACATAAAATAAAGAAACGTAGGAAACAATGTTTTAAATAGCTTTACTTTTAAAAAAGAGTGGAAATCAAACAATTTTCATCCAATTCAATCACTGTTATATTTATTGAACAAAAGAAGGTTGGTAGGAAAGTTAAAATAAAATTTCAGTCCGCTTACCGAAATCTATGTAATCTTCAATGCAGATCATACCCAACTTGGGAAATTCTTACTCATCCCATACAAAAACCCCACATAGATTTCAACCAAAACTAGTTTCAATTTCTTCTCCAGAAGCAAAATAAATAAATAATAAAAAAATAAAAAAACTAGGGACAAACCCGTCAAGACGAAAGACATCTAACACAGCTGATCACAAACGTAAACGAGTACGATGCTTTTTTTTTTTTTAATTTTTTTTTTTACGGAAATTCCGTTTGACCTCTTTCAGCAAATTTTCTTTCTAAAAGTCACAAGAAGAGTTGGGATGGATCAAGTTCAACCGAATAACTGGTTTATTAAAGAGGAAAAAAAAGTAATATGATGAATGACGCGGTGCGTAATAGGGTTGGAAATATGCCGAGTTCTGCACTTTTTCCGCATTTCATCGGCGCTGTGTAGGTAGAACGTGGGTGAGGAAGTTCGTGTCACCGTTGTGATTTGGTTGTACACAAATCGGAAAGTAAACATCAGAGCACTTCTATCAAATGCATTCGTTGTATCTTTAAAGGATGATGCGAAATGGCGGCTTCATTTTGATAGCGTTTTTTATCAAAGAGAAGGTTGACTGTTATAAATTAAAACTTGCGGACATTTCTTTCTTTGGTTTCATTTAGAGTTTTTTAATTGAAACTGTTATGAAGAAACTTCTAACCGTAAAAGATCACGAAAGTATGTTAAACGTGGGTGGATGGATTGTAAATAAAGGGTGGTGAAAGTTGAGGTCAGAAATTGTGTAAGTGAGAGAGGATTTTTGAGAACCAAAATCTTTAATGAATTCCTAGCATATTGAAGTTGTTCGTATATTATAAGATTTTGCTATGGCACTTAGGAAACCAGTAGACATAGGTGCTTTATCATTAGAAAATATAAACGAAGACCAGCAGGTTATATATGTGTAACATAATATCCCCACATTACTATTTTTTATTATAAAAGAGATAAAATTAAAAAAAAAAAAAAATGTTAACGAAGTATGTTAAGATTTAGAGAAGGTAGAGGGTTATTACCAACCTCCAGCCAAGCCTCACCTTAGAATAAAGCAGCCTCTACAACACCACAAATAAATGACCTACTTCCTAACCAATTTATCTTTGCAAGCTTATCTTCACTGACAAAATTTACAACCTCGCGTGCTCCAGAACCATTAAAAAAACGACAACACCGCCATCACGCCAGGTGAACTTATCAATCCATTTCCATCCTCCAAGTCACAATTAACATCCAACGAAACTCAACGGCATAATGAAAAGGCAACTGTGACCTACCGAAATTACATAATCACGAGCAACCACCCCACTTCAAACCTAGCAACCGAAACGCTACCTGGTGAGCTTTTAGCCGTGACCACTTACATTTCTCAGTGGCACTCTCCCCCCTCTCATAAAACTGCTCCCTTATTGCCCTTTCTGTCTCTAGGGGGGTCACCCTAAGATTAGGAGGGTCAGGAATACCTGATATCATTATTCGGTGAGGGGATATAAGGTTCTTACCTTAGGGGAGTCGTGATGCGGCGAATTGCAGGCATGAATATTTTAGAACTATAATCACGGTACGGTGCAACAAGGCAGAGATATCCTTTTGTAAGTGAATTTCGAACTGTGTTGGTGCTTTGTCATTGAGCCTTAAGCCAGATGGGCATATGCTCTCAGGAGGGGGGGGGGGAGAGTAAAGTTAGAGCAAGTACTGAATAATATAGGTTGCCTCAAGCTGTAAGATAAAACATGTTTTAGTTTTTCTTTATAATGCTATCCCATAAATTGTATTTAATATTAACGTTTATTGTACGTGTATATTTCGGCAGGTGGTACTGCATCCTTTAAACCTTTCAACCATCGGCTGGAATGTATACATATTATGCTAATAGTTTTGAATAAAATAATATAAGAAAATATAATTCCCAGTTTTGTGCTGTAATGGACTACAGGATCGAGCGTCCTACAATTCAATATTAACCTCCAGAAGAATTTCATTGCACCACACCGTAATTACAGGTCTAAAATATTCAATGGAGTATGGATATTTACAACAGAAATCATAATCACAATACTTTTATGGCTCAAGGAGAATTTTTTGGCCTCTCGTCACATCCAACGAAAAACGTAAGACAACGAATCTTTAATAAAAATTTGTTTATAAATATACCACCTTAAACTATCCTATATAGATCTTATCTTGTTTGATATAAACCAGTTAATTTTATTTGTTTCTCATTGAATATTCTACAGTCCTCGGATATTCCTGCAAATATCCACGTATCACAAAGATAAATTAACAATACAAATTTTAATTGTGTATAATTGTTTTATGTGTGTACATGTGATATGATGTTCAGCTATTTTAATCGAGGAAAAGAATTCTATTAATTTTACGATGAAAACTGGAAATGAAAATTTAAGGGGGTCTGGGACTCAAAATTTAAAAAATTCTCAAAAAAATATTTTTGTAAAAAATAATACAAATATTTTTAAATAAAATAGCATAACAATTTTGTTTCTATCATTAGTAGAACTTGAAATATTTAAGTTTTTGTTACATGACAACTGTATCTCAGACATGTTATCTTGAAACTTTGAAGCTGTTTTTCTCGGTGATGGCTTTTTGTCTCTATTGGAGTTTAAATGTATATAACTTCAAAACTACTTGTTATAAATCTATGAAACTTTCCATAATTACTTTTAATATATTTTCCTTTAATTGGTCTTCAGAAATTATGTTTTTTTATTTAACTTTTTTCAAAAAAGTTTTTGAAGCTTAGCATACTGTGGATTTTATAAATTTGTTTTCACAAAATATGTATTTTTATAATTTTTCTAATTACTTTATTGAAAAATCATAAAGACAATTTTTGTTACGAATTATAAGGAGTAATTTTATGCAAAAAATTAAGTGATTTTTTTTAAAAAGTTTTTTTTAGGTATATAAAATTTAGAAAATATCAAAATTTTGAAGTTTTTTAATTAATTTTTTTTTTTTTTTTTTTTTTTTTTAATTTGAAAATTTAAAGTAGTTTTTTTAAGTTTCAAAGTATCATACATTACTGCATACAAAATTTTAGAAAAATAATTCTAAAAATAAAGATTTTAGTATTTTGAGTCCTAGACCCCCTTAAGTTATAGTACACATAAAAATCACGTAAAAATGAACTATTATATCCTAAATTACCCAAAAATAAATCGTTACAAAACGATAATATTGAACAACCATCCCAGTACTTTTTACAAGGACAAAAGAACGATAAATTTCTAAATTGCATATGGGCAACCACCCTCATAGGTGCCTATAGTTCGCCCTTATCGACTAGCAAAACATAATAAGAAAGGGCAAAAAAAAAGAAGGAAAAAAAAAAATAGGGCATTTCCGACAGGCCCCGATGCAGCGACGTGAAATATATACAGAAAAAAACGAGCAGGTGCTGGGGAGATAAATCCCCTCAGGTCACCTAAATCTTAACCATCACTCTCACCTGTTGTGCGATCTGCTCGCATGAACAGGTAAGATGTAGAAGATATCTTGTGACACAAAAGGCGTTTATAGGAATTGAGAGTGGAGGGAGAGTTGGTTGGTTGGTTGTATTCAGATTATCTGGCGCCGTCAGCAACACGAGGGCTATAATGCGCCGAAACATTCGTCATTAGACAAGCCAACATACATTTACAAACACCCATGCCAACACGGGACTCGAACCCGCAACCTCGCGGTCTAGAAGCTAGCACGCTAACCACTATACCGTTTGGTCGGCAGGAGGGAGAGTTGAACAAGTCCTTATGTTTGATGTTCTTTGTTTAAAGACAAACAAGTATGTTGCTATAAATGTGAAAATGCAATTAATTTTCCAGAAAGTAGAGGCAATATATGAAAGAAATGTTCAGTTGTGGGGTTGCTAAATGTTTCAAAATAATATTGATATATTTTCGAATGGCACTTACGACTTTTTGTTGCACAACGAGACATTATAAATTTCCAATTGCAACTTGTATTGGTAACCATGTATCATATAGGATATCGTAATAGTAATAGTCTTACAAGGGCAGTTAATGCGTAGGCTATTTAGTCAATTGAACAACAAATTAAAATTTTAATTTGAACTCGTAGAGTAAGTGAGACTTGGAAATTAATCTTATTAGCTGAGTAAGGTTCGTGGTAAGTATTTATAAGAAAAAGTAAGGATCAGTACATATATAAATGGCTCTCCACCTAATCTGTAAAAGAATAAATCTAGTTCTTAACTTTAAGGTTATTGTCTTGTTTTCAACGTCGTGTTTTGTTCTTAACGCTGTCCGTTTTAAAAAAGCACTAAATTTTATTTTACCGTAAAAAGTATCCATGATTCCGACTTGGACTATAAGACGATACATCAGAACCATTAAAGTTCCAATAAGTTTGAAGTGAAACATATTTACAGTTTTCTAACGACAATCCCACAAGTTCATCAATAAAGTCTAATCACAAATTCATTACTTAAATTCCCAAATCGTGAGCATTTTTTACCTTTACTGACCAGAAATAGTACCACTATCTATGAGTCACTAATCAAAGTTTCTTTAAAATTAAATTAAATTTCTCGCATAGTTTTAAAAAAAGTTTTATTTTTGTTCAATATTTTCGCATCAAAACTTACACAATATCTTCTGATCGGAAAGTTTCATCAAAAGAAATGGCATACATGCAATTTCACGCACTGTAAGGTCAGGATAATTTTGTTGCGAGATTCTATAGACTGTCACGTTAAATTACCCGGAGAGTCGAAACAGATTTAGGTGTCGTAAAAAACATGGCATTACACGAAGATTTGCGTGAAACTTGATACATGAAGATGCGATGAGATAGGCATAGGATAGTTCATGCATGAATAATCCCAAAGAATGTTTCGTTGGGTTAGCTTCAGCAAAGAAAAATAAAACTCATACAGTCGATATAAAGATCAAAGGGAAAAAAAAAAGAAAAAAAGATCAAGAGAAAGCTAAAGGATCAGTTCAAGAAAAATGTGATTCTCAGTATGGCATTTCGTACTCTGTCGTAAGGAGGTTAAACTGGATATCCTGTTTAATATCCACAGTTATCTACCTATAAATATATTTGATCTAAGTTTAAGGCAAAAAAAAAAAATGAAGTTAACAGAGAATTGCAAAATATGCTACATGTATATTAGAAATCTTGAAAAAAAAAATACGAGTAATCGAGGGAATGAAGGCAATCTTTCTCTGTGAAAGCGAATGTAACATCAGGTAATAAGGAGTTTTATACTTAAAACACAAAATACTTTTTTTAATATAACAATTTATAGAAAAAAAGAACTATTTAGAATATAATTTTCGACAGAAAATTTGGATAAGCACTTTCAAGATGGTTTTGAATCCTAATAAGTAGCAGATTTTTTTTTTTTTTACAGAAACATAAAATATAAAAAGGTTAACACCAGATCTTTTTACAAAGCAAAATCATAAAACATTACTAATAGCTAATTGAAAATTGAGAAGAGAAAAGTGATAATTCACTTTTCAGCACCTTGTATGCCGATAAAGTTGCGAAACGCTATTGCAGATACTGTTGTTACATTGTTACGTCGCACATGGCCCTCGTGTAGCCCTTGCGGAAAAAATTCCTAATAACCAACCTAATAGAAAACATTAAAAACAGTATTTTTAGTGCAAAGTATTTCAGCTCACAGTATTTGCAAAATATATTTAGTTCAAAATAATGTTTTGCAAGTGGTCTTTCCTAACATTAGACAAATTAAAATTTACCTAGCAAGTTATCATTAAATGAATTGCGGAATGATTGATTACATGAATTAATGCAGCTTTCGGAATATTTAACGAACTAATGAGGTATTGGAATAAATTAGCAATCAAATGTTACAAGTATAATAACCACAAATTCGTGAAGATATTAAGTGCATTCGAAGATATATACATCTCTAATTAAAAAAGCTGACAAAAAATACATATTCATTAGTTAGATGTAAAAAATGTATATAAATGCAATTCGAGCTATTAAAAAACAAATCCAAATGACTTTGGTTTAATGATTTAGTGAATCAAAGTGTGCCAATTATATAATTGCCTTATACACACTTTCAAATGAAAGCCACTTTGCCCCAGATGTATTTTTATATTCTCGTTTTAACGCTGCAGCTGAGGAAATTAGCACGTCCGTATTTTGATGTCTAATCTGTTATAAATGAACCAGGTGTTCCGTACCTCAATTGACCTGTCAGTTACGGTGTGACACATTGATATTGAACGTGCAACTCATCGGCCACTTTAAAGCGTTATTGCGAAAGACATGTCTGGAAAGCAGAAGGGATTGTTCCGTTGGAAAGGAATGGTTAATGTTGCAGAACATGCAAGTTAGGCTTAGAGTAAGCGGCTTCTTATGAAGCACGAGGAAGTATTGAGAAATCGTTTGAAACTTATTCCACAAATTCCTGAAATAGAACATCTACTCATGGTAATAATATTACAGAAAATTAACCTATACCAATAAAGAACTAGGAGTGTGGAATAAAAAATAAAAAAAACCTCCGGAGGTGGGGATGTTTAGAACACCTTAAGAGGCATTACCAAAGTGATTTTTATCAAAATTGTTAGAGCCGTCTTTTAGCAATCATTGAAGAACATGATTTTTTCAGTGGCAGCCACCTTATGCGCATGCGCGATTTTGACGAAAACCTTAATGGTAGGTCCCATGGCCACCACCAATCCTCATACCAAATTTGAACATCTAGGTCAATTTGTTCGGGAATTATGCTGACCACAGACACACATACAGACCTTTTTTCTAGATAATTTTTTTTAAGATCAGGATGTTCCAAAACGTAGAGAAATGCAAAAAAAAAAAAAAAAAAAAAAAAAAAAAAATCGAAATTTGTGTTTTGACCGAATACTATACTTTCACCCTATATATTACATAGGAGTAATTGAAAGTAAAAATGCTTTTATAAGTAAATATTTTATAACTCACTACTTGATGTAACAATCTCTTAATGTATATTATTGAATAGCAGAACAAGTATGTTTTTATGACATTATTTGTTTCATTTACCAACAATACTTATCAAATACTGCCTATATTTGAAATAAACGAAAAATCAATTGCAAAAAATCATACATTATATTTGACAATTACTTAATGTTAATTTTTAAGTCATGATCTGAAATATTGCAAAATTCAAGCTTCTTAAACTTGTATTGATGTGTATGATATTGTTGCGTGGATGGGTTCGAAAGATTTGAAGCCAAAGCAGATCAAAACTTGCAGAAATTTATTCTAATATAACTCTTTACAGATTCCTTTACAACTCCAGAACTTCCCGTTCTAGTATACTCAATATAGCTCTATACACAACAATAGAGCACAAACAGCAGTTAAACTTGACACACGACTGCTAAATCACCTCAAAAGACAATGCAATACAGTTCGCTTTAGAACTACTCTGGATGCTCACTGAGACTCAGTATCTCAACTCAGTAATTCCAGTCAGCTAACGGACTCAACTCAGTCAACTACTTCAGTGACTCAAAATCACGGACTCAACTCACGGCCGGCCTTATATAGGAGTCAAACCTTCTTGAAATTTCTAGAGGTAGATATTTGGAGAATTTTCCAGATAGTAGTCGAAAAGTCCTATACATGTACATGGAGACCGAAAATGTCGCCAAATGGTCGCCAAGTTTGGCGATATTTGGCGATTTCTCGCCAAATTTGGCGACAAAAACTAGTCGCCAAAACCGTCGCCAACTTGGCTCTATCTCGCCAATTTAGCGAGATTGCCATTACTATAATGTTAAATGACCTTCTCCTTGTAAAACTCGCTTCCCAGCGTTACCTCTGTAAAACTCGTTATCAAGCATTAAGACACACATTGCGGGGAAGCAAACTAACAAAGAACTATTGCACTGCCTTATGCGAAATGTACATAAATTTTACTATTTACAAAATTAACACTACGAAATATTTACAAATATACAAAAATTTGTAATAATATATAGCTACAAACTGAGAGTATATTAATAGCTTTAGTGAAATGATTCTCGACTGCACTTTTAAAGGTAACTGGGTGGAACAACTTACCAATAAATAAATAATACAATTTATTTTTAACATTTCAGTCAACAGTGGGTCAATACAGAAAAGACAAATCTGAGGTCACCATGTACTTTCTAGATATCATACACAATATACACTTGTTATAGGTAAAAGAAGTGGTTAAACTTAGGGAGAGAATTTCTACGTAACAAAATATTCAAAGAGAAAGTACCAAATATTTTGTTAAAAATTCGAGGTTAAAAATGAGATACAAAAGTTAAGCAAAAACTCCCCATTACGTATCACATTGAAAACCTTCACAAGATTAGTATGCAAACAAGAACTCAACTCGAAGATTCTAAAATTTTGACCACTAACTAGACAAATGTTAACTCGGCGATATTTTTATTAAAAGGTATTATTCAAATTGACAAATTATCGACTTTTCAGCTGTCGTGTGATACCGTTGATATTTTGAAGCGTGTGGAGAGTTTTGGATTTACATCCAGTAACTCGAAATCCAACAATTAATAATTTGATATCTTATTTTTATTATTATTATTATGTTATTATAGCTCCCGTACCATAATGGTAAATTGAAACAATTTAAATGGATTCTTTACAAATCCCTAAATCTTACATAAAGTCCTTCAAATGCCCTAACCCAACCCTACATAAAATATGACCTTATTGTCTGATCTAGTAATGAGAATACTCTCCTTTTCACTTTTGACATTTCTTTAATGAATTATGAAACGACGTCCAAGATAAGAACATTGACACGTGTCCGGGCGTAACTGCTCATTGTAACACTAACAGCTCACTAAACAATCCGACAGCAAGGTTAGTAAATAAAAAAAAGAGTGCCTCATAAATTAATCCCATATTCCGTTAGAAACACGTCACCAGACGGCCTATAACCCACTAGCTATGAGAAAGTGAAAATGATGTCTATAAAAGCCACGTTTCATTAAATGTATAGGATTGGCTGGACTGTACATGAGACCATGTTCGTCTCGTGACGTATTCTACATAAAATAGAAAGAAAGGAAATAGAAGTAAGGGTAATTTCTTCCAATTGCTTTCCTTGTCGAATTTGAGCATGAAAAACTGACCGAATCTAGCTATAACTTAATAATAGGAAGAATGTGATTCACAAAGATGCCGCTGAGCATTGTATCATTATTCTGACGTAAAAATAACTTTGAAAAAATTATAATTAAAGATGATCTTGCTGCCTACACTTTTAATGTTAGACGTATTCATTAAACGTATTCAATTTTTCAGTCATTGTGTTTTCCAAAGATTTTCAAGGACTATTATTTCAGGGAGACACATTTTGTCTTAGTCTAATTTGTAATT
Source organism: Linyphia triangularis (assembly GCA_963978545.1). Taxonomy (NCBI): domain Eukaryota; kingdom Metazoa; phylum Arthropoda; class Arachnida; order Araneae; family Linyphiidae; genus Linyphia; species Linyphia triangularis. The sequence continues at coordinate 53,278,226 of OZ021728.1, forward strand.
ATTGTTTCAACTCATAAACTTTAATTTAGACATGACTAAACATATTATATAAATCAGTTTTCTTACTTCAGATAATGCTGTAGATTCACTTTAGTTTTTTCACTTAAAATTTAGACAAGTATTTAAAATGGCTAACAATATAAGCAATACAATTTTAAAACACAGAACTTACAATCTAGTATAAAGACTCATAAGTACGAGCACATTAGGACAAGAAATTAATGAAACACATTTTGCAAAGCTAAATGCAATATATACTATTACCCCCACCCTCCGGAAATAAATCGTAATTTAACATACGAAAGCAAAAAAAGCATAAAACATAATCTGTGCAAATTATTCTCGGAATATGTTTTATGATATAATTTTTGAAATATGAAGCTTTTAAATTGCATTCTTGCAAACAAAGATTCGCTACACTGCAATCTGCCAACATTTCGTCTAAGCTAAACTTGAGAGGGATGCTCTGAAAGAAATATGCTCTTCCGCATCCCTCACCATCCCGGGGGATCATTCTCTTTCTCCACCTCCGCATCCTCTCTTAGCGACTTCCTGATTGGTTGTGGTGACCCGGGGGTGGAAGTATTGGAAGATACTGCGATCTTCCTCTAGCAATGCTACGCTGTAATTATTCGATATCGGGATACTGAGAGATAGTGGGTTTATTAGGATCATAAATTGATTTAGCGGACATTGCGCCTTGTTTTGCTCGTCCGTGCGGTTAGCATTGGAAGAGAAACTGTTATTAGACGAGCTGGAATTGAGAAGCGAATGTTTGTAGGAGAGTCTTGCAAAAAATTGTTATCTTTATTTGATTTGAGGTTGGATGTTTCTTAGACTGTGAATAGTGTCTCAGGAATAGTTTTTCACACGTATTAGAAAGTGCGTTTTAATTAATTTGTGGTACTTAAAAAATGTGCATTTTTTTCTTTGCTCCTTTAAAATAAAACTGAAAAGGTAAGAAGGGATAAGCACAGAGTTTTATTGAAAAAAATTAATTTATATTTCTCTGAAATCAAATCGATTGGTGTTTTTTAAATCAATTATGAAATTAGTATATACATTAAAGCCGTTTTTAAAGGTACTTTTCTATAATCTTTTTTTTTTTTTTTTACATATATTACTTTCATGAGTGTTATCTGAGGGAAAAATATATTTAAAGTACAAATTTGTGTTTTAGAGCCAAAAATATTATTCCAATTTCTCAAATAATGAATAAGTAAAATTAATTTTAGACTCATAATGTCAAACCTAATTAAACAAACAATAAACTTTTGTAATATGACAGAAAGCAACGTCACGAAAGTTTTCTGTAAACTTGCATATTACATTATAATCAATGATATATACTTTCTGTAAATATCCAAACCATTCCGTGAACAGATATAACAGCTTAGTTCACTTTTCAGGACGGTGCAAGACTTGCATGAATTCTTGGTCGATTATGGAGACCAACTTGACCTTATAATATTTTAGGTTCAAGTCCGATATCCCTATTTGAAGCCAAGATACGAATTCTTTAATGATGTACTAAGTGAGACGTCTCTTCCAACCGAATCCTAGAAATCGACCAACACTTATCTTTGTACTTTTAAAAAAAAAGTAAAATCCATAAAAATATATTTCTCACAAAGAGTAAAACACTCAGCCAAATCCAATATATGCACGTTTCAAAATATGCCCTTCAAAAAAGTGCATCAGAATCATCCCCTGTCACAACATCCATTGCGATGCTAAAAACATGCAAACAAGACGTCCTCCACCGTGTAGCATCCTTTTTTATTTCATTTCGATCAGATGCATGTAAATTTTTACGGCATCTTTGGAAATAAATAAAATAAGGCGTCGGTGGTGGAATGCAAGAGACGCTTTCTCATGTCAGGAAACAAACGATAAGTCCCAGCGCAGAGTTACTGCAGAGACAAGAGAGAAATAAATGGGACGGGATTTCCATCAAAGATTCAGTGGCGTTACTCTCTTCTCTTGCTTGATGGAATATCTCTTTGAGGCTTGAGGCTGAGGAAGAGTAATGATTGGTTGCTTTACCCGTCACGCCTGAAGCAAGAACAGTTTCTTCTCGTAAATAGCATTTGAGATTTTGAGGTGTATTTGTGGTATTTGGATTGTCATATATTGCGTGTGTGGTACGGACTAAAATGAAGCGAGACTAATGCTGAGTAAAACGCACAGAAAAGTGTTTTTGCAGTTTATGTTCTTGTGATCACTTTGTGGACGTGCTTTAAAAAAACACAATAAAAATGTATCCTGTGGTTTAAATGTAAACCATAAGGTTTAGTTCTTCTGTGAACAGAGGCAATATATTCAGCAATGAGAAAAAAACGCCAGATGAAAATGTGAGCATATTCATTCGTTGTGTGAGCATTATGCTCACATTTTCATATGGCTTTTTTTCACATTGAACATTCAGGTTTTAGAAATGAAAGTTCAAAATAATTCGAAATTTTTTTTTAAATTTATTGCCTGCTTAAAGTATGTTTTGAATATTTCAAAGGGGAATTGTGAATGTTCAATGTGAAATGAAATATTTGAAAATTGAAGATTTATGTTTCCATTTTCAACAGGATTTTTTTCTCTCAATTTTGAATATATTGCCTTTGTTCAAAATACAGGAGAACAAAACCTTATAATCTCTTTTCCAGGAGATTATTTCTATTTTACTAAACACTATAAATTATTCAAATGTATCTCTTTAAAGTGCAACTGCGCTGGGTTGTCATGGACGGTTCGCCAAAGCCAATGACGAGACGTCTAAATAGGCTCCGCTTACCATTTTAGAGCGTCAGAACGTTCTTTTACATTGACAAACATTTGACAATGCCTTTCAATCATGAACAATTAATTTTTTAGTCAGATGCCTCTTAGGTGACTGACAGTCTCTTAGAACCACTATTTTAAGTTTTTCTCTCAATGTCACAAATGGTACTAAAATATTAGTTTGGTCTATAATAAATTCGTCAACATACTTTTAAAAAGTTTAAAATATGTCCTCTAAAGCAAAATTAGTATTAGAAAAATGGTCAAAAAACTGTTTTTATTTAATTTCTTACCCCAAAAGCACACTGAATACGCACTTACAAATACTAAGCCAGATGTGATAAAGTCACAAAATCCTCCACGAGTTACAACGCGACGCCCCATTCATCCTGATTAAATTTACTTTTTTTCATTCGAATCGAATAAAAATAAGGTAAAAATATCACATATCAATTTTGAATCATACAAACATACGTAAGCATGAACTATAGAGAAACACATTCACCCTCGAATCAGTGAGTTAAAGTAACATTATTATAAACAAGGTATAATACTACTATATACAGGGCATTGGCGGATCCAGCGAGGGGTGGAGGGGACGATCGTCCCCTCCGTTATTTATGGACCGCTCACGTTTTAACGTGCACTGTTCTCAGGCTTTGTATGAAATCAATCAAGATTTGATGTATCCACACTGAACGCATTTAATATAAATGTTCTCATCCCATAAAATGGAGATGAAAAAGCCTAGGACGAAGTAACACAACAAAGCAAGTTATAGTCTAAAAATGTTCAATGTATACATGTATTCGTTGTTAGATTGTTCTGTCTACCATATATAACAACAATTTATCCTCAATCAAATAGTTGTAGACAACAATAATTTATTGTTGTAAATTTACACGTATAGCCAACCATTGTGTCGCTTTATGTTATTGAGACTTTTTACTTCTTTGTGACATATTCCGTAAAATCAAAGTTAAGTTATCCCATGGTATAGTAATGCAACTTAAGAGCAACAAAATTTACCTAAGCTATTCAATAGCCACCGCCCCCTCCGTAATATAACTCTGGATCCGCTTTTGATACAGTGTACACATTGAATTACGCAACTGCTACAGTATATTAATTAATCAATTACTCTGATTAGCTTACTAACAAAGCACGCACCCTTTTCCCTCCATATCAATTCGCGCGTAAGAATTTCGTCACGGGTCTTCCTCAACTTCCGTGCATGCGGAAAAAGGGGAAAAAATCCCACTTCATTTATTTTTGGTGGATTTTCCTCTACTTCCTAAATGATACTGTAACCATGGAAACAAAATCACGGCAATAAACACAAGATAAAAAAAGGAATAAAAATACAAAAAAGATTCTTCGAATTCTGGAGCTATCGATCGAAATGAGGCTGGAGTAAAAAAAGAAAAAGATTCATTCCCTATCCTCAGAAGAAATTGAGACCTTTTTATTTTCTTCGGATGAAATACTGATGCGGGTTTTGAATAAAGAAAAAAAAAAAAAACGTAATTCTTCTAAAAGACTTAAAGCGTTGAGAATAAATTATTTTAATGATTTAGTAACTAAGAACATCAATAAAAAATATTTTAAAGGACTACTCTTATTAATTTTAATGAAAAACTTAAAGAGAGCAACGTTATATGTGATAAACAAAAAAACTAAATATGTACATTTTCTAACTTAATAGTGCTCTTATTAAATAAATACTCTCTCTCATTATTTCGTATTTCTTTTGTCATTAATTTCCTACATATTTTTTTCATTGCTGAAATCCATAAGAATTTAATTACGATCAAGATAATTGCAGCACCATCATAGTTATAGTTCAAAAGTCTTTTATTTATCTTTGTTACTTTAGAAAATAGTTTTGTAATGATTGTTTTAAAATAATTTTTTTTTCTCATTTCAAAAGATACATTCTATATAAACTAGTGACGTTAATCCTTGGATGCACTAAATGAGAAAATAGATTTTATTCACAACATTATAAGAAGTTACATTTTCTATCATCATCACCATCAAGCAAAATGTGACCATCTGACCAATCACAATACACATTTAAAATGAATTACATTTCTTACCAAATCAAGAAATGATATTGTCGCGGTGATGTAATAGTGACTAAACGATAAGTGAGCAAACAACGCCCCTTGCACCAAATATGCCTTCCTAATTAAAATTCAATGCTATTTTTTTTTTTTTTTTACCAATGAGTAAACATAAATAAATTGTATTCTAAGTTTCAATAAACACTGTTTTTAGTGCATACTTAAAACAAATAAATTACGATATTTTGATTAATAATTTAAGATTTAAGAAAAATAAAAGATATTTTAAGAAAAATAAAGATATTATAATTTGAATACCCAAAATGCGTTGAAAATGAAGATTAACGAGTTTTAAATAATTAGGAATAAAATTGTTTTTGAATATGCACTATAAATTGAGTTTTTTGCTTCATTGGAACTAAAATATACCCTAAACTTTCCTCGTGGAGTTTCTTTTTCAATTTTAATTACTATGCTAAACGCCAGAGAAACATGTAGTTCGTTTATTGAAACATCTGCTGCAATTTCGCCGATGTGAATTTCTTCATAGTGGAAGACATGGTAGTATGTGGTATTTATTCGCTGTCCGCTGTGGGACGTTTAACCTGTTGTCAGTCGTTTCTCCATAATAGAACTCAGTAGTAGCGAAACACAAAATTAAGTTGCAATTTTCAATAAAATTTTTATTTTTATCATAGTAATTTAATTACCTAAAATTGCCTTTTACTGTGAAGATATAAACATCATTAAATATTTAATAACTTTCAGAAACACATAATCAGTGGAGCATTTCCTAAAGCGCCCATCCATAAAACAAGAAATCAATCAATCGGAAAAACAATCGAACACGATAGATGATTAATTTTCCATTCGAAAACAAACGAGATTTCAAACAATAATTATTCTTTTTAACACAGCATTAAAAAGGAAAGGAAATTAATAATAATAATTATATACAGAGAATATTAAATAATATCGTCTGCTTTATCTATAAACGTTAAGTTATGCATGATGGCAAAAAATATACAAATAAATAAGCTACGAAGTGACGTGGGAGGCAAAGGTGAGGTCACGTGAGGTAAAAAAAAAAAGAAGGAAAAAGAATTTCAATAAAAGAAAAAAAAAGCACGGACAGTCCAACGAAACAAAGGTGGACGATAAAACGTGTTGGAATGCGTATAGTGCGTGAGAAAAGTTCAAATATGCTGCCGCTATAATTTGTGGATTATAAAAGCCACCATGTTTTACAATGTTATTTGATTATTTATGAGCTTGATTTTAATGCAGTATTTTTAGATTATTGGATACTATGAACTAACATGTTATTTTTTCTAATATAAATTAATAATTTTAAAAAAATCACAGCTTTCTGAAAAATGTCACAAGTTTAATATCGGTGGTTCAAGAGTAGGCAAAAAAGTGGTCTGTTTAGTTACGAATATTTAAGTTCTAAAGTATTTATAGATGCGAGATATGAAACTAAATCACTTTTAAGGTTTGCATACCTGCTTTCGTTTTCTCTTTATATTTCTAAGTATCAAAACTTAAACAACCTTAGGTGATCTTTGTTCTTCAATTGTACAGTTGGCATGATTTTACTTTTAAAATGTTTCAAATTTTGTTTCAGAAAATAATCATTTGCTAACTTGCCTTTATTTTTCAATGTCAAACCATGTGGCATGCTGAATCATTAATATTCATAATTTTATTTCACGACATTGTGCGTAAGTAAAGTAAGTTATTTTCTGTTTCAATATATCGCTAAACTCTACTAGGTAATTCCAAAAAAAAAAAAAAAAAAAAGAAAGTGAAAATTTTAAGTTTTACTTTGGATATTTTAGTTCTTTTACTTTCAATTACTTGATACGTAATATAAGATATAGAGTATTGGCGTAAAACAGAATTATATTGATTTTTGTTATCTTTACCTGAAAGTTATTGAAGTTTTTTATCTTTACCTTAGAAGGCCCTGAATTAAAAAAAAAAAAGTGGTTATTGAAAAATCGTCTGTACGTCTGTTTGCGTGTGTCTGTCTTTGGTGAATCTAGAATGAAACGAAAGAGCTACAATGTTATAATATATAATACTAGTCAATAGTAACCATAAGACGTAATAATAAGGCCTGCGTCAAAATCGTACCGATGATATTGTATTTATGATAGAAAAAAATTAAGTTTTTCAGTAAAATTAAGTTCTCAGAACCCGTAAACTAAAATAAATTAAAAGAGACACACGCATCTAATAAAACTTAATTTTATAATATTAAAATTAAATTATAAAAATTTAATATTATCATCTATAATATATTTGTCGATAAGTTTATACAATATATTCCACTTTTCCGTCGATTCGAGATCTAGCGAAATATATAAATTCCCAACTATTTTTGTCGTCAAGGTCGCCAACTTATTGAGAATTAAAAATAATAATATTGCCAAAAAATGTAAATAATAATTTCTAAACAAAATTAATCTTTGGAAATTTTCTATATCAATTCATTGATGGTAATAATTTGGAATTCGGTCAAATTTAGGAAAATATTTAAAAGTTATTTCCAGTCTTAAAATTATTTTACTAGCCATCAATGTTTAAGCTTTTTGCATCCTACAGATGCTAACATCAATTTTTAATGCCAGTGAGTTTTTGTATACATCGTATGGTTTTAAAATAAAGTGTGTAAGTTCTATGAGGTAGAGTTCAAAAGAAAAACTAATTACAATCAAAATAAAAAAAGAAAGACTAATTTATTTATTTTTTAATTCGAAAAACTAACCACTACTAAAGATACTTATTATTATTCTGGAACAGCACATTTTTAAATTTCCGGCACATACAGAATAAAATAAATAAAAAGAAAAAAAAAGCTTTTCCAAAAAAAAAATATATATATTTCATTGAGACACGTTAAAAAACCGATAAAATCGGGAAGAATTTCTCGCTGGCACCTACCAATTCAAAACAAACAAAAAGTCACAATGCCAAAGCTCCAAAGACAGAAAAAAGTATGAATATACGAGAACTCGTGAAGCCTCATTAGGCTTATCTCGCGTTCAACAGAGCGGAAACACAAACCAAACGATAATGAAAACCATAGAAATAAAAATGGCCGAGTGAGACAAAAGAAGATAGAATTCCAGTAACTGTCCCGAGATTACGCAACAAACGATAAGATGTGAAGAGGTTAAAGCAAATAATGAGAAAAGCATTCCTAGAAAGGAATTATTTCAGTTATCCAATCGATGCGGTGTCTCATTCTTCAAAACTGATGTATATAATTGCTTTGAAAATAAGTTGGAAGAATAATTAAACTAATTAACACCACTTAGTCATGGAATGATAGTTCAACGCTCAAATCTAAGGGAATATAATTTATTTCAGGAAATCCCGTGCAACTTTAAATTAAAAACACCATAAGACGTGAATAATCAACTGAAAGAAAATGTGGCATATTATGCAAGGACAATTTAAAGGTCAATATCCTCGTTAAGGACGCATCGTAAAATCCATTCAAAATTTTTAATAATTATAATCATCTTTTTGTATAAATATTGTATTCTTTTGGGAAGTAATTTATTTTTAGGTGATTTGCTTTGTTTTGAAACCACCGACTGTCTATTTCTGCCACTTATAAAGTGCTTAACACAGCCAAATACGTCTCGTAATTTTGAGCATCTAGAAGAATACGAGATCAAAATATTCTAATGTAAACCCCTCTCTCCGACCCCACCACACCAACGAGAGGACATTGAGGCCACGACAGATTTAATGTGCACCATCCCCCATTAGGTACACACCGATATTTGGCGAACGGAGACCCGAACCCACAATCCTCCGGTTATGAGCTCGATACTCTACCGCAAGACTATCAGGAGCCCTTTAGGTGATTAATTTTAAGGGTTATTTGTCAACAATGAAACTATCGCAAAATAGTAGCTAACCATGGGTTAAATAGTGATTCCAAACAGATTTTTCTTACTTTGCAATGATCCTGTATGTAATATAGGGAAATGAAAATAATGCATTCAGTAAAAAAAATCGATTTTTTCCCTCCCTTCATTTCTACTGGTTTTGAAACTTACCGAGTTCAAAAAAGTGGTTAAAAAAATTGGCTGCGTGTCTATGGTCAGAATAATTCCCGAATGGATTGACTTACGATGTTACACTTTTACACAGGGTTAGTGGTGGTCATGGAACCAGTCATTAAACTTTTCGTCAAATTTCCGTATGCGCACAAGGTAGCTGCCATTGAAGAAATATGTTTATCAGCAATTGTCGAAAAACAGCTCTAATGATTGTGGTAATGCTTTTAAAATATTCTAAACAACCCCACCTTTGAAATTCCCTTCAAAATTCAATAAAGACGTAAAAAAATAAAACTAACGTCTTAAACATAGAAATTTCTTGCCTTGAGCCTTGTCAACCAAGGACTATTCCTCGTCCCCAACGACTATAACTCCTATTATTATCTATTCACTTATCCAAAAGGATAATATAATAATTATCGAAAAACATACTTCCAATATTACAGGTTTTTTTTTTTGCTTTTTTTTTTGCCTGTGTAGTAATTATCAACAAACTGACCATTTTTTAAGGCGACTCCGTACCCTAAAAATAAAAAATATATCGATTTTGAGATTTTTATTTCATGTTATTCAATGTGTTTTTACCTTTTCATTGATGTATAACTTTTGTTTCTACTCAAATTAAAAGTATGTTATATTTTGTTTTAAAAAAGAAAATTATCAATGTTAACTATATAAGCTTTTTACCTTTCTTTGATAATCTGTAATCGTGATATTTTAAACTTTAATTTATCTTTTCTAACTAACTAGTAGAGGATATACCATTATTTTTTTTAATTAAATTTTACTACATAATCTACAGATTAAACCGAGGTTAAAATTTGGTAAGGAATATCATCAGAATTTTTCTTGTTGAATTTTAATCAATTTTCCAAAATGATTTGAGAAAAACCTCTTTTTCTGTACAAAGCTTTAGCATTTAAAAAATAATTAAGAAAATAACAGGACATTTTTTAACCTCCGTTTAATCTGTAGTTTATGTACAATTTAATAGAAAAATTACCAATATATTTCTCCTAGTTAGTTAGTAAAGGTACATTGAAGTTTAAAAGGTTAGTTAGAAAAGGTATATAGAAGTTTAGAGAGAATCAAAGTTATAGGTAAAAGTCTTATATAGTTAACATTGAAAGTTGTCATTTTTAAAACAAAATATAATACACTTCTAATTTGAGTACAAACATAAGTAATACATCAATGGAAAGGCAAAGAAACATAGAATAACAAGAAATAAAATATTAAAAAAAAAACGATTTATTTTTATTTTTAGGGTGCTAAGCCCCCTTAATTATTGAAAACGAAAACGGTAACCTTGATAACCACTAAACTTGATTATGGGGATACTAATTTTTTAAAGAGTAGTAACAGCAAGAAGATAATGGAGGTTTCTTAACTTCGATCTGTTCTGTAAAATCAGATAATACCTTTGGGGTAAAGATTTTAAAACTTTTAGTTTTAAAATTTCCTAGTAGAATTCATCCAATTGCAGCTAATTAATATACTACCCTGCAGTCATAAGTTAAAAAGCTCTAAATCCAAAAAAGTACAAATGAATAATTTAACGTTTTTAAGTTCGGCCTTTGAAATTACATATTTTTTTTATTGTTGTATGGAAAAGAACTTGAACCATTCAATGAAATAAAAATATTATTTTCTAATTCGTTCGTATTATTTTCTAAATTCGTCCTTTGAAATTATATATTTTTTTTATTGTTGTATGGAAGAGAACTTGAACCATTCAATGAAATAAAAATATTATTTTCTAATTCGTTCGTATTATTTTCTAAGTTCGTCCTTTGAAATTACATATTTTTTTTTATTGTTGTATGGAAGAGAACTTGAACCATTCAATGAAATAAAAATATTATTTTCTAATGATTAATCAGAAATTGCCAAAATATGCATTTGAATTTTTTTTTTTGGATTTAGAGCTTTTTTAGCTTATGACGGAAGTATTCAAAAGTATAATTTTTCTTAAGGCTGTGATTCAGAATTTTAACTTTAACAGGGGAAACAGTCAGTTTTCTAAAAAAATAGGTAGGAATTTTAGGGATAATTCCAAAAATTTCAAGAACATTTTACGGATAATTCCTAAGAATTTTAGGGGAAATTCCAAAAAATTTAGGATTAATTCCAAAAATTTTAGGGATATTTCTTTTAAAGCCTTCATAGGTTCTTAACACAAACATTCTTTTCAAAACATATTTCAATACCGGCAAAAAGCTGCCAATTTTCCAAAAAATGTAATAATTAGCAATTAAAATTTCAGAAAAGATTTTCTCTTTTGGAGCATTATCAGGAGTTTTTTTAGCGGATTTCGGAGGAAAATTTCAGAATTTACGATGTTTTTAATTTTTTTTAGGAATTATCGAAACATTTAGGTACAATTTTAGGAATTTTAGGGAGAAACAAGAATTCAAGGAGTATTAGGAATTTAAGGGCAAATGCGAACCCTGCTTTAATGGTATGAAGCAAACTTTGTTTTAAATTTGCTCCCACCAACTAAATCATTATTATCTATTGTTATTGGAAAGCGAAATAAGAATTTAATAAGATGGAACTGTTATTGTTAATGAGGTATGTCTTATCGTTAAACGACACATTGTCATTTTTATTCTCCTTTTCAAGATGTCTGAAAAGGTCACCGTTAAAAAAATGAAGGTGCGATTCCATGAATGTTAATGAAATCCACCCACTTCTCTATTGTTTCATTGCCAATCTCATAACCTTGGATTTTGAAAGAAAAAAAAAGGGAATGTGTAAAGTTAAGGTGATATAATGAAACGTTGTGTCCTTTTTGTGCTTCCTGTGTCTTACTAAAAGAGATTTTTTATTCTATCTCCGAAACCTCAATACATTGCAAACAATTAGTGGTTGTCTTATTAAATATGTTTAATGCACAATCATTCTTAATTTAAACATGCTCAAGAAAGGTTATTGTTTCAATCCGTAGTAACTTGAGCAGAATGGATACTTTTAAATCTCGGAGCAAACTAATTTTCTTCAGAAGATAAAATTTTCCTTTATCTGAGTTTGGAAGCAAAGAGCTTTAATGCGGTTTATTTAAAAATATTATATGTCTAATTAAAATTTCGATACTCATTCAATTACTTCATTTTAAGATTGGATTGCCAACTTTGCAAGTTACGATTTCACCAAAAAACATGGAGTTAAACCAATATTTATTTCAATGAGTATTTGAACTTCCCACTCAAACTATTGAATTTTGAAGCACTTCTAGTCATAATTTTTGACAAAAATTTATGTGACCCTACTAATTTTTATCAAGACCAATAAACTGATCTATGACATATGTAATAGATGTAGTTTAGTCCTAACGAAATACAAATTGATTTCCGATCACAAATTCCGAGTAAAGTATGGTATAAAAACTCGTTTCGGTGGGATCTTTCATTTGATATATCGTCTTTAGTGTTAACAGTTTGGCCTGGAAATATTGAAAAAGACACACAGAAGTGAAAAGCCTTTATAGAAGCTTCTATATTGGAGTAGTGTAAAAGCTAAAACACAAATAAATTCTTACAAGCACAAAGAAAGCACAATAAAAACAATTCTATAGTACATTCACGGAAATATACCTAAAGCTAAGCTAACTTTTCTTTTGTAAATTTAAATTAAAGATTTAAGATCAGTATCGAATTTTGTGCCTTTAAAACATCAAATAACTACCAAGAAAACTTGTTTATTAGAGTCGATTTTAGAAGATTTTAGACAATGCATTTTTTTTATATTTACCCTGTATGTATTAAAGTTAATAAAACATTGCACATGTGGTGGCATTGTGTAAGCAATTGAGTTTTACAAATGTTGTATTGTTAAGAATTTGGTCTCTACACCTGCGTTTCTTGCATCATTTGATTGATGAGTCAGAGATGTTATTATGATGTAAACTATAAAAAAAAAAATTGTATGTAATTAACAGCATCTCATAGAACAGCGTTCATTAGAAATTACCCAAGGAAAAATTGGAGTAAAGTAGACAACAACTTCGATTTGAAAAATTATGCTTTAAGAATAAAATTTTATAAACAGAGTGCGACAAGTATAAAACATGTACAATTTTTTTTTACAAACAACTTCTTATCGAATGAGTTAACCTTTGCAATACATCACGTATTAGGAATTTCAAAGAAGTTAGCTTTTTAAGTCTTCGTCTTCTTTTCCTTAATTACAAAGATTTTAATTTCGAATCGGAAACGGATGACCAAATCCTCCGAAGCCGGACATTTTCGTCTCCACGAAGAAAAGCGGAAATTGCCAAACGATAGCGTAAGACTCCCATCACACTTCTACAAATCTTTATCCCTTCCTTGTAATAAAGAGATTGAAACAAAGAAACTAACAAAAAATCGGGCACAAAAAAAAAATGAAGAGAGAAATAGAAAAGAATTGAACGATAAGATACGTCTTGAACGAAAAGAAGCTGTTAAGCCAACGCCCTCTAGAGGCGAAGTGTGAATTATTATCCTATTAATGTCCGTGTGCTCTTTTTCTTAGTGGAGGTCCTCTTTGTTATCTCTGTGAGGACGTTAAAAGGAGTTCATTTCGTTGGATTATGGAAATTCGGAAGAGCTTTTAGCTTGAAAAGTGTATCGAATGGAATAGTTTCTGAGGTCATAGCTCGAAAATAAATATGTCAGACGATCGGAAATTTTGGAAGAATAAGTTAGGTTTAAAGAGAGACATGGTTGATGTCGTGAATGAATGCCGATCCTGAAATTTTTTTATATTTTTTTACAGATTTCATGTTCAACAAATATTCCCAATACTTTAAAAAATAACACGATTACCATTTCTAATGATATTTATTAAAAAATATCTAAGACTTTTGCACGAACCACCAACAGTGTTAATAGATGTAGAAATTTAAATTCTTAGGCAGACAATTTTTCACAATACATTTTTGGACATAATATATTTTGCAATATTTTTAATATTGTCTAATAGTACTTCAAAAATTAAGGTACACCACTATTTAAAAAAACAAACAAGGAAAAGCACCGTGTCCAAATTATTCGCGTGGAAACTGCGAAGCGGTAATAAAAATATCTCAATCAACTATGCTGATGCTGTCAAGAATATATCCCCCCCCCCCCCCCATAGACATGCAATAAATACTTTCAACCAACCGGAAATATAATTCGGTTGGCTGTCTTTTTTCATGTGTGAGTGAGAATGAGCAAAATTGCTTTCAAACCTACACTACTGATGAGAACAGTCAGAGAGAATTGTACGTAATTGGAATAAAAAAACCTTTTTGGGATGTTAGATTTTATTTTAATCTAGGTTTCAGTATTTTAATCTAAGGTTTGAACTTTTACATAGGAAATATTTTAAGCTTTTTAAAATTCGTTTACCGTGAAGCGTAAAACTTCGATATTCTTAACTTTAAAGAAGTCGTATCATATAATTTAAATGCATAGCTAGGTCTAATAGTGTTTTTTTTTTTTTTGTTTTGTTTTTTTTGTTGGCTAATCATAGTCAAGATTTTACTCTTAATATAGCAACAATAAACTAGATTTTTTTTTTTTTTTTAGGTCACTTACAGATTTCAATGGTGAAAATAAAATGCTTTCTTTTGTATTTTATAAAAAGTATGTTTTATATTACTTAGAAAAAATGTAATCATAGATGAAACAATATTCTTAAACATTAAACATGGGGTAAAACTATGTTAAAGATTAGAAAATTATAAAAATTTCGACCGCACAACAAGTTTAAACCAAAACAGTGCTGCAAAGAGTGCAATATTTATTTTTATTCTAGATATCGTTTGGCAATACCTAATTAAATAGCTATAGGTTAAGAAATTTACTTTTTACTGTAATAAAAAAATAAGATTAAACGCATAATTGTAAAATTATTAACCCTTGCGCAACTAAATGATAACATCGATATTCTGAAACAACCACCGCTTCGATTGCAAAACTGTTCTTCATATTTGATCAACACCGACAGTAAACAAATCTCCGCAAAGTGATAAGTTCAACTATTGATAGCACAAGAGGGCTTTTCAATGTTCGATTTGTTTACTTTTCAGTCGTTCGGGAGCCCAAACGGGATCTTCCGGTGAAAGTTTTGATCTGCTTCTGTCTGAACTTCTTTTTATTGCGAAGTATTTACACCTGCTGTCTACAGGAACATCGGGTAACGTTTGCTCATCTGCTACCACATTTACGTAGGTTGACCAATCCTTCTTGAAGGCATTTCTATAGAACTCTGGTCAGAGAATTGATCTAGTTAGTGAAAAATCTCTTTTTTCAGTTGAAGGAGGTCTTTTTTGGTGAGGCATCGGCACTCACCAGGCGCGGCCACTGCAAAATGCCATGGTACTTTTTCGTTAAAGGGAGCCGTTGAAAATATATAAAATATGGGTAAACCTTCCAAGTACATTACGGATTCTGCACCTGCACTAAGGTGATTTTCGCCAATAAATGGCAGCAGCTGCCATTTTTTAATAACAAGTGAACTGCCCATGGTTGCTATAATTTGTCGCGGTTTTATATAAATAATTCTTGGCGCAGAATCCGTACCGTACATGGAAATACTAACGGTGCCCTTTAACGGAAAAGTGCCAGTGGTATTATTGCGTCCAATGAATTTTGCAATCGAACCATCCAGAAGCCAGGACTATTTCCCACTGTTTACTAGTACAAATATAGAAATGATGGCCAACAAGCACATGTCGCATCTAGATTGGTTCATTGTAACTCTTCCGAACAATCCGCCAATGCAGATTCAACAGTCGTTTTAAAATATTTACTTCAGTAGGATTTACAATATGTCGTGATAGTTAATGTTTATTAACCACTCTAGTGTAAAAGAAATATTTTCTATTTCCTATTAATATTTCCATTAAATAATTTGTATGCATGATTTCTTTTCCAGTCTCCTGTATTGTACTCTAAACCTTCGAAATCACCCTGCTTGACAGTTTTAAACAAATGAATCAAATCCTCTTTAGACCTACCAATGTACACACATTTAGGTTCTTCAATCTACCTCTAAACTCAAGTTCCCCTGTATAATTTTTATTACACTACGCTAACCCAAATCAATATCCTTTTTAAGATAAGGTGACTAGAAATGCACTGCATGCTCGAGATGTGTCTTAATTTATTTAATTGGGTGTTTTTAAATAGACACGCATATCTTTATAACTAATATAAATAAAACAGTTATTTCTCCCAATTATGAGAATTCCTAACAGCAAACGTTACCGAGGAATTTAAAAATATATCTATCTACGAATGAAGAATTATTATTTAACAAGAAAATATATAAATGATTTATAACATTTTGCACAATCCATTTGATTAGAAGTTTAATGAGCAATTTAAAATCAAGCAAATAAAAGCAAGTAGAGAGTTTCTAAGGACGACTGTTCAATTATTTAGCATAATTAGGTAATATTTAACACATAGGTCCATGTTTTCGAAGATTTTTTTTTATATATATAGGGAACTCGACATGCAATAATAATGACTTGGTAATATATTTCTGGGTCTTTTGTCGCAAGAGTTACACGAGGGCTATACTGAGCGACAATATTGTTAGATCAACGATGCATTTCAGGAGGTCTTTCACGGGGAAACAGCCGCGGAATTGCGTGTCTATTGCGAGAAAACAAAGAAAAACTTACAGAATACAGACCAGTAACCGATGGGAGATTATTTATTAGGTAATGTCTTGTTATAACTTATTTTCAGTTCTTTCACTGATGTCAAACTAAAAACGACTTCTTATTGTGAAAAAGTTAAAAATAATATATTGTATGCAAATACATACGTTTACAATTTTCAAAAGCAATTTAATAAATTGGCCATAAACATATTTTTGAAAACCAATCATTAAATCATTAATTAACCCAATCGGATAAGGTAATAAAAGTGCATTCTCATAATCTTAACTATAGAAATTAGAAGAATATGGTTCATATGAGAAACTGGCATTGCTCACGTGTATCGTATGGGAGAAAAGTCGTAAAACTACCATAATACACCTCGGCAATCGGCGCCTAGCCTATTTCACAGCGTTGTCTTTTCCTCTCGATTTTAAAAGAATACGAAAAGCGCATATGCTGAGAATCGCTTCAATCTATAATCTACTCGGATGTTAAGCTCGTGTTCTGCCTTTGAGCCACGAATTTGGATAAATTCTCCAAGTTTGACTGTGCAATAGCTAAACAAGAGCTATACTGTAACAAAAAAAATTAACTACAACTATTCTAAGTTAATTTGAATTTCCGAGAGCAGAGATATCTTCCGATGCAGCTTTTAACGGTGACTACCCTCCGATTTCATATCGTATGGGAGAAAACTCGGAAAACTCACATTTAAAAGGTTAACAATCTAAGGTGGGCTATATATTACAATCACCTTCGAGTCTACTCCTTTCTGAAAATGGAGTTCATAGGTTTGTGAAATAAAGTCGTCTAACATGCAAAGAGAACACTCAGCCTCCGATCCAGAAGTTTCGGGGAAATTTATAAAGAAACTGATACGAGATTTTTTAAATTTTTTTCACAAAATTACGTAAGATTTATGCATAACATTCAAGGCAGAGGAAAGAAATTTTCCTTCTCTAAGTATTAAATTTTCTTTTATACATCCAATTTCAAAATATCCATCATCTATAAAACAACAACCAGGATATATGTTTTCATTCCAAATAAATCAGACATTTTTAAACCCAATACAAAACTTTTTTTATATATAGTAATTTTACAACATGCAATAGGTCAATAGTCCCTAAGCCTAATGCACGACAAGGAAGAAGCAGCGGAGAAAACAACCAGGTAAGCCGGCATAGCCACAGCTGACATCCGGCGACGATCACTTTCCCCATACCGCTTCCTTATTTCGCTACCGCACTCTAATCAACTCCAAAATCCTACAATCAGTTCAAAATAAAATATATTACTTACCGATTGTATTCAGCCATCCTTCCACACGGGTTGGATATTCGTATAGCAATCCCGATCTTCTAGAATACATAATTAACAATTCTTTCTACAAACACAAGCGAGAAAAAAAATGATGTAATTCCAGTATCCAAAGTGATCTTATGTGGATTTTGACATTATTCCTTAACTAGAAGAAATTATCCAGCAATTGAAAACAAAACACGAAGAGAACACATAGCGAGAGCGAAACAAGAGTTCTGTCTGGTTCGGAGCAAAATTCACGTCTGTTGGTCGGAAGTCTAGTTGCGTCTGTTCCCCTCCACGCTAGATGGCGCTCCGGTATATTTATTTATTGCTCTCTGTTGGAAATTGCACTCTGTAGCTAACTTACAGAACAGGAGCTGTTGTCTTGATGGAGAAACTAAATTTAGGGTAGAATTTTCAGGATTGAAAGGTTACTTGTGTATTACGAAAATATTTAGACATCTTTGAAAAACTTTTTTTAATAAACTGAATTTTTAGATAAAATTGATGATGATTGAAATTTTTTTTTTCTTCATATATATATATAAACCGATTTTGTTTGCGTATGGATGCGTGTGTTCGTTCGCAAGTCTGCGGAGAAAGGGAGAAGGGGGGGGGGGGGGTGCGTTTGTTTGCAAATTTGCGGCGGACTAATTAACCCACTTGTCGTCATCAAATCATGCTAAAACTTGGCAGATAGATTTGTTGTCGATAACAATGCATTCTATCAAATTTTGGTTTCTGTCGCTAAAATGTTGCTTTTAGACAAGCTACTATTGACGCTTCGGAGGACTAATTAAGGTAATTGCGTACATTGAACGAGTTGAGGTAATTTCCTACATTGACAAACTAATATTATTCATGAATATCCTTTCTAAAGTTTCTAAAACTGCCTTTATTTTAAGCTGCGTTAATTAGAACTAAAGTTAGGACGATTTGAACTGGTCTAAAAAGAAATATTGTAATGGAAAGTAAAAGTTTAAAAGCGTTTTTCTTAGAATGGATTTTTATGCAAACATTGCTGATTTCAAATGTGATCCAACATAACTCTAACAATTATTGATGAATTCCTAAAGTTCTAAATTTATTTAGTTGATTGTTATCTAGGGCATTAACTAAAAAAAAAATTTGACTGGATGATTATTTTATGAGTTTGAGGTTATGGTTTGAAAGCAAATTAAGTAAAATTGTCGAAAATCGGGAACTCTTTTTCCGATTATCCATAAAAAAAAAGTTTTTACGAATATATTTTTTATCGTAGTATATGCCCTAAATATAAGTATGTAGTTTATTTATTTATTTATTTATTTATTTATTTATTTATTTATTTATTTATTTATTTATTTATTTATTTATTTATTTATTTATTTATTTATTTATTTATTTATTTATTTATTTATTTATTTATTTATTTATTTATTTATTTATTTATTTATTTATTTATTTATTTATTTATTTATTTATTTATTTATTTATTTATTTATTTATTTATTTATTTATTAATTAAAAAACTTAATAGTTCATTTACTGCAATTACAATTTTTAAAATATTTCATCAAAAGTTCATGTAAAATTACAGTTTTTATAAAATAATGCCAATATATTTGAAATTTATTCATTTTATTACTAATTTATAGTAGCACTAAATATAAAAAGGCACTTTAAACATTACTGCATAAAGTATTTTTTTAAAAGTTCTCCGGATGTCTCTTATCTTCATCTATGGGCTCAGGCAGTGTTATTTTTAGGGGGAGGAAGGGAGATTAAATTTTGTTCCAAACTTGATTTTTTTATCAATACCATTGATATGGTTAATAGTGTAAAATCTATTTAAAAAAACGGGAGAAGTATCGGAAAGTAAATTTTGGTCGTTTTATGAAGTTAAAATGATCGTCATAGCTTTAAATGTTAATGAGAGTATTCCCAGATATATAACGTCGATATAATATGGAATATAAAGCCATAGCCTCTTCATTCGGTACTTAGATGACATACTTTTACCTTTAGAGGAGAAGATACATTTTTATCCCATGAAGACACTGTATACGAATTTAGAAAGCTGATACCAATAAATACAGACAGTCTAGAATTTCCTGCCATAGAAAATCTGGCAAAATGTTGTGAAAGCGATTTGGCCGCTATTCAAAACGTCTTCGAAGCTGATTGAGAACTGTGGTAAAATGGAGCTCTATCCATCGATATATAGAGACAAAATGGTACTCTATCCATCGTTTAGAAAGGCTTTCTACTGTCATTGATGCTTTCGCCGAATGTTCTATTGACGTATTTCCGAGTATATGTCAACTATTAAAAATGTTGTGCATTCTGGTAGTTTCAATCGCAACTGCTGAAAGAAGCTTTTCAACTTAACGATCATTAAAATCATATTTAATATATTTTATAAGCTATAGAAGGCTAAATGGACTAGCACTTTTGTCCAATCACAAAGACATAAAAAATAGTTGATGACATGGTTCTAGACAAAATTTCAAAAAAAGCAAGAAGGTTGGACATAATATTATAAACAAGTAATTAGCAAGTTAAATATCTCTTAAAAAACTAGGGGTGTGGAACATCGCACAACTTTCAATTACACTATAAAATATTGGTCATTGCAGGAAAATTTAACATGGTGTTACTTAACATTTTTTTATTTTCACTCATTTAAATATAAATGGCCAGTTTGGCGATATTTTTGGCAATAATTTTTCGATGAGTTAAAAAAAAAAAAAAATCAAACTGCCAAAATTGATGGTTTTATTCGATAGATTGTCCTTGCTTGTGCGTGAAACGTAAAAAAATCAAACGTTGATGGACAATGTTCAAGAGCAGAGGGCTGTGGGTTAAAGGCACTCGTTTTTCAAATTTTTACGCTTTTATCGTATTTTTTAAGAATTTAGTAGGCAGGAATGTATAGAACACCTTCAAGGACATTACCACAGTGATTTTGATTAAAATCGTTAGAGCCATTTTGTAATAATTACTGAAAAACATGATTTTTTTCAATGGCAGCTACCTTATACGCATGAGCGATTTCGAAGAAAACCTTAATGGTAGGTCCCTGTGCCACTGTCTAAAAGGGCTATCAACTTATGAGTGCAACACTCTTAGTAATTAATTTAAGAATTTACTTCAAAACGAACCTCTCCTGAAGGGTTCCACTGATTGGTAAAAAGTCTAATTCAAACGGCCCTTTGATCACAATAGTGGAGTACAACACAATTGGATCAGACAGGGTTAACGAGAAAAAATATTTATTACATTACATAAAATCATTCTTACATAAATTCCTAATTTTGTACTTTTATAACGGACCTTGGTTACAATTACTAAAGCACTAGTGGTTCACGAATTTCTACTATTCAATTCCTATTAATTCAATCCTTACCCACTTATATTAGTTACGCATATTAAATCATATATAATAACAATTTCTATTCCCTATACAATTGGTTCTATAATAGACAAAATCAAATGAGTTGCATCTGCTTACGCATGGGAGAAAACATGAGAACACTTACTATGTTTGACGGTCGTTCTGGCGACATTAGTAGCAGCACATCCCACTTAACATTCACGGATCCGGACTTTTTTTCAATTCCGGCCTGATCCATAAAGAGGACACAACATCGTGTTGAACTCCCTCTGGACCTCCAGTTTAGGCCTCCTACACTTCTCAAAAATCCGCTCTCGTCTCCCTATTTTTTCCTCTCCTTCCCTTTTTCAGTGATCCCAAAAAAGGCGAGTTTTTCCGACTAACAATCTAAACCCCTAGGCATCCTTAACGGCCAATAAGGCCATATTTTTGGGCTTAACCCAATAATCTTGCGTCCGAGGGAATCAAGTCACACCTTTAAACTTTCCCGGGATTTCAGTGGTTGAAGGGTAAATTTCATTGTTATGATCCTAACATCCCCGGTGTACAATATCGTTGACCCCCGTCTCTTAACGAACTATCCGTTTAAAATTGCATACAAACGTGATTGTCCCTATATGTCAAATTCACCCCGAACGAGTCGGATTTATGCAGCGCCATGTCAGAACAGTCTTTTCAATCGAAGAAATTTATATTTTACCACCTGCGCTCCTAACAACGAAAGTTCTCTAACATTTCAACCTAGGTTTGAGACCACCTAACTAACGTCCCTCTTTACAAAACGAAATATGTTAGCTGAACTTGAATAAGCCGGCTCAACACCACCACCAACCTGCTCACCAAATTTGAACATCGTAGGTCAATTTGTTTAGGAGTTATGCTGACCAAGTACACACAGACACACCTTTTTTCTAGGTCATTTTTTTTCTTTAAATCAGGATGCTCCAAAACGTGGAGAAATGCAATAAAGAAATCGATTTTTTTTTTTTTTTTTTTTTTTTTTGACTGAATACTATACTTTAATTACCCTATGTATGCATATGGGTAATTGAAAGTAAGAACGTAACTCTATAACTCTATGATTAATTTGTTCTTCATTTATTAATTAATTAAAATGTGTGTCAATTAAAAGAAACAGTTTTGCTATTTCCCTTTCATCCAACATTCAAAAATCAATATACTTTAAAAAATAGTTAGGGTGTATCAGCCTCTACCCTCTCCCCTGAAACGATAAGTCTGAATCGCCACTGGTTTGTAGGTATGTATACTGGAATAAAAACATTTGTAATGTATAGTGGAAGTAAACTACAGAATATGTCTGTATTGAGGGAACGAAACCAAAACTTTTTTTATAAATGTCTAGGACTCCAAAAAAACTCATAAATAAAGTTTTTCCCAGAAAACCTATTATGGTTGATCGCCGGAGCGATATAGTTGAGACTTTGTGGTAGAGACATGCTCGCTCTTGTTTGGCAAACAATGGCGATTACACCGGAAATTTCCAACCGAAATAATGTAATGTACGTGAAGAAGAAATAAAAGAATTGAATAAAAAATTCTTATGACAATAGCACATTCTATAAGATGCCGGAAGACTTATTTGAGTTATTGGGGGACTTTTTGAAACTTGCTATGGTCAAAGACTGTTGTATTCTTGCCTTATTACTTTTTTTTTTTTTTTTTTTTTTTTTTTATTTGGTTAGTTATGCTGGGTGACTTCCTCCCTTCTTGTAGCCTCGATATCTCCAAAACTACATTTGAAAAGGTTGGATTTGCATGTCCGAGTTAAGTTAGACATGATTAATGTCTGTAAAAGTATGTGTAGCGGAAAATTTTCACGAATATTATGTAGTTTCGTATTTAAATCATCTTTTGCAGCTCATGTCATTACACAAAAATATATCCTCAACATAGTGCCTTAACAAATCGCTCAAAAGGTTAAATTGAGTTTCAGATTTTGATAATATTTTCTGAAGTGGGGGGATTAAATCAAGTACGAAAACAATTTTACATAAAACGCTCAATTGTTTCGGATTATACTAAAAGGTCTCAAATTTTTTTGTTTTATTTTCACCTTAATATTTGCAATAAGAAATATATTTTTCTATAAAGAATTTATGTGGTTTACGTGCAATCTCAAATCCCGAGTACACTGCTATTCAGAGAACTTTAAAATTATTGGAAATTTAGCGAAATGAATTTTCTATTGAATAAAATACTTTGCTTTCAAACATTCTTTCCTAAATAAAAAAAATCATTCCTAACCTACAAAATATCTTAGATCAGAAAATGAAAATAGTTCATTTGGTTAATGTATTTTATTGCCCTCGTCAAATTTCCCTTCTAAAAGTAGTATACCACGCTTTTGAGAACGTTGCATTTTGGTTAATTTTAATAAATGAACGTTGCATTTTGGTTAATTTTAATAAATGAACGTGATTTTTTTTTTCTTTTAAACTTTTCTAAGGAACACCTTTTTCACCTACTGGTGGGCTGTATAAAATGTTCTAACTATTAACATATTGCCCTGTGAAAATCCCACTATCATTTTAAAATTCCTGACCATATTTTCAGCATTTCTACTTCTGACGCCAATGCCCAAATCTCTATAATATCCCCTCAGCAACATTTCCGGAGCACCTTGTATAAGTATCACACTCATAACACAATGGCACCAACACCAGCCATTTCGCCCCTTTTAATTACATCAGGTTTCGTATATGAATTTCTAATTACAATTTTCTTTTTCCTGTAATCTCTTTAATATTCTCCTTATATAGTAGTGGTCGTTTAGAAGAAGTCGCTAATTAATACCAAATGGTGTCGTAGCGTACGTTGCACACTTTCAAACATGTCCTTGGCGTTTCGCGCGTGTGACAAGAATATTGGAGTGTTTTACTCTAGGGGCCACAAGGCCCGCGGTGACCGTTAGAATAAGTGGACCTTGCTTTGAAGTGTCAACCTACACTGAATCTATTTCTTAATTGTTGCGTAACGAATTTTTTTTTGCTCAAAATTATTATTTTTTTTTTTAGACGATTTTTAAATTTTAGTTCAGATCCAGAAAATTCTGGAGATTGTATCAAATTTATTTATTCAGAAAGCGATTATAGTAATTTGGGGAACTAGTTGCGAAAGTAATACTTTTCAAACGAAGGAAAATGCTCGTATGACGAGTGCGTCAGTAGTAAAATAATTAGAAGAAATATTTTCGCACGTGTTGCATGCAATATTTTTTTATAATTTCGTGCAAAAAATATGTTTAATACATGTATATATTAATGTTGGCAACTCCAGTCAATGAATCTTTTCTGAAAATATGTCATTTCTATACTAAGACCATATAAAATGTGAGCATGAAGCCTACGGTAAAGTATTTTATCGCACTAGTGATATAAAGTTACTCTACTGCACAGCACTACTCACAATAACGTCCTATTTCGCGTTTTTTGATTAAAAAAAGTTAAATTTTTTGCACGCTCACGATTTTTTTCCCTTTAGTTTTTATCATCAAATATTGTTTTCTGAAAAATCCGACGTTTTTATATTTCTTCGTAAAAATTATTTCACAACACCTTTTTTCACTTTTATTTAATTCTTCAGTAATCAAAAATGTCAATATTAGTTGTTTGTAATTCATATTCATGCATTTCAATTGATCCTCGTAAAATTTTGTAAACATGATTCTAAGACACACTAAAACTTAGATTTTGTTTTTAAATTTAGAAAATAATTCAAATTTAATTAACGCTTCAAGAGCAACAACTGCGTGGTAGATATTGAAAGCTTTCTTAAATTGGAGTTCTCATGTTTGAAACGTCCGTCAAAACAAATCAAAATGTCTGACTGAATTTATTTTCGTTAATCTATACCAATCGATTTCAAAATTCAGCCTTGGGCCTCAAGTTCACCACGCTTCCTACGTAAAATTATTACGAGGACCGTGAAAACAGATCTGAAGTGAACACAGCTTTTATTCCATTAAATGTATTCGCTAAAAAAATAATATGTTATGCAACCTTTGAAGCAAGTCTAATTATTCTTTCAAAATTAGAAGGAAAAAAATAAGCCTTTTGGCAATCTGCTCTTCACACAAATTTAATAACAGCTGGTACGGAAGTTATGTCCCAAAATCAAGCCAAGGTCAAACGCGGTCAATTTAATTTCGAAAAAGCAGGAACAAAACTATAAATGAAGATGTAGATCCGTTGAAGGAAGGAAGAGGTCCACAGACAAAACAGTTTTGAGTAAAAATCAGTCACCCTTGAAAAGCATACGTAGTTCATCAAAAGGTAAATTGGAGCATCTTATATTCAGTTTTACCGTGAGAAAATGAGTAACCTAAAACGGAAATTGTTCATTGAAGGGCCCACATTGCCGTCACACCAGCTTGATCTTCAAAATTAAAATGTCTCAGTTGATTGGTTACAGATTTTTATTTGTAGTAAGTATAAATACTATTCGTGAAGTGTTGTTTTCAATTAATTTAAACTAAAAAGGGAAATTGAGTTCAATACAGCAATTTTCCAGGAGAAAGAATACCAAACAAAACTCAAAATGTACTTCATTGTTTTAATTTGCATTTGGTATGTTCTGACCAGTTAGCATTTTCCACTTGATTTAAATTTTTTAGAGGAACTACGCCTTTGTAGCTTCACATCACATGGTCTCAGGTTAGGACGTTCCTTACTCATATCATATTTATACTCAAATTATATATTTCATGTTCACCTATGCGTATTTTCGGTCTCATGGATAATATTTCGAAGAATTATTTAAGATTTTTTTTTTTTTTTTTTATGTTAAAGGAATAGGAATGGCGTCAAACGTAATGAAATATGCAATTCAAATTTTGTAAACCTTGTATATTTAATATAAATTTTCTGAGAATTGAAAAAATTTACAAAATAATATAATAGGTAGATATTTTAAATCAATTGTTTAGCCATTATACACTTATATAGCGCACAAACACTATACTTCATCTCTTCGCACATGGATGCCGCCAGGAAGGTTCAAGGAAGTGCACTTGCACCCCCCACTGGATTTTGAAAATTAAAAAAATGATGTAAAGAAAAGTGGTACGATACATTAGTAACATAAGTATGATATAGATTTTAAAATATTCAATTGGTAAAAAATACACAACTATAAATTAAACTTTAAGGAACAAACACAAGGCTATAAATTTAAATTTCATTATAATAACCAATTGAAAAATCAATATACCATAAAAAAAATTAACCTCTTTGCATCCTTTGGGTGCTCTTTGAACCCTCCCCCTCCTCCCCGTACCTAATTCTGCCTGAGCACATGCTCAGGGGCGGAAATAGAGGTCTGTCAAGGGCGGTGCAAGGAGTTGAGTGACGAAATAAAGGGGGAGGGGGGCAACCGGCAAGTTTTAACTTATATGTATATATGTATCTTTATATCAAATTAATTAAAACGAAGTTTTCTTTTTGGAGTAAGTTAGTTTTCTGTTCAAATGAATAATTTAAAATCTATTCTACAGGGCACTTAGCCTCTCCTTTCCTGTAAATTGTTTTTCTTCTCATTTTTGTAATTTTAAAAAGCCAGAGAAGGGAGAATGGGTGTGGGGGGGGGGGGGAATGCAATTGCTTCATTTTGCCCCGTCCTGGCAACGATATCGTTTTTACTCTTTCCTCTCTGCCTTACTCAATTTAATCCGCCGTCATAATCTTTTTACTTGCGCCGCCGTAGCAAATCGAAACTCTCCTTGCGCTCCAAACAGTGGTGGCACGTGTTCAAAAATGTAAGTGCAGCCGGAAACAATCATGTACAATCACACTTGAAGTTTTTTTTAAAATTATAATTTTGAAAATCGGATTTTTTTGCACTTAAAAGTACATAGTTTATAATGATTTTTAAATGAAAAGAATTTCAGTTTTATTCAAACTTTTATTAACTAATTAACATTTAAATAGTTATAATTAGCATATTTTTAAACAGTGATTACTCGAGTCGAAATTATCGAAAAAGAAATTATGGTTGGAAATTGTTCGTGATATCGTTTTTAATGTTATGAGCCTCCATCAAGTTTCTAGAATATATAGTTTTTAATAGAATTTTTTTAACATTGAAAGTAGAAAAAATCGCAATTTTTCAAAAAATTTTGCATTTAAAAATCTGGCAAAATTCATTTTTATTTCCAATCAGTTTGATTGAGTTTCAAAATATCTAATAGTTAATGCAGATTTGAATTCTCAAATAATTTTTCAAACTTCAGTCATAACTGTTTAAATGAAGTTTCAAGTGCCAAAAACACGATTTGTTAGGTAATGAGTTTAAAATATTAAAATTTATTTTCAGAACAAATTTAAACTTGAAACTAATAAAATAACTCTCTAGCATTCAGATGATACCATTACCTTGCAAAAATTCCATCTATAGAGATTATTTTAAAGTAGAAAATCTCAAGGGCAGCCGAAATCATAAAATCGCTGATCAGGCTGACTCCCTGCACATTACATGGAGAAGACTATTGGATTTCATTGATTACCATGGCAACATCACTGCCAAAATGCGTTTCAGGAACACATGGCTGCCTTTCGGAGGACGATCACCTTGATTGGAAACGTTTTCTTCCCCCATGTGAATTGAGTATTGAGGCAAGAATTTTGCTGTTCATAGGATTTTTTTTTAAAGTTACCGTAGAAATTAGTTCTTTATTTTAGAAAAAAGTAAAATATATAATTTTAGTTTTGAACTTTTAAATTTAGATGTAGCCCAGCTGCACTGGCTGTAGTGCACAACCCTCCACTGACTCCAAAACTCAATTTCTGATCCCAGTCCTACATTTGTTCATCACACAAAGTTGACCAATCTCTTCAGGAATTGCAATAAAGTAATAGCCATGGTGGGTAGAGAGAGAGAGCACCCCCCCCCCCCCTAAAAAAGGGATATAAACTCGCAACGAGCTTTTTCAGTTCCTTAGTTTCAGGGTATTCGAGAAAGGAGTTGTTTATCCCTAAGCTATTTGGAAGAATTGCTTATAGATCTCAAGGTTCATTCTGACGTGAGTAAGCAGGAAGGAGTATCTTGATTAAAATTGTCTGTTTTTCAGTGTTCAACAAAATTTCAAAAATACAAAAATGGCACATCGATCATCATTTTTTTTTTTTTTTTTTGTGATTATTTGAGTATTTTTTTTTATGTTAAAGGAATTTTTAAAAAACTTTCAAATGCAGATACATTTTTATTTATTAAATAAATTTTAAGGGCTCCCCCCCCCCCCCCCTCTGCTCATGTTTCAGCAATATTTGGTACGAATAATTCTTCAGACAGCAGCGAGTGTTATTTCTAGCAAACTGATTGAGTTGAAATTTCGACAAATTAATTAAAAAAATTTTTCTTTTTAAGTGACCGAAAAAATATATCATTCAAAGGACGTGTTCTTGAACAATTTCATTAGTGTTCCGCAACCCTTTTTAATAAATTCCCCATTTTATAATAACCTTAAAGTATTGTAATTTCTCTAAAAAATCATCAAACATCAACAAATCATAACCCAAACAAATCCCTCACAAACAGTCCAGATGCTGGTCCTGCCAGACGGTGCCAAAGGGTCTCTCATCAGTTGGCGCCACTGTAAAATGAACCACATGGGGATGGAACGATGCTACGGTAGCCTTCACTTGGCACGCGAAAGCGCGCTTAGGGGGCAAGCATCTCTCGTGTTGTCTACTTTCGAGATTTGGGGATGATGTTGTCTGTTGTAAAGTGGGGATGAAGCTTAATAGGCCAATTTTTTTATTATTCGGCGGAAATGATAAGTGCTCAGGCTCGTTGATGTGTTTGTTTTCAAAAAGATGTGACGTCTCCGGTTTGTCGGGGGAGCATCATGAGTTGATGTAACCGGATGCTGTAATATGGGGACGTTAATATTATATGGAATTGATGCGGCATGGGACAAAGTAATGAACTTCTTTTGGATAAGAAGCAGTTAAAGTGATTTTTCCTAAATTTTTAATTTTTTTAGCATTATGCGTAATGATGGGATGTATTACTAGATAAAATCACAATCTAGTATTTAAGTGTATTTGGAATTAATCATGTTATAAATAGAGAATCAGATATAAGTGGAGAATCGAGAGATATAAAGGAGAATATAATTTCTGCCCTGGCAAGATGGGATATATGTACACTGCACAGGTTCCACTTTTAGTTTTTAACTGAAAAAATATTTTTTTTGTGCTATGATTATTTAAATTGTAATAACTACGATTTCATACCAGAATTAGCAGCTAGAAAAGAATGATTTTTACTTTCAATTACCAATATGTTAACATAGGAAAATGACTGTAATTTTTTTTTTTTAACGTTTTGGAACATCTTGACTTCAAAAAAGTTGCATAGAAAAAATGGGTGTCCGTGCGTCAAATGTGACCTAAGACGTTTACAGTTGGCGAACGGATTAGTGGTGACCACGGGACCTGTCATTATGGTTTTCCTCAATATTGCGCATGTTCAAAACATGAAAAGAAAAACATGTTTTTCAGCAATTACTAAAAAACGACTATAAAGATTTTGATCATAATCGCTATGATAATGCCTCTTAAGGTGTTTTAAAAATCCCTACCTCTGGAAATTTTAAACATCACCACCTATGGAATGCTATAAAAGTGTAAGAAATTGAGAAACGGATGTTTTTAATACAGAGTTCTCTTGTATATGATGAGTGCTTGTCAGCATCTGGACTTGGTAATTTAGTGTTTAATGATGGAATAAGGAATCTTGAACTCTATTAAATATTTTGAATGATAAATTAAATCAGCCCAAAATTTGGGTATCACGAATAACTTCATTTTTTTATCAAGATAATAATCCGAGCACTCAGCAAATAATGATAATTTTCGTTGCCTCTATAATTGCCCACAAAATCTAAAAACCCCACCTCAGTCAACAGATTTGAACCCAAAAGAATAGCTTTGGAGAGACTTTAAGGGTAAAGTAAGAAGATACGACATTAAAAGGAAAAGCCAAATAAAAACCAGTAATGATCGGAGAATGGAGGAGCATTGATGCAGAAATTGAAAAAAAATTAGTGAAATCTATGCCCAGGCGCTTAAAAGTTATTGTGAATGCTAAAAGATATCCTACAAATTACTAATTTATTAAAATATTACAATAAATAATACGTAAAAAAATTTAAATGTACGAAGACTTTTGGGAAATATTTTTTGTGTTGCTTTTAGGTTAATAATTTTTCTAAACAATTTGGTACTTTACATTAAAAATATTTTTAAAAAATCCTGAAATATTAATAGTAATTTTTTAGATGGATAATGTAGTAATTGATTGCAACTTGTAACTGTATGAACACTTTTGGGGGTTACTGTATGTTGTATTTCTCGGAGCGGGAAATCTGGAGGAATTCAAGAATTTTTTCAAGATTTCTTACAAAATTATTTTTTTCTTTATTTTGATAATTTTTCCCTTTTTCTAAGGGGAGAAGGGGGGGGGGGTGCCCACCTTGGCCCCTCACTGGCGGCGTCCATGTACCCTTGAACATCACTCATCAACGATCGTTTTCCACTTCCACTCTCCTCTTTTTCACTTACAAGAAGAGAAGAAGTAAGAATTATGCAAAAGAGTTTCGCCAAATGAGCTTTTTTTTTTTTTTGCCTATGTAAAAATTATACCGTCAAAAATATCGCCAAACTACCCATTTTTTCAAATAGTTGAAAATTTAAAAACGGTAATAACACTATTCCACGTCAAATTTAAATGTAGTGACCAGTTTTATAGTGTGATTGAAAGTTGTGCAATGTTCCGCACCCCTAGTTTTTACTGTTTCAAGTATTTATTGTTTGAGTAACTGACTAACATTAATCAAGATATGGATTTAATTTTTTATTTTGAAGTTGATGCGTTGTATGGTATTTCGGTAAACTATCATTGTAAAAGATAAAGATATTTGATATGAGATGATGCACTTAGGAATCCCCCCCCCCCCCCCCCTGTATTTGATTAAAGAATGGTTTTAAGATAAATGGGGACACGATAGACAAAAGCAATACATTTTTTCCACGTATTACTTAGGTCCATAGATTTAAATTTTTAATATGATTTATTTCGACGAATTTTTGATTTTATAATGACCATCCTGGAATTTTTTAAGGAATACACTATTTAATTCTTGGAGAGATGAGGGGGGGGGAGGAGTAGTCTAATAATAAGGGTAAAAGTAGCAATGACCTTTTAGTGAGCAAAAAACCAACTAGGTCTGCGCAGCAATGAACATCACATCGAGCCATCAAAGCGAGCCTTTGCTTTCAGCGAACAAAGCGAGTTGGGTTTGACTAGCGGTATTATGGCCAAAACTTTAGTCAGGCCTACAAACAAAACTATTTGATAAATGTTGGTATTATTATTATTATTAATTTTCTCTGCTGGATTAGAGAAAGTGCCTTTTGAACGATTTAATGCGTACGAGGGTCTGCCTCCCGGAAATGATCCCGAAAGTTAGGAATTTTAACCAGGCCTTCAGCTTAAACATTTTGATAAATTCTAGTCATTATTTTTTATTATTCTCATCTTGACGACAGGAAGTACCTTTTGTATGTTTTATTGCAAAAGAGAATCTGTACGTCCCAGAAATGATCCCAGAAGTTGGGGATTTCAGTCAGGGTTATGACCAAAAGCGGATAATCGGATTTCGAATATTCACCTTTTGCTCAATTTCATGAAGTGACTTTGATACTTTAAGATGAACTATTAAAACAGTGTAATTATAAATAAATAAAATTTACTCATTTTTCAATTAAATTTCATGTTTAACAAAGTTCTGACACAATAAAATGGAGTTCGATACTTCTTCTGCTTTAAAGATCAAATTCCTCTTATCGTGAATTTTATGTGAAATTTATTTAAGTTAAAATTTGCTGACAAAAACATTTAATACTTTCTTGCATATTTTGAAGTCGATTTAATTTCTACTTTAATTACTTTGCCACTATCTACAACACTAATAAGTCTAACAAAAATTTCTATTTTACCAGATCCAAAGAAAATGTAGCCCATTGAAAAACACTGGAAACAAAGGAACTTTTTATTTTCGTGGCGGTCTTCATAGACATCAAAGAGATCCAATAGTTGAACAACACAACTTTAAAAGATTTCTTTATGCAACTTTCCCTGAAAATTCGAACGTTCTTCGGATTTATGACTCATATATCCTTGAGAAAAACCGTCCAGAACTATATAATTCCTTTTCAAGTACGGAACCTTGTAATTATAGAGTAGGCTCTATCAATAGACCGGAACGGACCGTTACAGTTTTTCGGATATTTATTCATCCTACGATTTCACATCGCTTTATAGAACTGGAGAAAGTGACGCATTGTCATGTACCAGTTCTAACGTTTCAAAATTATAGAAGACGATTTTTGTTTAAAATATTTATGCATTTTTAAAACTAAATAAAAATTTCAATGAGAGTTTAGATTTTGCCACTTAAATTGCCAAAATATAGATTGGGCAAGTGCTTTTTTTTTTACTTTCAATTACAATTATTTGTAAGGTAACATAGAGTAATGAAAGTACAGCATTCGGTCAAATAAAATTTCTGTTTTTTGCATTCCTTCATGTTTTGGAGCACCCTGATTTCAAAAAAGAGGTCAAGAAAATATGTCTGTCTGTGTGTACGTAATCAGCATAACTCCCGAACAAACTGACCTACGATGTTAAAATTTTGTGTACGGGTTAGTGGTGGCCCTGGGATTTACCATAAGGGTTTTCGTCAAAATCGCGCATGCGCATAAGGTTGAAATCATATTTTTCAACAATTGCTAAAAAACGGCTCTAACGAATTTGATTAAAATATCTGTGCTAATACCTCTTAATGAGTTCTAATCGCCTCCACATTCGAAATTCCCGTAGAAATGCGATAAATGCGTAAAAAGTTGAAAAACGAGTACCTTTAACACAGAGTTTTCTGCTCTTGAACATCACCATCAACGATTGATTTTTTTCTTCTTTCTGTTTCACGCATAATAAAGGAGAATGTAATGTCTATTGAATAACATCGCCAATTTTCACCCTCTTGGTGGCTTTTTTTTTTTTAGCCCAGGTAAAAATTATCGCAAATTGGCCATTTTTATTTAAATGTGAGAAAATATAAAACGGTAAATAAGACCATAAATTTTAATGCAATAACCAATATTATAATGTAATTGAA
This sequence comes from Linyphia triangularis, assembly GCA_963978545.1. Lineage (NCBI taxonomy): Eukaryota > Metazoa > Arthropoda > Arachnida > Araneae > Linyphiidae > Linyphia > Linyphia triangularis. Next base: position 53,311,671 of record OZ021728.1, read on the forward strand.
AGTTGTGCGATGTTCCACACACCTAGTTTTTTTTTTTTTTTTAACCATTCCTATGATTCTTCCATATTAGAGAATACAAAATGTTTGACTCTTTAGACATTGGGTGGTTCCAAGAGGACGTTGCGACCCCCACCTCTCTGGTATAGCCACCTTAATTTTATTTTCATTTAATTGTGAAAGCACTCACCATAATTTAATACTTTATTACTTGCTTTGAAAGTAATTGTTGTAGTATAATATTTAAAAATAATAGTTCTCAGTTCTTTATTTTCCCTTCTTACAAATATTATCTGATTCTTTGATCGTAACGTAAAACTTAATTAGTGCAACGCAGAAACATTGAAAGAATTTTAAAACACTTAACGATTGTATTTTCAAATACTAATGAAGGGAGAATTTCCAATTAAAAAATATTTTTTAGAATAAAAAATAAAATTCCATGCGATATATAGTTTATAACACATAGTTACCTTTATAACTCGTCTCACAGTCAAAATCTTACATTATAACATCTTTAGAAAGCCAGGTTCAACTACATTTGTAAAATCATGTTTCCAATTTAAACTAGGGGAGTGAAACATCGCACAACTTTCAATTACACTATAATACTGCACGTGGATTTATGTCATTTGCCGTTTTTATATTTTCATCATTCATTTAGAGGAAATGGTCAGTTTTTTGCGATACTTCTTGTATGGGTCGGGAAACACACACACACACACACACACACACTTCGCCAAAACGGTAATTTGGGCGATATACTTTTAGATAATCCTTATATTATCCTTTGTTATAAGCGAAACTGAGGTGAGAAGAAAAAACGATCCTTGATGAGGTATGCTCAAGGCAAGAGAACTCTGTGTTGAAAGCATTCGTTTTCAACTTTTTACGCCACTAAAACATTTTTTCGGGAATTTCGGAGGTGGGGATGTTTAGAACACCTTAAGAGGCATTACTGCAGCAATTTTTATTAAAATCGTAGGAGCCGTTTTTTTGCAATAATTGAAAAACATGATTTTTTCAATGGCAGCTACCTTATGCGCATGGCCACCACTGACCCTCATCCAAAATTTGAACATCGTCGTCAATTTGTTCAGGAGTTATGCTGACTACAGACACACATACATACACACAGACAGAATTTTTTTTTCTTTCTAGATCACTTTTTTGAAATCGGGATGTTCCAAAACGAGGAAAAATGTAAAAAAAAAAAAATCGAAATTTTCTTTTTTGACCGAATGCTATACTTTCATTACCCTATGTATACATATGGAATTTCGATTACTATTCTTTAAATAGGTAATAATTAACCATTGCAAGCATTATACCCAAAATTTTGTCATAAAAAATTTAAGTTTTTTTCTTTCTTTGTAAAATTAACCATGAATGTGTGAATCGGGACTCCTTACAAAAGCTACGGTACGAATAAAAATGGCGAAATGCCGCCTCCGATTACTAAAATAGTTTAACTTTTCTAAATATATATTTTGCGCAATGTTTTATGTATATTTCCAATACCCTTACAAATGTAGTTAGCTTTTAAAAAATCAATAGCAATTAATAAAAAATAGCACCTCAAGAAAAAATTTCTCGATTTACCACTACCTTAGGGTCGGTTAATCGAGATTGAGATAGCTTACTCTTTTTCTATATATGACCTTCCTGACATTTGACCCAAAATTAAATTTTAGTCATAAGTGGTAGAATTGGTAATGAGTGAATAAATGAATGGGAGGTTTTATTTATATTCTTTTCATAATTTATTTTTAAAGTGGCTGATAAACTAAATAGAACAAGTAAACTTGGAATTTAAGAATAACTCCTTTTAGAGGTAGATAAAGTTTCATTATACAACCAAATTTAAAGTAATTTTTATCATGGGTGCTAACAGTGGCAGGGGGTGCAATGAGGCTAAAGATTTTGTACAAACCATGATTTTTCAAAAACGATAATAGGATTTCCTAACGAAATATTAATTAAAATGTATGTAAATATTTTCTGTTTTGACTAATGACTTTTTTTAAAAGGGAATTTTATCAATTAAAAAAAAAAAAGTTTAAAAGCCAAGGCCTTGCACCATCCTACAGGTGCATATCAACCTGATTCAACTCAATTGCAATGTATATCAGTGCAAGAAAAGAAATACATAATTATATTAAATACTATTTTAATACTAAGTATTTAAAATCGAAGTTCCACCAAAGGCTTATGCCGAAACACATTCAATATACCCCAAATTTTTAAAAAAAATAATATCATAATAAAGTTTTCTCTCTGATAATTATGAAAATTCTTCTTACAAAGCTGTTTTTTATGAATATTTTCTTACACATTAGGAAGTGCTACAATATGAGTCAAGCAATTCATTGCTCAATAAAAATATTTACGGTACCGGAATATAGCCAACAGATGTGATTGTTTTCTGAATCATAAAGGTTTCTTATTTATAATCAATATTTTCTCTTAGAATAGTGGAACTTTTTCTCACATATCTTAATATTACAATAACTTTTTTTTAGCTCAAAAAGTATTCTAAACATAATAAAACTTGGTAGTTTAAAATGAATTGTATGCATGTCTTGTTTTGTGAAATGAATGAAAAATTTGTAAATAATAGAAATTAACAAATAGAGGGAAAATATTTTATTTTGGAATGGTAGTGAAAAGCCCATGATTAAAAATACAATTAGTCAAGTGAATAATATTATAACTTATACAATTGAAAAAATAAAGTATTCACAAGGGCTACAGTAAATTGTGATACAACATTTACACATTGGTTTTATATGCATTTTTTTCAACTAAAATAAAAAAATATATGCAGTAACAGAGAAAACTAGTTCTTTGAAAGAAAATCAACTAAAATTACAAAGAAATCAGCTTTCCTACTTTGAGTTGTCACGAAACATTAAAATTACTATCTTTACAAAGATTAAACTGTTCAACATTTTGTAAATAGTTCAAAGGACAGAATTAACATTCATAATACTGATTTAAACACTACAAATCCTTAATATTTATATTTAGAATACATTTTAAGAATTCATAAATTAGTGTAAGTGGTGTACTAATAAATTCTATTAATAATTATTTTGGCTGAGCAAAATTAGTAATAAAAACGTCAAGGTTACACTGCTACACAAGAAAAAAATTATGCCAAATCAATATACAAAAGCGGTATTCTTCATGGCTCTTTAGAAATTCATGGCTTAACTATAGGGGCTAAACTCTGATGACTTTTTGTTTGTAACAGATGTTAATTTATCTTCACATTTTTCTTATATCTATAAGTGAATGTACCTGCGAATTATTTTCATTGATCTATTATCCAAATAGATGTCAACATAATTAAAACTGTTACTTTTCTAAAATTTAGTAAAAAAAATATATATATATATTTCTTAGTTTGTGAATAGACATGTATATTTATTTCCACACTAGTATTTGTCAATTTTCAAAACAACCACAACATTTTATTTTCTTCAATTTGATTCCTTTTCTCTCCAAATAAAGGTATATGGCAGATATCGTTTGCATAAGAGGTATGTAAAGCATTAAAAATAAGGTTTTGAGCTAGTGGATGCCTAATTTTCAAAATGAATGTTTCTTCTTAAAGTGAAATTAAATTAACTGACAGGAGAAAATTCCTGTACTGTGAAAATTGGATAAGAGATCTTAAAAGTATCTATTAGACTTATTCCCTAAACTATTCAAATGCTAATATTTGCAGTTTAGTGTGTTTAATTACTTAAAGTAAAAAAGTTTTTCTAATCAAATAACTAGTGTATGATGGAGTTATTTACATAAAGTTTTCTTTGACTAGAAGTAGACCAGAAACAAATATTTCTTACAAACAGGCACATAATCTAAAAATAATTATTGTTAAGTAGATGTTTATAAGTTTACAAATAATCTCTCTTACTAATAAGGAATCTGGTCTTAGATTTACTTGAATTTCAGGACTAATGTTTTTAATTATTTAAGCTGAAACTAAAAATAATATGTAATGTGCAAGGGTACATGGATCTGTAAGAAAAGCTAAGTAAATATTGATATTTTTATAATATATTTATAAAAAAAATAGTTCTATTATATATAGAACTATTAAGATATCAATATATATATATGGTAATAAACATGAAAAAAAAAATTTAGTTTGAAAAATGCATATTTGAAATACTTACCTTTAAACATAAATTATAACATTTTACTGTTCTTGCCCCATGTCTATTTTTGTGGGTCTAAACCTGAATTGGGGATATTACTTAGATGAAAAGACCATAAAAATTTATGCAATCATTAATTAAAACGTTAATTATTTGGATAGCAACTAACCACGAGAAAACCATAAATGGCAATTTTAATATGAAACCGAAGCTTTGCTTTAATTTAAATATTTACATCAATAGATAAAATACAATCTTTAAAGTGTGCATATATATTTCAAAGCATTCAGATAAATTTATAACAGTTAGATTTAACAGATTTGAACAAGGTTATTATGGCAATTTCAACATGAATTTTAGTTCTCTCTGGATGTGACAACTTTCAATTAAAAACCTCTTTGGAAAAATCTTGTAAAGCTATTTATCAAAGTTATTTAATAACTAATATTCGAGGTGAAAATACATTAAAAAAACCCCAGAATTTATCTTTCAAATTTAATTGCAAGCAATGGTTCTAAAAAAATGAAAATAATGAAATACGTTTGATAATTAATATTTTTTAATAATGCTTTTTTATTTTTATGTACAGCTGTTTCCTTATCTTTTGGATAGATAGTAACCGTTTTCGTTAAATCAATAATACACTACCGATTCCATTCAAAACAACAATTGCCAATATAGAGACATAAAATACATACAGTAGTCAAAATATATAACTTGTATTAGGCTCGATTTTAAAGCACTAATTTGTTGTGTTTTTAACTATTAAAAAAAGAAAAAGGAAAAAAATACAAAAAATAAAAAGAAGATACAACAATTATCTAACAAGAGAAAAATCCCAAAATCTTTCACTCACTCTTAAACTGCGCCCCACAATCTTCGAAAATCCAAGCAAAAAAGCACATTAAACCTTGTCCAAACCTCAACTCCTTCAACATCTGATAAATACATTAAATGTGCATAAACTTTTCAAACCATCTGAAACAACCGATCCATTCCAACCAGATATGTTTCAACACTATCCTCCCTTCATTCCCTCCAGTTAACAATCCACCTCTCCCCCTAACAGGCCAAACTTGTTAGCAGCAGAAGGTGCATCAGCGCTATCTTCACTGTCAGCTTCATCGTTCCTAGAATCGTCTTCCTCTGTCTCAGTTTCGCAATCGTCGTCTTCAGAGACACGGACAGAGTTAAATTCAGCGCAAAGATCTCGGCTTGTTTCGTCGCGCTTCTGACGGCTGGCCTGGATGGCCACAATTTCAGAAAGACTTGGGTGGGAGGCCCACATGGCTGAAAAAAAGATTTTGTAATTGAAACTTAAGTGTAAATTGATGGTATTGGATTGTCTTGTAACCACAACAATGTGAAGGTTATAATGTAAAATCAAAGGTTTATAAATAAGTCTTATAGACAGAATTCGCTCAGATGCTGAGCAGACATTTTCCCCCGCTTTCTATCAACAGATTTTTTTTACAGAAGTTCGTCTGTATCCAAAATTGATGACAGCAAAAACAAAGTGGTTGAGGATAAAAATCACAGGGTCCAGTTAGTTGAAATATTAGGACTAGGACAAAGAGATTAATTCAAAATCGTAAATAATGGCGATTCACAAAATAGGAGAAAAGTTTGGTCAAAACGATTAAAACAACCTTAAAACAAATGTTTTTTAAAACCACAAAAAAATTATATAAGTTTTTTTCTTAGTTTATTCCATTTGTATATTTTATTTCATTGATTTTGTGTATGAATAACAATATGTTCTAAAATCCGGAATTTTTTAAAATCTGGAGTCGTAGAAGTCCTGGCGGATTTGGGATACTCTACTGTACTAACAAAAAGGACAAGAAGTGGGTTTAACATTCATTTTACAACTCTATTTTACATTTCGTCATCGGTCAAAATTGGTTCTTGTAGTCCAACATACAAACTAGTTGTGCTACTGTACGTAAGCAGACTTTAACATATTTGTTACGAACTATTGCACGTAACAAATATGTAAAAGGCTCTTGGTCACAAAAACTATTAAATTAAAAAAATAATAATAATAATAATAATTTTTCTCTTTTAAAACTACATCTCTAAATTAATTTCCATTTGAAAAGTGTGAAAGTATTGTATAGATGAGCTGATTTTGTGATCAGAAATATATTCTCATCAGCATGCAAATCAATAACAAATAATATAAAAGAAACTGTTTTCCTTATCAGGAATTGGGGAAAATATTAAAAATCATGTTTTAAATACCTTTTTCTTTGGTGAAGTTTGGAGGGTAGAAAGCTAGGCACAGTGTTCGACCATCCAAAGCCATTCTTAGAATATTATTAGCAGCTCGATACACATCTGGTCGAGCAGCTTTAGCTGTTCTGAAACCGCGTTTTATGGCCCATGCTATAATTAAACAAGTGAGATAAATAAAATATATATGTGTTAAGTAACAGGGAAGAAGGTTAAACAAACTAAGTTATTTAAAAATTTAAACACATGCAATTTTTTTATTCAAATGTTACTTAAATATCTGGTACGTTACTATTAAAGTTACAGCATATTACCAGCCCATATTTTACAGGTTTAAAGAGCAAGTTATATATATGCTTTCTTGAAAGGTATGTGTAATTTGCTTTTAAATTAATATTTTGAAATCAAATTATAACATTAAAAACAACTATATAATATATTTATAAAATCTGTGACTACTCCTGAGCATCGAGAGTTAATTTTCTATTAATTAAGTAAATAGCATACAACACTTTTTTTTTACAGTAGTTTAAGAAGTTTGCATGCCTTAAAAAGTAATTAAAAGAAAAAGATCTAAAAAAGGAACATATTTTATTTAAAAACTTAACATAGCATGCAGAAAAATGCTGTGAGAACTAAACTATAAGGAGAAACTTTTTATTCTAGGGCATGTAACATTATGCATGTAACATTAAAAAGTAAAATAAACATACCAGATCCACAAAAATCGATGAGAATGGATTTTTATAGCAATGTTCAAGTATGAACGTGGACAAATTATAAATGTTTATATTCACCTTCTCACTGCCTTATGTATAATTATATTTTTACAGTCACCAGTTATGGTAAACTAACTTTTAAAATTACCTTACCCGTATTTTAACCCACTGACGGTCATAGGAATGGGCGAAATTCTATAGTTGTTTTCCCTGCAACAATTTTTAAATTATATTTCTAGTTCAAGTACATATTTTTTTTAAATTATTTTTTATTTATTTTATTTTAGATAGGTTATAAACTGTCATCCTAATAAAAATATTTAAAAAATATTTTATTTTAAATTTTGTTTATAAATTTAAAAATGTTGAGCATTGTTGGATAAACTGGGGATCAAATGTTGTATATATACGTGCATGACAGTGGGTTAAAGACAATTTTTAAAAATATGACAGTAAGATTTTGTTAAATTTACAAATAAAAAGAGATGAAAATAAAAAAAAATTCTTTACTTACAGATTTAACAGAAAAAATTATAATTCAACTTGGTAATCTCAATATGGATTTTAAAGTGTCGCAACTAAAAAATGTGATATGTTGATTTTATCAAAAATAGCATTTATATTGCCCTATTAACAAGGAAAGCCCCCAAATTTAATTTTTAAGAAAAAAGCTAGGTTGCATTTTGTTATTTTAATTAAATTTAAGATAATTCTGGATGGGAGGTGTTATAAAACCTTTACATATGTGTATCAAAACGGTGTGTCGATGAAGAGGGTAATCCTAACGCTATTCTAAAATTTAAAATAATAACTACCTGTCAGTTTTTCCATTTCTAATTTACTGACAGCTATGCAATGCAATAAATAATTTGACATCACTTGGGAGTCAAGAAAAATGATAAGGTACAACTAATAAGGCAAACAACTAAGGAGAGTAGTGTAAAAGCATGCACTGTAATGAAAAATAAGACTACCTTCACAAATGTCATAAGCTGACCATCTTATCTCCTCTCCTCTTTCAAAAGATTCAAGTTCAGGATGCCTCAGTTTTAAGGCATTAGGGAGATTAACTCTTTGTCCTAGAAAGGATATAGCTGAGTAGGGTTCACGGAGCTGAGCTATAGGATAACAGCCCATAAGAACCTATAAAATATAACGAATTTCTTAATAGTTATATAATACAAATACAATTCTTTTGAATCTTCTGATTGATGAAAAGACTATAGCAGTAGGCTTTAAGACATGTTTTCACAATTCTAGATTGTATTGCTAATAGCTAAGCAATTTATTTAACAATCTGGAAATTCAATTGATAGCATTTTATGTTTAACTGCTTTAGAAGTTTGGTCATAAACATATTAAATAAATGGCTATTAGATTTTGTTCACAAAAACATATCATGTAAATGTCTATTATACACCATGTTACCAAATATCAAATGTTTCACAGAATAAATTTAATTTACACTTATGACAAAAATATAAATTGTCCCTACCTGTATGGGTTTAGGAACAAGAGAAGGGAAAACTAAACCTGGACAATCACATAGCCTGACAGTTTTTGTCAGCATGATAGTCTGGAAATGCTTTGTATGCCCTGGAGTCTTTGAAACACTAACAAGCTGAAACCAAAGTGATGTGTTTAAGTAAGAGTAATGCCACTAAATTAAAGCAAGTGCACAGAGTATATTTAATTTAGAATACAGCCATCTGATCTGAGTGATTTGGGGCAGGACCCAATCAATTCAGACATTTCTGTACAACTTTATATTATATCTTACCCTCTAACGTATTAAAAAAAAAAAAAAAAACTATATGAATTTTATTAACATGAACATAGTAACTAAATTATTGTATCATGAAATAATAAAGCTAATTAATCTTTAATGATAAGGAAATGTTTTAAGAAGGAATAAGCCAGTAATAAATTAAATTATATCATCAATAATCAAATGTTTTGGTATCAACAATGCAAAACGATAGTACATAGCGTTTAGAAGACAAAAGAAATAGAAATGTAATCACAAGATTATCAAATCAGTTCATTTCAGTTCTTATGATGAATTTTATGCACCTATGAGACCTATTTGTATGATGTCACAAGTTTGAAGTTCAGAAATATTTTCATTGACCTCAGTTTTTAATTGTTACCGCTGTTTCTGTAAAAACATAAATAAAGACACAGATGACGCTAAGTTTATGACGACAAAGTCAAGTATTTTTACACAAGATGTTTATGGATACATGAAATTCACAGTTTTTCCACGACTAAATGATATATTTTTACTCAAAATCATGATTTTCCATGACAAAATGTACACAATGTCCACATTCATGACATTTCCTGACTTTCCATAAACAGGGAAACCATGTATATGGGCAATTCTCTGGATGAAGCATAAGATATTGTGAGGTCTTATTCTACTAGTAAGCAAATTAAAATCGCAAAACTAAGATAAATATAATAGTTAAGATTTTGTTTAATATAATATTAGTTGGTGGCAAAGTAATATTTTAACAAGGTCAAGAATACATTTATAAGCCACTGAACGGGGTACAAACAGATTTAGTGCATCAGATGTTGTAAATGTATATCGGACATGGGTAAAACAATTATTTTTCAATATAACTTTATCACCAACTAATATAACACAAAAACTTAACTACAAGATTCATTATAATTTAACAATTCTAATCTGTTTATGAGTAGAAAAATGAGAGCAAGTGTCCCATGTATCAGCTAGAGAATTACCTATATACATTAACTGTAATGAAATGGTTTTGAACAAGGTATTGCAATCCCTGTAAAACACAACATTTTAACAATCAGTGTTAGTTAATAATCAAAAGTGCAAAAATAAAAAATGATTTTAGTAGATTATGATGGGAAAAAACATGCTTCATAAACAAAAAACTCGGTATGAGTTTTCAGATTCTAGATACAAGTTTAATTTAATAAGGGAAAAGAAAACAAAATGCAATTTAAATCATCACACATTGCAATAAGTAGAAATTTTAACACGTCAAACAAAATAACTATTTTACTAAATACATGATTAAAAAGGAAAAAATTACCTTTTTTCCACAAACAGCATTTAAAAAAGATGATTTTCCTACATTTGGGTGGCCTGCAACAAAATTGTTCTTAGAAACACAGCTCCAATAGATTATTTTTTTAATTACATCATTCTTAAAGATAAGCATAAAAAGTTTTATTTGATGATGATATTACTGTAAAATGAACTTATTGTTTTAATTATGTTAATAAATTCATTTCATTGGCCATTTACATAACTCCAATGCATTTGAAATAGACATTTTAAAAATACAATAAAAAAGGGGCTGTGAAAGTCAACATTTTATTTATCACATTTTAAAGAGTAATTTTATGATTATCATTGGAATAACAAGTTGTGAAATATAGTTTGAACGTTGTTGTTTAGAGTTAATGTAATTTTTTCCTCCAGGCCATGTCAGTTATGTCATCTACAAGATCTAATAATATGAAATTGAATGGTTTATAATTTAAAATTAAATTCTACAAGATATCATTAATTTATAAATACCATACCTACAAATCCTACAGTGAGAACCTTATCTCGATAAAGCTCTCCATCATAGTAACTCGTATCGTTCTGTTGTCGAATAATTTCTGTTGCTCTTGCCATTTTACCTTCATCTTCACTTTCAATATCTGAATCTGTGTCGATAAAGAAATCGCCTCCTGATCCTATTTGAGCACTTTCTTCATTAATTTTTTCTTTCCAACTGGAAAGATCCACTAGAAGATAAAAAACAATTTCTTTAAGTAATTAAAGAACATTCATAAAAATAACAATACAATAAATTTATTTCTATGATATGAAGCATGATTTATGCTTAAAATATACCAAATTATTACTTTTTTTCCAATTATACAAATGGCTAATAAAACAACGATTAGAAACTAACTAGTGATTATACATAGATACCATTATCAATAATAAGTACAAACTTATACAATGTATTTATTAAAGAGAAATTTTGAACACAAGTTTTTTTTTTTTAAACCAAACCAAACCTAACAATACCGAATAAATAATTCTACTAAAGGTGGATTTAATTAAGCTATGGTTAAAGAATGTCATACCTTTTAGAGGATAATGTAATATGCTGACCCAAACAGATATTTAGAGATAATAAATTGTTATAGATCATCTATTTTTAACATTTTTGCACATAACCAGGAAAGGTATTAAGTCATGGTAATATAAGTACTGACAGTATACAAAATCCATCCAAAATCATCTGCAGCAAAATACAGAATCATGAACAAAAAGAAAATCTCAGTGAGACAGATGAATTTAGAAGCAGATTGTGATATTAAAAAAAAAAGACACCAGCAGAGATAAAAATTTACCTGTTTGTTACAGTATCATATATGACAGTAAAAAAAAAACCTTGCAGACAAAATATCTTAGACAGATAATCACAAATTAATAACAAATCACAAATGTTGATGAAAATCATTAGTTTAAAGAGGCACAATGCTCACAAATTTTGATCAAGTGATAATTCACATTGGGCACAATTTGGACAAATACTCATTTACATTGTTACAGTAGAACAATATTATCTATTTTAGGTATGGTAAGGTGGGGTAAAATGGGTAATTAAAATATATTGTTTAAAATTTTAGAAGTTTATAAGATATTTATAGTTTTTAAGATTGTATATGATAGTATGATGCCTAAACTTTATTTTTGTTTCAATAATTTGTTTTATAAGAATGCCCACAGTAAAAATACTTGTGTACAGTTTCATACCATATGTTGTCTACTTAAAACTTCTGTCTGAACACAAAATTTTTAATAAAATTACATTCCAGTGACTTGAATGTGTTTATTGAACATTTTTATTGCTCATTCAAATTGCAGGTAAAATGAGTTTTTTTGTTTATCCAAATTTTGTTAATGGGGTAAAATGGGTATAGTGTTAGGCTTAACATATGTAGGTATTTTTAAGGTTATAATTTAAAGTTTTTCTGAGAAAAGTCCCATTTCTTAAAAATTAGAATAAAAATATGTTATATAGTACCACATTAAAATACTTTTCTAATATTTAAAGCTTTAAAAAAATTAAGATGTGTAATTAAAAATCCTTCGTGGAAGGGATCAGGAATCTCTCAACAGGACACTGTCATATTATCCCTATTCAAAGGAGGACCCACCTGATGGCTGTGTGGTTAACGTTCTGGCCTTGCATGCCAAAGGTGCTGCGTTCAAATCCCAGGTTAGGCATGGTTGTTCGTAGTGGTTCGAAAACCAAGTTAAGCTGTAGGTCCCGGCCTGGTTAGCCGTCATTATGAATAAAAATAGGAAGTTGAGCCTTATAAATATTTTCTCTGCTATATCTCCAATGTAATACATAGGAGTCTTCTTTATGTAATATATTCAAGTATTACATTAATATGTATAAAAAATTCACAATTTAAGTATAAACATGTCAAACTAAAGCTGGCAAAGTTTTAATAGAAAGACAAACGAAACTCAAAGTACATCCTAAGGCATCAGCCTAAAAGTAAAGAACAATGAAAATGGGCCTACATACCTAGTGTGCATGGGTGAAAGTAGAGTATTTAGGGGGGAAAAGCACCAAGAATTTATTGCAAAAATTATGGCAATCAAAGAAGACTCATATGACAAAAATTAAAAAATAAAATTAAAAAAATCTAGGATTGATGAGTTTTATGTTTTCCCTGATGTGGAGCTCACAGTCGTCATTGAAAATAGCCAGTCAACAGCAATTTTAAATGAATTAACATTCAACAATAGGAGGCATTATATTTTTGCTAGATTTTGAATATTAATATAGAATTTTGAGTCATTAAGTGTAATATGAAGAAGAATGTGATTTAAATGCAAATGTTACCAAAAAACATTTGAGTTGAATATATTAACAAATTTCAGACTAAAACAAGAGTTTTAAATGATTTTATGGCTTACAATATTATTTTTCATATTTCCTTTGGCTTGTGCTTTCTTTTGGTTTATTATTTACCTATGATTTATTATTCATTCCATGGTTTTCATTGTTAAACTATAGTATATCCATTTTACCACACACTATACTCATTTTCACCTACATGGGGTAAAATGGTTATAGTAAAAATATGCCTATAAAATGTTTTCTCCCAAACATATTTATGTAGCTTAGTAATTAAAAATTATGTATTTTTATTCCCAAGATGTGCATTGTAAAGAAAAACCAAAATAAAAATCTAATTGTTGAACATTTACACAAACATTTTAGCTGAAGATAAAAAGAGTGATTTTTATACCCATTTTACACCACCCTACCCTATTAGTTAGTAATTAAAATCTTCCACAGTACTATGTCTTTCAGAAGTATCATCATTGGCCCATGAAAAAGATTGATCAGGGGTCTAAGCAGAAGGAAATTTGGTTCCGTTTATGGACCCTTCACAAAATTCTATGTCAAAAAATGTGCATCTATAATTGAAATATTAACTCCTCTAGGAGTAGAAGAATATCATTGTAAATATTTGTAAGTACTTACTCAACATTAAAAATTATTTTTATTATTGCATGAAAGTTTCACAAAAATATATTATCATGGATAGACCTCAGTTGATATATTTAATATTAGATTAGACTCTGTCTTAACTGGGACCGAGGAAAAACAGGTTGAGCGAAAATTCGGTTAAAGCAAAGGCTAAGAAAAAAAAGTTAATTGGTTAGGGATGTTTGTTTTTCAAACAATTATATAAAAATTTAACAAATGCAAAAAACTATTTAAAAAATTAGGATATTACAGATTAAATATAATTAAGAGGAATCTTTAAAGAAGCTAGTGACATTTTCTGCTGAAGTGAGAGATTACTTACAGCATAGTTTTCCCAATTTTTATGAAAGCATCAGATCAATAAAGGAAGCTGCTGCGACACATATAAAGCCGTTTCCAATGCTTTTCACCCATTTGTATGGGCTATGAGAGAAGTGACAATTTCACCAATGTCTTGAACCTTATCAGTGGAGGTTTCTATGATGCATTAAAAGTTATTTTTACAAATAAATAAGATATTAAATAGTAAATTACCTTTATCCTCAACAATTTCTTCACATAACTGCAACAAGTGGCGAGCTCCAGTAATAGCCATATGCAAGTTTCCTAATCTTTTTCCTAGGAAAAAAAATGACATACAAATTTCATAAGTTTAAATAAAATTAAATAACTTTTAAGATGCAAGTGAGAAATAATGCATGTGTATAGTAAGAAAAACTACCCTAAAACAACAATTACATCTAATAACAATAATAACTCAAACAATAAATAAATAACAATCCATAAAAAATAATAAAGTTTATAAAAGAAAACTGCACAAACTTAATACAAGATCAAAGCATTGAAAATTAACACAAACAAACGTTAATTACACAAAATACAAATATAGCTCTGTTATAGTAGCTTACTGAATAATAAAACCAGTATGTAGATTTCGTGTGTATCATAAGCACAACTTAACAGTGATTTTATCATTTCAAGCTAAAATATATGAACAAAACTACTAAACTATCATAATTTTAAACATACTTTGTTTTCCTTCCTTGATTATCATACCAGCATAAGATGCAAAACACATAACTTTTAACATGGGAAAATGCTGTTTGAAATATTCTTGCCAAGCTAAAACTAATGGCGCAGGAACCAAATCAATTTTATTTAAAACAAGTATCATATTTTTCTTCAAGTCTTTTGTTACATAGTCATAGAGATATGGTGAAAAATGGTACACCTAAAAATGAAACACATTTTTTAAGTATATAACCAAAAAGGAACAAAGTTTTGAAGTTTTAAAATTCACTCCAATAACAAATAATATTTTTTTTTTATTTGAGATATAGTAATCAGTACAATGTATTTATAGTATTCTGCTAAACTTGAGCTATAATTTAATATAAAGGACATACTATTTGAAAATACAAGTTTACAACACATCTGATAGTATTGTTGACAATCTAAAGATATGTATTAATTTTGAAGAGTCAATGTTTTAATCATAAGGCTTTTCAGTGTGAAAGTGTATATAGTGTAATTAGTATTTCCTTTTCTAACCTTGACCTAGTTATTCTTTATTTGTATCAAAATACAGCAACAGGAGAACACCCTTTTAAAAAGTTTGACAATTTTTCTAGTCTTGATCTTCTAGTAACTGACTAATAATTCTTTTCTAGTAATTGACTTTGAAATAACTTTACAAATAAGGACCTTAAAGCTTTTAATTCAGAACAGATTTGTGCAGTTACAGAAATAATTTGTCTATCTTTTCATGATAATATTGCATACCATTTAAAATTTTATACTGCAGCTGTAAATTCATGTAAAAGGACTTGGGGAGAAAAAAGAACTTTGAGTTTTTATTGATTTTGTTCATTACAAAAGTGAAAGTAGAGTTCAAACTATGAAATGACACATTTGTAAATGCTATTGCAGAGCGTAAATGGATATTTTATTGTAGGTGTCCATATAATGACAACCATTTTAAATTTGAATAATTAAAATACAATTGAAGCTTTTAGGAATTTACTGTTTGCTGCACTGGTACTAGAAAAAAATAAGTTTTGAAAAATACAAGGGATAAAATTAGTTAAAAATTTTGCCGGGAGAAGGAGCTGTAGACAATATGTTGTAGTAATAGAGAAAGACCGTCTAGTTTTCAGAGAATTGTTCTTGAGTGAGTTCATGCAGTGATAACAGGCATTTTTACAGTACAGTAGTAATTTAACACCCTTTTTTTCCAGTGTACTATTTCCTGTTAGTGAAAAATATTGGCATGTACTTTTCCAATATGGTTTGTTTTGAAAAGATGGTGTATTCTGAAAAACATCATTGACTGTGCAAACCAAGTGAAGTTTCCAACGGAAGTTCAATGAGATTAAAGAACTGGCGAACACAATAAAAACTTTGTTTGCAAAATTTAAACGGAATGGAAGTGGAAACTACGATTGAGCTGGAAACATAGAGCTACTCTTTATCCCAAACCATTTTTATCTCAAGTCATTTTATTATTATTATTATATACAAGTCAGTCATTTATTTTGTATTCTATATCTATCTGCTTACAATATAAGCTTTCTTCAATTGAAATTATTGAATTAATAATTTTGGAATAAAAATATTTAAGACTTGAGATTTTGAATGCAGATTAAAAGGAACAGTAAGAGGAAATTTAAGGCACTTGTGTGAATATAAATACAGGGTTTCTGCCAAAATAAAATGTTGTGAATCCATGGCTTTTCATGATTTTTCCAAGACTGAAGTAAATAATTTTCCATGCTCAAAAGAAATTGCATAAAAAAAAAATAACTCGTACAAATTTTACTAAGACGAATCATACCATAAAGTGATTTCTATAAAGTTTATTTTATAATAAGTAAAAAATCCTTGTTTCAGTAACAAAGATCCTCAGAAATCAGAAGAAAAAGGGAGAAACAATTTTCCATTCTTTGAATAGCTAATCAATCTTTAATAATAAGGTTACATTTGAAGGAATAAGCTAATAATAACATATTAAATTATATAATCAAAAATCAAATGTTTTGATACCAACAATGCAAAACAGTAGAGCAGTGTGTTAAGAAAGAAGGGAAAAAAATGAAATTGTAAACGCATGCTTATTAAATCAATTCAATTTGGTTCCTATGTTACGAATTTTGTTCACCTATGATACCTTACTCGTGTAATGTCAAAGGTTTTGAGTTCAAAAATGTTTTCGTTGGTCAAGGTTTTTAACTGTGACCAGAGTTCGTCCTAGGCGTTTTTTGAGGGGTGGCGTGCCCTGCCTGCCCCTTTTTTTTAATAATGGCGCCCTTCCTGCCCTTTTTCAGAAAAAATCGCATCCTACAAGAATTCGAAAAACTTTTTTTTTTTCTCTCAACAGTACACAATATGTGGATCACCTCTACTGAAATCGGCTGTCACGCATGCCCATTCATGTTCAAACGCGCAACGTATAGATCAGGGACTAAAATTATTGAATAGATGCCCACATAACGTGCATCGTTAATAGGTGAATTGTAGGGGGCCGTCTTACAATTTCCCAAGTGCTCATTAGTAAATCCAGATGGCCATTTTGACGAAGCGTATTTCGCCGGATTTTTACCATGCCTCTTTCAAAATAGCGAAGAGAGGAATTTGAAAAGCTTGATTAACTTAGTTCAGGGTGCATACACTTTTTTGGAAGTGAAATTCAAGGACTTTCAAGGCCCTTTTCAAGGATATTTCAACAAAAATCAAGGCCCTATTTTACCGTTGCAGAGTCGATACCAAAATTTAATTTTTATATATTTTTTTTAATTAACGAAGTTGCAAAAAGAATTAAAATACTTATTACTTAACAACTAAGATGCAACCACATATATTTATTGATAATTATACCTCTTACCAGGATAAGGAAAAAAACTAGGTTAAAAAAAAAAATTATTTTGGGTTTAAACCAGTTTTTTTTTGTTTAAACCGGGTTAATTCTTTTCTAATTACACGTACTCGTATTTATAAATAAAATTTGTCATTAACTAGAATAATTAATGTTTAAATAATAATTAACATTTTTTCTGAAAATAATTTAAACTAAGTAAATAAACAATTATTCCTACTTATGTGGACATTCAAATCACATTAAATTTTAGTACTTTATTTAGAGATACTATTCTTTAAACAGGGTTCATACACATTTTCAGAAAAAAAATTCCCTGAGGTTTCCATCTCGGAGTCGATAATTTTTAGCCACAGAAATAGATATAGCCATCATTTTCACAAGTTCTTCGATAACTCGAAAAAAGCGAGTAATTTTTTAAACCCCCTCCTTCGGCTTTGAGTAAAAATACGATTTTGAAGCAGCAAAATGTGGTTTTGGAGCAGAAAATTATTACATTTAAATTAGTGATGAAGCAAATATTTTTGTATATTTCAACCTTGATATTTCAAATTAATTTAAAGTAAAAAAAAGGTGTAACTTGTTCATAAATACGTTTGCATTCTAAATTTACAATTATTAATTTGATTGCATTACTCAAAAAATAAATTAAAAAGCATGGCATTTATTAACCTCTTTGCCAACAATTAAAATATTAGGAAATTTTAAATGATGACATGATATCATAAGGTTCGGGGCACAGCATGGCCCTAGTGTTGCTTTTGCGCCACAAAAACTAACCAACCAATCATAAGATTTGGTTCATCACTGAAAGTTTTTCGAAATAATCTCAGTTAGAGCTACTTTTAACAACTGATGAAATAAGATTTTTTTCTTTAAAAACTCTAGTCTGCCTAGTACCAATTACCTATAGAAGTTCTTCCCAATAATCCAAAATAATTTAATTCGATACAAAGTACTTCCTCCCCCCCCCCCCATGCAAAAAAAGTGAAACAAGGCTGCTTGCTGCTTAGCGGCAAGCATTAGATTTCATAACTTGTTTGGACTGATAGCTTCACTTAGCAGATTTTTTAGGGCTATTTGTTTATTGGAAGATAATTTTTTTTTAAACTCAAACAAATTAAAACCTCTAACTGAAATTAGACAATTATACTAGCATTTAACATAAAGAAATAACTTCTAATGTAATTAAATAATAAACTAAAACAAGGTAAGCTGAAAAATATTAATTTTTGTAGTGGTTTGTTTTCTAACACTCTCCATTGTCTAAATGGATTAGAGGGTTCCCATGTGAAATCTCAAGGTCAATGGAAACAAAATGATCTTAAGTCTGTGGTTATTTGGTTAGTTTTTTTTTTTAAATATGTGCCAAAAAAATAATCATGCACTCTTAAAGTACTAAGAAAAATATTTATTATTTTTACTTACAAACAGGCAAGAAAAAAATATCCAAATTGGATGCATAAAGATTGATTTCATGCCTTCTACAGTTTGAATTTAAAGCGCGAATCCCTGGTTGGTTGGTTGGAGTTTAACGGAGCAAGGGGCATACTGCCGCGAATCCCTGATCTTTCCTATCGCTAATTTAAAGGAACAAATATTTGTAAATACAAGAAATCCTTACTTTTTTTTAAATAAAGACATAGCTTAAATCCCCCATTCAAGTTCTTCGTAAAATTTCTAGTCTAGGGTACGACTTTGCGCTTTTTCTGGGAATTGGCTACAATAAAAGAATGACGTAATATGCGTTTTCCCGTTCGTTGCCAAGTCAAAATCATGATCCAACATCCAGCGTTGCCAAAAAATCATTTACTAATAGTTACCAATCCTTCCAGATAATCAAAAAGGCAAGTTCAAAATTCAAATCCCGTTTTACCGATGATTTAGAAATTAAAAAATATTCGCGTTTTCTTTTAGCTTAAAGAAAGCTATGTATTTCTTTATTATTGAAACCAGGCAAGAGTGCAAATCTAAACCAGATGCACTAAGATTTCTTGTGTGAAAAATACAATACTTGTATTCTATTTTTAGCACGAAGTCTCAGTAAAAAAAAAAAATTAAAAAAAAAAAAAAAAAAAAAAAAAAAACATGTATTCTATAAGTATAAAAAAAAGTATTAATTTTCTATACCTAAAATCAGCCAAGAAAACAGATTTAAATCAGATACACACTGATTCATTTACTACTTCTTTATAGTTTGAAAAACCTACAACAAAACTGAGAGATTGTAATATGTATTTTCAAGTGCGAACCTTTAGACCTTTTCCGGCACGTTAACTGACGAAAAACGCCCTTGAAGGGCAAAATACTCTTTATCGCTTTGTTGGTGACGTTTTTGATAATTTTGAAAAATTTCGAGACAAAATTCTAGCCAAGTAGTTTTTCAAGTCAAAAAATCATTTTTTGGCGCAGTTCGGCGCAATCTTAACCGAAAAGAGGTTTTTGGCGCAGTTTGGAGCAGGGTAGTCAGTTTGGCGCACTTTGGCGCAATTAGAACAGCTCTTACATCCCTGTAATTAGAATTTTTTTAAAGAGCTCAAAATAAATTTAATAAATTGGAAGGTTTTTTTCCCCAGCAACCTTAGTTAATAACTTTCACGGCTTTAAAGTAGGCCATTTTAGTAATTGATATAAAAAACTACATACCCTTCACCTTCTACAGAAAAAGAAATTCTTCTTTCTTTAAATAGGAATCGACATAATTGAAAGAATGATATAAATCATAATACAATACCGAAGCGTAACTGCTATTTTCTCTGTAGGCGATATACTCCTCCGATAGTTAGTGTCGGGTTTTTGCAGTCTGGAACATAATTTCTCCACCAACTCGTCGAATCTCTCAATCGACATCCGGAAAAAGTTGAAATTTTTTACTTTGTCTTCCCTTAACTGCAGGTAAAGACAGAAGAACATACCGAATGTTGATCGGCTCTAAACAATGGGATGAATCCACATAGTGCGATTAATTCGATTCTTTTCCCTTCGATATTTTATTTACAAATATGCTAAGCGCGCTCTTTTTCATTCCATTTCCAACAAACACAAAATCCTCTCAGAGGAAAATTTTGGTCGTTTGAGAATGCACCTAGGGAGAGAGAGAGAAAAGCGAAAATATCCTGCATATCAAATTACACCCTCTTTCCACCGGATACTCATCGTGCAACTTTTTGTCCCGTTCGGGGAGAGGTCAAAGGTCATAGTGACCGTGCCGTTCCAGGGCCGCTCGGGAGGAACCGATTCAAGTGTGATTGACAGATCCGCCAAAAGTGAACCGGCTAGAAAGTGTGACGTCAGAATAATGGTAATACGGGAACGAGAATTTTATGGTTTTAGAATTGAAAATGGGAAATTCAAGGACTTTCCATGCTTTTTTAGAAATAATCCTATTTTTCCAGGCTATTCAAGGCCTTGAAAAAAAATAATGAAATTCAAGGACTTTCCAGGTTTTCCAGGCCGCGTACGCACCCTGTTAGTTAAAGGTGTATAACCATCAAATGTTTACATTAAGAATTTCAAAAGAATATTTACGTTTGGACACGCCTAATCGCGATGCCCTCTAGTTAAATTTAAGGGGCGTTTTTGATAATTTGCCTGTTACCAACTAAATTCTAAACATCCGTTTTGTAATTAAAATTAAACATCACAGGAATGCAATCAAAATTCCGGATTATTTCCGATTTAAAAAAAATAAAACTTCTATTACAGCCTATATAATAGCGGCATGCACTGCAAAGAATCGCAGTTTTAACCCTGAATTTGATCCAATTTGGAAAATAATTTTTTTTTTTTTTTAAATGCACATATTTTAGGACAAAGACCAAGTTCTTTAATTAGAAAACTCCTTGTGATATCCCACAATGAATAATAATAAATTTGGAGAAACTCTATTCTTTGTCTAACAATGGCTAACCTAAGAAATAAAGTTTAAGGTTAATTCATTTAAACTTGAAAATTTTTTGTAAGGGGATACATTGTGAAAAGTTCTTATCTTAACATTCATTACATCAAAACATTCTTATCTTAATTTTAATGCATTATAAATTGATATTTTTATAAAAAATTAATATTTGATGAAAATTTTACTGTGTAGATGGTTCTTTAATTTTAATAATTTTCTCATTCCCATTCCAGCAGAAGTAGGACTGAAGCATTTTATCAGTACAGTAAACTCCCGATTATCCGCGGAGTTGGGTGGCGCGGCAACCGCGGATAATTGAATTCCGCGGATAATCCGCAAAATGGTCAAAAAATTGCATCAATTAATACAAAAATGCCTCAGAGCAATTTAATTTATAATATCTGCCCTGTATGTACAATTCTATGACTTAATAAATATTTGGGTACTTACGTATTATCCCGTCAACCGTTGGCGAGACAAAGAGTCCTTCAAACTCATTATTTTTCTCCTTCGAAGCGGTCCATCAGGATAATTGAGCGGACCATAGCGAAGCCGAGTTGTTTGTCGTTAGGCCCAACGCTGGTCAAGTTAAACTGAACTTCCGAGGAGGCCAGACGATTCCATCTTTTTGCGCCATCAAAAAGTTCGCCAACAGTCGACGGGATAATGTAGCAACATGTGCTTACAATTTCACAAAAAAGTCTGTCAGTTGTTTTTGTTTTTTTGCATTGAAACTTCTCTTTTTTATTTGTGATTGAAGTTTTTTCAAAAACATTTTATCACAAAGAGATGTGTCATCTTGTTCCTCCAGATATTGGATAAGTCCGTCAACATGTAAAAGAGCTGTGTCATGGCTAACTTGCTTGAGTGTCTTTTCCTCATCTTCTTCCTCGCTCTCCTCCAAAACCGTATCCATTGCTCCGCCTACGATTTGTTCATCTGTCAGGCTTTCGAACCCTGGATCATTAGCATCACAATTGATCCATTCAACAATGTTTTCCTCGTCAACATCAATTCCTCCAGCAACAGATTTCGCTAATTTAGCTAAATCGTAAGCAGTAACTTCTTCTTCCTCAGCTGAATCTAGCAAAATTTTTTCCACATTAGGTAAAATCTTCCTCCAGGACTTTACTAAAGTTGATTGCTTGACCGACTCCCAAGCTGTATTTATATCATAAATGCTGTCAAGAATCGAATAATCTTTCCAGAAACTCTTCAGATCATTCCCTTCTTCAATCCTTTTTTTCAGTAGGCTGGTGCGGTACTTTTTCTTCATTGATGCAATTACGCCTTGGTCCATGGGCTGAATAAGTGCTGTGACATTGGGTGGCAAAAACTTGGCAAAAAAATTTCCATCTTCCGATTTTAGAATGTTTTCCCCTGGATGGGACGCGGCATTGTCAATCAGCAGTATGGCTTTCTGGGGTATGTTTTGAGATTTTAGATGCTCTCTAACTTGAGGAACGAACTTTTTTTCAAACCACTCCTTAAATATGGATTGGTCCATCCATGCTTTCTTTTGGTTGAAATAATGTACAGGGAGGTTTTCAGCCCTTGTTCCTTTAAAAGATCTAGGTTTTTTTGATTTTCCGAGCACTACCAGTTTAAGTTTATGAGAGCCTGTTGCATTACTACACGTCATTATTGTTAGGCGTTCTTTGCTGGACTTATGTCCCAGAGCTTGCTTCTAGCTTTCAAATGCTAGTGTTCGTGTCGGCAAACATTTCCAATAGAGCCCCGACTCATCAGCGTTATAAATTTGTTCGTGGGATATTTTCTCTGACTGAAGAAACAATTCGAAATCAGTTTTGAAATCTTCCGCTGCCTGTTTATCGCCACTTAATTTCTCGCCGTAAAGACCGATTTCTCTTATTCCGTGTCGTAGTTTAAACCTCGTCAACCAGCCTGATGATGCATCAAATGCTCCTTCTAATCCAAGCATTTCAAAAAACTGCTCTGCTTTTGCTGCTATAATTGGGCCTGAAATAGGAGTTCCCTCACTTCTCACTTGACTCACCCACTTTAAAAGTGCGGCATCTAATTCTTCGTAGGTGCTGGTTTTCATTGTCTTTCTTTTTTTCATAGATGACGAGTTATCTGATGAGGATGCAAACTGCATTAATTTTTCCTTTTGTTTAAAAATGTCTCTAACGGTGGTTTCTCCAATTCCATACTGCAAGCTCATTTGTTTTTTCGACTCACCGTTTTCAATTTTTTTAATCAATTCTAATTTCTCTTGAATAGATAAAACCACTTTTTTCCTCTTTTCGGACATTTTTCAGTAACGTTGAAACGACAAAATAAAATGAAGCACAACAGTTTAAACTCGCACAAATACGCAATTATCCACAAGTACACACAGTTTGACAAAAAAGCACAAACTGATGTGTTCGAAATTGTTGGGAAGTGGGGATCTTAGGGGAGATAAGGGGATGACCTTGGCTGATTGACTCCCACTGCGACCTTCGACTACCCCTTCATGGTCACTCCCCCTCGATCTAAAAATAGATTTCGCACGGTGGTTCTCTTCTAAGGTGTGTGCTTCCATTCAATACGTTTCGTAATTTTTTAGGAAAAGAAAGAGAAAAAAAAAAAAGAGAGAGACCGCGGATAAGCCGCAAAACGGATAATCCGCCCGCGGATAATCGGGAGTTTACTGTATTTTGATATCTTTTGAGTTTCTGAGCAAGTCTTTTGCATTATTATTATTATTTTTCAAACAATCGAAATTTTAAAATTATTTATAGTGGTGGAAAAGTAAAACAATAATGACATTGTGGCAGAAAACCCGTATAAAATTTTTTGCAATTTGCTAGAAAAGTGCCCTTTTAGACAGGAGTTGCCCTTTTTTGGAAAATAGCACCCTGCCCTTTTTAATTTCAAGGACGAACTCTGCTGTGACCATAGTTCTTTCAAAACATAAATAAAAACGTAGATTGATCATTGAAGAGATGAATAGCGATCTTGCCGTTTATGACGTTATAGTCACGTGATTTTAATTAAAATGTTTAGCAATCCATGACATTCACTGTTTTTCCATGACTTATGGTCGTTTTTTTGCTCAAAATTATGACTTTCCATGAAAAAATTTACCCTAAGTCCAATTTCATGACATTTCCTGACTTTTCATACACGCAGAAACCTTGTAAATAGCAAATTTTGGAATTGTATGTCAAATACAATTTAAGTATTTTTTTATGATGGACTTTAAAAAAAGTTACTTTTAGTAACTAAGCAAATTGAAAACAACACATAGTATACTCATATAATCTACAGTACATTTAAACAAATTTCTTCAATAAAATTGAATAACTTACAGAATATCGAATATCTGCCACTTGCAAAACAATATCAGAAAACTCAATAACTCTCCACAGTTGACGCCATGTTTCCAGATTCATTTCAAAATGACTTAATTTGTCATCTCCAAACTTATCTTCCAAATTATTAATATATTCCTGAAATGAAGTATATATTTTGAATTGAATTAAATTATGTGTTGACTATCTTTATAAATTAATTTAAAAGTTATTGAACCAATAAAGAGAAATAAATTTTATCTGACTGAGAACCAGAAATAAAACTGTTTAATATAAGATTAATTTTAATTATCAACAACTAAGCACAACTGCATTGAAAATAAAAATTTTAGGCAAAAGAATATTACTTTGCAGCAGATTATAGTCTTGAATTTACAGGTTTAGAAACACATACTTACACAGAGTGATATAATTCAAAGAAATGAAAATAAATAATATGAATAGAATAAAAAATAAATGAATAGCTTAGAAAAGTAAAATCACAGTAAAAACTGACAACAAAAGCATACTCGAAAATATTTCTGCTCATTCATTTCCAACTGCTCCTTAGAACACGAAGCTTTCCATTTGGGTCGTTTTGGCATATCAAGGTCTGATGTCAATGTAAACACGTCTTCATAGGAAATTTCAAGTTCATTCTAAAAGAGTGCAACTTAAACTGTTATAGATATGACAGTTAATGAATGACAGTCACATAAAAAAATTCTAATAATCACATGCATGTAATAACAATCTCTTTTAATATTGACAATTTAATTCATCCTTTCAAAGCGTGCATTCTCATTTTTAATTCTTACTCCAATTCATTCAATAACATCCTACGTACAGCTACTTGGGAAAGAATTGTGTAGGTCAGCGCTTTTAATCCACGAATTCCATAATTAATATTCAGTATTACTTGTTTTTGCTCCAGGCAGTTTTACAGTTCCTTGGTGTTTTAATTTCCGTTAAGCCAGCGTCAGCCACTAGACTTTCTACGCGACGTTTTTTTCTCCGGCCCGCCGGCAGTACAGAAGAGCAAAGATTAAATTTTGCGGAAATAATTTTAATTTGTCTACAATAGTATGAGTTTACTACCAAAAAACACGTTTTTCATTACGTGGCCGGTACGTGACAGTAAGTTTGAAAAATCCGTTTTTTCCCTTCTGATTTCTGCTTTTCTGAATATGATGGGCAGGAGTTGGGTGCTTTAATGCATATTGGCTTCTTTTGTTTTGACTTTTGACGTGAAAAGAAGTATCGAGATCTCTATGACTCCAGTACAATAATGGCGTTGAAGACTAGTTATTGCACTGGAAAAAGATAGCAAAGTAAATAGTGAAAAGCGAACCGGCCGTCATCGTCTCGCAATAACATCGACTAAAATGGAAGATTTAGGAGGTATGGTTTAAATATCATTATTGATTATGAGTTTATGTCAAGTCACATTGTAATATTGTCACAAAAGATATGACTTTGGTTTACGATGTAAAGAATTGTTATTTTTTTTTTTAATTATTTAAAACAAGAATCAAATATCAATTGTTATTTTATTAATATAAAAAAGTTAAAATTATTGTTTCAGTTTTCAAAATTGTTTTATATTGTTGAATCTTTAGTAATTATCCCATTTCTAACATTGAACATATGTAGTAAAGCAATATATTTATTGACGTATTCGGTATAAATCTGCAGCCTGCGGAAAGTTCCAACATCAATCATGCGGCCCGTCTCTAAAAGTTAGTGGCGAACGCTGCGTTAAGCCCAGCACTATGCTCATAGTTAGGTTGCCAGTGCGTTTCACGAGGTAATTCTTATTCATTCTCTTCATATCTGTCCTGGTCACTCATAACCTAAAGTGTCTGCCTCATAAAAGACTGCAGACTGCATCCTGACTCGCTACACGGCCTTAATTAACGAAAATCATGGGAACATTACATGCATATTACAATTTCATTTAAAGATAGAACAAATAATAGCTTACTACCTCTTGAACTGGATCGTAAGGCTCCTTAGCTAAAGTCAGCCTATGCTTTATGTCTTCATTCTTCTCTTTTTTAAAAACCAGACGATATCTAAGAGAATACAAAAAATAATATTATCAATCAAAAAACTACTATATTCAAAATATCCAATAAAACTTTTTTTCTTATGGAAACTTATTGTCTAAGAAATTAAACAGCAATTTCTAAATTTAACAAAGAAACATAGCGAAACGCTAATTGCTATCTACTTGGCAATGAGAACTTGAATATAAAATAATAGAACCATTTTGTAAGGCTCAATAGTTGGATAGCTTATTCTGCTCAGTTATCAGATAAAAGCCAGTACTCAACATTGACTGTATTTGGTATTAAGCTATGCAAAATTTTGCCATTGTTGGCTTACTATTATCGAAACTTATAGAAAGAGAGGCAATTGAAAGTTTTATACCTCAATGAACAACGTTCTGAATTTTATATAGAATGAAGAGAAATACTAGGAGTAAAATAAATTAAAATTGAGAGCCCAATATGTCATAACTTGCCAAATAATGAGCATCCTTTTTCGGCTGATAAACTTATCGCTTATCTTTAAATGAGAATAGAAACAGATGATTCAGGTTATCGGTCAGCTAAATATGCAAATTATTCATCTTCAATAAGGGAATACTGTGCTAACGATGGAAGGGTTCATAGTTTCTTGCAAAATACAATAATCCCAAATCGAAATTCAACCACATAACTTTGGTCATGTCCTACCGTAAACAGCTTTTTGATTTTTCTCGTTCATTTTACCTTTATGAATTGAATACTTCAATTAGGTGCAGAGAAATTGAAGGCAAGTTCTATCATTTGAAGAAATATGTTAAAATAGTAATATCTTAAATAAAGTGTAGTAGATCAATCGAGAAATTCACCTGTTAGGATTGTGTCTTGAACTTGTAGTGGGCTGTTCATTAATGACATCGATTTCAACTGAACTACTTTTCTGTGATGTTAAACTGGGTATTATAGTTGTATCATCTGTGGAATATATGCATAAAATTGCTCATTAAAAAACAAGTTGGTGAGACTAACAAAAAAACTTTTGACATTTAAGTCTTATAAAATAAAGAGACATAGTTAATATTATAGAAGCTTCATCAAGTTTGACAATTACAACATGTTATCAAAGAAAATACAGAATAATATTTTTTTTACAGCTCATATCTCGTAACTTGCTAAATTCTTATAGCTAAAATGTGTTGCCAGAATATTTTCATCTCATAATTTTAAAATGTGTCAGGTGACAAAAAAAAGCACTCGAGATAACACCGCTCTTTTTAATCCCATTTACTATCAGTAGGAGAAATAAATGAGTTAGAATAATGGACAATTCCCGCATTTTTTAAAAACAGATGAAATTGATTTATATTTATAAAGAATTTCTTTCTGATTCCAAATATCCAAATAAAAGTTCTTTAAAAAAATTAGTTATCTAAACATTAAGAAAAGAAAATGAGCAAAAAACCCTCAAATTGCGATCCTCTCAAAACGGGCCGATTTTGAGTATGACGTCAAGAGACCCGAAAGGTTCGGTGACGTAATCCCTTCGCTCCGTTTGTTATGGTGAGGTTTCTACCACAAAGTGTCAGCTATATACTCTGTGGTTTCTACTTAGTAGTTGCCGTTTCTCAAATATTTTTGGTCGCCTATTTTGTAGGTATTTTTTTTTATTTCAATGCAAAAATGGAACCTGGTTTTGTAAGAGGTCAATTGGACAATTTGCCAAACATTGACTCGACAATGATGGCTGTCTATTTCAGTAAGAATATGGATTTTGTAACAGCGGAAAGCCGTGACGTAAAAGCATTGGATAAGATTCCATGCTTCTATTAACTTAAACAGTTTTGTTGTGTTTGGAATAAAAAGTTTGATGGGAAAATATCGGCATTTTTTTTCGTTAAAGGGGGCCATTGTCAATATCCAAGTCCGGTACGGATTCTGCGCCAAGGTGATTTTCACCAAAAATGGCTGCTCCGCAATTTTTTTTAATGAAAAGTTAACATAATTTTGCGTGGCTTTATGTAAACAATTCTTGGCGCAGAATCCATACCGGACTTTGAATTTTAACTCATTACTTTGCACTTGATGTTTACAAAAATTTAGAATAGCTTTCCTAACATATAGCTTGTTTTAAACTTGAAAGCTTCTTTAATTTTCCTATTATAAAAATTATCATAAATGTAACTTTTTTCAAAATGATCTCCACAAACATAACGTACAGTCTTTGTCAACAGCGGCATATTCTTCATCGCTTGGCACCACTTTTGTCAAGTATTTTCATTCCATGGTACGTAAATGAAAATTTTGTCAGAAGTTGTTATGGTTCTGCTTTTGCACATTGGCACGATACAATATTTGTAGAAAATGTTAAACATTTCAAGAAAAAAATCAATCAAATAATCTCAAAACAAAATGAAGAGAAGACAAGTATTTGAAATTTCCATAATAACAGTGTTTTAACAGCAGCAACCGCCACGTGACCTATGGAGATATTTTGGAAGCGGTGATGTTACAATGGAGTCGCAAAAAAAAGGCCCGTTTTCCCGCAAAAAATCTGACAGGCAAACTTAAAATGCAAATTAAAAAAAAAATGCATGGAGAATATAAATTTTTCTGTTAGTGGTCATTTTGAGACATTTAGAATCGAATAAAAAATTTTTAAAAAAAAATGTGGGAATTGTCCATTACCACCATATCCTTGAACCAGAGTTCATCCTAGGCGTTTTTCGAGAGGCGGCATGCCCTGCCTGCCCTTTTCTATAAAAATAGCACCTTTCCTACTTTTTTCAGAAAAAAAGCCATCCTGCAGGAATCACAAAATGTTCTTTTCCCCCCCAACTGTATATGCTGATCACCCTTAATGAAATCGCCTGTTATGCAGGCACATTAATGTTCAAATACGCAACTCACAAACCAGGGACTAAATTCATTGAATAGATGCCGAAATCACGTGTCATTAGTAGGTAGGTTGTAGGGGGCCGTCTTAAAATTTCCGAATGCTAGTTAGCATGGATGGCCATTTTGTAAGTACTTTGATTAAGCCTATTTCACCAGATTTTTACAATGCCTTTTTGCTTGAAATAGAAAAGAAAGGAATTTAAAAAGGTTGATATAGTTAACCCATTAACGCCCAAATTAACAAATTTTGAAAATTTTCTCTGAAATTGATATATATGGGTAGAAATGCATACATTAAGAGTATTTCAAAAGCATTTTGAAATTTTTTAACTGTAACCATATGTTTTAAGCCGTCCTCATTTGAGGACGCTGGGCGTTTGTATGTATAAAAATGTAATTTTTTACAAAATTTAATTTTTTTACCTAAAATTATGTAGTTTTAATATATAAACAAACTAATAAGCAGTATAAAGTTAAGAAGCAAAATTTATTTTTACTCTTATAAGAAAACTTATTTTTTTTTTACATTTTCAAGGTTGATTTTTTGTATGAAAAAGTGGAAAATATTCTATGCATAATATTACATAACATATCATACAGTATGTTCTTCTCTTTGAAGAACATGTATCTTATTGGCAACGCCTTTGTTTCTCCCTTTGGCCAATGATATACTGTATTTGGTTGAATTTTATATGAAGAAGTACATTTTGGATCTTGATGTTTTACGTCTCTGTACTGGTCATCCTAGGGCTGCTTTTGAATCGGATTATTTTTCTTAATACTGCAATATACCTTCCAAAATCTTTGATTGACATATCAACTTAGAATCATGTATCTTTTTATAAAAGACAGAGCCATTTACAACAGCCATATCTAATAGGTTTAGATTTTATAAAATGCTTCAGTGAATGATGTTCATAATATCTGACAGACAAATTTTCATGAAAAATTCCCCATTTCTGAAAATTCTTGGAAATCATTTCTAACAAGGGACTTATTTTAAATGATTCAGAGTTCATCCTAGGCATTTTTCGAGGGGCGGCGCGCCCTGCCTGCCCTTTTTCTATAAAAATAGCGCCCTTCTTGCCCTTTTTCTATAAAAATAGCGCCCTTCCTGCCCTTTTTCAGAAAAAATTTCATCCTGAAAAAATTCGAAAAACTTTCGTTTTTTCCCCTCCCAACAGTACGCAGTATGTGGATCACCCCTACTGAAATCGGCTGTCGCGCATGCGCATTCATGTTCAAACGCGCAACGTATGTATCAGGGACTGAAACCATTGAGTAGATGTCCATATAACGTGCTTCATTAGTAGGTGGATTGTAGGGCGCCGTCTTACAATTTCCCAAGTGCACATTAGTAAACTCCGATGGCCATTTCGTACGTGTTTTGATTAAGTGTATTTTGCTGGATTTTTACCATGCCTCCTTCAAAATAGTGAAGAAAGGAATTTGAAAGACTTGAATAACTTAGGCTGGGTTCGTAAAGTCGAACTGAAAAAGTGAGTTATGTAGCCTGAGGCAAAACCGTGTAACTAAGCGTTCGTAATCTTAACTGGTTTTGTAACTGTCCGTTCGTAAAGTCGATTTTTTTTAACTAGTTAAGTTGGTTATCGAACTTTCTTAACGAAGGTAGAAGCTGGTTAACTTTCGGTTTATTCCGTTCGAGCTGGTGTTTCCCCTCTCCCTTCCCACTGAAAATACTTTGTTTTGGGTTTGGACTTGGTAAATGTGTAGGTTTTTCGAATGTTTTGATTTGGCGTGGAAATTATTATATTAGTTATTGTTTTTTTCTCAATTTTTTGGATTTGCACGAGTTTTGAAGAGAAAATTGGTTTCAATAAAATTTACTTTGTTTAACATGTTTTTTTTATTATTTATATACACAAACTTGATACTTCTTCGGCTTTTCTTGAAAGTAAATTTATACGATAACATTACTTATTGTATATTTTGAAACCTTGTTACTAAAACTGAATATTCATTGTGCTCATATTGAATCTTATTCTAATAGTAATGAAATTTTTTAAACGCAAATCCCATTATTTCTGTACAGATAGTGCTGATTCCAAGTTTTCTTTTATATAATACTAACTTGAAACAAATTTTAATATGTTGGCCACCTCATTAAAAAAGCTGTTATTTAATTAATGTTGCATTACATTTAGTCTTTAAATTTGTTTCAATTTTATGAACACAGAACTTTTGAAAATGTCTTAAAATGTAAATAAAAATACATTTATGAGACTAAATTTTACATTAAATTTTTGATAATGTTATGTCATTCCTTATTATTACTTCTATATGTAATTGATCTGGAGCATAGCCAGAAATTTTCCTTCAAGAGTGGATATGTATAATTATGTGCAAAGAAAATATTTTAATATTTATACAACATGAACATTATGTGTTTATTAATCATTAGCAAACTACAGTTCTATGTATTTAAAAAAAAATTCTATCCCATTTAAAGATTTGTCTTTTTGAAATTGTTTCGACTGTTTCAAAAGAGTTGATTGATCAGGTTAAAAATTGCCTTGGGCTTTTGTATTGAACCATTGTCAAGTCATTATTTCTGTGAAAAGGAGATACTTTCGTGTAAGTCTATGAAGGGGAAAATTTCCCATATTTGTGTTTCAAATTGGTTGTTGATGTTTTATGGTGCAAGGGCTTTACTAGGTCCATTCTTGCATATTTCGATTTGGAGAAAACATGAAAAACTACCAAACAGTCCGACAACCGATATAGGTTAGTTTGTACACTCGGCGATCTATTTTTATGCACAACGATGGCTAATCAAGTCTGGACCTACAGCTTAACGTGGATTCCGAACCACAACGACCCAGGATTTGTATCTTTGGCATGCAAGGCCAGAGCGTTGACCACACAGCCATCAGGTGGGCCAACCAATATGTACTAACACAATTGTTGCTGTGCTTCAAAAGAAAATAAGCAGATTAATGTTACTAAAATATAATAGCAAATATTTCAAAGAATAAATCTGGGGCAACGGACACTTAAACCAAATGGAAGTATATGAAAAATTGTTTAAATTTTACTATGCATATCATAATTGTAACTTTTTGAAAATGTTTTTTTAGACAATGAACACCTTAGTGAAGATTCCCACGAAGATGTACGAGATTTGAAAAATACACATGCTATGTCAATAATTCAAAATAATTGTTTAGCAATGTTTGTGATGTCAAATTATATCTTAGACAGTATTTAGTATGATAAACTATTTGAAAATTTTTAGTGAAAGCCTGCTTTGAAAAATTAAAATCCATGTAGGAAAATAGTGATTAAAAAAAGCTATTATATATACTATTAGGAGGTGTAAAAGGAAAAAGATACTATTTAAATTGCAGGAACTGCGCAACAACTCAGTTTTTGGCCATCAATGTAAAATCTTATAATAGTTAATTTATAAATAACTGTCATAATATAGAGTAATTAGAAATTAATAAAAAAAAAACTACTAGAAGCACATGCACCATTATTGTTAGAAATAGTATAATTAAAATATGTACTTTTGTTTGTTACCATTTGTGAAAAGGAATGCCAAGTAGTAAATATGAAATTGTAGAATAATTTTTTAAGCTTTAAGATACACTTTTTACATGTTTCTGCAGACTTGAATAAAACATCTCAATTCTAAAACAAGCAGTGGTAAGATACCCCCATATTCAACTATAAATTTTATAATTTTTTAACTTATAATAAAAATATTAACTAGTAAGGAAATAATTTATACTTCCTAACTCTAAGATTGAACAAGGGTCCAAAATTTATTGTTTTTTTAATGAATATTCTGCAATGTAGTTTTATACTTGGAAGTAAGATTAAGTGAAGTAATGATTAAACATTGTACACAAAACTGTTTATTTGGATTTAAATAGTGCTTGTAAATGTACATACTTTCATGAAATTAAATTAATAGAGAACTCCAAAATGTTTTTTTAAAAAATGGCTTTTCTTTTTATGAAACAAGAATAGAAATTTAACTTAAAAGAAAGATCCTCCAGAGTTAAAAGTTGACCAAGCATAGCAGTATTTGTTAATAAAAATACTTATATCTTTATACAAAGTAGTTTAATACATTTTCATAATAGTATAATATATATACACCTTAAATCACTTCTCAGTGTCGCTACATTTAAAGATTAATGTTATTTTTCATTAGTAGTTTTTAGGCAGATTGAGTGTTTTTAAAAGTGTGTGTGTGTGGTGGTGGGGGGATGGATTTCGGTGGTTTTAGAAGGGAGGGACGCATGGGTATTTTCTCGAAAAGCAGGGTAATTGATGGTGATTTTATTCATTGTAACAATTTTAGCACTGCATAAGCTTGTTTGAGGATGTGTGGGAAATAATTGTTTTCATTGTCCGTGAAAGATCATTTCTTGCAAGGTATCATTAATCTCCAAAATATTTGTGTTTTTAGTCCCTCCTCCCATCTTTAAATTTTATTTTTCAGCCAAGTAGAGACATTTTACAGTAAAAATTTTAATATATCAAAGGCTGAAAAACATAATCCGAGTCGTGACAGTAAAAAAAAAGCCTTTTTATGTAGCCAAGAATCTTTTTCGAGGTGAACAATTAAAAAGATGTACTGTTGTGGGTGAAGTTTTGGCACTTAGTTTACCTTTATTTAAGTTGTGGTTTTATGTTGCAGGTTAGCAAAATGAGATTTATTTAGTGTTTTGTACTAAACACCCACACGCTAGTATATAACCTTTTTGCTTCCAAAAGATCACCGTTCGGGTGTCCTCGCCCTTTGAAAAATCATAATTCACTCTAGCCACCACCTCAAACATAGGAAAAAAAAAGTTGTATATGTCTCGATTGTTAACTTTTTTCCTTTGCAACTAAACGCTAAAGCAAAGATGTTTCCAGTGGGGACATAACACTTTAACTCCTTACGTAACGTATATAATATAAAACGTTGAAAGTACAATGTAAACAAATTAATTGCGATTTAGCAATTAGCAACAATAATATAAAAATGTGGAAGTAGGGTGCAAATAAAATTCTTAAAAAGGGAAATGCAGCTTCGATTAAATAATATCGGTACTCATCCGTTAGAAGTGTACCAGATAAAAACCGCCAAATTGGTGATAACTCATCCAGTAAGAATGCGATATGCCCCTTCTCCCTTTTTCTTTGGCAATTTTGCACCAAGTATGGTTCCATTACAACTTGGCATCCATTTTGACAAACCGGTACAATTCAGTAGTGTCAATTCAACTTGGCGGCATTTTGTAAAGTTTCCAAGGGGAGGGGCGTATAGCGCATTTTAACTACTCTTCCAAACAACCATCTAGAGGTACTCAGAAATTGAACAAAACAACAACACCACCACCAATTCAGCTAAAAAAATCTCTTGTGGTATCTTATACTGCTTCTGTTCCAAACTTGCTACTGGTATCGGGATTGATATGCTTTCTAAATTTGGTGATTTCCAAGTAAACAGTTGCATTAGTGCAGAAGAACTAAAAAATATTACAAACAGCATTTTTAATGTGCTGAAGACTTTTTCCATTTCTGACTATTATTGAATAGCAAAATCTCCTTCCAAGCTTTTTAATGTGAAATATTTCATGTGTTTTAAGTTCAATTTGAGATCATCTTTCTCTTTGGGTAACAAAATATGGTTTCAACTTATATTTTAATATCTTATTCATATTTGTGTTTATCCTTTATCATTCAATCCAATTGCATATTGTTACACATATTTTAGCTCTTGCTAACACTAAATCATCAACAGTGCATAAACTTCAAAAGTTTTAATTTAGTTCTAAACACAAAGTCTTTGTTTTTTTTTGTTAAAACAGCTTGATACATTCTAAAAATTAACCAATATTTTTGTACATCTTAATAAGTAGATGATATTTATATTAAAAAAAAAAAATAGCATTTTAATTGATATATGTAAAATAATGTTCGTGCGAATTTTATATTTGTACACGAGGCAATCAAAAAACGAAACGTCCCTTCATTTTTTACGGTAAAAGTGCTCTTTTGTAAATTTTAAACTCTTCCAATGTAAACAAATAGCAGACGACGCTCTTCATAACTAGACGTTCGTAAAAGACGCCGAGAACTGACTTAACGATTTAAACCGGTTTCAGTTTAGTCGGGTTTCGTAACCAAAAAAAATTACGTTTACGAACGCACCCTTTGTCTAAACATTTGAGTTATAAACCTTTAACTAAGAATTTAAAAAGAATATTTCCGTTTGGACACGCGTAATCGCGATGTCCTCCTGTTAAATTTAGGGGGTGTTTTTGGTAATTTGCCTGTTACCAATTAATTTCTAAACATCCGTTTCATATTTAAAATTAAACATAACAGGAATGCAAACAAAATCCCAGATTATTTCCGATTTTTAAAAAAATAAAACTTCTATTATAACTTACATAATAGCGGCATGCACGGCAAAAAAATCGCCATTTTGACGCTAAATTTGATCCTATTTTGAAAATAAAAAAATGCAAACATTTCAGGACATAGTCCAAGTTCTTTAGTCGGAATACTCCTTGTGATATCCCACAATGAATAACGTTAAATTTGGAAAAACTCTATTCTCTATCTGACAATAGCAAAACTAAGAGATGAAGTTTAAGGTTGATTCATTCAAACTTTAGAAAATTTTGAAAGAGTGAAAAGTTCTTATCTTAACACATTTTCATTGTATTAAAACATTCTTATCTTAATTTTACTGTATTATAAATTGATAACTTTATAAAAATTACTATTTGATGAAAATTTTACTGTGTATATTGCACTTTAATTTTAATAATTTTCTCAGTCTCATTCCAGCAGAATTAGGACTGGAGCATTTTATCAGTATTTCGATATCTTTTAAGTTTCTGAGCGAGTTTTTGATTCACGGATTTTTGCATTATAATTTTTTTTCTCTCAGAATATTGAAAATTATTTATCGTGGTAGAAAAGTATAACAATATTGAAATTATGGCAGAAAACACGTATTTCTGCAATTTGCCATAAAAGTGCCCTCGTTAACAGGAAGTGCCCTTTTTTTGGAAAATAGCACCCTGCCCTTTTTCATTTCTAGGATGAACTCTGAATGATTTATCATGTTTGTTTTTGTGATGCAATTTATTACCTTGAAAATGTAATTATCTCTTGAGCTATAAGTAGAAACTTCTAGTCATAGCATTCTTCACTATTGTTACTCCTAAATCATCTGCTTCTGCCCAGTAGTCCCGTATACAAGGTAAAGCATTATAACCCGAAAATATCAAAAAACCTATAAAGGTTTCTATTTCATCCATATTCACATTATAATTCATTTTTCACTTCGTGAGCATATCTGTTAGTTTCCTCTACAATCATATAATAAACATTTTTGGAGAAAAGTTCTTCAAACAGCTCAACTGGTTTCATATTACTAATTTCCGATGTCAATTTATCAGAATTTCCCTTAGATGAATTTGCCTAAGTCCCTAATATAAAAGAAGTTTCGATCGTCCTTACAACTTTTTATGCTTCTTTTTTACGTTTACGGAAATTATTAACTCTATAATTTCGTATAAGAAAAACGATATCATCATCTGGTATTGTAATCTTCAATGTACTTGCAACATCTGGTACAACTGAAGTGTCCAAATTATCATCATTGAATTGTTCTTCATCTGTTAGTTCATCGATATCCGGAGTTATTGCTTAATATTTTCTTCAATTTCTTCAGAAAAAAGATAAGCATTTGCCTCTTTTAAGCTTTTAAATATTTTTATTCCATTCATCTTTCAGTGTTCATTTATAGTTTGACTACAAAAAATTTAAGACGCACTTGAAAACAAATCTAAATGGTGAATAAAAAGTATACACAAACGCCCAGCGTCCTCAAATGATGACGGGTATGATTTCCTGTTTATTACGCATATATTAATAACAAAGAATATTGAAAACCATGTTAACAGTATAATATGGACTATCTAGATTATATATATAGCAAACAGAAATAATTTACCGTAAATATCCAGTGCGATACTGCAGTAGAAAGTTAACACAACGACATTTCCAAAAAAGCGGGAAATTGTAATGCATTTTCCCCGCCCATTTTTACGTCATTTTAAACAAATCACATATTACACATTGTATAGTGCTATCAGACCAATTTGTAAAAAAATAATACTTTTTCATTTAATAATAGAAACAGCAGTTTTTTACAGCGTCCTCAAATGAGGACACTGGGCGCTAATGGGTTAATGGGGTATAGCCATCAAATGTTTACACTAAGTATTTTAAAGAGTATTTTTGTTCGGACACCAATAGTCCCGATGCCCTCCCATTAAATTTAGGAGAATGTTTTTTTGTAATTTACTGGCTGCTATATATATAATTAATTTCAAAACGTCTGTTTTATATTTAAAATTATATATTACAGGAATGCAATCAAACTCCCGGATAATTTCCGATTTAAAAATAAAATAAAACTTCTACTATAGCCAATAGTAACAGTATGTATGGCAAAAATCGCCCTTTTGACGCAAAATTTTATCCGACTAAGAAAATTTTAAAAATGCATTAGTTTAGGACCCAACCAAGTTCTTAAGTCAGAATACTTCTCATGATATCGAGAATTTGATATACTTCAGTACCCCACAGTAAATACTGTTAAATTTAGAGAAACATTATTCCTTGTCTGATAATGGCAAAGCCTAAAAAATGAAGTTTAAGGCCATTCATTCAAATTTAAGAGCATTGCAGGGGGGAGGGAGAGTGGAAGGGGAGTAGGTTGTGAAAAGTTCATTTTTACAGTATTATAAATTTACATTTTATCTAAATATACATTTGATGAAGCTTATACTAAAAGTAAATGGGACATTTTTTTATTTTCAATAAATTTTTTAGTTTCATTCCAAAAGAAATACAACTGTGGTATTTTATCATTATTTGGATAACATTTGACTTGCTAAAATAAACAAGTTTTTTGATTCACACCCTTTTACAGCATTGTTAATTTAAAAAGAAATAATCATAATTTAAAAATATTCACTGTGGTGGAAAAGTAAAACAATATAGAAATTATGGCAGAAAACCATATAAAAACTTCTGCAGTTTGCCATAAAGTACCCTTTGGAACATAAATTGCCCTTTTATGTAAAATAGCACCCTGCCCTTTTTCTTTTCTATGATGATTTCTGCTTGATCATTGTCATATGTACTAGTTTCTTAGGAATTACGTTTATTTATAATTTTAAAATTCCACACAAGACATTCTATTTTACTTTTCACTTGAGGGGTAACCACAAAAATAATGAGAGGACATTGAGGTTACAATGGGTCAAATCCATTAGAGCGCGTGCTGGCATGTTGCTATAGGAATACATATTAAGAAGGGGTCAATTGGACCCAGAGCGCATTCTCGCGGATAAATGTGGACCAACCACTATTATCTTGCACATTGGTGATTGGCAAAACAGAACTAAGCCAGCATCTTCACTCGCTAGGGCTAAAACTGTTTTGTTTAAATGGCAGTAGATGTCATAAAGCAAATCACAATAGTATCTTACTCCTCTCAAAAGAAATTTTAAGAGGAACAGCACTGCATTTTACAATTCAAGAAAATTTAAAAATTAGCATAAACAAACATTGATTGGCTTCTTGAGGTTGAGAACCTTGAAAACGTGTTTAGTGAAAAGTAAAATATAATTTTCACAATACCACCTAAA
This sequence comes from Linyphia triangularis, assembly GCA_963978545.1. Classification (NCBI taxonomy): domain Eukaryota; kingdom Metazoa; phylum Arthropoda; class Arachnida; order Araneae; family Linyphiidae; genus Linyphia; species Linyphia triangularis. The sequence continues at coordinate 53,351,045 of OZ021728.1, forward strand.
ATTATTCAGTCTACGGCTAATCTGTGAAAATATCACCAAGAGAATTTGGCTCCAATGGTAGGCGAAAAAGTTTAATATTTTGTAACCCTATTTCTTGTGCTTTTTTTCCATTTCTTAATTTTCATGATTGTTAATGGCATATTCCTTATGTTTTTAATTATCACTTAGTACTAACAGCCATTTTGAATTAGCCACCATTTAATAGATTTCAAATCAGCTGTCATGTTGCATTGCCAATATTTTGGCCTTGACACCAACTTTTCAAAACTATGCTAAACTATCCATGTACACAAGGAATTTACCAATAATTCTTCGAAAAACCTATTGTGAATCGTTTTGTTAAGTTATTCCTGCATTTTTTTATTTTTGCCATAACTTTAACTTCAAAAGATCCATTATCACTGGAAAGAACAAAATATAACTTTTTCCAACATTTGCTTGCAGTAGAAATTTTTTTATATGAATTAAAGATAAAGTATCCATAATTTGAAAATTATTTGTCAATATCTTTAATTGTCAATTAGCACTTGAAATGAGTTCTTTTAGGACATTTTTGTTAAAATAAATCCTTTACACCATTTTTTTTGCTGTAAAATGTTGTAACAAATTAAATTATTTGTAATGTGCAACAATAACTAGGAGTTCTTTGTACCTAATTTTCAGGTGGTCACTTGTTCCGTAATTTGGTACAAAACCAGAAATATTGATAATAAAATTAGCAACAACGTTTGATGCATTATTAAAGTGGGGAAAATTATTCTTGTTACTTTAAGAATGATGGCTCTAGTAATCACATAAATAATAAAATTTTGGTTACCTTCCCTCAAAAACAAAATTAGGTCAATATCAAACTCGAAATATATTAAGTTAAATTGAGTCAGTATATATTAAGTCCTCAGCGAATTTCTACAGCTCGTTTTGGAGCAAAAAAAAAAATTTTTTTTAAACAATTTTTATGACTGAAAACTATTTAGAGAGTGAGAATAGCAATTACAATTTGAAGGTAATTATCTTCTCAACAAAGGTATGGAAAGTTATGAAAACCCACCAAGTACTTAAATTACATCTGTACTAATCATTTTACTAGGATTTATTAGTGTAAGTTTTCTGAATCGTAACCCCTTGATCTCACTTTTTTAGAGTTTCATGGTAAGCATTAAGTTGTTTGTCAACTCCAAACAAAGTTGACAAATATCAACAGTTCCTCAAAATTCACCCCTACCGAAAGTTGTTCTTGAAATATACTAAAAATACACTTATAACACTCAAATAAAAATCTTACTCGAGCCAGCTTTTCTTTCTCGCTTTTGCTGTAGTTGCATCTTTTTCTGCTTTGCACTAAAGGGTACTTTCCTTTTTCCTTGAGGCATTTTGAATGTATAACAGAATAAAAAATTAAAGTAGTAGTTAAATTTGACGGTGATGAACCTTACTTTACAATGAGTGTATTGTAAAAGAAACTAATATGCTCTCTACTGCGTTTCACTTACGTTTGGTTACAAACTATTTTTTAAACTTGTGATAAATGCAAATTATCAAAAGATTATCTTAAGTTTGGCACTAATAGTTTTATATACATCCACATTTATTTGTCAGGTAGGATTTTATTTCCTTTTGGCATATTCGGACATGCGCCAATTCCAAATCAAAATAAATATTGAAGAGGTAGTTGCAGTTACGGATTAACTACCTCAACATTCACTTTCAAAAAGGAATTCTGATCTCATAATCCCGTAAAACGTCATGTCTTAATTTAAATAAAAATTGAAATACTTAAGTGAATATCAAATTATAAGAATTATAAAAATGAACTTGTTACAAATGTGAAGCTATAAGAGATAATTGGGCATTTTAAATGGTAAATCTATTAAAAAAAATAATATTTAAATCACTTCACTTTGAGTTTGCACGCCGGCTTAGAACTAGAAGTAGTGAAGTTGGTTTGTTATGATTTCAGATCCTTACATCATCCTTGAATTTGTTAACTATCGCGTACGTAATTTCCTTTTCATTCAATTTAAACAAATAGAATATATATTATATGCAATGTCGGGAGTGTCACTTACTAAGCTGAATATTTATTATTAAATATACTTGCATGCTCTTTCTTTGTATTACAAAAATGTTGTCGCAGAGTAAACTTAATAAAAAGTTTACAATTTAAAGTACCTAAAAATATATATAAACAATATGTAAAATATATTATTGTGCTTATCTAAATTTTTGCTTCCAAATCTTTTGCTTTCTATTCGGCGTGTTCGATTCGTGGCGGCATTCGATTTGTTGGTGAAACTAACGTGATCGTACAAAAGCATTAACTATTGAGACACATAAATGATTTCAAACTGTGTTTTTGATTATAGTATTTTAAAAGAGTTTTGAATATGTTTAATGTCTTTTGTAACTCTACTATCATTATTCTAAATTTTAAAGCCAAATGACGTCAAAACTTTTGCATCACAGTGTATAAAGCAATCACAGAGAAAAATCACTTTTATTGATAAGCAAAAGGTGTATTAAAAAGCAAGTAACAACAAAATTAATTAAGTTAAAACATTGTTTTCTCAAAAATTTTGATTATCTTCTGTTAAGCTGATACCAGTTGGCACAGCTGTTGCCAAGTAACAGGGTTCATACGCCTCAGGGAAAATAAATCAGCCTTAAAATCTCAAGGAAAAAAGAAATGTCCCCCCCTAAAGTTATTGTTACTCTGGAAAAACATCCTACTCTTTGGTGCTATTTGTAAACCCTAACTCAAGGAATTGAAGTTACACAATTATTTGATAACATAAACTTGTAGAAAGTTATTCTTAAAGAAAAAATACTTTTTTTTTTCAAGCTATCAGTAGAATTTGTGCAATCGAGTTTTGACTGTATTTATATGGCTAAAAATAATTAACTCTGCGATGGAAAACACAACTCTGGAAATCTCAGGGAATTTTTTTTCTAAAAGTGAGTATGAACCCAGAGTAAAAACATTCTTGTTTGTTTTTCAAAAATTTTGTTACTCCTCCTTTAAACTAGTACCAGTTGGTGCTGCTGTTGCCAAGTCTAAACATTTACCTGTTTAAATGGTGCGTAAATGTATCACCAAGCCTAAATAGTATTGATTTTTATAGGAATTATAAATTATTTGAAGGCTATTAGTTTGATTGAGATGTTGCTGTAATTTGGCTATTTTTATCTGGTATCCTTAGCTAATGAATGAGCACAAATATTTCAAAACATATCCGAAATATTTTAACACTTGCATTTATGTACTCCCGGACTTAAGAATCATCTTCTTCTTTATGAGCACGATAGCCCCTAACTGCCTCAACTGCATACAATCTCCAACGTTTCCTATCCATGGCAACTCTTCTCCAATTGTTTACTTTTAAGACTCTTGGGTCTTTTACAGCATCATCCTACCATCTAGTTGGGGGTCTTCCTCTGGTCTGGGATCTCATAAGGTTTTTAAAAGTGGTGATTTTAACTGCATTACTCTCTGGGCTTCTCCACACATGACCAAACCATCTTAACCTATTGCTCCGAATGACCTGTACTATCTGTGGTTGCCTATAGAGCCTATATACAGCTTTAAGTTAAATCTAGTTTACCAACAGCCTCTTTCTTGTACTAGGCCAAATATAGCCCTGAGAATTTTTCTTTTAAAAATACTCAGAAGATACTCAATATCTGCATTAATTGTCCTAGTTTCACTTGCATAGTGCAAGACAGGCAGAATAAGAGTCATAAATTTTTATTTTAGTTTTTCAACTGATTAGATTTGATCTTAGTTTCTCTCTCAGTCCAAAGAAACACTTGTTAGCCATTTTTATTCTGTTTTCAATTTCTGCACTAAGCTTGTTTTTGTTGTTGATTATCGCGCCAAGGTATTTGAGTTTAGTGACTTTTTCAAAGGTGTGTCCGTTAATGCAAACTGGGGCACTGAGGTTTACAGTTGAGGTCGATGATTCCATGAATTTAGTTTTATCTTCATTAATGGTGAGGCCCATATTTGTGGTGGGAGTTTCAATTGCCTGAAAGGCCTCTCTCATAGCTCTTTCTGTCCTTTCAATGATATCTATATCATCAGCATATGCCAGTAACTGACCCAATGTATTCCAAATAGTGCCCCTTTGTACTAACCCATTGTCTCATATACATTTCTTCAATGCTACATTAAAAAGAAGGCAAGCGAGGGAGTCCCCTTGGCGCAAGTCTCTCTCTATTGAAAATGGTTCAGATAGATGATTTTGGATTTTAACCCTGCATCTTACATTTCTAAGTGTAGCTTTACTTGGATTAACAAACTTATTAGGTAACCCAAAATCGGTCATTTCTTCAAGTAGTTTATCTCTTTATGCTGTCGTAAGCCGCCTTAAAGTCAATAAATAGATAATAAAAGTTTTGATATTATACTCTTTAGTCTTTTCTAATATTTGCCTTAAAGTATGAATTTGATCAATAGTGGATCTTTGTAATCTGAATCCACATTGATAGTCTCCAATCACTTTTTCGGTGAAAAGGAGAAGTCTATCAAAGAGTAAGTTGGAGAATATTTTATATGCTGTGTTGAAGAGTGTGATATAATTATGACATTCAAGTTGGTCTCCATTCTTAAAGATGGAGCATTTAAAAATCATACTGTTGACTTATTTACTTATTGCATTATATTTCTTTGTTTTTTTACAGTGGTATAATCAAAATGCAAAGTAAAATATCACCCACCTGGCAAATGTTAAGGACTATAAAACTAATTAGAAGATTTCCCTCATCTCTACCACACCCAAGAATAATATCCGCAGTTAACCAGCACAACAACAGAGTGAATCCTACGTATAATTACTTCCCAATCACATCTCCCTTCAATTACACAATATCTGACTTTACGCACACGTCTCAATTCCGACAGTTTCATTCAACCCTACATCTGAGGAGCGCGAAAGAACCATCCAAAATCGAAGAAACTGTTGAATTTCTGAAGGAAGAAAAGTCTACCGATCCAGTGCCCGCCCCTTCTACGCCGAAGCGATCGATTGGTAAAAGGGTTTGGGATGAGATTCTTCACTATTACCATGGCTTTCGCCTGCTTTTCATCGATGTGAGGGTATCCTCGAGGTTGGCTTGGAAGATCCTCAATGGCCAGGAGTTAACGAGACGAGAGCACAGACAACTTGTGAGGACTGTGTCAGATTTGTTTCGTCTGTTGCCTTTCTCAATTTTTATCATTGTTCCGTTCATGGAGTTGCTGCTCCCTGTCTTTTTGAAGTTCTTTCCTGCTATGCTTCCATCGACTTTTACTACGAAATCTGAAAGTGTGAGTTTTGTATTAATTTTGTTACATGAATTGCTGGATTTCTTATATGAGCTATTTAAAATATAAAAATGTATCTCATTTAAATGTGGAACTTATCTAATTTTCTGAAAAGTGACTTAAAGATTTAAATAAGCTTTCGACATTAAAATGGCAGTTATTTATGAAAAATATCATTTTTTAGTAAGATTGTAGTGGACTATGAAACAAAATGTTGTACATCATTTGATTAATCTCTTTTAAATTATGAAAAATGATGCAATTATATGGTTGTCTGATAGTTTAGTAATAATGTATCTGAAATCCAATTGTTTGATGTTATATCCCAGATAATGCCTCATAGACTCTGCTTTGAAAAAATTAATAAGTGAAATGGCCATTGAAGACATATTTATTGTCTATTTTTAGATGGATTATTTTGGAGTTTTCTGACTTTTCTCTCATATGAGGGCAGAGAAATCTTCTTGAAAGCATTTCACCTTGTTATTCATAGAGTGTTTTACCATAGTGCCTTTATCTTATTCTTGCACTATGGAAATTCTAAATGTAATGGCAATTGTATATGTTATGAATAAAAGTAGATAGTTTCATGATCAAAATTGAGAAATTTTTTAGGCTTTCTTAGTAACAAAAGATTGAAAGTTATCTTTTTTTGCAAAAAAGAAAGCAATTATTTTTAATCTTGAAAGACATCTGTTTTTATTATCTTTTATATTTGTCTTATATATACTTACCTAACAGTTATTAACCTGGCAGAAGGCGTACGGTAAACAGGTGCTCCAGTTGAGGTGTAAGGTATCTCATACCCTACCTCTTCAAATTCATTATTTAGGGCTTTGATGATAATTTTTGTATTTCAAAACTACCAAAGACAAATTTTACAAACATAAAAAAATAAGTATTCACTTTTTACATAAGTTTTAAGTAAATTTTAGTCTTTATATTATGAATAAAATAAATGTCATACTCAAATATTTATTGTAATTTACCACCAGTTTTTATATAAATATGTTCATGAATACTACAACCATTGTTATTATTGTGTTACTAAAAAAAAAAAAAAATCCACTACTTAATGGATCAGTCACATTCCTTGATGAGTCTGTGTGTAGTGTTATGTGAGTGGACTAAAACATTTTGACGAAATTTGTTCTTACTCCAAACAGTTTTGCGGTCTTTGCCTTTGTACTTCAGAACCGTCTATGTTATGCTTACTAATGAATTCTCAATCTGTAATATCTTCAAATTTGAAGATTGATCTTCATCACTTTCAACTGCTTCCAATAAATTCTGTCAACTTTCCATTTCTTTTATATACGGACTAACTTTTTTGGCCATTTTTATGTTATAATTAAAGAAAATATACCAAAAAAATTTGCATAATATAGCAGTTACTTAGGATGTTAATATACCAAATATGTTGTAAGTACTGGGCACTCGGTCAGGTAAAAGTCCTGAAGGATAGTGACAAACTCAGCTACACACAATATTATACATATTCTTTTGAGAAAATTTTGGATTATTTCACTTTTTCTGAGGGGTGAGGTGTATGTCCTACACCATGTACCTTCTGCTGGGTTAAATGTTTCATCTGTAATGTCAATGGTTTCTATCTTACAAAGTTTCTAATTGGTTGCAATTTTGTAATATTATTTTTTGTTGCAGGAAAAGAAATTTAAAGCACAATTGAGGATAAAAATTGAGACTGCTAAGTTTCTTCAAGAAACTCTTGATGAAATGGCAGTTAGCAGTAAAGGTGAAACCCATTCTGATACAGCAAAGGAATTTTCACAATTCTTTGACAGGGTATGGTATATTTCAGAGATGTTTTTTAAGTAAAGAGGTTTTGTAAAAGGTTAGTTGGTTAACCCATTGGTGGTCATGCACGTATATATGCGTCATTTGATCCCCAGTTTTTCCAGCAATACACAATCTTTTTAACTTTATAAATAAAAAATTATGTATTTGAATTAGAAATATAATTTAAAAATTATTGCAGTGAAAACAACTGTAGAATTTCGCCCATTCCCTGAGCTGTTAGTGGGTTAATGAAGTACTTGGTCTAATGATATTTGATTAAAGCCGGGTTCCCACGGTCATTAAAAGTGCTTAATATTTTTGAACTTGTTTTCAAGGCCTTGAAAATGCTTAGAGGTCCTTAAAAGGTCCTATCCCTGCGTGACCGCCACTTATCTGCACCGTATCGGAATTCACCGACATATTTATATTATGCATCTATATTAACTTGTATTTTTTTGGTAGAATATACTTTATTAAAAATTTATATACAGACATGAGGCTTGAAAACAAATTTTGACTGGTCCTTAAAAACATTATTTAGGTCCTTAAAAGTCATTAATTTGAGTGGGAACCCTGTAAAGTATTTTTCTCTGTAGGTAAATATTTTTAATACCCTTAACTTTTAGGGGATTTACTCAAATTTCCGAAATTCCTTGATTTAATAAGGTTTAATTCTATAATATTAATCTCTTTCATTTGAAATCTTGAGTCAGACATAATTAGTAAATTATTTAGCCTTCATAGCAAACTGTTGGGATTTAACTAAAATAGAAAATTGTTAATTCATTGAAATGGCATTTTTTTTCTTGCAACTCCGCCAATAGGTATGTTTGCATTCCTTCCGACTTGTTTTGACATAGTGGCTACACTAATAACTTAATTTGAATTCCCGTTTTCTTTTGTATAGTTTTGTCATAGTGTTAACAATAGTACTCAATTGCTTAAAGAATTCTTACTTGATTTCATTAATAAATACACACATTATAATTTGACATTATTTGGATCCTTGTATAACAAGAATTTTAATTGTAATATTATGTTCAATTTCTTAATAGATAAGAACTACTGGTGCACAAGCAACCAACAAAGAAATATTGAAGTTTTCCAAGCTTTTTGAAGACGAAATCACTTTAGATAGCTTATCAAGACCGCAGCTCATAGCACTTTGTCGACTTCTAGAACTCCAACCTCTTGGTACAAATAACTTTTTACGATTTCAACTACGAAATAGGATTAGAAGTCTACGAGCTGATGACAGAGTGAGTGTGCATTTACTTTTGCTGAAAAATTCAATTTTTGTATGTTGATAATTTCACAATGTTTATTTTTCTTGTAGGAAATCCTTGCCACTTTTTATCTGTTTAGAAACTTTTTCATAAAAAATAGCTTAATATATTCTTTTTTTTTTAATTATATTAAAATTAAACCTTGAATTAAAAACAACAATTAGAATTGTGATTTTGAAAACATTGTTGTGAAGTTTCTATGGTTTGATGTATGTGTAAGATGGTATGATGTATATAAGTTATCGTTATTCTTATTTTCTTGTAATTTTTCTGGTTGTAATATTACAATATTTCAAAAAATAAATAGTTTTAGAAATGTAATAACAAAATGGATTCCTGAAACAATCAGAATTCAATTTAAATTCCCTTTCGTAATACAATGCTGTGCAAATATTAAAATAATAAATTTTTATGATTATTTAAAAAATTTCCACAGTGACCAATTTCCAATAAACCCAATGTATTTTTTTTCTTTCTTTTTTTAAGTTTATTCAAGTAATTAAATTTTCTAGGTTGCAAAGTGTTTTAGACAAACTGTTTGTTCTGTCTCTACTTAACAGTTTTTTAATGTTTGCATCTATTAATGCCTTTATGAATAATTATTTAAAAAATCGTCTACTTCTAAACAGTTTCTCAATGTTAATTTAATTTTTACAAACTGTCAACTTTTTTTTTAATGCAACGTTTTCACCCATTGATAACACCAAAAAACTAATCTTGTCTTTAAATTCATTGCAGATGATCCTAAAGGAAGGAGTTGATTCCTTGACAATTCAAGAAATTCAAGCGGCATGCAGAGCCAGGGGCATGAGGGCTCTTGGCATTCCTGAAGATCGTCTTCGTTCGCAATTGAACTCATGGCTGGAATTGAGTTTGCTGGAGAATATCCCTCCTTCGCTCTTGCTGTTAAGTCGATGCCTCTACCTCCCTGAAAACATCCCAGCTACTGATCTACTGAAAGTCACGTTGTCATCACTTTCAGACTCAGCAGTAAGAATGCTTTTTTTTTATCCATATATCATCTAGGTGGCAAATGTTGAAATTTGCATTTCTGGAAATATTGGGGAGTTTTTGAAAAAATTACTTTTTCAGGGAAATTTAATATTTCTTTCATTTAAAATTTTAAAAACAATAAAATGAAAGCTAGCATCATATTTTTCCATCAATTATATCCTGTATTTTCAATCATAGAATTTCAAAACAAGATTAAAAATGTAATCACAAAAATTAGGCTTAGTTTTTATTAAAAAAAAAACTATTAAAATATTAAAACAAAAAACATCAAACCGTTTAGTAAATTAGTTAGCTTATAGAAACTCAGCATATATTTTGGATGCACTCTTTATTTTTAAAATAATTTGGCTTGTGCTTGAGAAAACCAGCAATCTGAAGTAGTCGCAATATTAATGAGAAAAAAAAATCAATACTTTCAGTAAATCTAGGTTTTTTTTTATATAAATAAATATCCAACCAGACTCTGAGTTCTATGTATTAGTAAAGAAAATTTCTTTTTTAATTGAAAACAAACCTGTTGTCAAGAACTATAATTGTTTATTTTTAGATTAGGCATTAATAATCAATTTATTTAGATTCATTTCTCACATGGCTTGTATGCTGTAACATCATCATTCCTTGTATACCATAAGACTGGCTCATAGTCTTTGTGTCATTTTATTCAAAAATTCTACTTACACTTCAATACATGTTTCATTATTTTTTTATTTACATGTTTTGTGCTTTAAAGATAATGTTCATTGGATACTGAGTTCATACTATTCTTATATTTGATTAAATTATGTTTTATTTCCCATTTTTTAGGCCACTGAAACAAAATTCAAGATTGGTGAGATGGAAGGAAAAGTGGACAATAAGACAAAACTTGAACTCATCAAGATTGAGGAAGAACAAATTAAAAAAGATGCAGAAGAGTTGAAGCAACAATTACTAGAGGATGAAAAAAAGGTTTGAAAAAAAGATATATTATTTGGATAATCAAATTATTATTATTTTTTTTTTTTTTTATTTTTTTTTTAATGCAACACTTTTTTTTTTCTTCCTCTTATACAATTAGTTTTAATTAGCTTGTTATAAAATTTGAAAAGTTGAGTGAAGTATCTACATTTGTTTTTAATAAAAAAAAATTATTATTTCATCACTGTAGAAGAATCTTAACATTTATTTCTTATATTTTAATATGCATTTAAAGGTTACAATTTTATTAGCGTTTTTTCCTCCTGCAGCATTTAAAGTACTGTTATTTAAATAAGATTCAAAAAGATGTCATTCAGGAACCCAGAAGTCTAGGCCTATACATATATATTTTCAAACAAATACAAAAAAAATTCCTTTTTTTTTGTTTTTTAAAGTTACATTTTCCAGGGTTACTTATTTGACAGAAGTCCCTTGTTGGTGAAATATTCTGTTTCTGGGACCTTACATCATTACACAAATATATAATTTTTTTTTAATCTTTAAAAATGAGTTTCTTTGGCACCAATCTTGTATACCTGTATATGTATACCAGGTAGACTTACCTATTATTTGTAATTTACAACTGATGATAAGATCAATGATGTATAAACAAAAACTCAATTGTACATAAACTCGCTTATCAGTTTTTTTCCTGGCCCTCATAAATAAAAAGTATTGTAAATAACGGCATAAGAGTAAATTTCATCTAAGTGTTAAGTTGTTACACTTTTAAAAACTTCTTAAAAGTAAAACCTGTGCATTCAGGAGCATCATTTTAATTTTTATAGGAAGAAAAACAGAAGGAAGGAGCAGCAGATGTATTTGATAAGGAAACATTAGTAGACAAGGCTATTGTTCTAGAAGACCGTGCTCATCAACGTAAGTAAAGAGAAAAAAATATCTAAAAACAATACTTGCTTGGAAGTCCTAGAACTTTTCTGATAATATTTTTTTACTTGATCCACATTTTATTTATATACATTGGTTATTACAAGTTTTAAAAAAAATTCTACCTTTTTAATCTTTCAAACAACTTTCTGAAGCATGAAGTATAAATTTAAATCTATCTTATATAAAAAAAATATGTAATTTTTGAAGATGAAGAATGGTAAAAAACTTGTTCTGTAAAAAAATATTAAAAATATTATTTGCTGGATGTTGAAGCTAATTAATAGTACAATTTTTTTTTTAAAATTTCTTTTAGGTTGTGTAATGTATAATTGAATCTGTTTTATTGAGTAATGTGTATATAATTCTATTTAAATGTAGCTAAATTACCAAATGATTATATTTGGAATGCAAACTGTGAAAGAATTATGCTCTAGAATGCAAAGGAAGTACCATTGCTTTTACATATTTTTATTTTATTTAGTATATTTAACTTTTATATAGCACAAATTAGAGTTGAAGTAAAATGTAGGGTCTTCAAAGTCAAACAAACCTAAATCACAATTAGGCAGCTTTTGAAGAAAATGAAAAACTGAATCTCTTACTCCCATTAAACTCTCAATATAAGGTTGTTGTGGTGTGATTCGAAAGGGTATTTTAATACATAATATGCAATAAAACAAGCATTTCCAAGTTTGGGCTTGGACATTTGGCAATGAGGTACAGTACAGATATTACATATAAATAGCAATTTCAATGCTTCTTTTTGACAAATATATTTTATGAACTTGTATTTGTATACTCTGAGTGGCCAAATTATTATGATTACCCCTTCAATGCAATGTTGGACCCCTCTTTTGCCCTTAATACTGCATGAATTTTATGAGATGTTGGTAAGTAGTATAAGGAATTTGAGACCATATCGGATGAACTGCATTTTCCAATTCCTTAAGATTTGATGGTACTGGCAGGGTGCGTACGCGGCCTGGAAAACCTGGAAAGTCCTTGAATTTAATTTTTTTTTTTCAAGGCCTTGAATAGCCTGGAAAAATAAGATTATTTCTAAAAAAGCCTGGAAAGTCCTTGAATTTCCCCTTTTCAATTCTAAAACCATAAAATTCTCGTTCCGGTATTACCATTATTCTGACGTCACACTTTCTAGCCGGTTCACTTTTGGCGGATCTGTCAATCACACTTGAATCGGTTCCTCCCCCAGTGGCCCTGGAACGGCACGGTCACTATGACCTTTGACCTCTCCCCGAACGGGACAAGAAGTTGCACGATGAGTATCCAGTGGAAAGAGGGTGTAATTTGATATGCAGGATATTTTCGCTTTTCTCTCTCTCTCTCTCTCCCTCATTAGATGCATTCTCAAACGACCAAAATTTTCCTCTGAGAGGATTTTGTGTTTGTTCGAAATGGAATGAAAAAGAGCGCGCTTAGCATATTTGTATATAAAATATCGAAGGAAAAAGAATCGAATTAATCGCACTATGTGGATTCATCCCATTGTTTAGAGCCGATCAACATTCGGTATGTTCTTCTGTCTTCACCCGCAGTTAAGAGAAGACAAAGTAAAAAATTTCAACTTTTTCCGGATGTCGATTGAGAGCTTCGACGAGTTGGTGGAGAAATTATGTTCCAGACTGCAAAAACCCGACACTAACTATCTGAGGAGTATATCGCCTACAGAGAAAATAGCAGTTACGCTTCGGTATTGTATTATGATTTATATCATTCTTTCATTTATGTCGATTCCTATTTAAAGAAAGAAGAATTTCTTTTTCTGTAGAAGGTGAAGGGTATGTAATTTTTTATATCAATTACTAAAATGGACTACTTTAAAGCCGTGAAAGTTATTAACTAAGGTTGCTGGGAATAAAAACCTTCCAATTTTATTAAATTTATTTTGAGCTCATTAAAAAATTTCTAATTACAGGGATGTAAGAGCTGTTCCAATTGCGCCAAAGTGCGCCAAACTGACTACCCTGCTCCAAACTGAGCCAAAAACCTCTTTTCGGTTAAGATTGCGCCGAACTGCGCCAAAAAATCATTTTTTGACTTGAAAAACTACTTGGCTAGAATTTTGTCTCGAAATTTTTCAAAATTATCATGAAACGTCACCAACAAAGCGATAAAGAGTATTTTGCCCTTCAAGGGCGTTTTTCGTCAGTTAACGTGCCGGAAAAGGTTCGCACTTGAAAATACATATTACAAACTCTCAGTTTTGTTGTAGGTTTTTCAAACTATAAAGAAGTAGTAAATGAATCAGTGTGTATCTGATTTAAATCTGTTTTCTTGGCTGATTTTAGGTATAGAAAATTAATACTTTTTTTTTATACTTATAGAATACATGATTTTTTTTTTTTTTTTACTGAGACTCCGTGCTAAAAATAGAATACAAGTATTGTATTTTTCACACAAGCAATCTTGGTGCATCTGGTTTAGATTTGCACTCTTGCCTGGTTTCAATAATAAAGAAATATATAGCTTTCTTTAAGCTAAAAGAAAACGCGAATATTTTTTTTAATTTCTAAACTTAATCCAATTGACAGCCCCCCTCCCCAAACATTTCCAGGCTTAATTTCTAAGTAATCGGTAAAACGGGATTTGAATTTTGAACTTGCCTTTTTGATTATCTGGAAGGATTGGTGACTATTAGTAAATGATTTTTTGGCAACGCTGGATGTTGGATCATGATTTTGACTTGGCAACGAACGGGAAAACGCATATTACGTCATTCTTTTATTGTAGCCAATTCCCAGAAAAAGCGCAAAGTCGTTCGTACCCTAGACTAGAAATTTTACGAAGAACTTGAATGGAGGATTTAAGCTATGTCTTTATTTAAAAAAAAGTAAGGATTTCTTGTATTTACAAATATTTGTTCCTTTAAATTAGCGATAGGAAAGATCAGGGATTCGCGGCAGTATGCCCCTTGCGCCGTTAAACCTCAACCAACCAACCAGGGATTCGAGCTTTAAATTCAAACTGTAGAAGGCATGAAATCAATCTTTATGCATCCAATTTGGATATTTTTTTCTTGCCTGTTTGTAAGTAAAAATAATAAATATTTTTCTTAGTACTTTAAGAGTGCATGATTATTTTTTTGGCAAAAAAAAAACTAACCAAATAACCAGACTTAAGATCATTTTGTTTCCATTGACCTTGAGATTTCACATGGGAACCCTCTATAATCCATTTAGACAATGGAGAGTGTTAGAAAATAAACCACTACAAAAATTAATATTTTTCAGCTTGCCTTGTTTTAGTTTATTATTTAATTACATTAGAAGTTATTTCTTTATGTTAAATGCTAGTATAATTGTCTAATTTCAGTTAGAGGTTTTAATTTGTTTGAGTTTAAAAAAAAAATTATCTTCCAATAAACAAATAGCCCTAAAAAACCTGCTAAGTGAAGCTATCAGTCCAAACAAGTTATGAAATCTAATGCTTGCTGCTAAGCAGCCTTGTTTCACTTTTTTTGCATGGGGGGGGGGGGGAGGAAGTACTTTGTATCGAATTAAATTATTTTGGATTATTGGGAAGAACTTCTATAGGTAATTGGTATTAGGCAGACTAGAGTTTTTAAAGAAAAAAAAATCTTATTTCATCAGTTGTTAAAAGTAGCTCTAACTGGGATTATTTCGAAAAACTTTCAGTGATGAACCGAACCTTATGATTGGTTGGTTAGTTTTTGTGGCGCAAAAGCAACACTAGGGCCATGCTGTGCCCCGAACCTTATGATATCATGTCATCATTGAAAACTTCCTAATATTTTAATTGTTGGCAAAGCGGTTAATAAATGTCATGCTTTTTAATTTATTTTTGAGTAATGCAATCAAATTAATAAATGTAAATTTAGAATGCAAACGTATTTATGAACAAGTTACACCTTGTTTTTACTTTAAATTAATTTGAAATATCAAGGTTGAAATATACAAAAATATTTGCTTCATCACTAATTTAAATGTAATAATTTTCTGCTCCAAAACCACATTTTGCTGCTCCAAAATCGTATTTTTACTCAAAGCCGAAGGAGGGGGGTTTAAAAAATTACTCGCTTTTTTCGAGTTATCGAAGAACTTGTGAAAATGATGTCTATATCTATTTCTGTGGCTAAAAATTATCGACTCCGAGATGGAAACCTCAGGGAATTTTTTTTCTGAAAATGTGTATGAACCCTGTTTAAAGAATAGTATCTCTAAATAAAGTACTAAAATTTAATGTGATTTGAATGTCCACATAAGTAGCAATAATTGTTTATTTGCTTAGTTTAAATTATTTTCAGAAAGAATGTTAATTATTATTTCAACAATAATTATTCTAGTTAATGACAAATTTTATTTATAAATATGTGTACGTGTAATTAGAAAAGAATTGACCCGGTTTAAACAAAAAAAACCTGGTTTAAACCCAAAAAAAACTTTTTTTTTAACCTAGTTTTTTTCCTTATCCTGGTAAGAGGTATAATTATCAATAAATATATGTGTTTGCATCTTAGTTGTTAAGTAATAAGTATTTTAATTCTTTTTGCAACTTCGTTAATTAAAAAAAATATATAAAAATTCAATTTTGGTATCGACTCTGAAACGGTAAAATAGGGCCTTGATTTTTGTTGAAATATCCTTGAAAAGGGCCTTGAATTTCACTTCCAAAAAAGTGTATGCACCCTGTACTGGATTCAGCTGTCTGATGCACCGTTCAATCTCATCCCTCAAATTCTCAATTGGATTGAGATCTGGTGATTGTGCAGGCCAAAGAAATAAGGAATATTATCCAGCGGGAAGTATCCATCTCCGGCAGGGTGCACCATTAACATAACAGGATGTTCTTGATCTGCAATTACACTTAAATAACCCTTGGGCATTCAAGCATTGTTTCACAGGAATTAAAGGACTAATACAATGCCAAAAAAATATCCCCTTAACCATATTATTGCCTCCACCACCTTGAAGTGTAATGACAATGTAGTTTGGATCCATGCTTTCGTGCTATATTCTCCATATTTGCACCCTGCCATCTTCATGGCATAATTTAATTTGCGATTCATCAAACCACATGACCCTTTTCCAGTCATCTACTGTCCAATCCTTATGCTCCTTTGTAAACTGAAGATGTCTGCTTGTTCAAGCAGACAGTTGAAGCTTTCGAACAGGTCGTCAGCTTCCATAGCCTATACATTGTAGAGTACGGTAAGCAGTTCGTTCAGAGGTGTTCGCAGTTGCTCCTTGATTAAAATTCCCCATTATTTGACGTACTATTACTCTTCTGTTAGACTAGACAACTATGGCAAGTCTCCTTCCAGATCAAGCATTTAGTTCCATTTGATGACCACAAGACTGACGTTTTGACCCGGTTGTCTGCTTCGTAGCCCACTCTTTGTAAACATTTATAACTGCTGCTCTCGAACACTTCACAAGTACTACCGTTTTGCTGATACTAGTTCCGGCGATTTGAACGTCTACAATCATCCTGCATTCAAACTCCATTAAATAATGGCCGACCAAACGGTATAGTGGTTACCGTGCTAGCTTCTAGACCGCGAGGTTGCGGGTTCAAGTCCTGTGTTGGTATGGGTGTTTGTAAATGTATGTTGGCTTGTCTAATGACGAATGTTTCGGCGCATTATAGCCCTTGTGTTGCTGACGGCGCCAGATAATCTGAAAACCAACCATTAAATAATGTTTTTGTGCATATATTTGCAAGCTACACAGTGCAATTAGTGGTTCACCTGACCTGCATTACCTTTTTATAACTACCTCGCCCTCTAACGGTAACACTGTGATGCAATATTTCATTTGCATGAAACTGTCAGGTGGTCATAATTAAGTGGCTGCTCAGTGTATGTGTCGTGTGTAAATGCATTATCGAGTATGTATTTATTTTACTCCTTAAATTATTGATTAAAAAAAATGCATAAAATTTTGTGAAATGTAATATTAATACTCTGAAACATTTATTTACATGGTTGGTCTTTAAACTAAGATTAATTTCAGTGGAGAAAACAGCATCAGAAAGTAAAGAAAGTGAATTGTCTAAAGAAGATTTTGATGATTTAGAAAATGCCCTGGAAAATATTGCTGCAGAAAAGAATAAGCTACTTATTGAAAAAGAAGAACTTGAAGATCTGAAAGAAGAAATGGCTGAGTATAAGCAGGTAAGGGTTTTGTATGTTTTGAGTGTATCTCATTCATTTGACCTGTGTGTGCCCTATTCGACAAAATCTGCCTTGAAGCAGCAAGTTGTATTCGTCTTGGAGCCACAGAATCTTGCTGTTGCCTATTCACATTTTGGTGATTGAGGTAGAATCTTAAAGTGTATAAATGCAAATTATACTTTATATTTTACTCTATTATATTCTGTTTAACATACTTTTGTTATGTTAACAAAATATTTAAATTTGGATGTTTGTAATGAATGGCTTTGAAAGTTTCCTTTTACCATCGTAACTCGGATATTTCAAAATTAAAGTAGATTATTATAGTTCCTAATAATGGATCTGAATGAATCATATAATTTACCATCTTTTTTCATTTTGTCCCTCAATCTAGCTATCTTTCCAACAGCATTTTATGTATTTCTACAATTCATACTTTGTATAAAATCGTTGAGTGCATAAGTAGTTGAATATCTAAACTGCTGTAGATTAAAACAGTGAAATAAATTGTATTTGTGAAAACTTTTTTTATTATTATTACTAAAGCTTGATACAATATTGAAAAATTGAGGATGAAAGCACTTATGTTGTTGCATTTGCAAAAGAATGTCGGACAAATTTTTAATGTTTCATATTCCGGTCTTGCTTTGATGGTTTATAATATATTACTATTCTATTTAGGATATTGAAGAACTAAAAGATACAGTATTTGAAACGGGTCATCAAGAAATTAGGGAATCTAAAGCAGCAAAGAGATTATCAAATAAAGTGAACAAAATGATATCTAAGATGGATTTACTGATTAATAATCTGAATAAAGAAAAAGAAGATCTTCAGCAACAAATTGATGTCAAAGAAAAAGAAGGTGTTAACATTGGAAAAGAAAGGTAGTTTTAATAGACAATTCTGTATTGAATATATCAAATAGAGAAAAGTAACTTTCCTAGTTGATTTTGCTTGTGTATATCAAATTTGTGTTTAAATGGTGTTTAAAATGTTCAGAAAACAATATTTATATTACAATGTATACTTTGTAACCAGATTACTGTGTTGTTGGTTGCTGCTAAAATTAAGTTAAAATTATGAATTCTGAAAATGTTTTCAAAACATGCAAGTGGTGTACTTTAGTGTGTATTTAAGTAGAAAGTTATTAAGAGAGAAAGTTAAAACAGAATCTGAAATTAGAGATTTTTCAGAAAATGTTTCAATTTTGAAAATATTAGGATTTTTTTTTTTTAAATTTGCTCAAAGTTTAAATTACCCTTACTACTTCATTTGGCATAGTATGAGACTTTCTGTTGGCTGATGTTTGCATTTTTTTTCTATAGATTAACTGTTAAAGCAGAAAAGTTATCCACATGGAGTCGGGGAAAATTTTCTGGAAATATTTTTATTGGGGGGTGGGAGAAATTTGTTACCATCTTGAATATTTCTTCAAATTGTTAGCATTATAAGTCTTCTTCCACTCAATTGAAAAATCCTATTAATTAAAATGTTAAATAAACATGGATTTGGATAAATAAAAACTTGGTAGGCTTGGTACCATAAGTAAAATGTCAAAAGAAGTGCTGCAATTTTACACATAATGCAGTAAATTTGTCTAAAAACAGAAAATAACTTTTAAAAATAACAAAAAGAAATCCACAAGCAAACAAAATAAACAAATTCTATTATCATTTTGCTCCCTTTTTATCATATTCTGATATAATTTCACTATTATTTTCTCTTTTGAAACAATTTGGAAGAATCATCTATTTTGAGTTTCTATTTGATTTTTAATCATAGCTTTAAAAAAAAAATTAGTTCTTACATTTGTGCTGTAATTTTTTCTTTCTTTTTTTCCCTGACATATGCTGTATTGCAAAAGTACAGGTGAATGGAATTGTCTGGAAAATTTAAAATGTTTTCTCTCTGGACAGCATAGGGATCGAAATCCGACATCACTTGTTGTAGTATTTATTTCGAGCTCTCATTTCTGGTGAATGAATTCACCTGATCTAGTAGTGATTTTTGAGTGAGTACGGAAATGCAGTTTTGCCATAAGTCAGATAACTGTTCTTTGTAATAGAATAATTTTCTATAAATAAATGCAAATTATGCCAATTTTCTTCATGATTAGTTCTAAAAACAAATTAAAATAATTTTATGTGAATATATTTAATAATCAAGTGGTACTTTACCTATAAATAAAAAATAATAAAATTCGAAATATTCTCAAGTGGAAGACTAAGCATGATATCGTCACCACTTATCTCTAACGGCAACTTATGGATGGTACATCCTTGGTTATTGACTTGAAGCCAAAGAAGGTTTAACTATTACTATAGAGATTATTAGCAACTTCCTCCCCAACTAGTAAGAATGGGCAGCCTATTATGTATCATAGATGGAGGAAAGTATTCCATTGGCTCCATCTGCTTGCAGAGCAGAAACTGCTTATAAGCTATCCAGAAATTGTGGTTAGAGATCAGGGGTCATCACAGACTTTTGGAGATTGCTCTTTTTAATTCTGAGGTGAAGAATCATCTGCAAAAAAATAATAAATAGTTAATAAATATAAAATAGTTAAGTGTATGATTGTGTTTGTTCACAGAGTTAAAAAATCATCTCATAAATTACTTATGCAAAATGATTGTAAAACTAATCATGCTAAGAATTTCCAATATTGTTGTGAATTTTCTTAAAGGAAATGTTAAAGCCATAATTTATTCTTCTAAGCAACACTTGTAATCACTTGCAACACTTGTAATCAAGCTTTAATAACAGCTTTAGCTCTTAGAACTTCTCATGCACAGCAATAATTCAGGCAAGTGCTTAGCTCTTATCAAAACCTATCTGAACTCTTTTCACAAATTTGCAGCTTTTTTATACTAACTTACAAAGTTTCCCAAAAAATCAAGTTCAAACGATTTTGCAATTAGAACACACAGAACGGTCGCAAAACCTCCTGATCAGCTTGCGTGCTGCCAACCCTTTCTTCTAACCTGTATTATAGCTGCCGACGAACAAGCCTAGTAAAAAAATAGAACTTCAAAAGAAAACTTACACCATTCCAAATTATTTATAGGAAAATTGTGTAACAATATGTTGTGGGACAATGCAGGTAACTTGATTCCTATTCAATAGCAGTCGCTAAAAGCTTAAATTTTCCTGGAGTGATCACTATAGAGAATGAATGCTAATGATTGATACCAGATTCCTATTTCTATGCTGGACAATCTCTATACAGGGTTTCCGCGCATATGGAAAGTCAGGGAAAATCATGGAAAGTCATGAATTTAGACATAGGGTAAATTTTGTCATGGAAAGTCATGGATTTTGAACAAAAAAAGCCTAAAAGTCATGGAAAAATAGTGAATTGCATGGATTCCAAAAAATCTTACGCAAAATCACGTGACTATGACGTCATAAACGCCATGATCGCTATTCGTTGTTACTTCGACGATTCATAGATTCATCTGCGTTTTTATTTACTTTATTGATAGAAACAACGGTTACAGTTAAAAACTCCGGCCAATGAAAAGAATTTCTGAACTCCAAACTTGTGACATCACACAAGTAGGTCTCGGTGAATAAAAAATTCATAATGTAAGAACTGAAGTAAATTAATTTCATAATCTTTACTTTTGGTTTGACTCCGTATGCTCTGGTTTACATTGTTGATACCAAAACATTTGATTATTTAATTTACTTATATTTTCTTATTCCTTCTTCAAATATTTACTTATTATTAAAGATTGATTAGCTTTTTTAACACCTGAAATATCAAAAACTGGAAAATTATTTTTCTCTGTTTCTTCTGGTTTCGACGTATCTTCGTTACTGATTATATGGTGAGTAACTATTCCTCTGCATTTATTGGAAAAGTCTCTTGTAGATATCTAGGGTGGCGACAGAACAGGGAATTTCAATATTCTGGAAAAATAAAGGAATTGCGTAAAATTTGAACTAGCTAACGCGCTTCATTTTAAGTGATTATCATCTCAACGCAAGCGGTGCCGCTCCATTATTCTGCCGACAGTCACTTACGCTTGCCTTTCGTATAACTTTAATCTGACTGAATCCTTTACTAGAATGATTATTTTTAAACTTGTTTTTTGTCAACAGTATGTATAAGAACCCTAATTATTTACGTATTATTTCTGTTAGATTTTTAGTTATTCTATAACTTAGCAGCGCGGCAGCTCGCATCCATATTGTTAAAAAGAAATTCTTCGACTTCAATCTAACTACATCCTTTACAAACATGAATATTTTTCTTCTTGCCTTGTGTTTTCTGTTAACAGAATATATTAGAAGCCTAAATTCCTTAATATTTCAAATTGATTCCACCAGATTTTTTTTCGGTTTTATTTACCCTTAATAGCTCTGTTACACACCTCGCTCTGTTTTAAACACCTTTACTGTATTATTTTTCTATGCTTAGTTTACTTACATGAAACGAGGATTTTTTACTCAATATAAAACTTATAGTAATCATTTTACAATCGTATACAATAATTTATTTACTATGTTGCGTTAGTAAAATTTACTATGTTGCGTTAGTAAAATAATAAAATTCTCGAGTCAGGTTCAATGTTTTTAATGCGATTTCTTGAGTCATGGAAAATCATTTGCTTCAGTCATGGAAAGTCATGAAAAGTCAGGGATTAGGGACATTTAAGATTGGCGGAAACCCTGTCTATAGCCAAAATAAAAAATATTTCCTTTTTATTTAACTGAACTGTTGAATTTCTTGTATCTTAATAATCTGTTATTCTCTTGCTATTATATATTTTTACTACAATTCGAAATCTAAATACAGGGTGGGGCTATTAATTTTCAATTACTTCGGAAAATATGTGAATTACATACCTATTTAATATGTTCCAAAGTAATCTCCATCTACTGTAACGCACTTCTGTGTTCGAGAGACAAAGTTTCAGAAACAACTTTTAAAGTCCTCTTTTGGAATGCTTTTCAATGCTTACGTTGCGGTTTTCTTGGTGTCTTTGACATCCTCAAACCTTGCTCATTCATCATTACTTTGTTCCACCTAACAAGACTGTCAAGGGAAATTTTATACAAAAGCGTGACTTCAACAAAGAATTCCCTGAGTAAGAATTCATTTTTGACAGAACGGGAGTTAGATTCTATGACACGATAATGCCTGGCTCACATTGCCTTGTCTGTGAAGCAGCTTTTAGCCCAGCACAAGGTAGTAGAAGATGAATCATTCCCCATACTCTTCTTGATGAGATTAGAAAGAGAGTGGCAAAGCCAAGAGTACTTAGACCTCATGGCCCATCCATTGTACTTCTCATACTAAGACGCCTCACATTCTCTCACACCTCACAAACTACTTTTTTTATATAAGTACTGGGCAAACTTTTCTTCTTTCGGAAACAGAAAGATTTACTAAAGAGAATAGGATTTAAGGATTTGGAAGACATCAAGAAAACCTTTGATGTTAAAGGGCATTTTGTAAGAAGATACTAAAAGTTGTTTCCGAAACTTTTTCGGCAAGCATAAAAGTGCTTTACAGCAGATAAAGATTGCTTTGAAATGTATGAAATAGGTATGTAATTCACATATTTTCCAGAGTTATTAATTCAGTCCTGGAAATTTATAATTGCCTCTTGTAAAATGAGTTCAATATCACTAATAACTCTATGAAATAAATATTTAACATATTTTCCTATAATTACAATTATCTTTTTTGACAGGGATGACATTGTTGGTGTTAGTGAGCTAGTACTTGCTATCCGAAATATCCAAAAAGTATCAGATGATACAAAATTACAAAGAATAGCTGATGTTCTGGAAAAGATGGATGTGGACCGAGATGGAGCAGTAGAAGTTGATCACGTGTTGAAGGTTGGTGTTATTCTCTCCTCTTCCCCCTGTCATTCTGCAGTTTCTGTTTACAAAAAATAGATAGCACAACTGTGTTAATGTTGGATAGTTTCTTGTTGGCTGTCTGAGCTTTTCGAGGTTTTTTCAATTAAGTTTAAAGTGCAGAACAGTTTATTTTAAAACACCTCATAGGAGATATTTCCCCTTGAAATTCTGAAAAATACTGTAACAATATATTATAATGCAGTGTAGCCCTTAAGAGAGTTTGTTCACTAAAAAAAACTTAATTATATAAAGTTTAGGAATATGTTATATACATTTGTGACTTACTATTATTTAACCTTTTTTTTTTTAAGTAAACTTTTCTCTGACAACTTATTTCTCTTTACTATTAAAGGTTTATAATTGTTTAAAAAATGTGCTAATACTGATTCTTTTTGTTCAAATAGGTCATTGAATTACTTGGTAATGACAATGTAAAAGTTACTCAAAAGCAAATGGATGACATTATAGAGCTTCTCATGAAAGAAGACACATTGGAGCTAGAGGATAAAATGCAGAAACAGAAACAATTAGATAAGGAAAGTTCTGAAAGTTCAGATAGTTCTGAAAGCTCTGCTGAAGAAACGACTGAAAAACCACCAAAAAAATAATGCTGTGATATCAAGCTTTACACAACAGCTATTAGATGTTGATGAAAGTTATTCATTATTTATTTGGGGTTTGTACCAGTGATTGAAAGTATTTAATTTAAAACCCTATTTTTTTTTTAGTTTTTAAAAATGCTTTGTTTTTTAAAAACAAAGAGCATAAAAATAGTCTTGTGTCCTACTGGCATTTTAAAAAATGTCTTTATTAGCATTCCTGTGTGCTAGGCTCCAGCAAGTAAATATTTTAAAACACTTTGTAATCATGTATTTTTATCCTTCTAAGGATTATAATTGATAGCTTAGTGATAATTTATGCTGTGTGATATTGATGTATACCAAAAAGTAATATATATTAACTGAAAAATAATTTTCTAGTACGTTAACATTGCATGAAAGAAAATTGTGACTAATTCATAATATTGTAGCATAAACTTGTTTCGTTTTTAGATG
This sequence comes from Linyphia triangularis, assembly GCA_963978545.1. NCBI lineage: Eukaryota > Metazoa > Arthropoda > Arachnida > Araneae > Linyphiidae > Linyphia > Linyphia triangularis. The sequence goes on from OZ021728.1 coordinate 53,375,381, forward strand.
ATTTGCTAAATAATGAAATCAAGTGAATTGAATAAATAAGTTTTCTTCCAAATATATCTGTTATCAAATAATTTGCAATAAAAGTTAAACATTTAATGAGACTCATAGAATATCTATTGTAAATACTCATTAATTAATCTTTCCCGAGTGTGAATAATGAAATTCATCGCCCCCCCCCCCCCCCCCCCCCGCCCCCTTTACTTTTCTTACAAAATTAGTGTAGATCAAAAATTATTAATTCACAGTGTTCACTAAAAGTCAGTTTCAAAAATAAATATTTGAATTTATTGCCTTCATTATGAAATATATTATATTTTATAAACTATAACATTTTTGGTCATTTAATGCTAAATAACACAATGGCTTCTTTATTATTCTAAAAATGCTAACTTTACTTTTTAAGTGTAAACATCCTATGTGGAGGAAAAATAAAGTGTCATTTCCTATATCTTGATATATTATTTGTTTTTTAATTATTGCTGTAAAACTGAATTATATCCAAATAGCATCTGGAAAGGTTCAAATACTTGGAGTTTGCCCTTTAAAAATTATGTTTGCCATTCAAAAATTTCATTGTATTTGCCACTCGCTGAGAAAAATAATTTTGCTTGTTTGAATTGTTTTACTACTTCTTCCTAAAATCAATCTTTTACAGAAGTTATTGCCTGAATATACATACGATCGTTAACTTCCCTGTGTTTTCCTCCTTTTATCCCATACTTGTGATGAATTTTATAGAGTCCCTCTCTCATTAAAGATAAACAAATGCTATTATAAAAAGAGTACTAATCTGAAATAATTACCTTTTGTTTTCAATTGAGTCTAAATGCTGTAAAATGATATTACTTTTGCATTATGAACAGAAGATATATGTAAGAAAAAATTAAGGCAATGGTTTAAGAAAAATATTACTGGTATGTAAAAAAAATATTTTAAACTAGTAACAAAATGAAAAATCACTGAAAGCACACACAAATAAATGCACCATTTTTATTCGTTTTTCTACTTTTTTAACATTTTATTTCACTGTATTTTAATATTGAGATTTCTTGTTTGTAATACATCAATTTGATGAATATGTATTTTGTTATTGAACTCGCGGATAACATTTAACTTAACAAGAACTAATTTTTAAAATTTTATTTTTGTAATAAGACTTTAAAAGTACTTTTTTTTTTTTTCTTCTTTTTTTTTTGAGAAAATGTACAAACCCTGTTAGAAGAGCACAATGAGACTTTGGTGTATTCATGTAAACTATTTAAAATTCATCTTGTAATATTATTTAGCATTGTACAAGTGGAAGTCAAGTGTATTTTTATAGTCAAACACAGGACTTAAATGCATTAGGTGCTTTTGGTTGACAAGTTTAATTTTATCCACGCTATGTATTTATGTAAAGATTGGATTTGTGTGTAGAAAGCTTTGTGTAAATTAATGTTGATAAATTATTATACGTAAATTATTGTAATAAAATCTTGTTTTGTTTCCATTGTGTTTTGAAAACATCTTATTAGTGGGTTTCATGTCTATGTGAAGTTATTGTTTCAGTTCAAAGTGATGCTAAAGTTTTTTGTTTGTTTTTTTCATTATAAAGAGGTTACAGGAAACTTTTAGACTTATTGGACATTGATCCATTTATTTTTTCTGAAAAAAGTTAACATGAAGTCTCTAGACATCTTTTGTTTGTTCCAGTAAAATTTCATTGCTATATGAAATACTACACATATGGTGATTTACTGTTGCATTCTATAAAGGATGACCTAAACAGGTTGTTTCATGATTTATCTTGTTTATTATTAGATATTCAGGATTAGTGCAAATTGTAAAAAAGTGAGGATTTTTAAAATGATACTATGATTTTCATGGAATAATTAAACTTGGCTAAAGAATTTTCAAATTCAGAAGAAATTTGTGTGATTGTTCCTTTTAAAAAGTGCCAATAATTTTAACAAGAAAGGAATATCAAAGGATTCAAACTGCTTGCTTCAATAAAAATAAGTTAAGCTGGACACAAACAAAAATAAAAAGGGATGAATTCGTTTGCATTTGTAAGAATTAACTTTCTTTGAATTCTTTTTATGTGTGCACATAAAAACAATGTTTTCAATGTAAATTCTTTATATACATTGCCACCTTTTATATGTTCAACTTGATTGGATGAACGCAAGTGGGTTAATTTGTCGGTCTGAGTGATAATGGTGACATGTGTAATAGCAGCCTTTTATTGATAGCCCCTGTGACTTGTTAGAAGGCATTGTTATTGTCCATCAACAACAATTCTATCTGCTCAGTTTTAGCTCGATTAGATGACAGCAAGTGGGTTGATTAACCCTCTAAAGCATTAATAGAAGTGTAGATTGTGTAAAAGCAGTTTTTTAGGGTAGATCCCAAGACTTGGTAGAATACATTCTCATCAACAACAAGTCTATCTGCCAAGTTACGGATCGATTTGACGACAGCAAGTGGATTAATTAGTCTTATGAAATGGTAATAGAATGTATTCTATTACTATACTCTGTTACTTTTAAGGTCACCAACTTTCCTTTCTACCCTTGTTAGTTGCCATGACAGCGGATTGAAACCAATAAGGATAGAAAGGAAAGTTGGTGACCTTGAAGCGTCTATTCTAAAGTAACAGAGTATAGTAAGATAAAGAAGTATAGCGTGCATGAAAGTGGTCTTTTAAACTGGTCGCAACATTTGATAAAATGCATTCACGTCGACAAAGAAGTTATCTCCTAAGCCTTAGCTCAGTTAGGGGACTGGAAGTAGATTAATTTGTCCTCCATAGGCAGCATTTAAAGAATTATATTTGTGTTTAAGTTCAGCCCCCATAACTTTATAGACTTGTTGATGACGCTCAATTGGTTCTCTGAATTGATAATAGAAGTGTAGCATGCGTGTAAGAGGTCTTTTAAGCCCCCAAAACCCAACAGAATGCATTCTCATTGACAAATAGTTCTATCTACCAAATTTCAACTCGAGTGAATGACGGTAAGTGAGTTAATTAGTCTTATGAAACTAATATAAGCGTAGCGTGTGTTAAAGCATCTTTTAGTGATAGCCTGCAAAATTTTATAGAACACATTTGCATCGACAAAGAGTTCATCTGCTAAGTCTAAGCTTGATTAGATGACCGTAGGTGGGTTAATTTGTTGAAGCACCAATAGAAGCGTGTGTAAAAGTGGCCTTTTAGAGGTTGTACCTCCCCCCACCCCATGACTTGATATATTCATTGGCATTGAGACTGCATTATATCTAAAAAAATTCAGTTCGATTGGATATCGGCAAGTAGATTAATTAATCTTCCGAAGCAGCGATTGATCATGTGCTAAATCGGTCTCTTAGGGACTGACCCCTGACCCTAAAACTTGATAGACTCGCACTGTTGATGAGTATGAATTCTTTCTGCCAATAGCTCGATTGGATAACAGCAAGTCGTTTAATCGTGTAAAAGTAAAGATGGTCTGTAAGAATACATTGAATATTGTCAAGTGTTTTGCGGCTTCTCTGAAAACAAAGGATTTGCCAGTAGTACTAATGGATTAATCCCCCCCCCCCCCTTTTTTTTTATTCAATTCTAAATGTTTCATAAAAGCCATAAATCCATAAATGCAAAAATTTCTGCTCGCTGCGCTTTTTTTTTTTTTTTTTTTTTTTTTTTTTAAATTTTTAATCGAAGATAGACGGGGTTTCGGCGCAATTTCTTTCCTTAATATTTAAATGACTAAATTTTTTAAAAAGAACTTCTGTTTGAATATTTGGAATCAGAAAGACATTTTTCAAAAATATAAACTATTAGTTTCACTCGTTTTTAAAAATTCCGGGAATTGTTCATTAGAAAATGAATCGTTAAATGTAAAAAGGGAACATGTTTTCAATTATTGGAATATGACCTCTTTTAGCACTTCAAATAATAATAAAAAAAATTATTGGCAAATTACAAAACGATGACTAATTTCAAAAATATTCAAATTTCAATGCAAACATGTCCAAAACGATAAAAATCAAATAGCATGAGAATTGGATATAACGTTGCTTTTAGCAGGTGTATTTAAAAAATATTCAAACACCTAATGAAATATTATTTTATACTAACTGACGTCAGAGAATTATGTTTATTATTTAACATGAATCATTTTTCTAATAACTGCAACTGCATAGCAGACAAATGAGCGATTGCTAGAGATGTGATATTTACGTTCTTTTTGCTGAACAGGTGTTCTCTGCTCCTGTTCTTTTAAAATGAACTACTCATTAACCCGTTCTTTTGAAGAACCAGTTCTTTTTTTCCATTTACCGAAATCATTTCGAAGAAGTGCCGGTCGGTCTTTGGGGTAGATCACAAGGGTCAAGGACGAATCTTCCCGCACTCCGCTGCTCTGATGACGTTGCGTTTTAAAGAATGAGAGGGAAAGTTACTAAGTTTTTGTTTGATTTTCCTATGACTGCGTCAGAATAATATATACAAATTAGAAGACTTTTTGATATTTTCGAAAATATGATTGTGACAGTCACACTCCTTAAATTATAAGCTCTACATATAATTTTAGGCTGAATATTTGCATTTATAATGTAGTAATTTTAAGTGGATGGAGTTTTTAATATATAAAGTTTCCAAAACACTGGGACTCAAAGAATGTTCAAAACCTCAATGGACAAAAACAAATATTATTGCATTTTATTTAGCCTATAATTTATTAAAAGGGATAAATAAATAAATTAAAACTTTAAATTAGAAATTAATGGAGGTATACAAAATCACAAACGATGGTGAATATTGTATAATTTTTTTCCCGACACCCTAGAAATGATTTTTTTTTACTTTCATTTACCCCAAGGGCGTAGCCAGAAGAAAAAAATTTCGGGAGGGGATATGAAATCATATCAATAAATCATACAATCCTCTTTATCAATGCCGCATGTATTTAGTAATCAAGATAATAGCTATTTTGTCTGTATCCTTAGACATTCAAAAACATCTATAATAGTAAAATAAGCTGTGTGTCTGTCTGTCTATTTGTCTGTGGATCTATAATAGAAACCTACTTAAAATTGGAGTAGAGCTCTGAAATTTTCAGCATAAGTAGTTTTTTCCTTCTAATTGTATACATCACAAAACAGAAAGTTAAAATTTTAATTAGTTATTTTTTAATTAATTGTTTTAATTAATATATATGTTACAAAACGATATCTAATAGGGCTACAGCTCTGAAATTTTCAACATAAGTAGCTTTGGCGTTTTAATTGGATTTCTAAAAAACAGAATTTTAAATTTTTATTTTGTTCTTTTTTGATTAATTCTTTTTAGTTAATAAATAAACATTTTACAAAACGATTACTAATGGGGCTACAGCTCTGAAATTTTCAACATAATTAGTTTTGGCTTTCTAATTGAACTTTTGAAAAACAGAATTTTAAATTTTTATTTAGTTTCTTTTTAATTAATTAATTAATATTTTACAAAACGATTTCTAATAGGACTACAGCTCTAAATTTTTCAACATAAGTAGTTTTGACCTTCCAATTGGACTTTAGAAAAACAGAATTTTAAATTTTTATTCAGTTTCCCTTTTTAATTCATTAATTAATTAATATATATTTTACAAAACGCTTTCAAATAGGGCTACATTTCTGAAATTTTCAACACAAGTAGCAAAGTCCTTTTGTCAGTCCAATTAGAAAGCCACAACGGCTTTCTAATTGCACTGACAAAAGGAAGGTTAAAATTTTAATTAAAAAACAAATTAATTTTTTCCTAAAGAGCGACTTCGAATAGGCCTAGAGTTCTGAAAGTTTCAACATAAGTAGTTTTGGTCTCTAATTTTGCTTTCCACAAACTCATGTTAAAATAATCTTAATGGGGTGTTGTATTATTGTACTAAAGGGGAAATTTTTTTTCTCGACAAGGGAGAGGCTTCCAATATTAAGGCTTTACGTAGCAATTAGATTTTAGTGAGTGAAGTGAGCTTATGCTTACGCAGCAATGAAACTTTCAGCCAGCGAAGCGAACCTATGCTTGCATAGCAATGAACCTTTCAACGAGTAAAGTAAGCCTGTGTTTATGTGTCAATGAACTTTTCAGCAAACGAAGCGAGCTCGATTTTGCGTAGTGATGAACCTTCCTACTAGTGAAGCGCCAAAAACTGGTTCCTATACACGAATGACAGTTTTCCGCAACGCGAGGCCTCACAGGTAGCTGAAATATTGCACATGATAAAATTTCGTAGTGAAGCACGGGTATTCAGCTAGTTTTAAATAAATTTAATATTTTAAACAAAATATAAATTGATTTTTGTGTTTTAATGGCAAACCTAAAAATTTTGGGACTAAAAAAACGCTTGAATTACCCATATGTATACATAGGGTAATGAAAGTATAGCATTCGGTCAAAAAAAAAAAATCGATTTTGTATTTGCATTTCACCACGTTTTGAAACATTCGGCTTTCAAAAAAGTGATCTAGAAAAAATATACGTCTGTGGTCAGCATAACTCCCGAAAAAGTTGACCTACGATGTTCAAATTTAGTATGCGGGTAGTGGTGGCCATGGATACCATTTAGGTTTTCGTCAAAATTGCGCATGCGCACAAGGTAACTGCCATTGAAAAAATCATGTTTTTCAATTATTGCTAAAAAACGGCTCCAACGATTTTCATCAAAATCACTGTGGAAATGCTTCTTAAGGTGTTCTAGATATACCCACCTTCGAAATTCTTATAAAAATGCTTTAATGGCGTAAAAAGTTGAAAAATGAATGCCTTCTACAAAAGTTCTCTTTCCTTGAGCATACCTCATCAACGATTGTTTTTTTCTTCTCCCCTCAGATTCACTTATAATAAAGGATAATATATAAAAACGGTAAATGACACAAGTTCACGTCAGTATGTAATTGAAAGTTGTGCGATGTTCCACACCCCTAGTTTTCATTTCAATGGTAAACTATGCTAAGAAAAACACGCATTTAATCGGCGCCATCTGAACAACGTTTTAGTTTTTTTTTTTTTTTTTTTAATTTCTAGAAAGTTATAATTTTATATAAGTAACTCAAAAATTTAAATTATTTTTGAACATACTCGTTTCTGAAAACAAAATTCTTATAATATTATAACTATCTTGCTATATAACACTTATTATACTGGAGAAAATTAAAAAAAACAAATGTAACACCTTCACAACTAGTGAGAGATAATTTGTTACAATCACTGTCGTGCCTACTCGTTTCTGGATAGTAGAAATTGCATTGGCCCGATGGGGCGATAGAGTATGAGTAATTTGTGAAAGATTCCCACAGTGATAATGTAGTGTAGAAAAAATTAACTTGAAACAAAAATGTTAGAGATAGCCCAGGTCCTTTTACCAAAATAATATTTCACAATAGATTTACAATATAATGGGACACACTAGTTTTATTACACATTATATAAAAAATACAACCTTCATTACAGTGGATTTCGAAACACAACGAACAACTCAGCCTGCTATAAGGATTCGAACCTAGCACCTTAAGAGTATGACAAGCAACCTTTGGAATTGCGTTAAACAAAATACGACATTTCGTTTCTTTCTTAATTAATACAAATTAGAAGACCAAGAAGAGGCTTATGATCCAGGAGGGTTGGTCTAGACAAAATAAAATACTGAATTTATAAAATACACATTATAAAAAACCGAATATGCAGAATGCATAATAGAAAATACCGAAATTGCAGAATTCAACATTTTCAATTATGTATTCCTATTATGCATTGTGTATATATTTCGTAAGTAAAGAAAGTCAAACTGTTTGCAAGTCCTCACATGCCGAGAATTCTGTGAAAGAACATGTTCTTGACAAATTTATTATAAACTCCGCAAATTTATTTTTTTTAATTCTTTCAAAACTAGCTTTTATTTGTTACATACAAATCTAGTGAAAAAAAATTATAATAATTTCAATTTAAAACCAGAGTAAAAAAAATATATTTTGTTTTTTTGCCGGATGGGATTTACCGGACCAATGTAACATAGACCTAATACATTAAAAATTAAAAAAAAAAAATTAAAAATTCCAAAGTTAAATATTCCACAACATTTTGTTATCATAAATTATGTTTCCTTTTTCCAAATTTACCAAAAATTAAGTTTACTTAATTTAAAAACACACTTGTAACACATTACAATATAAGAAAAACGCAGTTTCATTCAATGCATTGATAGTTTGAATATAAACGAGAAATGAAATAATTACCTTATTATTATTAAAACAATAAAAAAAAAAAACATATAAGCATTATACCTGCTGAAATTAATTGAAAAGATCTCCCCACCCCCCCTCCTCCCCGCGAGCATTTCAACACAGTCCTAATAATGAAATCAACAGCATATCCGAGAAACACGGAACCAGTTCTGTAGAAGCTCCCGTTCCGACACAGAGCGGGAATGAGCAGAGAACAAGTGAACGGGAATAGTTCAAATGAACTAGCTCTTTACGGAGCAGTTCAAACTGAGCCGTTCGGAAAGAGCAACTCAGCTCAACTGTTCTGAACAGAGCTGGTTGAAAAGAACTGGCTCTTTGAAACAAACCTGCTCATCGATAGTACTCCATACCGATGTTGTTCATCTACTCTGCGCCTGCGCAACGCAGCCCTGCTGTTAGGAGATAGATCACGGATGAGGAATGTGTGTGTGGAGGGAGAGGGGGAAACGAAACCTTCTTCCTCAAGTGCGACGTCAGAGGTGTGACGCATAGGATCGGAGCTGGAAGGATATCATCCAAGAATGTTAAGGAACAGGGTTTTGGTGAGATCAAAGAACAGGATGTTCTTGCTCTTTTTAAGGAACAGGCTCAAAATAGCAGACTGTTCTTTTATTTCCCATCCCTAGCGATTGCTTCGATATTCTGACCCAAGTTCTAGTTTTAAATTATGTTTTCTGCCTGCCTTATTTGATAGTTGCTTTGCCCATAACTCAAAGAATCTCTTAACAATTTTGAAGTCATCGCAAATATGTAACGCGTTAGCTTTTCAGAGTACTATTTGACCAATTGTTCTTCCATTTTTACGTGTGTTAGTAAACATAAGCTTTAATGACAGTTACACCTGTTTTTTAAATTCAAACATGGAATTTGATTTTGATGTTGATGGAATTTTACCAGGAATTATAACTGTTATAGAGAGCAAAGATTTTAATTCAGTTCTTAAAATTTATGATTTGAAATCTGTGTTTGACAGTAACCAGGAAGTGCCCGACAGCTGGACTTACAGTCAGTCATGCAATGCACCTTGGGATCTACGCGTGAAAAAGTAACAAATTGTCTTTCTTATATAAATTAAGTTTTTGTTAAATTAATGGAACAGATGTAGTGTAGGGTATTTGGCGGTTTATTTGATTGGCAATCAGAAAAATCGATATTAAAAACATGGTAACTGAAATTAAAATATAAAAGACAATAAAATTAAGTTAAAACATAAGACACTAACAAAAAGAAGTTCAACTGTAAATAATAAAGAAACTTAAAATGAAACCTGTTGCCAGAAACCGCAGTTATCCGGAGAAAAAACCGTCAAATAAAATTGCACCAAAGAAATGTCCTATATTACATCTGTACCTAACTAACATAATTGTCAATGTTTGTTTCATTTCATTTACTTAATCAAAATGCATTTTGAAACTTTCACAGCTTGACGGTTTTTGTGAAATTAATGTAGTATCTGAATCCAACAATTTTTAAGCATATTTAACCATGACATATGAGAAATTTGGTATTTTAATAAATAAAAATAATCGATCTAATGAAGTTCTTAGCAAGCATAAACAAGCTGGATTGTGATTTTAACTGTCACTAAAAGACAGCATCTACTCTCTTTAACTGCAATACATCAGGCTTAAATAACAAACGTGTACAAATGTATTTTAAGACTGAAATCCTCTTCTGTTAGATTGACAGCATATCACATCAAGCATCTTGTCAGTTTGTTTTTAATACAAAAATGTCACCAAGTTGAGAGTTTGGTACCAAACTTGTTTAGAAAACTTGTCATCGAATATCCAAGTTCTAATCAGACATCTTTATGTAACCAAGATATGAACTTTCTATAGATTTATTATGGATTTTACAGGTTTTAATTGCTGATTGAATTTCATGTTATCTTTCTAATATTATTGAGACATTCAAACTGAGTATCACTAATAGTTCAGGCTTAATGAAGTGTATTTTGTTTTCCAGCCGTCATTTCAGGTACTTCCGGTTGTATTTTGTTGTGTAAATTCGTCTTGCAAGAGCTTTTATTTGACTTATCACACGAATGTGGTATCTATTGTTTTTATCAGTGAATGCTGACCTCAGATAGCCAAAGTCTTTGTATAAGCTTTTCACAACATTTATGTAGTGTAATTATTTTAGTAAATACAAACCTAGAATTAACACATACAAAAAGTGTGCTAGTACCTTTTCAATGTTACTATTTGGAAAATATTGTTTGATGAATAACTTTTTAAAAAATATGGTTAAATAAATAGCTTTTCCAAAGTAATGTTGCTATTTTTGCAATCTAAATTTTTAACTATTTCAAATTCAAACATAGTAAAATTATTTTTATTCCTAGACGAAAAGAAGAATTGGAAACAATTGTTGATTCAATGGGACTTGCTTCTGCACGGGTATGTTTGGCCATTTCATTTTTTATGCATACTCATATACTTGTATTATTTGTATCAAGCAGTGTGTAAAATGTTTGATTTTGAACATTGCAACTTTTTCAGATAAATTTAAATGAACATTTATTTTTCATTTCTCCTAATTATGTTAACATTTTATTCTAATATAGCATTAAAAGATAAATTGTAGAGTTAAAAAAGTGTTGTATAAGTACTTCTTTATTTAACATTATTTCAATTTTTTTTTTTTTTTTTTTTTTTTTTTTTTTTTTTTTTTTAAATCATTTGAATTTAAACCTAATTGATTTACCTTTTACATTAATTTTAAAATGTTAAAAAGTTTTCTAAAAAAATTTAGAGCTCCTTTCTCTTAATTAACTGGTTGCATGAAATTATTTCTTACAATACCATTTTAATTTCTTACAAAATGTTTCAGAAGGTGAAATTAAAATCATAATTAAAAATATTTTCATTTAAATGCAATTGAAAAATTGAAAATTGCTCAAATTGAAATTTTGATTGTAAATAAAAAAGAAATAGTTAAATAAATTCTTTTCTCAATTTCAGGCTCAAAACTTGCATTCAACTATAACTACATTAAAAAAGCTACTTAACTCCAGTCAACAAAAAGTTTATATAATGAGGGATGCTAGCAATTCAAGGTAACTATCAAATTTCATTCAACTAGTAAAATATGTTCATTTTTATTTGTAATATAATTAATACTATTTTTTCTTTTGAAGGTCAGTTATTGGCATGCTTAAGGTTGGGATCAAAAGACTCTTTGTAAGAGATGACTCAGGAGCACATCATGAAGTTGATCCTTTGTGTGTTTTAGATTTTTACGTTCACGAGTCAACCCAGCGTTGTGGGTTCGGGCATGAGTTGTTTAATTCCATGCTACAGGTATTTAGTATGAGATTTTATAATAATTATTATTGCATTAAAGGATAAAAATTATTATATCCAAGCTAAAATATATTTCCTTATAATTGTCAAAAGATATAGGTTACAGGACTTAAAATTTTCAAATATTGTTGAAATCCCGGATTTACTAACTAACTAATGTTTAATTGTATATTTATTTAAAAAAACAAAAAAAAACCATCCTGTTTTTTATAAAAAAAAAATGTCTCCTATTAAGTACATATTCTGCTAAGTTGAATAAATATTTAGCAATTTAAAACAGAGTAACTACAGAACCTGGAAATCAGGGAAATGTTAGAGAATTTTTTAAAATTTCACAAAAATCAGGAAAATTTTCTATTGTTTAAGGCATGTTTTCCCATTATGTTGGCTCTATTTACCTGGAGATTTGTGGTGGTAATCATAACAAGTTTATTGTTACAGATTAATTTAAACTTTTCATTACCACCAAACTATTTTTAAAAAATTGGCATAATATCTCTTTAACGTACTTGTTCTATTTGGGCAGGGTGTCTACACATCTAGAAAACTTGGTAAAATTGGGGAAATTTGAAAAAAAATAAAAATTGTCGTAAAATAATGGAATTTTTTAGAAATATGTCGGGCAATTATCAGAACTTTTTTTCCTGAATTTTGTGGCCACCCTGTAAAATCAAAGCATATTGTAATGGTTAATATTTAAAAGGTATAATTTATTTCTTAAAAAATATCATTATTAGATTATTTTATTATATGTATATTTCTAGTTTTAAATTTATAGCTTATGTAGAATTTGTAGTTTCACATAAGTTAAGTCTTTAAAATTTTTTATTAGGCAGAAAACTTGAAACCAGAGAAATTGGCTGTGGATCGACCATCTTTCAAGTGTCTTGCCTTTTTAGGAAAGCACTATGATCTAAAAAATCCTTCTCCACAGAACAATAACTTTGTGATATACCCAGGATTTTTGGAAAATAGGCCTGGTAAGTTTTGTCGAAGAAAATATATTATTTTTACGCTAAAAAATATATATATATTCAGTTTCAATATATATTAACATGAAGATTTTTTAAATCAGAATATTTTTTTTTCCAATTTGTTGTAAAATAATTCAATTTGTCCTTGCAGCTACCTAAAAGTCAGGATGAATATATACCTCATTTAGAATTTGTGAATTGAATTTTATTAAATTTTTTTCTGAAAGTCTTTAATTTTGTACTTATAAAAATTAATATTATTGTTATGTGCTTTGCAGTAAGGGTTCCAGAAAAAAATCATTAATATTCTTCACTAAAGAGAAACACCACAAAGAAGAAATAGAAAAATAATACACAAATTTGATAACTTATGTATATATTTTTAAATATCACTGTTGTCTCTTCTATGAAAATTTAAATAAGTCCTTGACATAATCATGTTTAGCTTCTATAAAATGTCATGACTATATATTGGAGTCATTCTGATGATTGGTTCAAGTTAAAGGGTACCCCAAACGATTATAATCAGTCATTAAATAAAGGATACTGTTGACTTAACATTTATAGTTCATAGACTTGTTCTTCTAGCACTTCAAATCATTATTATGTTAGTGTTACTAAAAACAGCCTGGATACATGTATTTAGATTTTTAAAAATATTTACCAACAGTGAAAGTTGGCGATTTATCACTGAATGCAACCCGGTTGCAAATGATCCAGCAGATAGCTTTATCGAAAAGTCTGCTTTATCCGGAATTCTAATCCAAAAGTAATGCTCACATCTTGGATCTATTTATTCTTACATCATCGTAACTATTAAATCAATACGTTTTAAATAGGCAATAATTTCTATTGATTGATTGGGTGGTATGAGATTTTTTGCTCGCCTACTGGCTGCTTTATCTCATTATTCTTGATTTGAAACAACTTCAATATTATAATTTCTATCTGTAGATGTAATAAGAAAACAAAATATAGCGAATCCAAGTTGTTGCTGTTGCCAGATGTATTAGTTAAATTTCAAAAGATATATTGTGATTGGCTGGTTTGCTGAATTTGGAAATTCGTGCATAAAGTACATTTAGAAGATTTGTTATTGGATGTTTGAAGTCGTTGCCATTCTGCTCACAGAAATACAGCCGAATTCAGACGTTACGCAAGAGAATTATATATATAGATATTATTACCCAGTTTTTCTTGAGATTTAGATTGTCGTACAGATTTACTATAAAAGAATTACATGAATTTTAATGTCTACTTTTCTGTCCATATTTACTGTATAGTAACTAAATTAAAGAAGTAATTTACTTATTTGAGAAAATTAAAGGCTAAATTTAAATGCTTTCATTTTGAAAAATGTAATTCCTAGGCTTTCAGTATCACATATCAGGGTCTTGAACTATTTGTCTTGACATAGTTTATTCTTCCATCGACTATCATCTTTATATTATTGACTCAACGAAATAAATATACTGAAGGCATTTTAAAGTAAAGAAGTAAAAAATTTTAAAATATGGGACTTCTTTTCATTTGATAGATGTAAAAGTAATTACTGCCAAAAAATTGTTTAAAGTTTGTTGCCAAAGCAGTTTACTAGTAACAGAATTGAACATAGATGCTGAAGCCTTGCCAAATTGACCATATAGAAATTATTTAATTTTTGCTTCTTCAAATAATCTTTAATGACATGAAATTTTTTTCTAAAAATCCAAATAACAAATTAACTATTTGCTTGTATTAAATAAGGCCTAAAGTAATTCATCCCAATAGTCTGAAATTTATATAAAATTATTGTTTTCTTTCTGAAAATTATTTTTCTGAGTTAAATGTCAATATATTGAGTATATGTTCCATTAATGGGTATTTGCTAAGGTTATTACTTCATAAGAATAAATCATATGAACGCATAAACCATGTTAAACAAATTATTGAAATTTCATTGAAATAAAGTTTTTTATTCGATTTATTTAATTTTGTACACTAAATTTCTATGTTTAAAACATAATAAAAATGTCAGTTATGGCTCTTCTCTAGATTAATAAAAGAAGTATTTTCAGTAATTGTTGTTTTATTGTTTTGCAGACTTATTAATCCATCCATAAGTAAAAATGTTTTTTTGTGTGAATGGCAAACAAGATATATGTTAAGTTACTTAATTCTTAAATTATGATTCACTATTTGTGGGTCTCAGGAAACAATATAGCCATTTACATGTTATTCAAGATATTGTTATTTCCTTTTCTTCCCCCCCCCCTTCTATGTATATCAGGTTAATATTTCATATATATTGAAGTTTTTATTTTGTTTTTCACAGTTTTACCCAATGCCCATTCCATGAAGTTGAGAGCTTTTTCCAATAATAACAGTGGAGATTATGTAAGTGAATTTTAATGTTTTCAATGTTATTTTTTTTGTTTTTGTTTTAGTGTTTCAATTTGTGTATATGCATATTTGGAACCAAGAAACCATTACCTTTTTTTTTTTTTTTTTTTTTTTTTTTTTCCATTGTTGTTCATTGCTGTACTTCAGTATTACCAATCAATTGTTGCTGTCCTTCAATAAATTATTATATTTTTGATAAGTTTAAAAAACAATCTTGGTCTCCATCTTGTGAGGAAACTATTATTTTCTTACTCACTATAGGACCCAAACCAGCCATTAGTAAATGGCTAATTGTTTTAATTGCTAACTGTTTCAAGTATTAATGTAATATGATGAGACTTTATTTGCAACATTTAAAGAGCATTTTTGATTGCAAACTAGACATAACATTTAGAATCAAAAAGGAATTAAGGTTGCTTAAATAACAGTGTATTGTCTCTCTTTGAGATCTATGAGCAGTTTAGTTTGATGTTTATGAGGCTGCACACTTGGCGGTCACTATCACCTGCGCTGTTCATAACTGCAATGTTTTGCTACGGGTGCTATATATGTGATATTCACGTTGGCAGAACATAATACCGTCCTTCAATATTTTCAATATTTTTTAAGATTTATGATAGTTGAAATTTTTTTTTTTTAATTTGAAAAGTTAATGTTAGTGTAATAAGAACACCAAACATTGGTACATGATATTGATTAGCGTTCCAATGTTTGACACCCAAGGCAAAAAATAGACCAACTGCAAAAGATGCAGCACAACTGTTTCTTTTACTTAATAAAAATTTTGCTGAGATTACCTACAAAAACAAAAAGATTGCTGCTGAACTTTATGTGTATGATTTTGAATTGCTGTTTGCTGAAGTAGAACTTTATCATGTTTTACTTAGACTAAAAATATTATCATAAGGAAGCCATCAACAACTGGTGCCTGAATTTTTTTCAAAAGATGATTTTTTTTAGTTTTTAATTTTTTTTTCTTGCATCCTTAAACCTAACAAATTGAAGACTTTTGCAATATTCTCCTTGGAATCAAAAACAAAACTGGTTTCAGTGGAACTTGACACTTTTGCTTAGTAACCCACTTAGTCAGATCTTATGATTCATATTACTAAATAATTTGAATTGTATTAGCAAGTGACTCAGAAATAAGCTTAGCTTTATGCTTAAAAAGTAATAAAAGTCAGCTTTTAAAGTTATAAATCTTAATCACTATATTTTGATTAACAGCATGTGCAAAGTTGGATTTTATTTTGTCTTGTGCATCTGAGTGTTAGGTGTATAAAGTGATAAAGTATTATTGTTTTGTTTAAAGAAACAAGACTTTTATAATGGAATATTGTAATATTGCAGTAACTTTGTAACTATAGAACTATTTTTAAAAATTTATCACTTTAAAGCATGGAGGAATAAATTGTATTAACACAATCAAAATTGGTTGTTCAGTAGTTTACAAGATTGACAACTCTTATACATTTAAAAATTAAATTGTGTGTTTTTCATTTATATTTCTTGTTAGAAGCATTATAATTATGTAAAAAGGAAAGGATTTTTCATTATTACTTTGGAAACTGCCATTAAGCATCCCGCCCTTTCAACATCTGGAAAAATTAAAAAAAAATTTAAGTATCTGAAATTTGTTTATTCTTGTGATTTTCTTTCTAAAATGTTACATTTTTAAATTCTTAGGGGACTATTTGCAAATATCTATTTATTATTATATTGGTATTGGTTGTACATTGAGTTTTATCCTTAGAACTTAATTTTGGAAAGCTGCTTAGCTTCATTTCATATAACTTGAGTCTTTATTCGTTTGATGTATCCATGACTTTTTTGTGCAAAAAAGTTGTTTTCTGTATTTTATGCTTGTAATTTTGTATAATTTAAATGTACATTGCTACAATTGTATTTAGACCGCATAAATTTAAATTTATTAAATCACATATTCAATGTTCAGTTAAAAAATTTGTATTTTTATGTCTATCATTCAAAATATTATCACATTAATTGCTATTGAAAAAAGTCTGTTTGCATTCCAAAAATTGAAAAATTTGTTTTTTGTAATTATGAAAATAGGTTTTCTTCTTGTCAAGTTCAGTATTATTTGATAATTTGTGTTGTTAATTTGCAGATGAAAGATTTTCAACCTGCACAAGCTCCACTTAGCACAAGAGAATTGAAAGGCAAAACTTATTATGCTTCAACAGGAAAGTGAGTCGGAATTTTTTTTTTTTTTCATGTTTAAAATCAATTTGTCTATTTTAAATTTGTTAACATGCATTTTTTGTGAATTAAAAATTAAGTTTATAAACTGTAAATTGTAGAAAAAATAATTGATAATTAACATAAAACAAACATTCATATTTTTTCAAATATCCCTTTTGTGTTTTTGTATTTTTTCACTTTTAATGTTTAATGTAATAAAAAACAATGTGAAACCAAGTACAGTATTTAAAAAAAAAAAAAAAAAAAAAAAAAAAAAAAATTGAATTATTTCTTCTTATAAAAGTAAAAATAAAAATGTAGCTTGTGACAAGTTTTCAAAATCTAGTTAACGTATTAGGTTATGAGACCTTTGCAAGTAACTTTTGAAGATTTTGGGTATAAACTTTAAAATAGAACAACACAAACAAATTTAAACAAAATGATTGATGTTGCCGAATAAGTTAAATCGTTTAATATTAATACAAGTCAAGTCATACACTTTGGTCTTATTAATATGAATCAACCCATTATCTATTGGAGGCTAAAAGTGAAATTATTAATGATCCTGGGGTGTCAAATTGTAAAACTTTTAAGTATTGAATTGTGGGATAACAAGTAAAAAAGTTATAAGGCTGTTTGGATTCATCAGAAAAACTATGTCATCTAAATCTAGAGGTGTTAATTTATATTATTTTGGTACTAGTTAGACCATATCTTGAATTTGTAACCTCACCTATTCACTTCACTTTAGAAAAGGAACTGACTTTTTACAAGCGGTTCAGTATACAGCAACAAAAGGATTTTGTAAAAGGCGGGAGACTCGATTTTGGCTTATGATCCAATCTAAATATTGGGAGGGAAAAAGGTCTAGAGGAGATTTGTTCTTTAAATTCACCTAACAGGGTGATTTCAAGGGAGAAGACAGGACAAGTGATTATGCAATGCATACAAGTTATATAAATCATTTTAAATTAAGGAACATAATTTTTTTTTCAATAGTGGTAGATAAATATGCAGGGCTCCTAAATTGTGCCAAAGTAAAAAGTTTTTGAAAATTGCTTGTTCTGCATCGGAAGATGGCAAGAAAAAGATAAATTAGACTAACATATATGGACATTGACCCTCTTGTTAGTTATGATTTTTGTATTTATATAATTTTTGTCTCCAAGTTGTGTAAGCTACATTTGTCACTTAATATTAGGTGTTTAAAGATTTCATAATAATTTGACTCGTGGAGTCTGCATAGAATTCAATATTTTAATTTTTAAGTGTTTGATAAGTAGTATAAGTAATTCCTAAGATTATTTTATATTAAAAGTTCATTTAAAATATATCTATTTTCAGCCTGCTGCACTGGAATGAGACTTCATCCACACCTGACTATAATTACAGGAAAAAGATTGAAGATCCAAACATTTTTGCTGGTAGTCCTGCTGCTAACACATGTAGGTATTCTAAAGTACAGCTTTTTTCATCTCTGGAGCTATATATCAGTTTCAAAAAATTTCTGGTCAAAATAAATCAATCTAAATGTTTTTTTTTTTTTTTTCTGTGGATAAACAAAACTATTTGCTCATAATTTAAAGGAATATAAGTCATTGCCATTTGCTAATTGAGGAACATTGTATCCAAATAATTTGTTCTGTCTTATCAAATCTTTATTTGCAAACACTATGTACAAATTTTTGACCTTAATGTATAATATGGATAAAAATATTAAGAGAATTTAAAAATATTTTTAGAAACATAATTATATATATTTGATACTGAATATTAATCTTTAGAAAGATGCTTTTTTCCTGTAGAATGTTTCCTAATTTTTTTAAAATATCAAATACATTTTGCATGCCTTTTTTTCTGTGAATTAAACTTTGAGTGTATATTTACAAATTAAGCCTGGTGACATACATTTTTCACTTTTTAAAACTAGATTTGAAAAAGGAAAGAAAAGATTGGGGTGTAAATGAAGCAATGCACAGTTTTACTAATTACTCTGTATCCTCTAAAGAATTTGGTGGTTGGAATCGAAACTCAAATAGTCGGTAATGTGTAGTATTTTTATTTCTAATGTGATTAATGTACTTCATTTAATCGGAACATTTTAACTTTGGCAGTGTGATTTGGTTAAGAGTGATTTCTAGTTTAGGGAAATATAATTTTGGCAATTTGCTCTATAATAAATGTACTGTAATATTATGGTTTAAATATGAAATTTCATTTAGTTTTTTAACTTCAGTTATGATTAAAGGTAATCTTGAATGTTACCTGAGAAAAATTACTACTAAAACATAAGCAGCATTTGAATTGTTTATGTGTCAGACAAAATGGCTTCTTTAACATAAATGTTTTACATGTTTATTAACTTAAAAAGATTTTGTTTCTTCTATGTTTCGAAAGCTTTATTAAAAAGCAGATTCCAATTGTAGCAAGCTCTGGTCGAAAGACATTTGTAACCATTTAAGTTTTAATCATTATTCGAAAATGGTAATGCCTCTTATTGTCTAAGAGTTGTTAAATTAATTTTTTTTAGATTAGATTGTGATGTTATTAGATTTAGGTTTTACTATTATGGTATTTTAATGTTACTTCTATGAGGATAAAAACTATGAGGTAACTATGAGTTCTATAGGTTCTATGAGTGAGTAAACTATGAGGATAACTTCTATGAGGTAAAAGACAATCGTCTCCGTCGACTGCTCTTAGTAGAATTTGTTTTGCTAATGACTCTGTACTTTGTTATTTTATTAGCATATTTTTATAAATAACTATATAAGATTATAATGCCACATATGCAAATCCACACAGAACATAATATTCATATAATATGAAGGTGATCAAACAGTAGCTTCTACACACAGGGGTATAATAAAAAAAATTCTGCAACAATGTTCTAAACATAGTTCTTATCATTGAAAGAATATCCCATTGAGAAATTCTGGTTGTTCTGCCTAATGCTTTTTTTTAATTTTTTACATAAATAATTTTATACCTATAAATTTATCTCTTATTTTCCCATTACAGTAATTTCACTCTTGCCGATAATTCAGGAATTTGCAACCAACGGAAGTTGAATTCCCTTCAGTCCTCTTGGAACATTCTTGGAGTTGCACCTACGGATTACTCTGCTTTGCACAAAAAACATTAAAGCAATAATTACATTGGACATACATTTCAGTTATATAACTGCTTTATTTATAGGATTTTTTCACCAGATCTGCATTTTAAGTTTTTAGTATTTAATACAATAATGATTTAATTTTGTGGCAGCTTTTATGTGGACACTAAAAATATGTTATTTTGTACCTGATGTTTTTCTTTAAATTATTTTATTGAAGAAATATATGCTTATTTATTTACAAAGTTTTGTGAAAAATGTTAAGGAAAATTTTCATACTTTGACTTGTAGAGTGGTTAAATTGTACTTTAACATTTATTGATTGAATGCTTTTATAAAGATTGTAAATTATGCTTGTTTGGTAAATTATTTCACCTCACAAATTAGCATAAGAAAATAGTTGGCGTAAGATGCAACTGTCTTGACTTCACTTTTCTTTTTCTTATAGTCTATTTCGTGTTATTATTAATTAAGATATTTATTTAATATATACAAAATGTGTACTATATGTGTTCCAAGTCATTTACATTTTTAAATTTAGACACAAAAAGACATTCTATAAATTTGTATATTTTTCTTATTTCTTTTCACTTACTACATTTCCAATATTTTTACTTCATTGACATTTTTTCAGATTTACTTCTAATTTCCCGATTTTATCCTTTTCTACTTGATTTCTAATTTTTTACTTTATTTGCACATCTAAAAATAATAAATCTAAGTAAATAAAGAAATTATGACATTGATTATCTTAATTACTATTATTTTGTATTTTGATCCTTTATCCTATTGTATATTTTCATTTGGTGGAAAAAAATATTTTACATTTTGTTTATTAATTATTAATTTAAAAAAAAAAATGTTCTTATAACATTGATTTTTTTTTTTTTCATGCTATGTATCAATTAATGTGTTGTGTTCTAAGTGAACTAACACTTCTAAGTAAAGCAAACTCTTAGTTCCCTTTCGTAGAAGTATTTCATCTTTATTCCGAAATTCTTATATTTCAAATTCGAACATTTTTATGAATTTGGTTATAAAATTTAGAGGCTTCTTAAGGATTCACCACTATGATTTTTTTCATTGACCTTTTTTTTTACTTCTCCGTAGAATAGTCTATAAGTTTGAAAATTTTAATGTCTATGAAAACAAAAAAATTTATTAATATGATATAAATATTATTGCTTTGAGATTTTGTTGATTCTAAATTAGAAGGAATAATATTTATCAAAGTAAACTAAAGTCATTAAGTTTTATCAACTATGTTTTTAATTGCATGAGCATACGAATTATCACCAAAATTTTTCCTTTAGTTAAGTTTTATTTAATTTTAGTGGCTATAGTGTTCTTAGAATTATTAAGATGTTTTATTTTATTACTTAAAAAAAAAAAATTGCTTTTCTGCTCCTTTCTATCTTATATTATGAAGTATTTTTTTGTGGTTAATTTTATGCCATATGGGTACCCTTTCAAAAGTGCAATGAACATCAAAAGTTGAATAGGTTAATTTACTTTTGAAATGCAGAATTCTTGATCTTTTATTTCTAAATGTGATCTTTTTTATTCCAAGATGTGGATGTATTTTTGAAATCCAGGTGTTATCTTGCTTATTTATTGCTATGATTTTTTTTTTTTACTTCATATTAACATGTAAATATGAAGTATGCTTGCACATCTTCCTTATATTTATTTTATTGTAGAATGCTTATAAGAGCTTGTTACAATGTACTTTTTTATGTCTAGCAACAGAGGAAGTATATTAGTACATAAATTTTTGCAAAGTTTTATTTGGCAGAAAAATACTAGCTCTGAAGAAATTTGACTGACAACAAATTTCCTTTTTGAGTTTAGTTACTTTATACTCATTTTAAAAGTGAGTTAAGAATACATTTCACTTTTTATTTATATTTTACACCCTTATCTCATGAACTTATTTCTTAAGAATTGCATTTTGTTCTATCTAATTATGTGTTGGTCGTTTTTTGGCAGCTATTTTATATTTTTTCTAGCTTTGATAGCTTGTTAAAAGTTAATTTCTGTAAATAAGTGCTTTCAATATGATACTTTAGTATGCAGTATATACACAGGTTCTTACTGTGCTTTTATTTTGTTTGTACATTTCATTTTTTAAGAAATATGTTACATACATTATTTGTTTTAGTTTGGTGTTTGAACTGTAATTCAGTTTGATGTCTAGTGCATGTTTATATTTCTGCACCAACAAAATATATATATACATATTCAATTTAGGGTTTACTTTTTACAATTCTCTAAATTCGTAACCAAGTTGCTGGCTTCCGTGAATCTCGTGCTTTTGTATTAAATTGTCTCATTTTTAAAATTTTGTAAAACTACCACTTGGTTAATGAATTTAAGTAGTCTCTGAATTTAGTTTATAGAGTATATATCCATGCATAATGATAACCATTATTCCATGTTGTCATTATATGATAAAGGTAATGCTATTTTCTAATGGCCTCCTAGGGTTAAAATCTCCATTTTAAGTATGCATAATGTTTAAGTTAATGCATAAATAAATGTTTCCTTTTTTCCCCCTTCTGCTAGCGTACAGTAGGATCCCATTAACTTAAATAGGTCATTTCAGTTATATATCTGTAAAATCTGCAATTTCTGGTAACATGTACAACTACCGAAGTTTAACTTAGAATGTAATATCCTCTAATTAAAGAGTAAAATATGAAGTTTAACTTCTGTTTTAAAAAGCAGTAGTTGGCTGTCTGAACATATTTATAGTCAGTTCATTACTATTTGGCACTGCATAATCTTTAATTGCTAATTTCCTTTCTTTTAATTCAGTGAAATCAAAAGCGTTTTGTTAAGGATAAGATTGCAATACAATTAAATTTGCATGTGGCTTAATGTAATTAAATTTTATTTCTTATTAAAATAAGATTACTTATTGTTATATTTATTTAAGATTGAAGTAAAGTTACAAAGTAAAATGCATATCAACATTTTATCTAGATTTATAAGGTTTTGCTGTATTTCTAAATATTGTAGTGAAATAATGTAATGGATTCATTGTAAATATATTAGTAGATCTTATATTGTCAGTTTAAGTGAGTTTAGGTGGTGTATATTCTTGGGCAATGTTAATATTATATCATGAAGTATATGTTGCAATCTGTGATAAAAATAAGTTATCAAATGTCCATTTATACCGTTGCTTTAGTAATTAGAAATATTTAAAATAAAATTATTTCTTTCTTTTGTTCTTTTTTATAAGTTTTTTTTTTTTAAACATAAAGTTATAATTTATATATGATAAACTTTTACAGATTTGCTTTGTTGAGAGCACTTTTTAAAATAATCCAATGCTTTGATCAATTTTGAAGGTCTAATTGTATTTGGTAAATAGCAATTTTTAGTCTGCAATTATATATTTTTTAAAATATCTACCTCATGTTTAAAGATTATGGGAATCTGTGTGCCATGTGTTAAGGTTAGTGTTTACAGACGTTACTTGATAAACATTAAAGTAATCATGTTACTTTTAACTGAGGATTAGGTTATTTGAATTGTACTTTTGTTTATAATTATTAATATTATTATTTATAAGTGCTTTGTTTTTCAATTTCTTTTATTTGAGGTATATTTTGCTTTTTCAACAATTCTGGAAGTTTTTTAGTACAAGTGTAATAGAAAATATAAATAATAGAAATTTTTGTATAATTTATGTCAATGTTATCTTTCTACATTTGATGAAAGAAACATAATAATATATGAGGTTGTATGATTATGTACATATGGTATATAAAATTATTATCTCCCAAAAGTTGCAATATTATGTATGAAATGTGTTTGAGGTTGGTTAATGATTATGAGGACTATGACTTATTAGACTATTTGAGATTTGAGGTTGAGGAATGATTCTTTAACTAGCAGTTAGAGATTCAAATGTTTAACTGGTAATTTAAGGTTAAAATATGCTTTTGTGCAGGTTTGTGTTTAAGCTTAATATACATTATACAATAATGGATTTGTTTGAGGCTTATACACTATTATGTTGGATGGGATATTTTTTAAACATATTATGTAGAAGTTATGTTTGAAGTTAAAGAATGATGGTGAAAGGATATTTTGAGGTTGACATATATTTTATTTAGAGTTGGTATATGAGGCTGAGATGAGGTTATGGCATGATGTATATTATATATGAAGTAAATTTATGTTCCTATAGAGGTTGAGGCATGATTATATGTAGTGATAATTGTGTAGATGAGGGTCCTTGCACATATTCTGTCATATTAGAAGATTTATTTAATAGCTTTTAACATTAACCTATATTTATTTATGCACATTAAATTGTAATATTTCAACCTTATAACAAATCATTGTAAGACAAAATTTCTTGTACAACTCTACTACATAAATAAATTTTATTTTAAAATAAAATGTGATTAATTTTAGTTACTTTTATTGCTTTATTTATTTACTAGCTGAATATCTATGCTTCGCTACGAAATTTTAACATGTGCAATATTTTAGTTATCTATGAGGCCTCGCGTTGTGGAAATCCGTTATTGGTGTATAGGTCAAAGTTTTTGACTCTTCGCTCGCTGGAATGTTCATCGCTATCAAAATCGAGCTCGCTTCGTTTGCTGAAAAGTTCATTGACACATAAGTACAGGCTTACTTCTCTCGCTGAAAGGTTCATTGTTGCGTAAGCATAAGTTTGCTTCACTCACTGAAGTCTATAATTGCTACGTAAAGTCTTAATATTAGAAGCCACTCCCCTGTTGAGACACACAAAAAAAAATCCCCCTGTAAATACAATAATACAACATCCCTTTAAGATAATTTTAACGCGTGTTTGTGGAAAGCAAAATTAAACTACCAAAACTACTTTTGTTGAAACTTTCAGAGCTCTAGGCCTATTAGAAGTCACTTTTTGTGAAAATATTAATTAAAAAAATTAATCAAAAATCAAATTAAAATTTTAACATTCTTTTTGTCAATAGTCCAATTAGAATGCTAAAACTACTTGTGTTGAAAATTTTAGAATTATAGCCAAAGTAAAAATCATTTTGTAAAATATTTGTTAATTAATTAAAAAAGAACTAAATAAAAATTTTAAATTCTGTTTTTCAAAAGTCCAATTAGAGGCCACAACGACTTATGTTGAAAATTTCAGAGCTGTAGCCCTATTAAATATCGTTTTGTTAAATATATATTAATTACAAAAATTAAATAAAAAAACTAAATATAAATTTAAAGTTCTGTTTATCAAAAATCCAAAACTACTTATGTTGAAAATTTCAGAGCTGTAGCCCTATTAAAAACCGTTTTGTAAAATATTTCAATTCAATGTAAAATATTCAATGAAAAAAGGGCCCAAAGTGACTTTTAAACAAAACTTCAAAAATTTTTGGGCTAGGGCAACTATTTTTAAAAGAAAAAATATACTGTTCGATAGCAAAATGAAAAAAAAAAAAAAAAATTGGTACTTGAGTACTGGTGCCACATTACCAGTTTTGCCAAACTTGTGATTTATACAAGGTGGAGGTGAGAGAGAGCGAACAAAATCATCAATATAGTAAACAACTGGATAGACTGCTTTGATGGCAATACAAGAGGAAAAACACCCATGGTGTTGATGATGATGGGTGGACGATTAACCAATCACAGTTCACTTTTATAGTTGTGCGGGAATGTGAGAAACCTCGTAAAGTGCTAGAGTAGATATTTTTTTGCACATTATTACTAATTAAGGTCTACTATTGACAGTTCTGTTGTATACAGCCCAAGATTTTATTTCCCGGAAACAAAACGGCTTCCCACCCTCCTCTCTTCTCCAAACCCCACACACGCACTTTCCACAATCATGTATAACCACCTTTGAATTTTTTTTTAATTATTTTGAAAATCGGAATTTTTTGTATTTAAAAGTACGTAGTTAGTAATGATGTTTCAATGAACAAAAATTGTTTTATTCAAAAATTAATTAACATTTTACTCTTTTTAATTAGCATATTTTTGAAGAGGGATTACTCGAGTTTTATGGGGCAAAGAAAAGAAATTATGGCTGGAAAATGTTCGTAATATAATTCTTAATGTTGTGAACCTCCATCTAGTTTTTAGAGTATAGTGTCGGTGTGAGGATCATTTCGCCATTATAAGTTCGAATAAGGAATAAAATTTAATATTTTGAACAAGAAGATGTTTTTTAATTTTTATTTATAAACAGACATTGTACAGTTCAGCGGAAACGTTGGTTTCAGTTTTTTTTTTTTTTTTTTTATTTTTTTTATTTGAGGGGAGGGGGATTGTGGATCGATGCAAAAGTGCATTATAATTATATGAGGGGAGATGGGTTTATGCTCTTGCTTACAAATCTGATAGCCACGGAACATGCAGTCTTTAAGTCTTCTCCCGAACCTTCGATGTAATGACCCCTTTTGCTACCGATAGCCTCTATCGCAATTATTTACGTTGTTGTGTGGAGGTCATTTTTGCTGAACGCTACATCGATATTATGGCTGCTATTTCCAAGATTTGTGCTGCTATCGCTGAAATTTACTTTAATATGACTGTCATTTTCACCGATATCATCCTTTCCAATATTTACACCCGTATATGGGTGTATCGGGTGTCGTAGAGTTGTACGTTGTTGTGAAAGTCGACTTCATTGATTGTTGAGCCGATATAATCGGTTCTATTGCGGAGATTTGCTCCTGTACATAGGGTGCTAACACTAATATTTACGTTGATATGATGGTAATTTTTGCTGATTGCTATGCAGTTGTAACGTATAAGATTTACTCCGATGTTACCGAAAAAAGGCCAATATTTCTGAAATTTGCTGGTACGGTGGGCGCTATTGCCGATATTTACGTTGTATTGATGGTTAATTTCACTTAGGTTTATGTTGATGTAATAACGTGCATACGTTCAGACTTTTCCAAAACATTCGATTGCAATTACCTTTTACAATTTACTTTACTTATTGCAATTTACCCTTTTACTGCCGATACCCTCTATCACCATTATTTACGTTAGTGTGAGGTGGCCATTTTCACGAAACGTTAGGTCTATATTAAGGTAAATATTGCAGAGATTTGAGCAGCTACGGCAGGGGCTACCCCGAGATTTACATTAGTGCGGTGGTCATTTCTCTGATATTAATAGGCCATCGTTTCCAATATTTAAACCCTTATGGGTATCGTGGAGTTGCACGCCGTTGTGAAAGTCGATTTTATCGATTGTTATGGCGATATAATCGGCTCTAGTGTAGAGATTAACACCTGTACATAGCTACGTTGATGTGATAGTCATTTTTGCTGATTGCTATGCAGTTGTAACTTATAAGATTTACGCTGATATTACCGAAAAAAATGCTAATATTTCTAAGATTTGCCAGTATGGTGGGCGCTATTGCCGATATTTACTTTGTAATAAAGGTTAGTTTCATCCAGGTTTACGTTGATGTAATAGCAGTTATTACCGAGTTTTGATACGCCATTTTGTGGCATTCGCTAATGTGGCATCCGTGTGATTAGTGCCTGTATGGAGAATGATTCGCCATTTCATTCAAATCGATGCAAAATGACTAAAATTTTAAATAAATTTTGTACAAGAAAATCAGTCTTAATTTTTCTGTATAATCTTTGTTTAAAATTGTAATTTTTACTGCCATCAGAAATTGAGAAGGAACTACAGTTAGAATGAAAAAAGCAATTGTAAAACTGGATTTTAAATAGACTCACCTGTTTGTCGATATGGTATAATTGCTTTAAGTTGTTTGACTTGTGCAGTTTTCGAATAATTTGAATTTGTTTTTACGGTTAAGTTCAACTTTGTTTGCTTGGGAGCCTGTACCATATCTCATTAATTTATTTTCTTGTCAAAAAGTGTTAAGTGCAATATTTAATTTTGAAGTTAATGGTAAATGAACGTTTTGCAATAGTGCCATTTCACTGAAAATTAGTTGTGGCCTTAAAAATTTCGATCCCTAAAAGTCCCTTTTTTAAAAGAGAAGTGTCCCTAATTTCTCTAGGGACATGCTTGTAAACTGTTGCAAGATCTGAACTCTCTAGCCTTCAGTTGATACCATTATCTTGCAAAAATTACAACTTGTTGTTTTTTGTCGTTTTTTTACTGTCATTTTGAGTAACTTGTTTAGATAATTTATCATGCCTTAGGTGATTTACTAAGCTTTTTTTTTAGGTAATTTACCATGCCTGTAAGAGTTTTGCGAACCTGCATTGCGGCACAAGTACTTGATACCTCCCCTTTATTCTACTCTTTCGTTTCGTTTGTCGATGGAAAGATAGAAAAGAAAGTTAAGATTTAAAAAAAAAAAATTTAAAAAAAATTGAAAGAGGAAAAAAAGCATGAAAAAGCGTCCGGATCGTTTGGATGTTGTACTATATAAATATCGTTATAACATGTCTTTTATCGTATGGGATGTAGTGTTTACTTGGTATTGATCACTTTAAATATTTTGAATCTAATGGCATAGTGATCTCTGCATATAAAGAAGGGTGTCTCTCGGTGTTCGTTTTTTATGCAAATCAACAGTTTTATTGCGATCTTGATCAAATTTTACACACTTAAAACCTTTGCAGCAAGAAGAGCACTGTCGAATTGAGTTAAGATATTGTTATTAAGTTATGAAAACTGATGCTACAATATGTTAGCTACTACTTTTAACGTCTGAGGCTACAAAAACAACTATTTTCAAAGTTTGTGATCACTGGAAGCTCTGAAATTGTAAAGTCTTCTATCTTTAGTAAATTGAAAATGTAATCTCGGGATATTTTCCTTTCACATATTTATACTGTAGTATATGTGGGATTTTTTTACTGGTGAATTAAAATTTTCTTCTTTCAAAAATTGCATTTTGATTACATTACATTAAATAATCTTATATTTTGAAAATGTAGAATTACTTGCGTTTTAGTTAAGTCTTGAGACTACTTTTTGGTAGAGATATAACCATTTTTTAATATGAAAAATACTAACCCATAAAAAATCTGTACTTTTTTTTTACTATATTTCTTGGGAAAATGTACACAGGCAAACACAACGTTGATTGTGACAGCCACTGTTTTGCTTTAGGCTGCTGCTGCATACATTTTAACTGCAGAAAATCAGAACCTTATATCAATTATGTACAAATTGACGACATTTAATGACTGAAATCTCCCTCTGTTAAAGTTGACGTATTGTAATAAAAACTGTGCCAATTTAGAGTTTTTATATGAACAAAAATATCGCCAAATTGGCAAGTTTTGCCATAAACTTGACGAGAACACTTATTATTGAATATCCAAGTTCTAATTTAATGTTTCAATTTGCAGCTAAGATGTGAACTCCTTCCCTGTTGAATTTTATGTTTTTCTAGTTATTACGAGCATCAAACTGGTACATGTTTGTAGTACATATAATTCGGGTTGTTAATTAATTGAAAATTGATTTCCAATCACTATTTTCTGCACTTACGATTTAATTTTGATATAGAAACTCATCTCGACGAGACCTTTCGTTTGATATATTGCACATTGCTGTATGATTTCTATTTTTGTCTCAGAGTGTTAACCTCAGACTGAACGTTTGTATAAGCTTTGGAATACATCATTGTAGCGTATAAGCTATAATGTGATTCTTTTTTCATTGATAGGCATTTATTTAGTCTGATTTTGCTTTTAAGATGGGGAAGAAAAACACCTTTCATAAATATCAGAAAAAATTTTATTGCAAAAAACATTTTCAGAAACCTCCTTACACAACTACATTCATAAGCATTGTGAAGTTGAGTTTTTACAAAATCCTCTTTAACACACTGATTTCTTTCTCACAAGTGTATCACTGCTCTAGAATTCATGTAGCACTTGTCTCCACTACATAGAGTGCTCTTTTTCTCTCTAAATTCGTAAATTCTCGCTAGACTTGTTTAACTATGCCTTCAGAACACAACATACTTAATGTACACCAGTTCTATGCAAAATATTAGAGTAATTTTTTTTTCTTTTTTAAATGTTCTCACTCTCTCTCTCTCTCTCTCTCTCTCTCTCTCTCTCTCTCTCTCTCTCTCTCTCTCTCTTTGTGGTATTTAGATGTCAACACATTCATTCAAGTGAAAATAACATGAATTGTTATTTAGTAATATTTAGATTGAACTTTTAGATGTCCCTTTTATTGAAACGATGTCCTTTCCTATCCTAATCGTTTTCTTATTATAATTTTAAATTAATTTTATAAGATCAGCAACGTTTTTAACTTTAGAGAAGTCATACATTTATAGAAGTTGGACTTTTAATAGAAGTTTTTAGCCATAAAGTGATTGTTTGATTTTAGATTATTGCTTCACTTAAAAATCTGGCACAGCTTTTTTTTTTTTTTTTTTGCTTTTTTTTTTACAGTTTCATTCGAATTAACTTTTAAAAAAACTGCATTCAAACCTAAGATGCTGGTTATTAGATTAGTTATTAGTTCAAAGACAAAAGAAAGTTCTTGATTATCATTTTAATATTTGTCAAGGTTTTGGTGCATGTCATTTTTTTTAGAAACTTAATATCATTTGTTTCGCATTAAAATTTGTAGCATTACTCCGCTATGTTTGGAATAAGTTTCGTGATTTGAAGTCGGTTAAGTTTTTGATATCGGTATATTTGTGATCATACAAATAGTTCCTTAGAGATATTGCCATTTACTAACTTGACCCTTTTGTTGGATGTAATATTTTTTACGACTAAGGATAGATTTTGTTTTATGTTGAGTTATAGAAGTAAAGAACATTTTATCGAAACAATATTTTAATTGAATGAATGTAGATCGATCCAGTTATGCAGACAATTCCCACGCAAAGTACACTTGAATATAGACAACAAATCTTGTGTATGTAGGATAGTTTACAATTAGTTAATAAGAAGAGTTAGAAAAATCAGGATCCGTAAGAAAATAGGATCGGTGTACACAAGTATGTTTGATCTTGAAATCTTAATTGTTTTATAATGCAACGGAACAGGCTGTCTTTCACAATTATTCTCGTTCCTTTTGTACGTCTTTTTTCTTCTTTTTTTTCCACAAACATTTGCATAACAGGAATACATTTTGTATTTAATGTATTGGCTTAATCACAATTGTATTTTATAAATATAACACATAATATTCTGAAATGCATAAACAACATTTCAAGATTGCACTTCGATTGCATATATACTTCAAAAGTTATTCTTCTGTAAAACAATTCATCGACTAAATTTTTTTTAAAAATTTTTTTAGCCTAAGAATTAGCATTTTTAATTTAGCATTGTCTTTTAGTTTTACACACTTCATAAGCAGAGATAACTTTTTGACATATAATTGAATTCTGTGAATTTCGAAGTAAATTTATCTTTTAGAACTAAAGTTAATCTCTGAGAGGATGTCCAGAAATAAGGAAAATACGGAAAACAGGATTTTTTCAAAACTGGAAAAATGGGATTTTTTGAAATATTGTTGTTCAATAGAGATTTTTATTTCATGATGCCCTAATTGTAAAAAAGATTAAAAGCAATTTCGTAAAAGTTGTATGCCTCAATAACTAAACATTTTTTAGAAAATTTATAAGCAAATTACATTTTTTGTACAACACATTTCCTTCAATTTATATGGCTTATGTTTGCAGTATCATAAAATATGAGGTAAACAGAAAAAAAAATAATAATTAAAGTGCATTATTTCTGGACACCCCTTCTAATGATATTTATCTTAAGGAAATTTGAATTATTTTGAAAGATATAAAAAAATATTCTTTCTAGTAAAAATTACAAATAATTATCTATTATTTGTAGTTTTTAAATAACTTTTGTACTTGAGAAGAAATTACTTTATATTTTTAAAGTAAATCCGAGTAGTAGAAATATATTAAGAACTAAAAAGTGAACATATCTTTAAAGTTTAAATGTTCACAGATGCAATTTATTGCAAACGATTATTAAGTGTATATAATCGCTACATAATCTTTTTCTACAGCAATGCGTCTTAGTTTTGAATTATTTAAATTTGCATTTAGTAAGTGATTTATTTTGAACAGAAGAATTCTTTCTACCATCGTTATTTTATTTATACAGGTATCACGCGTAATCGACGCTCTCCGTAACAATAACTTATATCAATGAGACGTTTATAGACAACACTTTTAACACACTTTACTAATATACACGTATTATATAAATAGTTGCATATATCACAGAATAACATAGTTATACAACATTAGAATTGATTAACTCGAAATTGAAGGCTTTCATTGCACACACAAGAATCATTCGTTTGAAAAATTCAGATATATTAAGTGCAGTGTTATCATTTTAAAAATAGAACATAAATTCGATTTAATTTCAGGTGATGAGCAATCGAATTGTTTCATTTCGATTCTTACATTGGTTTGTGAACTGTACTAAAGAACAAATTTTTTCGAATACGTGTAGGATATAAATTTGAATTAAAACTATAGACATTATTTTCGAATATCACATTGAATGTCAAATTGTTTTTAAAAATTAAACTTTGAGGATCAAATCAATCAATCATGGATTGCTATTTCTTTTCTAGTAATTAATACATTCGTATAAATTTCTTAATTATAGATTTCTAACTGAAATAATAACTGAAGTAAAACACTTAAATATCCCGAAAGTGGGGAAATGTTGGATTATATGGTTTTGCTAAGTTTTAATTCAGTCAAAATGTTGGACATTTAGGGAAAAGCATAAATGGCTTCACAGTTCAAAACTGATTTTATAAAGGTTTTGCATGTGTACCTCATACATAAATCAAAGAAAAAGGGTTACACCATTTTTTGATTTACAAACACATCGACACTTTGTAAAAGTCGATGGAGGAAGTTTCAAACCTTTCTTAGGCACGATTGTTGAACTTAATAAAATAAAGTGTTCATGTAAGACATATATACAAAAATCATATTTTATTAAGTTATTGATTTACTTCTGAAAGAAACACCGAAGAAAATGTCACCTGATTTGGCACAAAACGTGTAATTCTGCTAAACACAAAATCAGCACTAACATATAATGGGCTTCAAACAAATGACAACACTGCAAAACGGAAATAATTTTCTGTCTAATCTTTACGCCAGAAGTAGGTTTATATTGGCACTGTACAATTGAGAATGATTCGATGTTCATTTTCATATACGATATTATTTCCTTGCTCCTTTACACCAACCTTTACTTAACAAGAAAACCAATTTGACATTAAGTACCACATCACGTCCAAATATAAGAGATGCAGCAGTAGAAATTATTGATAAACATTTCTTTGTATTCTAGTGTAATTGATGTTTATAACATTACATTACAAACTTTGGAATGCAATTTTTGAAGATAATTTAAAATTCCACACACTATGTTGTGTTAAGTATTTAGCATAGCCACCACGTAATATAAAGTACAACGTTTGTTAATTATTAACAATTTATCTTTTAAAGTAGAATATCCAGTAAAGACATTGCCTAATAAAAATAATTTTATATATCTTAGAATATTTTTGATGTGGGGAATTACAGAATATATAAAATCAAACTTAACGATCAGGAATTATTTTTTATGTTTAATGTGTTTGAGCAATAAATAATTTCTAAATCAGTAAATCCAGTGTAATTTGTATTTTGAATGACCAAAGGTCGTAGACTTGAGAGGACCTTACAATACATAATAACATTCTTTCTGAATTCTTTAAAAAGTACTGTTTGGTACGTCCCTAATCAATATGTGTGAAGCAAATATCAACTTTGTATTAGTAACCTAATAAGAAAAAAAAATCAAGTTACATATTTCGAGTGTGATATACTTGTTTTCAGTTTTTATTATTGTATGTTTACTCACTCGTGCATTCAATCGATACTGAAAACAAGAATTGATTTCTAATTTAATGTTTACTTTTATGTGTCG
This sequence comes from Linyphia triangularis, assembly GCA_963978545.1. Lineage (NCBI taxonomy): Eukaryota > Metazoa > Arthropoda > Arachnida > Araneae > Linyphiidae > Linyphia > Linyphia triangularis. The sequence goes on from OZ021728.1 coordinate 53,409,516, forward strand.
ACTTTGGCGTGATTTAGTTTATATTTAATGTCAAACCTGTTAATAAACATGAAACTACATCAAAGTACACAACAAATATTTTTTTATAAATTAACAAGACAAATCAACATCAAACAGCAATAACATAAAGAATTTCATCTCATAATGGCGAAAACTACAAAATCCATTAACAACTATTGAAATATAACGTAACATATAATTACCTACACTCAGGATGAGGTATTTTCTATGTACAAATCGCAAAAGAAAATTTGAGTTGTTCCATTTGGTTTACTTATATTTCATTCTTTGACAAATTTAAGTTTTAATACTGTGCTTCGCCGGTTCGATAAAATATATTAGCCTATATGCCAATTGATCTCAATCACGCAATAATTATTTTTTTAATAATACTATATATAACAAGTGAAAATATTAACCGTCGAGTAAGGTTACAGATATATTTACAAAGAAAGGAATAATGTTCGTTAATTTATTATGATATGAATACACTTAAAACAGTAAGTTTAAATACATTAATATCATAGGGTTAAAAGCTATCCCAGGCTAATTTTCTAGTAGAGTGATATTTGAACATAACAAATTTGACAGTTTCTGAAAAATAAACCTGAGTTGTTATAATTACTTATCCATACCAAAACTGGAAGATCATTTTGACAAATAGATCTAATTTTTTCATAACTTCATTGTTTATCACAAATTAACTGATATGTTACAATACCTTAATTTTTTAAGCGATACAATATATACGACTTTACATAATACTGCTTAGTGTTGGTAATTCTTTCCTTGTGTCCTTCTTTACAATCGAAAGTCTCCTTTTTCAATCATCCATCCGAAAATTTAATTACACTAACCCAATCTTCAAAAGAGCACCGAAAAATTGGTAATTTTTATTTTCAGAATATAAACCAGGCTATACATGCCTATTAGTATGTTATTAAAATATGAATTTACTTATAATATCCTTAAGGTCGAATAATGGACATTTCAGAAAGAATGTTAATACTTATTTAGAGATTTTAGGTGTAATATAAGAGGAGGCCAAAAATTTATATAGGTTTTAAGACATTTGAAATTGCATTTGAGAATTTCCGCGTCTTGTATATTTCAATCCAATCGCGATGTTAGTATGATTTTCACTAGCAAATGGAACAACTTATTAGAGCTCACCATTAAGTTCACCATCGTTCTTGAGATGAAGTTTTAAGGATTTGGAAAAGTTACGGGAAAGAGGAATAGAAAAGTTAGGTCTTTTCATTTCTTTCAAAACACACCCAAGAGAACAGCATTACGAAATCCATTTCTTCTTGGAGGGCTTACCAGTTGCAGCTCCAACTTTCGAAGAAATGTTCACTATTATGTCCGGGTCAGCCCACGGCAGGATGATGCACATGAAAACGCGTCCGTTCCTCTGGTCCGTCGGGAAGATGCTGATGGGGCTAAAGGGCTCGTTCTCAGTGACGTACTTCAGAAGTTTTCTGTAAGTGTGAGGGTAGAGCTTCTCAAGTTCCACTCCTCTACTCGACAGCTGTTCCTCGACGACATTGAGACCACATCTTCTCTCCTCGGAAGTTGTTAGAGCGGGATCACCAGTCTCCGGATCGGTTTTGGTGATGGTCAAGATCAGTGTCTGGACATCGTCCTCCGGGAGGGATGGCGACAGATGCATCTTAGCTCCTCGAACCACCACTTCCCTCTCCAAAGCGGCAGCAATCTCGTTGGTGACTGTGATCGCTGCTAGGAGAATGAACTTCCGTTCAGGGTTGTATTTGTCGCAAAAGCTTCTCACCTGGCTGAACACATCTGACCCCATCTCTTGAGGCAGTAGATCTGACCTTGAGACGTACAAGGTCTGGCCTTTAGCACTTTCCCACCCGTGGATTAGGTAGTCTTGGGCGTCTTCCGGGCAGAGAAAAAGCAACTTGACGGCCCCTCTGCCTCTGGAAAGGAGGCCCCTTCTGGCACATAGAGACAGATGTCTCCTGGAGACTGGGTCATCCCTGGCCTTCATTAGGACTTGCTTACACAAGTTACTGATGCGCGTCTGGGGGCAATGGTCCTTGTGTCGGGCAAGGTGTAGCTTTCGACACTGGCGACTGCAGTAGTAGGTGTAGCAGTTGGGGCAAGTGCGGAACTTGGCGCGGGCTTCCTCCACCGGCAAGCTCTTGCTGCATTTGGGCCTGTGGCATTTGAGGTGGCCTTCTGTGGTAGCGATCATGCTACTGGCTTTCTTTTTCCGGGTTGGGGTGGTGGACGACGCCCCTTGCTGATGCTGTCGCTCGTCTGTCGTCGTGGAAGGTCCTCGTCCTGGATTGGAACCAAGATTAGTGTCGATCTCAAGAACGCATCGATTGGGGGGTTGACCACCCCAGCATGGCTCGGAAGGACACATGAGTTCTCCTCTGGAGGACGGCGTGCTGGGTTCGGACACGCATGTCGCGTGGCGGGTGTTGGGGTCACTAAAGGAATGAGTGGTTGGGGGTGGTGCAAGGGCTCGTGCACAGAACATGCAGGGCAGGTGGAGAAGAACGAGGCAGAGGGATTGGGGACGACGCAGAGCTCCCTCCGCCGCCACGCCTCGGCTGTACGAGCCCTGTTGAAGGCCGGCAAAGAGGTTTGCCCCACACATATCTTCCTGGGGCGGATCCGTTGCTGGAAGGATGTCGACTGTACTGCTGCTGCATGAAGGTAGAGTTGATTGTCGCTGAAGAGGCGGCCGATAGTGGGGGCATTCGGGGAGCAATGATGGGTGGGTTGGATCTTGTCCATCCGGGTGATGCTCGTATTCTTCACTCAATTGTTTCTCATCTGCGTTATATAGAGAGAAAAAAAAGGAAGGGAAGAGAGGAAAAAGAAAAGTGCTATTTTGTGTAGAACGTGCTGGGTTCACCAGGCTAGAACATAAAATGTAGATGTCTACGCATGCTAGATCTATCCCTCTTGCGCTATTTTACTTCTATATCTTAAAGTACATTGTCCATTCCATAAAGAATTATAAAGAAAATATATGGATTTATGCATGCGTCATTCAATGAAATGAGGATTGGGAAAAGTGCTTTTATGCAAAGTTTAAAAGCAAGCATATTTCCTATCGTAATTCAGCATTTGACTGACTAGAAGTCATAGAAAATATTCTCAAATACTCCAGCCTCTAAGTCCAACAGAAAACTTTTCTATGGATCAACCTTTAATATTTGAAATCAGTTTAAACTGATTTGTTATAAACTATCAAATCCTTTCTATTCACCACACTCCTCATTTCATTTTTCCAACGAAAGAAAATTGTTACAAAATAATCCCAAGATGCAAAAAAGGCTATGTAGGAGCTAATGGACAGATGGTGGGATGCATGCTGACTTCTTGAAGATGTCTTACCTTCGATGATGGAAGACAGGTCCTGTTCCTCGCCCTCCGGCACTAGAACTTCCATGCTTGTGGGAGATTGGACGTCATCCTCCAGAGGCGAGGTGGAGCTGCTGCGACAGAAGGAACCATGGTTGACCTCTCCCAGGGGAGAAGATATTGGAAGTTGCTTTGCAGAAGAATTACTACTGGGATATGGTTGCGGGAAGCTAAAGCTGCCATCGAACATCTTACCCTGAAGGTCGTCGTGCCCTTCATCCCCGTCCTCTGTGCTTTGTTGGTCGTGGGAGTAGGACGCTCCGGATAACATCATCTCTGCTGGCCTGGCGATCGGGTCTGAAAAGCCATTGAAATACTGATACATTAAGTTACAAGTTTGCAGTTTTGTCGCTAAGTCTTCTTGCAGAAAATAAAAGTATGTTTTTTTTTTTTTTTTTTTTTTTTTTTTTTTTTTTTTTTAAATAATATCTGAGTGACATGATAGCTGCCAAGAGCTATTTGTGTATTAAAAGATTAAACTATATCTAAAGCGGAGATATATTTTTTGCTTTTAGTGTGGAAGAAGTAAAGCTCAAGGTTTTGTTGTAATTATCTGATTTTTTTTAGATTTTCTGAAAGTATTTCACAGTTTCGAGTTAGTTGGTAATTTTTTTTAACGTATTCTGAAATGGTAATCAGTTCATGCATTGTCTTTTAGCATGCTAGAGTTTCCAGTTAAAACTTGTTCATATATTCAAGTATAAAGTAATTTCATAACTAAACTAAAAATATATCACTTCAAAGAAATAAGTCAAACTATGGCTACGAAAAAACGCATAAAGAAAAGGAACTGTAGAACCTAAAAACTTTAATACCAGTTGCCTTATGTTTATTTGACTTCTGCTATAAGGTAGATCTTAAAAAATATATCCTATGTTTTTCTGAAAGTTTTAATTAATTTAAAGATTTATGTTTTTGTTGGGTTTCTTGAACACCCCAGTGATATGCAGCAACATCTCCGAAGCTTCACCATGAATGCTGATTCAAAATGAAATGAACTGTCAACTTTTCTAAGGAACTAAAAATGCTAAAAAAGCCTAAAGGTTAGGATGCCAATTGCCTACCCATGTTCAGCTGTTTGCTCTTCTGATGAAGAACGACGTCCGGTGTTGAGAGAATTTCCTGTGACAATCGAGGGATGTATCTGTGGTGCGACTGGTAGTAGCTAGGTCCTTTTGACCTTCGTGGCGATGTTGGACTCGAAGATCGAGAACTCGTGGGTGGTATTGCGAGTAGTGACTCTAATACCTAAGACGAAAAGAATGGCATGTATCTCGACTTGTCGCGGTGGAGCTTTCAGGGAAGGGAGGCTCGGGCAAACCAAACTTCGGAAGGAGAATATAAAAGGAATCTCAAAAGCTATAATACTATAAAATTCTAATCTACTATCAACTATAAAACCATGCCAACCCCAAACGCTAAAGAGTTTAATACTTTTTTAAAGTTAGAACAAATAGTTTGAATATTAAATATAGACTATGCCTACTTCTGGTCTCGTGGCTTACGAAACGTAGTGTAAGGAATCAGACGAACTGGTTATAATATATCCTTTGGGATTAAGTTACCTTCTTTACGTCTGATTTTCTCTGTAACTTTCACAAAATAGATAACTGGGTCTGTTTAAAAAAAATTTCAATCCACCCTGTTCCATGACAGGTTACTTTTGTTAAAAGATATATTATTAATCAATTCACCTCTTCCATAGAAGCCGATGACTTGGAATCTTTCTCGCCTCGACTCGTTGTCGCTGAACTGGAATCTTGATCAGTTTTAGAATCTCTCCAGCTGTTCGAACCTCCTGACCTGGAATACCAGAAGATCCATGATATTTATATATATTAAAAAAAATTAATAGCTTTTTTTTAATGGAAGCTATTGATTATACTTTTGAAGAAATTCGAAATTCAACCGTCACAAATAAAGTTGGCACAAACAAGTCAAAATTTGAATTTATGTTATTAGTACCAGGGAAAAATTTTCCCTTAACGGCTGAGACAAAAAAGACCTGATGCTTTTTTAAATAAATATATAGTGTAGACTATATATTTTTATATTTGTAATTATATATTTCGTTTCTGAAAGTATTCAATTGTATAATTTGCATTTGATTTTTTTTTTAGCAAGCGAGGGTTACACTGTATTAAGACCTTGTAATAAGTGGATAACGCAGAGATATCAATATTATAAAGAGGAACACCATCTATAAGGTCTTTCAAAGGGAAACTGAACTGTCACGCATTTCCGTATCGGATGCATGGAAATATGGAAACTCCCATCAAGCAACAGAATAGGGGAGATCTGTGTACCTAGGCCCGCCTTTTTTCAATGCTCAAAAAATTAGCCCCCGAGCCGTTTAAATGTGAAACTGATGTGCATACATCGTTATAGTAATTAATCCCCATTGGGATTAATATAAATACTTAAAATAATAGATTCTGTCAAATAGAAGGTTTTTAAAGAAATTTCACAAATGGCCCTAGGTACAAGACCTCGTTGCACCTAGGGCCAGTAGCTGATGTATCTAAAGCCATTCTCTTTATGTAAGGTTTCAGTCCATAACGAATAGAAAACAAACATACGCAAATGAATTTTATAAAAGAAACAATATCAAGTAATTATCAGTCATTGGTTTATCATATAATAACTATAATAATTTGCAATGTGTCAAATTATTAGCGACTTACAAGTATTTTCATAACTTGAATAACTGATTCCAAAAGAATAAGATGCATGCATTATCGCTTTGAAGCACCGACAGATTTTGGTTTTGTCAATTTCAACACAATAAGTAACTATGTGACCCTAAGTACACGACTTAGTAATTTCATATAAAATGTCTTCTACTAAAAATGCACATGGAGAAAGGACTTTTTTAAACATCTCATTTAGTACCTTAATGTTACAAACAAAATTATTCACTAGAATTCAAAGGAAAATATTTAACTTAACTTTGTAAAACAATAAAAGACACGAGCTGCAAAATGTTACTGCAGACCATATAAAAACATTTTCCACTTATAACTTGACACATATTTTATCTGATTTCAAAATGGTTGCTAAAAGAGCAATTGGGTGTTGCCACTTACCCAAGGGAGTAAAAACACTTAGAACTAAACATTATTCAATAAAAGTGGGGTGGCCCTAGGTACACAAGTCTCCCCTAATCAGAATGAGATCGTTTAGCAATTGTTCTTAGCAGAGAATTCCAACTTTTTTAACTGTGCGGATTACCTATTTTGTGGGGGGGGGGGGGACTTTTAGGTGCATTAGTTAATAGAATACGTTCGTATACGTGCGTGCTTCAGTAATTAGTAAAACATACTGAACAAGAAGAATTAAACAATGCTATTTCTTTTTATAAACAAAGGTACTTAATAACTTTATTGTTTTCACTTTACTGTCATAACTATAAAAGCATAAAGAAGCAAGTGATCAAAGTTTAAAAAAAAAAGTTAATGAGATTTTTGACATTATTTGTCCCCCATCCCATGAGACAATCAATCGCTGGATTAAAACTAGATAGTTTTAACTATGCTTTTTAATTCTCGCATTATTCATTAGTTACCAACCATCGAAGAATGCAATCGAATAATTTGATTGTAGCTAACAATCGAGTGACTCGATTTTTCCCATCTCCACTCCTTAAGATAGTATAATATTTATCTTGACTAAGATTCTCGACCAGCATTCACGTCAAAGTACTACACCACTCTGGCCGCGGCTCATGGGTTGGGTTGGTTGTATTCAGATTATCTGGCGCCGTCAGCAACACGAGGGCTATAATGCACCGAAACATTCGTCATTAGACAAGCCAACATACATTTACAAACACCCATGCCAAACACGGGACTCGAACCCGAAACCTCGCGGTCCAGAAGCTAGCACGTTGTCCACTATACCGTTTGGTCGGCCTCATGGGTTGGGAACCGTTGCCTTAGAGCAGCGTCAGCCACTACGCGGCCCGTGGACCAAATCCCTCATGCCGGATGACTCGCGAGCCGGATGATCCCTCATAATAAAAAAAAAATGTAGTATTCAATTATTTAAGACCTTCAGCGATTTACAACGGTACTTGTCTTTTTTTTATTTCATCAGTTAGAATACAAGATATAGTCATCGTTCGGATTTTTAAATTTTTTTTTGCGTACTGTACAAGATAAGGCGTATATTATAATAAATTGAAGCGATTACTTACAAATGTGCCATAATAATGCAATAACTTTAACCATTGAGTTGATATAAGAAGGACTGTCATTCTGAATATTGGCGACTCATAATTACCTAGAATCCCTCCTGATGACCCCACTTTCTTCCGAGTGAACAGACGAACTTTTTCTGGAGATCTCGTCCCTCGAAATTGGTCTAGGTTCTACGGAAGAAGGTGATATTTGCTGCAACTGTTGTTGGTGAAAGGCGGAACTCTCGTTTCTGTTGTTGTCTGGATTTGAGCCCTTAGAACCGCGGCGAGAGCTTGCAAAGAAGATGGCCTTTTGTGATCCGGTCGAATCTTCTGAAACTATAAAAAGCAATTGCTGATGAAGTTATGAATGCAAGGATTTTTGATTTATAGGGTTTAGTTTAAAAGAAAGAGATTTGATTTATAAACTATTTACTATAATTATTCCATGGATAACAATGAGGTCATCATTTGTTTTGATTAACTATATAATATTTTGAAATCATGGCCTTGATTTTTTTTTTTAAATTTAAAAGAGAGAGAAAGTCTTCTAATAAAGCTTCCCATGTACTACTTTTTAGAATGATAAGATCTGAAGATTGAAAAGTGTGAAATTGAGATCTTAAAAGGTAAATTTTCTACTTTGGAGTAACTGAACGGCCTCTTTAGATTTGTCAGGGTGCCTCCGGAATCGTGCCAGGTGTGAATCGAGGAAGTTACTAAAATAAAAATTTAATAAATTTGGTGATGATGGTTCTCAGACATCTAAAAGATAATGACCATCTGGGCATGGTCTAGCGCAGTTTATATAAGCAAGGCTTCTTTATTTCACTTATCTGTTAATTAACCTTTTTAAAGATAAGTGGAATCACACCACCTGGTTATAAAAGTATAGGCTAAAGAAATATGAATATACTTAATTTATTCTTTTCCTTTGAGAAGAGGGGAGGAGGGGGAGATACACGGTAGAATTATGAACCTAACCTTTGTATTCACTTAAATAGGAATTAAAAAGATTTATCGACGCAGTTATTTTTTCACAGTCTCAGCATTCATTCTTAATGGAGCCAATAAGGGTTTGGGGAAACATTCATACCTCAACCATGTTTCAAATACCTCACCGACAGTTGCGGTCAGCTTACTAACACTAAGATACATGGAGGGTTTCAGGACTTGTCGGACTATAGTTAACTGGCATCTGTGGGGTTAACCCTTTTTAGACCACTGAATCTTTCGAAGAGTTGACGTACTTATAGAAAGAAGGCTCCTACGATACGCATCAGAATCCTTTTTGGTGGGTTTCCTCTACCAACTATTCATAACAAGACAACTTTTATTCGTCCAAACCCGTCCATGTTTTGCACTTTTGAGTGCCCAGGCACGTAGCTATGGGGAGAAATATGGGGATATATTCCTTCCCGAAATTTTTCTGTTTGCTATTAGAACACAAAAATCATACAAAAACGTCCTGGGGCTGCCCTGGAGCTGAAGGGCGACAGGAAATTACAAACTACCATCACCAGACTCATCACCGGACATACTCGCACACTTGCATATGTTCAGGGACAAAAGGAGTACCCTGTGTGCCTCAAGTGTGTTTCCCATCAAGCTTCACCGGACCATCTGCTTTCCTGTTTGGATTTGGAGAAGAGCGATCTCTTTAAAAACCCTGCGCTGGTTCGATACTTTCTTTGGCGTACGGTCTCTTGGACTTGGTCTAGACTTGTTCTAGATCAAGTGGAATAAGAAACAACAACAATACAAAAATCAAAAGATTTGTTTTATTTGAAATTGCAATTTTTTTAAATGGTATTATTTTAATTTTTTGAATTTTTATTTCGTAATCCCTCCTGAAAAAAAATTCCGGCTACGCCCCTGTGGGTCCAAGAAAATACACTTATTATTTCGCAGTAGGTCTCACCTCTCTTCTGCGGTTGAGGGTACCTCAGTGGGGGTGAGGGAGGACTGACACTGCTACGAGACGAACCATCCATGTGTCTCTCAGGAGTTGATCTGAATCCCTTGTGCGGTCCCACCATGTCCTCACCGACTGACAGCCACAGTTCGTTGTCAGTAGAAGAGTTATCTGGAGACATGTCCTTGCTACTGCTGCTGCTTTTTCGCCAGGAAACGCGAGGATAGGCCTTGGGCTCGGAGTCGTAGTCCACCAAGTTGGGTCTTTGGTCACCGTTCACATGCTGGAGAGAGGCGGCAGATTGCAAGCCTGGAATAGGATTCCGGTATAAATATGTCAACTGTTGAAGAAGGACGATATCTTTGTATATATTTGATGCAAAGTCGTTAAAGTAATCATTTGCGAATAATGTATCGGTGTGAGAATGCAATAGTACTTTATGTTTTAAGTCTTATGATCCTTTACTTTTATTATCCGACTGGTTTTATTTTTAAAACTATATAACTATTTTTTTTTCTGTATTTATTTTGACAGCTGTGTTATTGTTAGATGATTTGACCAGAGTCTAGAGTTAAAATTTGGCCATCCATTTTTTTTAAATTGTCCCCAAAAATCAAGCAAAACTGTATATCTATTGTAAAATTGAGTATTTGAAGTGATGAAAAATAATGGGAAAACTCTAAAGTATTATCACTTGAAAGTATTTGGACCTAAACTTTATCCATAAAATATACCGTATTTTACGATTTATTAAAATGAATAATGCAGTTTTTGAATTTTCCAATCAATTAACATTAATATACTTTCTGTATAGTTGGTAATCATAAATATTATATTTGTTTCATTACTAGTTCTTTTGTGAATTGAATTTAAGCTTGTGTACTATATTTTGGGTACATATTGTAGTGTTACGTATAGATAGTAATGTTTTTAATTTTTAGACTACTTTCCAGATTATTACTTCCATTATATAATATTATTTTGTTTCACTACGTTGATTATAATCTAGGTTGTTTAATTATAAACACATTGAATATCCTGATTAATATATCCTAAAATTTTCAATAAAAAGTATAAGTTTGTGAAGACTCTCCACCAATGCATTAAAAAAAAAATTCTTCTCAGTAAAACGTAAATATGTTATCATCTTATCGTAACTGCTTTGACTTTTCCCTACATAAACATTTTTTTGTGTGTGTAGATAACCTATAAGTTTTTTTTTCATAGATAGCCAAATGCATTTCCTGACAGTGAGACAAGCTTTATCTAATTTTTTACTAACTAAACTTTTAAAATCCTCTTTCTCTTCTTCCACCGATCCGATTCCTCCATAGATAAAACCTATCTCCACGAGCACATGCCTAACGTCTTAACTTTTTGAGTTTTTGTTCTTTCATAACAATCTTCAACTATCATTGCATACAAAGATAGCATGACAGTTGCATACCTTGCTTAAATAATTATGCCCTTTGCTTGCGTGCCAAGATGTTATCGAATTGAACAAGTGCAAGCCAGCGGTCTGGCCAGTGGCATACTACTAATGTGGAAAAGGTCTGAATACTCTTAAAATAATTTTATTTGGCATAAAAGTTTAAAAGAAATTTATCATTAGAAACTTTATTTACAATAGATTACATTTTTCAGCTTTATTTCAAAATAAAATGTTTTTGATTATGATAATGCATACTCTTATCGGTATTGCAAATGATTGTGATACTTCAGTATATTTTGTATTTCTGTTTTATAGCTATCATTACTATTCAAATAAAACTTGTGTCGTAAGTGGTCAAGCTTGCTTCTACTTATTTACTAATAGGATGCATTTATTTCCGTAGGAAGTGCCTTTTTAAGTAGTAAAGTTGTTCTTTAAATGTCCGACAGCTCTAAAATGACAGTGTTTGAATTCAATTACTCAATATTAATTTCAAGCACTCATCACTTATTAAAAAATATGAAAATTACATAATTTTGCAATTAAAAATTTAATGAGTTTTTAAAATGTTGCCACAATTTTAGTACTTTAATGACGTTTCAAAAGGTGGTTGTATTTTGAAAGAAGTTGCTTTCTATGACTTCCGTGCTCAAGATTTTGTAAGCAATTTTCAAGTTTTTCAATGGTATGTATGAAAATGGTATGTTAGAAAAGTAATGAAAGTAATCACACTCTTCTTTTTCTACCACAGGCAGATTCTGAAGCATGCCTTAACGCTGGTACAATGGCATTTGCGTTCATGTTTACTATGTACGAATGTAAACTACTACTGACTATTCAACTTTGTCCAAATATATTATTTCACCCACTTGAAGAGTAGACTAACTAATTGCTGTGTAACACAACACTTCAAGACAAATTTGAGCAACTACAGAGAGGCTCCTCAACAAAAGGACAAGACGATGTGGCCTACTTGTGCCTCCTCTTCGAAATCGATCTCCTTTTATTTGTACTCAAGCAAATAGGCACCACGTAATATCTGTTGGGGGGAGATGTCTTGGTGGGGGAGGGGGGCAGTCCCTGGCGCCAGGTCCCCCCCTTTACATGTGTCTCCAGTGGGTGGTGGGATACGCAGATCGATGCTTCAGATGGAAAAGGTTGGTGCCACTTGCCAAGTTTTTATTTTCGACACGACCGACATCTTTGGCCATATTCAGGACATTCAGTAAAATAATAAGTGTCACCCCTCCCCCTCTCCTTCTATTTTTTTTAAACTGATTATTATTTTCTTAGCAACTGTCAGGTCCACTTTTAATGGTTTGGAGAAGAGGAAGGATCTTTAATAACTCTCTGTTTCATATCGTTCTCAAACTTTTCTTAATTGAGGACCACTTTTTTTTTCCTTTCTTTTTTTGCTCTTAACTTAATTTGGATCACATGCAATAACTTCAAAATTTAAAAATACTCCTAAACTCAAAGAAATGTAGCATTATTTTTTTTTAACAAAATCATATCAAGCTATTTTAATTACAGAAATGTTTAAAAACTAATATAAAAGCATTTTTTTTTTAAATATGCTTCTTTCATCCACACATAGGACTTAACTGTGGATCACTAGTAGAGCAAAGACTTCAATTTGAATGACATTGAAAATGCTTCTTTAGATTGTTCTGGATCCTGAAAAAATGTAAAAGAAAATTGGCTTTTAAAACAAAATGTCTTTTTTGAACTAAAAGTGTTGTGGGGATACAATTCCTTCTCAAACATAACTGTTTATCAATTTATTACCAAAACGTGCATTATTTGCTAACAAAGGAAAATTCAATTTTTTGCTAGGCTAAACCATGTTTTTTTAAGATTAAGCTTAATATTGTTCTTGTTATAATTTTCCTCAAAACTCTTTGTAACGTGCAGTAATTTTTCATACTAAATATATGAAATTAATTTTTCTAAAATTACTTTTTGGGTATTTTTCTATAGCCATATTGATTGTATTAAATTTTTATTGCTGCTGATCGAAATTATCGTAACATTAATTTAAATAAATAAATTTTTATTTAATAATTAAAAAGTGGGCTCTTGGAAAAAGTGGACCCTGCTTGTCAGTGAGAAAATTTGCTTCTGAGAATTTATCTGTATTCTCTATAGCAGTGATTCTCAACCACTGTTCCGTGGCGTTTGTGCCGCCAAATTTTAGAAATGTATATTTGTAATTAATCCCTTAATAAACGTACTGTTGTTTTTGTAGTACATATTATATTATTTTATTTTACATTCCCAATTTTTATCATAAACTATTTTACACAGTGTATAATAGGTGTATTACAGTGCATTATAGGTAGGCAAAGTAAACAACTTTTAAACTTATCTTTTCCTTTGTGTGCCGCCAAATTTTGAAATCGTTAAAAATGTGCAGCTACAAAAAAAAAAGGTTGAGAATCACTGCTCTATAGTCATGATATTCAGGTTCTTATTCAAGATATCCTGCGATTTGGCATTTTAATATTTGCTGTTTATACTTGAATTTTCATAATCAATCGCTCTAAAAGAATTAAAAAAAAAATACTTTGATGTTTAAAAATTGCAGAATGTAAGCTAAAAAGAGCAAAAATTAAAATTTTTCTTGTAGTATGTCAAAAAATTGTTAGGCTTCAATTTTCCGGTGGTTAAAGGAACCGAGTTCATGAGCAGTTGATCGTGGGTTTGGTTGTGGCCTTGCCGAATACTGGTGTGAATGATAATGGGGATTGGTGCACATTAAATAGGTCGTGTCCTCAATGTCATATCGTTGGTAGGGTTGGAGAGAGGTAAGGACGATAAGGTTTTGACCTCGTAATCTTATGGTAGTTTAAAATTACGAGACGTATTTGGCTGTGATAAGCACTTCATAGAGGCAGAAATAGACAGCAGGAACAGAGCAAACTAAATTAAATTTAACAAAACATATTTGTTATTAGATAAAGAAAGGTACATTAGTCTTCATTTAAAAATCCACCTAAACTTTGCACACAGACAATTTAAGCTATTATATATAGTTTTATTAACTTAACTGAAATATAAGTTTGCAATAAATTTGCCAAAAACCTCTATGAAGTTATTTTCCCTACTAAATTACGTAATTAATTGTCCTATATGATGTATAATAATTTTTCCCACCTCGGTAATTTTCTCACTACTTTTTTTATGAAGGTATTATCGAAGGAATTTTAATTTTCTTCGATTGCAATCCAAACGAAAGCGGAGCACTGCCGAACTCGCCATTCCTGTTGGAATTGAGTAAAAGCAGAGGACAAGAAAGCAAAAAAGGTGTTCTTTCAAGTAAACTCAAGTGCGTGGGGAGGGAAACCTTGATGACACAACGGGTACACACGCGCCAGGAAAAAAAAAAGATTACTAATATAATTATGGGAGGATGGTGAAAGAAGAAATGCAGGTGAAAATAATAATAAAAAAATTATGATGAAGGTTATCTGGTGTCATCCCGTCCTCGAACGCATTCAAGAAAGTAAACACCATTTGCGGCAGAAATTAAAAAGCTAAGCCTACGCCGAAAAAATAGAAGTTGAAGTAGCTCAAATCTCATTTAAGAAGTAATTAACGGAGTTTATTAATGACCTTTTTGTATTTTTAGAAAGACAAAAAATACTTTCTTTAGATGAAAGAAATCACTTAGGCTCGTTTTTTTCTCTGTAAAGAGAAATATAATAGCTTAAAAAAGATTCCTTATTATGAACTGTGGAAATTCTAATTTGTTTTCTGATATGCTTTACATTCAAACAGTTTTGAAGCCTTGGTTACGACAGTTGCATCGAAAAAATAGGGAAGAATAGTAAATAAAAGTTAAAGATAGCCTTAGAATTATTTCTATAATTGTTATTCATCTTCAGTTATAGTTTTCTGTGTTGATTAATCATTGAAGTCTTAAAAACAATGTTAATTAACGTGACATGTGTTTATAGGAAACACTTTTTCTAAGAGTAAATTATCAAATACATTGTATTTTTATTGTTATTCTGAGTATAGATTTAAAATAACGAAATCTAGGTTCATAGCATGAGGTGATTTTCACCGTAAAAGAAGGACTATCATTGTAAATGCTCGTCTGAAACTCTTGTGTCGACTGAAGATGTGTGTGGGGGATGGGGAGAGGGGGGATATCATTTTTGTTTTTTGGAAAAAAAATTCTTTTGCCCCTGCTCTCAATTTTTTTCTTTAACTGCCTTGGCCCATGGCCTTCAAATTATACGGAATGAGTAAACTTGTAAAATAGTTGATGATGAAACTGTTATTAAAAGATAACGATTCTACAAAAGTGTGTGCGATTATAAAACAATTCTAATTTAACTCTACTTTTTGAGAAACTGTTCATAAACTCTCACGATTGTTCAATTAATTTAAAACAACGAGATTAAAGCTTTCTTAGTCTAAAAATTTGATAGAGTAATACACATAATTGCTCTATCTTCCAATACATATTTAACCATAAAAGATACTAGTGAAATGTACTCACTTGTACTAGCCTTCAGATATTGAAACTTAGTTTTCTCTGGAATTTTCTCAAATCAAAAATATTTTGTAACGTTGAAAACAATGTGATTATAAAACTCTATATAATGTTAAGTTAGATTTATCAATCTCAATTGATTGTAAAGGTGATGCCATTGAATATCATACTGAAAATTTTATAGCGTAGAGAAATACTCTCAGTTTAAGTTGGTCCCCCGGAATGAACTTTGCCGGCAGTATCCGAATGATGAATCGTTTCTTTCGAAAGAAGAAAACAATAATTTTTTGGACTCTTAGTACCATTTTCCCATGGCCCATAAACATCTAAAAAAGCTCCTCCTCAGAAAAAGCCAAAGTTGACCCAAAATGGTTGACCGACGTCTTGTTTGTCATTTACGTTTTCTTTGTAAAGTAAAGAGGGGGGTCTGGCTCTTGTAGGTTAGAAGCGATAGTTATTTTACGTGCTCTCGTTGGCCCTCTTCCAGTGGACACTTTTATATTTTTTTCTTGTTGAATTATGTATGAATTCACTTCAGATTGATGGGGCTGTTTTCTTATCCGCCAGGGATAACAATGAAAGGACGTCACAAACAGCGATGATCGGGAGAGAAATAATTTTTCATGAAAAATATTATTTCTGAATTTTTTGTTGTTAATTTAGTGGTGGCCTTGATATTTTTGAAGGGGAAATTTTTTGGCATATTAAAAATAAAATAGTTTGGAGTTTAAACATCTCTTCTATGCAGAGAAAATTTAATAATACAGCCTGATGTGCATAACTCAGTTTGAACTTTCTTTTAACACGTTGACTGCTGCGGAATTTTTCACGATTCTGGTCCACACGATTGCCAAGAGAAGTCAGCACTTTGCGTGGTAGATTGTTTTAAAAAATGTCATAAAACATAACAATTTATTTCCTTGTATAAACTTTTTCTTTTTTAATAAACTTTGTACTATTATATTTTCTGTTTATTTAAACCAAATCTGGTTTTTTATTATCTTTCCTGAGGTCATCTATTCATATTTGCACTGTTATGCTTCGAGTTTCCTCGTAACTGTTCAAATATGGCAAGCAATGAAGAGACGAGATAACTCGTAGTAGGCGTCCTGGGCAAGTAAAAAACCCACGAGATATCTCGTAGTTGGCAGTCAACGTGTTACTATTATATTTTCTGTTTATTTGAACCAAATCTGGTTTTTTATTATCTTTCTTGAGGTCATTTATTCGTATTTGCACTGTTATGCTTCGAGTTTCTTCGTAATTGTACAAATATGGCAAGCAATGAAGAGATGAGATAACTCGTTGTATGCATCCTGGGCACGTAAACAACCTACGAGATATCTCGTAGTTGGCAGTCAACGTGTTACTATTATATTTTCTGTTTATTTGAACCAAATCTGGTTTTTTATTATCTTTCTTGAGGTCATTTATTCATATTTGCACTGTTATGCTTCGAGTTTCCTCGTAATTGTACAAATATGGCAAGCAATGAAGAGACGAGATAACTCGTTGTAGGCATCCTGGTCACGTAAACAACCTACGAGATATCTCGTAGTTGGCAGTCAACATGTTAAGTTTATAAGTGATACGTTTCATTTAAAAACGATATTGCGGGTATTTTATGTCAACCTTTACGATACAATTTTACTCGAAAGTAGTTTTCTTAATTTTTTTTTTTTTCTTTTCTTTTTGCAAAGAACTATATTTATTCAGATGAAAATATGTTCTGTGTTTATAGATTGAAAGTTTTCGTAACTCATTGCTGAATCAGTTTCATAATTATATTATTCTGAAATATAAATAGTTTTCATATCCATAATAGAACTTGTACAAATAACTATTTTTGTCATATAAATGATGGGGGTTCTAATATTGACTATCTGAAATACAAACATGTTATTTAAGATTATAAACTCCAAACTGCATGCAACATTGGTATAAACAGTAAAAGCGTGCAGAATAATGCAGTATGTATACACGTCACATTGGGTATTTTTTAACAAACTTAAGTGCTTGTGCTCTACATCACAATACATACATACTTTTGAGAGAAAAAGAATATTGGGATGTATTTGACAATCAAAATGGTTTTTACATCAGACTGACAAAGATGAGACAAATATTATTACTTAAATACTCATGCACAATCAAGTTATTTCATGCAATTACTAATTTAGGTTATCTAAATTTAAGAGTTGCTATTTTTTTCGACTATATTTTGCTTATTGTTCTTTTAAATATGAAAGTAAAATATTGTGCATTACAGATAAAATTTCGTACATTAATTCTATGTTAATGATGAGATTGCGAAAACTAAATTTTTCACGGGAAATTATGAAAGATATCCAAAGACCTAATGTTTATATTGGTTTGATGATGGATTTTAGACCTACTTAATAACAACTAGGCATAGCGGAATGTTTATTTTGTCTATATTGTCTAGGTTTGGATTGTATTTTTTGAGAAAGTTGTTGTCACGTTTTTTTTTAATTTTATGTCTTAACATTAGTTATGCATTATTAAGGGACTATCGGGTTAAAAAAATATTGTCGGTGTCGAACAAAGCTACCAGGATTTTTAAAATTTGTAATCTATGATGAAACCTGATCTAAATGCCTATCTTAAATTTGACACTGAATGAAGATTATTGTTGACTACATGTGAAGGCCAAGAATCATATAAAATGATATTCTATGTTAACTAAAACTAAAGACAAGAATTAATAATTCGGCTTCAGATATATCTAATTGTTCATTAAATGCAGTTCATTTTTAAATAAATGCCAAATCATCTCATAATGAATTGTAAACTAATTTAAGAATTGCTAACTTAGCTAAAAATCTGCTACCAACTGAAGCTCAATGCTAACAGTAACAGATAAAACTATAACATTACCTATAGTTATTTGTTAACTAACTTCAAGAGCAAAGACTTTAAGTTTAAATGAAGTTCGTCGTTAACAATAGGAACTAAGAATATGGCATACCTTCAGTCAATTGTTAATAAACTTCAAAAGCTAAGAATTTGAGTTCAAATGAATCTCGCTGTTAACTGTGAGAGCTAAAAATCTGACAACAACTATAGTATATTGCAAGCTAAGAACCTGAGCTGCATAAGGAAGGTAAGGTATAGGAAAATGTGTGTAGGAGTTAAAAGGGTTGTGGGTGAACAACGCACCGTCGTCCTCGTCCTCGTCGTGTTGTAAGCAGGCCGAGTTGGAGGGTATGGGCGTGAAGGCAGAGTTGGACGAAGGTCGCAGCATTTGATTGCGGTTCTGCAGGCCACGCAGGAAATTGTGCAGGTGGTCGATCAATTCACGGGTGTCTGCACAACACAAACATAAACACACAAACGTCAAGGTGCAAAACACGTCACAGACATAAAGGGATTGGGGGAAGGGAGGGATAGTCAGAAGCATTTCTCAATCTTCCATGAGTCATCTGATGAAAAGTTATCGGCTCAACTATAGCGCATGGATACTACAACTGATATATTGATAACAACTTTATTGCGTTGTAAATATATCGTAAGAAATGCTTCAATTACATTCGTTATGATTCCTTTTGCAACTGAAGCATAGTGATTGTCCAATCATCTGCACATTTACATCGCTTGGTTTCAATGTTTAAATTCACCAAGAAGAGAAATTTCTAATTTATGAAGTTTTTCAACTACAAAATAATATCATAAAAAGTACATTAGAACTATTTTAGTGGTCGATTTTGACTGCAAAGAGTAAACCGAATACAGGGTACTGAAGTTAAACTAAAGTATCGAAAGTTACATGAATATGAATGTACATCAATAAGACCAAATTATTTATCAAATGTATTTTCGACTGCGTTCAACTCTAAGATTGTAATTTCTGAGTGGTTACATTTCAAAATAATTAACAGATTATTTTTCTTAAGATTTTAATGCTAATTGTACATGGTGATTATGTATATATATGTAATTTTTTCTGGTAATTTTTTTTAAAGTTTTAATTTACATCCAACTAAAATTTTAATTTATGTTCAACTATAGTTTTAGTTTATATATTTTCTTTTCGTGTTACTGATTAAAAATTTTTTAACATATGTCCGGCATATTGGTTGCTTGTAAAAAATTTCTTGGATCAAGAGTTGCACGAGAACCATACGGTCCCGAAACACTGATGCCTGACTGGAAGTCTTGCAAGTGTCCTTCATGTTTCATTAAAAGTAAATTTATTTTATCTCAGAAGAAAAGTCTAGTTTTTATTGCATCTACTTATTATTGTATTATTATTATTTAAATGACGTAATGGGGTTTGAGAAACACTTCTGCATGAAACATCAACATAAAAATGCATACAAAAATTGATGTGAACATAACTATATGGGGTTTATAATGGCATACAATTGCAGTTAACGATGATAAATGAATGCTTTTTTAAATACACCAACCATGCTGATAAGACATTTGTGAAGTGCAATAATGTGTATCAAAATTACGTGCATTGATTACTGTAATGTAGTAGCGTGTTAAGAGAATATGATTGAAAGTGAGTTAACATGCAAGATTTGAGTGATATTATTATGAAATAACAATTACTTATATACAGCAATCAAAATTTAATACCATTCCTGAAATAAAAACCGCATGTATAGTAATATAAATATAACAGGTAATATAAGCAGTTATTGGCAGTTGATAAGAAAAGAAAATGTACCTTTTATCAATACCACATAAATATAATGTAAAATAGAATCTTTGAATTTTTTTCTGATAACAAAAAAAACTTTTGCTATTCAACTTTTACTGAGTTGTTTTTGCATATCACTCTGATCTCTGTCGATTATACTTCAAGTATTTCATATTTTACGGTGAGACGACCATCCTTATTTTTAAGTGCTTGTTACTTGGGTTATCTCGTAACATGTATACAATTAAGTGTTCTGTTCACATCTGCGATTGAGAGGACTTATGTAAGTATTTTAAGCGAAAATAACTTTTTACGGTTTTCACTTGAAATTTGTTGGATAGGCTCATTTCTAACCTCACCGAATATGGATTCATATGTGTCTATAAGTGTCTAAATATGTACACGATTGAAATAAAAAAAATATATTCCTTTTCACTATCGTAAAAAAACATATCACACGTTTATAACCAGACCGTATTTACCGAATGTACTCCATTGCATGTTTGCAAAACTTGGAAACCAGTTTGTAGTTCTTACCATGCATCTAACAGAAGCAAAACAACTGGATTTGAGAATAAGAATATATATTTAGCAGTTTTCATTTAATTTTTCATGATTTTTTTTTACTTGCAGCTATTTGTTCACAACACTGCTATAGCTAACACAAAGGTAAAATCAAAATTTTTTAAACGTTTTCTAAAATATTTCATGGTATGCAGTTTTAGTTAACATTTGAAAATCAGAAGTATTGTTATTCTGTATAATAACAAATGTAAAGACTTTAAATGTCAGATGAAAAACTTCAAAAAAGATTCTGAGCCCTTTCAACATGAAAAGACTGAGTTTTAGGTAAAGCCATTTTTGTCATTAATCATATAAATTTCCTTTAGTCATCACTTATAGAAATCCCTTGGATTGAAATAAATTTTATAATCTTTATTTAAAGGCTAAAAACTAAAATAAAGGCAACCGTAACGCAAAAAATGCCTACACAAATACGTGGATGCCCCCTATAAGAACTGAGAAACAACAAAAAAGCGAAACATCTAAATTCGTTTCCCAAATGATTTCTAAACTTGATTAAAAAATAATTTGAATAAATTTCCCTAAAAGATCATTCCTGAGAATTTTTAAACGGTTCTCTGGTTTTTCCATATTTTTCTTATACAAAGACTTAAATTGGTATTTTTCAAGTTACAGGTACCATTCAAACGACATTCATGGTTTTTACTACTCGAATCACTTAGAAATGCGATAAAGTGGTTGATGCCATTCAGTACTTCTAAATTTTGTCACTTTAACCTTAATCGTGAGAATTTTATTTTACTTCTCATTCTAAATAGTGGACTTTGAAAATCTATAGCTGAAATTTCACCCACATTCGATGATTGTTGAGGCTGCTAGGGAATCGTATGTCTTTAAAGATATTTTTATTTATGATCACCCCGTATTTATAATTTCGAAACTACTCTTGCAAAATCACCTTCTCAACGTCCTTTAAAACCCTTTTTCTTAAATTCACATTTTATTTAATTATTTTTTTAATTCAACAACTACCTTACAAAGAAGTGATTAGTAAATTGAAATCCCGGAGGCAGAATGGATCGCCTTCAAAGACACCAGATGTCCTTAGTTACCAATTATTAGAACAACCAATTTTTCTTTCTTAAATTTCGTAAAAACATCTTCTTTTACTAGAGACTTCTCTAACAATCTGAACTTGTTGAATATTGATCGATCCATTGCCAAGCTGGAACTAATCACTTGTACTCTAACAAACCTCGGTGAACATTAAATACGTGTATGGATTGCGAAGTACTCAAGTTCGTAATCCATTCCAAGTGAATACTTCATGCAAATGAGCGTTTTAATTGGGCATTTCTAGAACTATTTGAATGTTACGTCATCGGGGCGTTTCGGAAGAAGGAATGGGACAGCAGGAGGAGTCCTAATTATACGAAAATAATTATACTGGGAATGATAATTAATAAAAATCTCCCGTGTT
The DNA here is from genome assembly GCA_963978545.1 of Linyphia triangularis. Taxonomy (NCBI): domain Eukaryota; kingdom Metazoa; phylum Arthropoda; class Arachnida; order Araneae; family Linyphiidae; genus Linyphia; species Linyphia triangularis. Next base: position 53,431,623 of record OZ021728.1, read on the forward strand.
TTTTTTCTGAATAAACATTATAAGTTAGAGAAACCTCATTTCGTCAAAGAACTTGGGAATAGTGTTATCCAAATAGTAAAGCAAAGTAGGATGGTCTTAAAATATTTATTTTTTCATTCTAGACTGCGCATGTTAACATATTTATACTTTAATGTAAAACTGGCTTCGTGAACCCGCGTCTACAAATGCACAGGCTCGCTTCGCTCGCTGAAAGGTTCACTGTTGCGCAAGCATAGGCTCGCTCCACCCACTAAAAGGTTCATTGTTCTGTAAATTCTTATTACTAGACCACCCCGCTTCCATGCTTGTTGATAAACAAACAAACAAACAAACAAACAAAAAATCACATTTAATACAATTATGCAATCCCCATTACCTTTCCGAGAAATTTTCAAACTTTATCTCCCCTCCCCACCCCCATTCGTCCCTCGTGCACCTCCAAGATTTTTTTTTTAGATTTTCCTTGTAATAGAACAAACACAATAATACAACACACCCTCCCTAATCCCTAATGCAATTATCTTAAAACCAATTTTAACATTTTGTTTATAAAAAACAAAATTAGAAGGTCAATACTACTTACGTTTAAAATTTCAGACATTTACACACGTATTGGAAACTCTGTATAAGGCAACGCCCTCACTCACTCACTCATCACTAATTCTTCCACTTCCCACATGGTTAAAACTCTGAAAATTGGTACAAATACCAACAATGGTAAACATAGAAAAAGTAAGCTATTCCGATCTCGATTAATCCACTTTAAGGGGTGGAAAAGGGGTTAAACATTTCAAACGAGGGATATTCGAATGTCCCATTTCCCATATGGTCACAATTATGAAAATTGGTGCAAATGTCAACAAAGACAAACATAGAAAAAGTAAGCTATTCCGATCTCGATCAACCCACTTTAAGGGGTGGAAAAGGGGTTAAACGTTCCGAACGATGGATATTCGATTGTCTCACTTCCCATATGGTCACAACTCTGAGACTTGGTTCAAATGCCAACAAAGGCAAACATGGTTTTCCATGTTTGTCTTTGTTGGTAAGCTATTCCGATCTCGATTAACCAATTTTAAGGGGTCGGAAAGGGATTAAAGATTCCAAACGAGGGATATCCGAATGTCCCACTTCCAATGTAGTCACAATTCTGATATTTGGTGCAAATGTAAAGAAGGTCAAATTTAGAAAAAATAAGAAGTACGATGATTTATTATCTGTAAGGAATGGCTCTACCAAGTTCCTGTTACTGAGTGTACCTAAAGAACTTTATTTTAAAAGAGACCTGAAGTTACCTTTGACAAAAGAAATTTGCAGGTCGAATGTGTCATTCGAAATGAGTTGGGATAAACGGAATCTGCGCTGTGTTAATGAACATAAAAATTGGCAATGCATATAAAAGATTTGTATTAAAAACTTTGTTAATATTATTTTCTACGCGTTTTGAAAGGTCTTGAAATCAAAAAAGTGGCATAGAAAAACTATATGTTCCTGTCGGTGATCAGTATAACTTTCGAATGTATTAACCTAGGATGTTCAGCTTTTGTATACGAATCTCTGGTGGCCGTATGAATCATAACTAAAGTTTTAGTCAAATAGCTTATGTGTGCAAGGTAATTTACATTAAAAAAGCAATATTTTTCAGAAATTGCAAAAAAAAAATTCTGACTGTAAAAATTTTGACCCTCGAAATTCCCACAAAAACCGAAAAAGTTGAAAAAGGCACATCATAGGGGAGAGGTAACATAAAGTTACCTCACCCTTAGCATTTCCCAATGTCCATCAACGACTGTTCTTCCTCTGTTTCACTTAAGTTAAAGGAATAATGCAATAAAATATTGCCAAACTGGAATTTTTTTTTAAATTAGTAAAAATATAGAAATAAAAGAGGAAAGTTTTACCAATACAGACAAATTTAAATTCAGTGATCAGTATTATGGCGAAAGTTATACGAGGTTCCACTCACATCCCTAATTTTACTTGCAAGTAGGGGCATAGAATTTTTGTGGGAGACCATAGGCATGCAAAATACACAATTTTTACAATGACACACACAAAAAAAAATGCCTTACTATTTGTGACATTCACTTCTTTACTTGCACATCTACTACTAGTAAAGTTGAAGAAGAGCGTTTTTTGTTGTTGTTATTGTTTTGTTAATAGAACGCAGCTATTATGGTTGGTATTTTTATTATTAGGACTCACATTTTTCTGAAAAATTACTGCCACACTGTTGTTAAAATTTTATTACGATATTTCTTGAAATGGACAAGATTTTTGATTACCACACATCACTTGTTTATTTCCCGAGTTTCTGTGAGGTTAGTAACTGCAGCACGAAAGAAAATGAACTTTCTTTAGTTTTTCCGTTTCTTACACATACTGTAGAATAAAATAATCTTCGGTTTCCTGTTTGATTTGCACGAACAAAAAAATCCCACTTAATCCAATTTATACGCTTAATTCGGAAAAACAAAGCGAACAGGGAAATAATCGAAAATTCGTGCTCCGAATTCGAGTTCTAATGAAGATTGAGACTAGAAAATTGCGTGACAGTTTGTCTTAAGCCTTTCAATTCAGTTCCTTTTAGAATGATTCGTTGCCAAAACTCAGGGCATTATAGTTTTAATACTAAAACGATAAAAATGAAGATAAAAAAACGTATCTTCTTTTAAAGGAAATTTAACGATAAGAAATATTCTGATAACGGATGTGAATTTGCCTTGTGATTCGATTTGGTCTTGTGTATGATTGAAGAACTGCATTTCCAGTTAGACATAAAATTTTATCCATTTCCTATTCTTCGAGTGCTTCGAGTACAGTATCGTGCTCCCATCAAATATTAAAATGAGATCTTGTGTAACGATAGAAAATGGTTTTATTCTGAATCAATCAATCGGAATATTTTAAATAAGTATCATTGAACTGATTAACTTAAAATCGTAAACATTAATGTTAAAAGTTTACTATGAACTAATTAAAATTGTTTTTTTTTTTAAATTAGAAGAAAAGTAATAAAAATGAGTATAATTATTGTATATTATCGAATTAATTCATATATTGGACATTGTATTCATATATTAATTATTATTATGAATGCTGTTTAAAGAATAAAAAATGATAATGACACGTTCTAAAAGGTGTATAAATGCAAGAAAATCGATTTTTTTATGGAATACAATACCTATGTTAACATATGAGTAAGTGTAAGCAATAACTAATCCAGTAGTTTGTTTAAAGACACAGTTGTAAAAAGATTCCCGTAAAAAATATATATATATCACTGCTTTTTCTTCCTGAGCATGTATTGTTGTTATTTGGTAAGAATCTTTTTGAAACTGAGTTGTTTTTTATTAGATAAACTATTATTACACAACATAGGATACAAACCAAGGGGACGAGATTTTCTATTTTGCAATAAAATCTAAATTTTTCTTGCAACTAAGCTTAATACAACTTTTTTACTTTGTTCAAAAACATGTGGAACCAAGCTTTCATTTGCCGTAGATAAAATTGCACAAGTTAAATAAAAAATATGATTAAGCAACTTAAAGTATTGTATATGCCCTTGCAATGAAACATACTTTTCTATTTCCTCGGATCAAGTTTATCTCTTTTGATTAATTGCTGCAAAAATCCGTTATGAAAACTTTAAGGCATTCAGCTTTTTCTCATTTAAAAAAAAAATCCTTTATATTAACTTCAATTTTCTTTGAGTGTTTGTTTGCAAATCGGTGGAGGGCTAATTTATCCACTTGCCTTCATCTAAGCTAAAGCTTGGCAGATATACTTGTTGTTTTTGACCTCAATGTTTTATATTAAATATGGGGCTGTCATTAAAGGACACTTTCACACATGCTTCAATTACCACTTTGAGGATTAATATCTCACTTTCCATCCTCCAATCGATATGAAACTTGGCAGATGTACTCTTTTTGTCAATGAAAAAATGCCTTGTATAGTATTAAGTTTTGGGGTCCAAAAAGTTTGTAATTAGTCAATGGCACATTATCGATGATTATTTTCGTAGTGATCAATTGCTATGAAAACTCGATCCTAGTCCAAAATCGCTTATATAAGTTAAAATTGTGCATAAATGTTACCAATGCATAATTTTTTTAAATAAGTTTATTTAAAAAACTGAACTAGTCTTACTTTATATTGGAAACTCAGCATCACGAAACTAGGATGAAAATATGTAAAACTAAAGAATTAACTATTATTACGTTGCTTTGTGATAGCTATCATGCTGAAAAATTTAAATTTTGAAATTAGCATGATAAGTGCACAGTCTATCAAAAATCTTTCAACTTACGCCGCATTCTAATGCCCCATAAATAGAAGGAAAGAGCATAACTTTCCCCTTTGGACAGATTTTTGAATATCACCCGTCTTGCCCCAAGAACGACCATGACGTTTGCGTCCTTATTGAATATTTACTCATCTCTTTATGAGGTCCTTGATCTAGCGTTATTAGAATATGTGGGTCTAATATTGAGAGGATAAGGGATAAGTATGGTCGTAAAAAGCCTCACTAAGAATATATGCGGAGTTTGAGAGAGTTAGTTAAGCAGCTGCTTGCACAATATACAACACGATATGATTAATAGCGACGTTTCTTGCATGATAGACTTTGTTAAACAAGAAAAATGTTTGAGACTAATATTATTTTAAATATTTCATTTTTAGAATTGTAACGTTATTGGCGCCGGCAGGATTATTTGCAGGGTGGTGCAAGACTACTAGAATTATGTTAAAATTATTCATTTGTCGGAAATGTTGATTGCAATTCCTAATTAAAAATTAATTGACAATTATTCATTAATTTTCACATTGATAAGAAGAATATTTCCAGTGCATATTTTTGAAATCCTCTTATCCGTAGATTTTATTTAATACCAAACTGAACCATGTTGCAGAAACTTTTTCTTGTACAAGAAAAAATGGTAAAATGAAAATAAAAATTTATTTGTAAACTATTTTCGTATTTTCTATGTTTTTTTTTTTTTTTTTTTTTTTTTATCTGTGAAGTAGTTCTCTCGGTACTCAAATAATAGTGTTCCGAACAAAAGAACCAGAAGAGACAATTAATAATCCATAAAACAAAGTTTATAATAGAAATCCTTTTTATGCATTGCCTATTTTTACGGGCAATTGTAACTTTTTGAGGGTAGATCTAATTCTCACAGTGTTTGACCACTACTAAGAAAATATCCATTCCAAATTATTTACTTTTTTTGTCCCCAAAACTTACTTGAATATATTGTCATCCACAACGGGTCTATCTGCCAGGTTTCAGGTAGTTTGGATGACGGCAAGTGCGTTAAATACCTTTCCGGAGATTTTGTCTCGTCAACCTTAACAGGGGAAAGTTTCAGTCACTGAATATCACCAAATTGTATATGTTTAAATTGAACTTGGTGTTTGGTTGGTTGTTTTCAGATTATCTGGCACCCTCAGCAACATGAGGGCTATAATGCCCCGAAACATTCGTCATTTGACAAGCCAACATACATTTACAAACACCCATGCCTTACACGGGACTCGAACCCGCAACCTCGCGGTCTAGAAGCTAGCATGCTAACCACTATACCGTTTGGTCTGCAACTTGGTGTTTGGATAATAGAACGTGAATAAAAGCAGACAAGCCGGACGTAAGGCTATAGAAACGTGCGTAAAAGCCGTCTTTTAGTGACAGCCTTAAAACTTGATATGAAACATTGTTACTGACAACGAATGTATCAACTAACTTTAAAGTTTCAGCTCATTTGGATGACGGAAAGTGGGTTTATTAGTAATGCGGAGCGGCACTAGAAGCGTTTATAAAAGCGGCCTTTTAGAGCACATAAACATCGAATCTATCTGCCAAGTTTCAGATCAATTAGACAAAGGCAAGTGTTTTAATTAGTCATCTGAAGTGACAACAGTAGGGTCGGTAAAAGCGGTCTTTTAATGATAGTAGCAGTGAAAGAGTGCATTGTCATGGACATCAAATCGATCTGCCAAGTTTCAGCTCTATTGGATGACGGCAAATGGGTTAATTAGCCCTCCGCAGATTTGAACGCCACACAAGCAAACGATGCAAGGAAAGAGAACTTCAACTTTTTACACCATTAAAGCATTTTACGGGAATTTTGGAGGTAGAGATGTTTAGAACACCTTAAGAGGCATTACCACAGCGATTTTGAACAAAATCGTTACAGCCGTTTTTTAGCAATTTCTGAAAAGCTTGATTTTTTCAATGCCGTGAATTGGCATTTCAATTCACGATTTTTTCAATTTCCTTACGCGCATGCGCGATTTTGACGAAAATCTTAATGGTAGGTCCCATGGCTACCACCAACCCGCACACCATAGTTGAACATCGTAGGTCAATTTGTTTGGGAGTTATGCTGACCACATACACACAAAAAGCACACATAGAGAGACATTTTTTTTAGATCACTTTTTTGAGATCAGGAAGATCCAAAACGTGGAGAAATGCAAAAAATAAAAAGTAAAAATAGATATCTTATGTTTAATGACTAATAAATGAAAATTAAATCATTTTTTAGGAATTGAGAAAAACACTTATAAATTATTATTCAATAAAAGGAAAAACTCTTTTACCCAATTTCCAAAAATATTAGTCAAGTGGCGCCTGAAAACCACCTTTCAATTGCAATAATTTACTCAACTATAACGAAATAGGAAATAAATAGGAAACAAAATAATAATAATGAAAAAGATACAGATTGCAACTTTGAACCGAAGTTTCAAAATTACGTGCGTGTGCTTTTTTTCCTTGGAATTTACACGTTTTTTTCAATTTTTTTTTTTTTTTCAAAATTCCCTTGTACCCTCCTGACAGCGCCCATGTGAAACATAACAAAAAGAAATAAAAAAAAGAACTGTCGAGTTTGAATTAAGTTCTAGACTGAGAATTCTACATAAGAGCATAGGTTTCCTAACTTTCTAGGATCGGGATATACTTTTTCAGGAAGTTGATCAACAGCAACCCACTGTTTCTATAACAAAACATTCCACATGTTTTGAAGGGTTTTCAAAGTTACTTTTGATTTACCATAAAAAAACCTAATTGAAGTTGCAATAATAAATTTAATAAATATATCTAAATAATATAAATAGTTAAATTATTAAAAATTATTCAAAATCAAGTTCTTACAACTTGACTTTTTAGGCATAATTAATTACAAACTGATTTCCAATGATCTTTTATAGTACTTTCTGTAGTAACTTTTGGTTGAATTTCAGTATGAGAACTCATTTCGACGAGACCTTTCGTTTGATATATCACAAGTGTCTATATCATTTGCAATTTTGCCTCTGAATGTATAATTCAGACATAGCCTTTGTTTAAGCTTTTACTACATTAGTAAATTTGCGTAGAGTAAAACTTATCCAAAGATTAATGGAACTAAATAACAGTTTAGTAAAACATCCAATTTGATCTGTTCAATACATAAAACTACGCCCCCCCCCCCCTTCTCTTTCTACTCTACACACACGCAGAATTTCTATTCTCGATTCATTAGTGTAGGCAGGTGTTTTATTCTCGTTAAGCACGCACCCTTGCTAACGATCGAACAGTGAGACAGCGAATCAGACGTGCCCTACGGCGAGTTCCATTCTCTACCCCCCCCCCCCTTCAACTCACTCCCGTTTCTTTTTCAAAGAGATTGTTTACAAATGCTGGAGCAAATGATAAACAGGAATCCAGTTGTGTTGTGATTATTGAGGAAATAAAACTGCGTGCCGAGGAAATTTTAGCTGCAGTTCTAATAATGGGGATCATGTTGGGCTTGTTTTGATAATCTTTTCTGCAGTTTGCGAGAGTTAAAATGAAACGTGTTATTTTATTGAGTTTTTGAGATAAATCATGGCCATTTGCTCGTTGCAGATCTTTTACTTTTGTTTGCGCATCGCCACTCAACTTTTATTCAAGAGAATGAAATAATCCGCGTATATTCACTGCACAAACTTAAAACTATAAATGAGAGCATCTCCATTCGGCATTTTCTTGATTTATTTGCAGACAGATGACAATCACGAAAAAAGACAGGAAATTAAGTAGTATTTACTTACAAAAATCTAACCCTCTGGTCTGGTTAGGGTTGCATCATGATCTAATCTTAATTTCTGTTTCGGCACCAGGCGCTCATATGATATACAAAGAGAGCGCCATCTACATTTTAAAGTTACAACAGAGAATGGATGAACGTTATGCGCGACGTTGTTAAGAGTCGTCGTTTTCGTACTTTTCGTCGACCAAAAACTCATAGGCAATCCCAATAAAACCTTAAAAAATTCTTTTGTATTTTCAAATTAAATTAGCAAATCACAAATTTTGAATACTGTGAAAGTATAAAGATTACAGTAGTATAGTGACTACGTCACTGGTAACTCATGAGGACTTATCTAATCATAAAGTTCCAAGATATTTTTAAAGGTGTGCTTTAATTGGTCAACAATTCCTTCAGAGTTGCAGCAAAGTGGCCATGAAAAAACCTCATTGTCAAATAAAATTTTAGGCGCAGTACCTTAAGTAGATGTTTACAAAAATGTTGTATATTTATGCTATTTTTTATAGTTTAAAAATTTTACAAGATATTTTTTTAGACCGTATGCAGAGCGGAATCAGGACAAGGGTTGCTTCAAATAGCAACAATTGTTATCAATCACAACACATCTTTCGAAATACGATCTTTTTTATTTACTTATTTTCAAAACACGAGAAATAAAACAATGATACGAATTAAAGGCACATATTTTTTTAAAAAATCGTTTTTGTTTGAAATTTGAAAATTGTCCTAAACATTCAATAGTTAAAATATAAGACTTGTGTTTTACAAATTTAAAATATGCACTTACTTAGAAAGCAAAAAAAAAATTTAACACGATATTCCAAACACGGACAATAACAAACCAGCATCATTTCCGTGACGTCAGATGGCAATTGACCTGTGTAATCACATGCATAGTCCTCATTTAATGTACAATATATATATATATATATATATATATATATATATATATATATATATATATATATATATATATATATATATATATATATATATATATATATATATATATATATATATATATATATATATATATATATATATATATTTTTTTTTTTTTTAGATATTTGTATTAAGTACTATAGCTACAAATCAAACAATCTTGGTTTTTGAAGTTGAGTTTTATTCGATGTCGATTTGAATGCTATTGTTTCCAAAGATCATGTGTTCGATGTTTTAAGGATTTAGTAATTCATAATTTATTTCCAGGATCGATCACGTCTCAAGGTTTTCGCTGACGTATGGTTTTAAGTTATTATGTGTTTTAAATAATTTAATTTCTGAAATTATACACGGTTAATCTATTTAGATCACGGAAAAATCATTCTAGATAAAATTTATCAAAAGAGATATACAGTGGCTCCTAAAAGTCTTCGTACACTTACAAATTTCAATCAAATACTACATTCTCCATTTCAAAAATTCATATTTCAGAATGTGATTTTTTTTAATAATATCTCTAATTTCATCTTAATAAAACTACATAAAAAATGTTTAATACATAGTAAAACTTTTTAATAGAAGAATCATTAACCTAAAAGTAATGCAAAAAAATCTTCTCTCAAAATCTCCTAAAAATCATTTTACACTTACATTTTTTTTTTTTTTACATATTAGTATTTATTAGAATATTATAGTAAATAAGTAATTCGTAGGATATCTTTCAGCCTTCACAACAAAATTTTAACTACTTAAAATTTTAACTACGTAAAAAACGTATACAAGGTTTTATAAAGGTCTGTTATTTTAAACTAACTCCAGACTCCCATAAACCTTGATAGTTTAACCCATTGAGTGTTCAGGGAATGGGCGAAATTATACAGTTGTTTCCCTGTAATAATTTTTAAGTTATACTTCTGATTCAAATGTATAATCAATTAAATTTTTTTTTTATTCCTTTTGTTTTAAATGGGTTTCAAACTATCATCCTAATAAAAATATTAAAAAATATTTTATTTAAAATTTTATTTATAAATTTAAAATGTTGTGTTTTGCTGGAAAAACTGGGGATAAAATGACGAGATAATCTGGAATATACGCTCTAATAGTCTTACTGAACTCGGAAGGTAAAATTAATTGCACGAATTGTCGATTTAATCTGTAGAAGTGTTTTCTTTCCAAGGGTCTACTTAGAAAGGGCGAGCCAACTCAAAGGAAAATATTGAGTGCTTCCATTTCAAGTTGGGTTTCTTTTTATTCAGAAAAAGGATTTTACACCTGAAACTGGGAAGGAGCTAGAAGAAGCTTTCAACGTCTTCAGTTGACTACAAGCAACAGGTTTAAATCGATAAGCAGAGAATGTCACCGCCAAATCGTCGCCGAGATTAATGGTTTCCTTCTCGTCTGACATAGAACATAGCGATATTCTGGCGACATAAATGGTCTTGAGGCGGATTTTTTCAGTCAAAGCAAAAAAAAAAAAAGTGTTTCAAATGGTGTCGTTAGGACTATATTACGGAGTTGTATAATTCGAATATTGTAGTTGAAACAATGAATAACTTAATTTTGCTACTTTGTGATAATGTAACTGTTACGGGATGTTATATTTTGGGGATACAAAAATATGTCTGTATCAAATATAAATGATTTTCTAAGTAAAATGAATTTTTTAATTTAATGAATTTTTAAATAAAATTTTAAACCCCTGAGTTTACAGGTATGACAAATCATTACATTCGGGGATATTGTCCAACCAGAGGTACGCTTTTAAATTTTTAATATTTTAATTTTTATTTATTGCTCCCGGAAACTTGGTTATTAGTTTGTTTGATGGGGAATTTATCTGGTGACATAGTTTTGTATTTTTTATTTTCTAAAAGAATATATTATAATAATATAAATCAAATTGTAAACCTCGAAAAATGTCCATAGCAGAGCACCTTTGTTTTCTCTTTTTTATAAGAACTTTAATTTAAAAAGCCTAATATTTTCTCATGTCTTTTGAACGGCAACGTGACTGTGAAATTGGTAACAAAGAAATTTGAATTTTCTTATGGTATCAAATGAACAAAACAATTTCTGAATAAAAAAACTTTTTATAGCTTAAAAATATGCCGATATAATTCAAATATTAAACATAACAGAACACTTTCTGTGTAAAATAAAAAAAAAAAAACAAGTTTTCAAATTGAAAGAAAACTTGGTTTAAAATTAGACATAATTCAATCAATATACATCAAACTTTTTAAGGAAAATGAAAAAGAAACTTATTTTGATTTCTGGAAGCACCTCTAATCATTTTAAGAGTTGATAACTTGGAAAAAATGCTGTTTTCATCAACCTCGCACTCATCCATGACGCAAATTTTGAGTTATCGAATACTCTCTTTTGAATATAACAGTGTCAACTTGTTCAGTAATTATTGCCACATAATTTTTTATTAAAGATCGTATCGTTTCCGGTATTTTTCTATGTCAGTAAGACCTAATGTAATTTTACCTTGGTAAGATGCCTTGAAAGTCCCTTGGTACGCCTTCTAGCCATTTTGAATTACATGGTGGTTTATGGGGTACCAATTCATAGAAAAGTTATATGTAAACAGTAAAATGATGACTAGATATATAGCTAAAAGATTCCAGCCACTATTTTCAATTAATGTTAACTATAAGAAAGTTAAACATTGCAAACTTCAATATAAAAATTAACTTTGCGCATTGAAAATGAGAAAAAATAGTTCTATCTACTTACCTAAACACATACACGACTGCATGACATATGTTAAAGTGTTGCCATTATACCTTCACTAAAATACCATAATTTCCTTACTTTTCTGAGAGAATATTTCTAGGTAAGTCTGTACCACTGGTAGGTTGTTGGTTGTTTTCAGATTATCTGGCGCCGTCAGCAACACGAGGGCTATAATGCGCCGAAACATTCGTCATTTGACAAGCCAACATACATTTACAAACACCCATGCCTAACACGGGACTCGAACCCACAACCTCGTAGTCTAGAAGCTAGTATGCTAACCACTATACCGTTTGATCGGCGTGCCACTGGTAGGACAGTCTCCCATATATATTAAAATTTGCTAGCATCTCTTCTGAAATTAATATATAATTTGATTCTTTTTGATTTCCAAGAAAGCTGATTAGTAACAATTTAAAAATTTCCAGGATTTTCTCTAGTTTCTATCGTGAGCTAAAAACGTCACTCTTCTTATCAATTTCCTGATATCAGAGCTTACAAGTAGCTTTTTTTTTTTTAGTCTTGCTTCAAATAAACCCAAAATCTTTTCACTAAGTTATTTGAAACTTCTTTCTTTTAGAAATGCTTTCAACGGTTTTATAAAGCGAAACTAGTTTACTAATTCCTTGGGGAGGACATGATGTAAAACATGTGTAATTTTTGGATAAAATGTCTTCTTTTGTTCTTTAAATTAAAACCTTTCACATTGCATGTGCAAACATAGTGATATTTCGCACAAAATAGCGTTATTTTTTAATATCCAAAAAAGTGATATAGTAAACTGGAAAGATGTTTTTTTGTACTTTAAAACCAATGTTTCATTTCAACAGGCATAACAAACTTTGGAGCCCAAGGATTGTCTTGGATCTCGCGAATACATGCCAAAATCTGAAACATGTTTTTTCCCCCTTGATTTATCGTAAAAACCGTCTACAGAAATGAACTTAAAAAAAAAAAAAAAAATTGTTAATGATAGAATCAAAATCTAAAACGTGTTTTTCTTTTTATTTATCGTAAATACTGTGTACACAAATGGACTAAGAAAACCATTAATGGTAGCAACAAAAATATCAGGATAGTAAAACGAGAGTATTGAGGGGTGATAGGGGTGTAAACATGCACAAATAGGATAGTGATCGGATTTTAACTTGTTTTCTCTGGGTTCACTGTTGTGTTGAACAGACAGTTTAACTAATTTAGAGTAAATTCCTATAAAAATAATAGTTTATTCTTTCTTGGATATAATTTATATAGAACAAATTATTATTTAAAACTTATAAATACGTTTAATAAGATCATACAAATAATATTATGTTCATCTTAAATATGTGAAATTTGTAAATATTAGACCTGTGATTTGTGATCAAATTATACCTGTTGGCGTCTTTTCATTATTTTTCAAGAAATTAGCACCCAAAAAGCAATAAAATTCACCAATTAATTTGAAGGCAACTTTTTCATCGCAGATGCTTAGTTAGATGTTGCGCTTAGCTTCTTCATGGTGTCTTTATCTAGCCAGCGGATTTGCTTTCTTACTAGACTTGCGCAAGGGAGTAAAGCTTTCAGAAATGCCATCTATTCAGGTTCGGGCTGCCAAATCATATTTAATACTTTACAACAATGATAAAAGAATTATAATAATGGAATGTTATATTTTCATGATGGGGGGGGGGGGGGGTTACTCACATATTCCAATTTTCTAGCCGACAGAACATACGGAAGTTGGTAAAAATTGGGAACAAAAATATACATTGCATACGACCAGCACCACTAGACAGAGTGGATTGAAAGAAAACGTACAAAACAGTACTTTCATATAGGAAAAATAAGTATTAAGTGAATTTGAGATCTGTACACAATATTAGACAAAATGAGAGATTTGCATAAGCATTTGAACTCATTTCCCACATCTTTTTTTTTTTACCTTTGAACTTCTGACTAATAGAAGGCTACTATCTATATAATTATTCTAATGGTTTTTAGAGAAAGTGATTTGCTTTAATGAATATTAATAAGTGATTGTCTGTGTTAGTCAAAATTTCCAACAGCGCAATTTGTGATGCAGTTCAACAATGACTGCTTATATGTCAGAGTGTATCATGCCGACGTTATGCATTAAATCACTTAATTAATTTCTGCGCTCATGACTAAATTGGATCAAATCCAGTTGTGGCGATATTCTTTAGCTATGAACTATTCAATGCTGCGACAGATATAACGATACTAATAAGAGCTCACAACTAAAGTGTTTTAAATAGGTCTTGAACTAGATCCACTTGGGCCTTATCTACGAAATAACACTTTTCCTTCAAGCAGATAATTATTTTAATGAAACTACAGAGCATTCACACCAACAATCTCTAATTATAGAACTTAACATTTTGCCTGTCTTATAGATCAGTCTTAAGAATAAAAAAAATAGTTGGTGAGAAAACAGGTTAAGATAAACTTCATACAAATCCATTATTTTATAGAGCTGTGACCCTTCACCATCAAGAGAAAGAACCAACATCACCGACTAATTTACTATTTGGTATTCAATTAACTATTTCGGGTCAATCAACCCGGTCACGGATATCAAACTCAGCGGAAATGTTCCACGGGCCATAACTTCTACGTAATGCTCCAAAGATTCACATGAAAGATGATTCCATAGAAACGGTGTGGGATTCCATATCGTGGACTAAGTAGAAATCGGAATAATTCTGAATAATTTACTTTCGTCAATTGTTAGGTGTGTTTACCATTTGTGCATACGTTATTGACGGGAGTTTGGGGTTTATGGGTGGTTAACTATGCATCAACAATGTTCGTAATACGCAATAACGAGAATTCGGTGTATTTTTTTTTTTATAGGATATCATGTATTGTTGGGTTTAGTTGAAGGCTCATCCAGATAACATCGTAATCTGTTATTCATTGAAATTTTTTGGGGGAAATTGCACTCTTTATTATTTAATTAGTTTGTTTATATAAGAAGTGTTACAAAATAAGCAAAAGATTTGAAAAATAAATAATTCACAAACATTTCACAGTAGAGCATTGCGATTTACTTATAAGTGGTAAGAAAAATCAAACTGGATCCTGACAGCAATTGTTATTACGTGACCGTCTCAACATACGTTTATATTGCTGTAGTTTAGGGTCCAGATGTTAAAAATGTTGATTTGGTGACATTTTGTGACTAAAATTTTCCTCGAAGTCGATGACATTTCTCTATTTGTTTCCCTCTGAGTATTTATGTGGGAACCGCATCGTCTTTTTCTCAAATGTTCTTCTACTTTTGGACAACTCTGTACTTATCAACCAATTTTTGGTATTATGTTCTTTTTTTTTCTTCTTCCTTATTTGGTATATAAATAAATAAAAAATTAACCCATAAAAATACTGCTTTTAATATAAATCCTTCCCATGCATTGCCAACTTTTATGTGCAATGGCAACTTATTTAAGCGATTTTGACCTATCTAGTTTTCATAGTGTTTGCCCATTACAACGATTACGTGCCATTGACTTACTTCACCAAACACTTGATAGAATGCATGGATATAATGTATAATTGGGAGTGAGGTTGCATCAAATGGCAACACTTGTGATGGGTTTGTGACCAAACACGACACACCGTTAAAAAAAAGAGTTTTCTATTTATTTTCAAAAGTTGGAGAACAAGAAGAAATGATAGATTTGAATTTATATATTTTTTAATCATTCTTGTTTGAAGATTGAAAACTATTATAAGCACTAATTGTCAAAATATAAGACTGTATTTCAAATTTTTTAAATATACACTTGCTAAGAGTGGGAAAAATCATAACACATTAAATAATGTGTTATGATAAGGAATATTCCTTAATAAGTTAAGGAATATTTCTTAAACTTATTAATATGCCACTACGGCAAATGTTAAAAAAAAAAAAAAAATATTCAGTATAATTTCGTGATTTTTTTTTTTGTAATTTTTCTAAATGTAATTTTTCAGAAACACTTAGAACACAGTAAAATAGCTATCATATAAAATAAAAAGAATTACTCATATAGAAGAATTTATAAAGATTACTAAATAGAGCAGATTTTGGAAATTTTCTCGAATTACCACCTCACTTGTCCATCTCAGTTTACTTTCACAGAACAGTTAAGAAATTTTTAAACACAAAGCATCACAACTTAAGTCTTCGAGTTCATTTTTATGAAAACAACAAACAAGTCTTCTTCAATTGTTAGTTCTTACAATCTACGACTTATTTTTGTGCACAGTAACGAATAATCAATCCGGGAATTACAGCTTAACATGGATACCGAACCCCAAAGAACATTCATGTTTAACCCAAGATTCAAATCCATCACCTTTGGCATGCGACAACACAGTTCTAACCACACAGCCATCAGGTGGTCATTTTTTTTAATGTCAACATTTAAACTTGGAATTATTCATTCATTTCACGAACAAACTTGGTTTCTCGATCAGAATTTAATTTAAAAAAAAACAAAAAACTATTCCTATCAATCGAGGAATATTTCCAAAGTTGTTATAATTGTTTCAAAACAAAAAGAGAGCATTATTTACAAACTCAAACCACAACAAACCATCATGGTTGTCGTGACTACAGATAGAAATTGAATGAAACGTCCCACGCATAATCCTTATCGTCATCTACAACATGTCTTCAACGAATCTATCTACCAAGTTTCAGATCGACTGGATGATGGCAAATGGGTTAACTAGCGCTTCGCATTTTTTCCCGCCATGCACATACAAACAAAATCGTAGTTATTATAAAATATTTAAAAACTTCACTAATACGACAACAAGCAAAACAGAATATAAGGACGTGAAACTCACGGAAATTATTTTCATTCATTTCACAGCAGTGATGGATATTGAATAGTTTCCGGTTTTGTCCGCCAGTTTGTAACAAAAGGATTCCATTTTCTGTACTAATTACTGCGTTTCATTTTTACATTTCTATGAATGAAAGTGAGGAAACAGTTAGCGTTTCACAATGATAACATTTAGCTGTTGCTGTTAAAGCTATTCCAGAGTATTTATTTATAACTTAATAACAGCAATTCTTACTTTTCTACAAATACTGTAAAAATGAATATATTTGTTTTTAGATTGCGTCTTCTCAGCAAGGCATATTTTTCTATATGCCTTGCTGAAAAGACATGTAGAAAAATATGGTTTTTTATGAACAATACATGGGTTTTCTTTAACTTTCTGTATGAATTTTTTATAACCAATATTTTTTACTTTCAATCACCCATATGTATTATACATAGAGTAATGAAAGTACGGCATTCGGTCGAAAAAAAAAAAAAAAGAAAGAAAAGAAAAAAGAAAAAGAAAAAAAAAAATGATTTTTTAAACATTTCTCCACGTTTTGGAACACCCTGATTTCAAAAAAGTGATCTAGAAAAAATGTGTGTCTGTATGTGTGGCTGTGTGTCTGTGGTCAGCATAACTCCCGAACAAATTGACTAACGATGTTCAAGTTTGATGTGAGGGTTGGTGATGGCACAAGGACCTTCCATTAAGGTTTTCGTCAAAATCGCACATGGGCATAAGGTAGCTGTCATTGAAAAAATCATGTTTTCTAATGATTGCTAAAAAACGATTCCAACGATTTTGATAAAAATTGCTGCGCTAATGCCTTTTAAGATGGTCTAAATATTCCCACCTCCGGAATTCACGTAAAAATGCTTTAATGGCCTAAAAATTTGAAAAACGAATGCTTTCAACACAGAGTTCTCTTTCCTTGAGCATACCTCATCAATGATCGTTTTTTCTTCTCCCCTCAGTTTCACTTATAATAAAGGATAGTATAAGGATTATCGAAAAGTACATCGCCAAAATCACAATTTTGGCGATGTCTTTTTTTTCTTTCTTCTTTTTTTATAGACCCACACGAGAATTATCGCTAAAAATAATATCGCCATACTGGCCTGTAATTGAAAGTTGTGTGATGTTCCACACCCCTAGTTTTTGTGGTGTTATTGTAAGGTAAATAAGTTAGTGATACTCCCCTTGACAAAACATAAAATAAGGAAGAAAGTGCATATGTAAATTTCCTTTCAAATGCCTTTGTAGGTTTTCGTTAAATGGGAGTTTTTATCCATTAAAAACGCCTAATATTCGCCGACGCGTAAACTTCCTCCAGACAGCGTAGGAATTTTCACGTATAAGGTAGAAAAAAATACATAAATATTCAAATACTTTTTTTTTTCTTTTTTTTTTTTTAGCCCTTAAGTAACTTTTATGGTTGTCACGTAAACTGGTGTAGTTTGTGGTAATTTATCTTTGAAATGCATGCAGAGGGACTTTCAGAAAGGAATCCATAACTTTGAAGTGACATAATCGGTAAATAGTGAGAGATAGAAAGAAGGGACAAGTTATGTGTTGAATAGACTAAAACAAAGGCAACATAGATTGGAAAATGAACGAGTGTGCCATACTATTGAGAGGCACAGGTATATTTTGTTATATATTATATAATCTAGTCTTGAATGCATATTTATATTATTTGCATATATTTTTTGTTTTACTATTTACTACAGAAGTGGTATTAAGCTTATCCGTAATACTCAAGATGAGACTTAATCTTGAGTATTCCTTGGTTTTTTATTTTAGTCAAGCCATTCTAAAATCAGTAAAGGTTGGTTAGTTGGTTGTATTCAGATTATCTGGCGCCGTCAGCAACACGAGGGCTATAATGCGCCGAAACATTCGTCATTAGACAAGCCAACATACATTTACAAACACCCATGCCTAACACGGAACTCGAACCCGCAACCTCGCGGTTTAGAAGCTAGCACGCTAACCACTATACCGTTTCTAAAATCAGTAAAGGAGCATCATGCGTTTTTCTTACAATCCCGCTCTAATGAATTTCAAAGAATACAGAAACAAAACAAAACTTTTTTCTCAAATGCAAACCTCTATGTTCTTGAACGGGTCCCCAGCGTTGGGCCCTGCCGCTAGTATTCCATTTATATATTTTTTTTTAAATAATTTTTTTAATGAATGAGATAGTTTTTTTTTTAAATTATTTCAAAACTAGACATTTTAATTTTAAGGGGCATAAGACAAATCATAACTATAATAATATAAACGACTCAATTAATATTGACTAATCATTCTTCCTAGCTCTTAAAACTTAAAGGGTGTATACAATTTACTAATTTAGAATTATATTTTAAAAAGTTGAGCTCGTAATTGCTGATGCATTAAAACATTTTATTTAAGAGAGAAGATTTACATTTCAACATGGATGACATTAGTAATTAGATTACTCATCTGCCCTACTTTACGTCCATGCCCTACTTATGATTCAATTTCCAACTTTACTAAATACAGTTAAAATTAATTAAATAAGGTTAAATATATCTTATATCTATCCATAAAATTTTTCTATCTACATTGTCTACTAAAAGGCAAATTTTAATAGTTTATCTTGGACTCTAATGGACTCTGACTTTTTATGTAAATCTTGGTAGGGATAGGCTTATACTTAAAAGTGTACTAAGAATTGAACTTTAAACCTTTCAAATTTTAGAAAATAAGACTAATAATAATGTAAAAATATGAAAACGCATAAAAAATGAAAAAATTACAGGCGAAAAAGCTGTTTTATACGAATATTCATTTTGGGTTAGAAAGGAAGTTTCTTTACAAGACAAATTTAACCAGCTACCACGTACGTTGGCTTTTATGACGTAAGTATTCTTATATTAACACAACAGTGCCCGTTCTCGTGAGTTAAATGTGTAGTTCTAAAACAATTTCAGATAAAATGGTCCTTAAAATTCAAATAATAAAATTTATAACTAGTAAACAAATTGTAAACTAAATTTTGTTGAAATGCATCATCTTGTTTAAATACAATGATCTAATTTTTTTTTTTTTTTTTTTTTTTTTTTTTATAGGAACATTAAATGGATTTGTAATGGTTCCTAGGCTTCTTAGTTGCCTTTTCAATGCCAAATATACAAAACTAGAAATAAAATAACGATAGCCAAATCAATCGGCAAAAATATTAGAACTGCATTAGCAAACAACAAAATTTTTTATGATATCAAGATACCCACATAACGATCCCATGTTGCAATATTACCAAATAGATAAATCTCATTAGAATGTCTTCTGTTTAAGAATAATACCGTGGGATTCAAAAATAGGCAATCATCTCCAATGATACGACAAGATGTGATACGATGACTTGCTACAAACTTAGTATTATGCCAGCATCATTTGCATCAAACGAGCGAGAAAACACAAGCCGCAAATGGAATCGAGACATAACAATGGCTAGACAATTAAAAGCACGTGTAACTGACGAAATAGCGGTTTTCACATGTGGATGGATAATAAACATCCGATCGAGTGTGCACTTGGTGAGAAAACTGATATCACTATCGAATTGGCACTGTTATTGGGTAATTTCAAAGGAAGTCCTAGTAAGGATCATTCCCTATTAGACTGAGAGGCGATTGCAATTTTTGGATCCCATCGAACATCATTCTGAATTTTTTATAGAAATTGGAGAAAAGTGAGTAGATTACGAATCCACTGGTCTGCCGTGGCAAAAATGGCCGAAACTGATGGTCAAAAATCGAATTTTAGTAAGTTGAACTAAATCCAAATGCCAAATGTGCTATAACTTGCCAAATAATGAGCACTTTTTTTTTTATTTTATAACCCTCACTCTTCAATTTTTAATTAAGAAGGTTTCAGACGATTCGGATGTGTGATGGCTATGGCTTACTTGCATCTTTCACAAATGAGCCAAATTGGCAATAAACATTACGTCACGGATGACGTAACTGATGTCGCCAATTTGGCTTACTTTTCAAAGATAAAAGTTTTCTGAGCCAGAGATCAGAAATCGTTTGCGCTTTTTCTCATTGAAAATCAAAATGCAGTGGGTTGCCAGACGAAAAAGTTTGTTCTCTTTTTAGCAAGTTATGACATATTTGGCAATCGGATTTTAGTTCAACTCATTCCAAGTGGATTTTTTATCAGTTTCGGCCATTTTTACCACGGCAGACCAGTGGATTCGTGATCTACTCACTTTTCTCCAATTTCTATAAAAAATTCAGAATGATGTTCGATGGCGTCCAAAAATTGCAGTCGCCTCTCGGACTATATACTAGCTAAGTTACAATCTTTTAGCCCAGTGCATTTAGGATCTACTTTGTAACCTTCACATTTAGTGAGTAGGAACGAAAAAGATCACTTAATGAAATGACATAAATTGTTTTTATTTAATATCTACCTATTATAAATGAAAATAACAAAAGACCCAACCAGGTAGAGCTACTGATATACATTGAAGAAAGGATTTCAAATATAAAATAAAATATATTAGACGCTATTTTCAAGTTTTTAATTTATGTCATTTCATAAAGTGATAATTTTTGTACCTACTCACCAAATTTCTAGGTTTTATACAAAGTAGTTTCTAAATGCACTGGGCTAGAAAATCGTAACATAGCGGGAATAGGGAATGATCCTTACTAGGACTTCCTCTACAGTTTTGGGATGTTTTCAATTTATTGTTTTTCAATAGACTACCTGACGTGAGAAACGATACTATTTTCATAAATTTTTGACAAGTAGGTAATCTTTATTGATTCAATCCATTTAAAAAACTAACCCATAAAAACTAAGTTTTTACTATAACTCCTTAGCATGTATTGGCATCTTTTATGTTCAATTGCAAATTATTTAAGGGATTTTGAGCTCAGATCAAGTTTTCATATTGTTTGAAAACTACGAAGAAAATATCCATTTCGTGCAATTGACTAACTTTTTTCGACCACAAAACTTGTTAGAATGCATTGCCATCGGCAACGAGCCTATCTGCCAAGTTTCAGCTCGATTGGATGACGGCAACTGTGATAACTATTCCTTCGAAGATTTGGCCTCTCCAAACGCTCACAATTGAAGTAAATAAGTTAATATAAAAAGGGTTAAAAAATCGCTATTTTAATTCATAATATTTTATTAATAATATTTATTTTTTTTGCTCACCAATCTTTCTAAAACAAATGTGTTCTAAGAGACTGATCTTAGCAAGTCTTGGTCATGTGTTTTTAAGTAATTATAATAATTAGTGCTTTTTTTTTAAAGAATTAAATCATTCAAGAAGGAAAAAAAAGCTATTTAAAAATTTAATAAAAACCAAGCGTGTCAATTATTCGACTAGAAATAAATAATTTAAAATTAATTTTATTCTTATTAGAACTTGAGTGGTTCTGTTTGTGAATCTGTCTAAAGGGCATGTTATACATTCCAGCATTTAAAGCTCTGTCGCGTCATGGTATAGCGAATTTTGTACAGAGTATATTTTGTTTGGATTTCTCAGTGAGACTATTTTCAGAATATGTTCTTTGTTAAGAATTAATAAACACACAGATAACGCAAAATATGATTTCTGAAAATTACTCTTTCATATTTCCAACTACTATTTCCAAGGTAAATAAATTATTTACAGAAAATAAAAAAAAAAAACTATTTGAGTGAGATTGCAACGTTTGGTCAAGAAATTGTGCTAAAAGAAAAGAAAATATGCTTCATACTCTTGTTTTGTGTGAGTGAAAAAGGGTTATGTTCATGAGATCTGCTGAACCAATTTGATTCTGAATATTATGTATAGGTATATCGACCAATCTATATTATCATCAGAAAGATGTTTAATTCCGATTTGTTTTTGTGAACAAAAGGGTGAAATCGAAGAAAAGTAATGAATAGCTATTGAACTAATTTGAATCGATTTTTTCAATATAAGTTTCTTGATCCATCCAGACTTGTAGGAACACAATTTCACTTTTAGGTCTTGTGATTAAGGGTGTAATGCTCGAAAAGTGAGTTTTCTATGGGTATTTTAATTAATTCAGATAATCGGGGGGGGGGGGGGCAACCATTTGTTTAGTAAATATTACATATTATTAATAAATAGTGAATACAAATATAGACTTTAGTTATTTCCCAAAGTTAATTACATGTGTTTTTTAGAAATACTTTATTTGATATCTTTAAAATGTTTTCATTATATATATTTTTTTACTGAATACAGGGCAATGCTAGAAAAAGCACCTAGTCTCCATCAAAAAGCCTTGTTTCAAATAGTGTCGTATTTCTCTTTGAAAGCACTCGAAACACATGTACTTCACCAATTATAACTTGAACGAAGGGAGATGGTTTTCTTTTTCTCTGGGATACATATTGCAGTTCTATTTTAACATTCGAACAAACCACCCGTCCCCAATTTTGAAGTAAACGCCCAAATCTCTTTTTCTACATTCATATACTCAATTGAAAACATGTTCTTTTTAACAAGCTGTTTATTATTCCAAGCAGGAAAAAAGTTGCTTTCAATTTCCTGATAATCACGGTTTAAAAAAAAAAAAAAAAAAAAAAATTACAAAAATATACTATTGTATTACGTACTACAACGAAGGAATAACACTTATGTTTCACAATACAAAACGTTTTAATGTATTCTAGTATAAATGACGTTGAAATCTTTCAGTTCTTTTCAATACAATAAAGAATGAATGGCATAGCCTCATACGAAAATGGTGCTAAAATTAACATAGCTTTCTTATAAGACAGGATGGTATTTAGAATACTTTTTTCTAATGATAATCATCATGTTCTATGAACTAAAAGGAGTTTTAAGAATTTTTATTTTGAATACTTGGTTTTGTTATTTTAAATACAGTTTTTAAAATTAAATTATATAAAATAGCCTTACTCATTTGAGGATATGTCAGTTTGCTAAGTCAATCAAGCGAAACAGTAAATTCATGCAGTCAAGACTTGACCATAAAAGCTTCAGTAAATCAAAGATTATTTTCTCTTACTGATTTAATGAGACAAGATAATTTCACGGGGACGTATTGAATTAAATTTTACAATAGCTCAGGTTTAGTATGACAAGGAGTTGTAAATTATCTAAAAACCATTGTATAATTGATTCAGGTGTGACAATGAATCGAAAGGAACATTTTCTTTCATGTGCTGTATTTACATAACACCTTTTTGATATTATTTATAAAAAATAATTCCAACTGGTGGTATTCCTTAAAATGAATTTTATCAATTTAATGAGAATAAATTTTATAAATTCCTCTAGAGTTAGAAAATGTAATTTATTTAAAGCAATCAAGCATTAAAAAATGGTTTAGAAAATTAGGTTTAATTACAATATACATTAAATAACCAAGAGCATAAAAATATTAGATGCATTGCTCGGTGAAAACATTTTTGGAGACCAAGTTTTAAGATTTACACTATCAAATAAAATATCGATTTTTGTGCCCTAGTTTCCCATTGCAAGAGACCTGTTACTGATGTCTTAACTTTTTATTTAACTGTCACTGTTTTAATCAGCTAATTCCTTCCATTTCAGTGAAATAAGTCTGAGAAGAACTAGTTGACTGCTGTCAACTAATTTTTATAAAGAAAATTAAACTAAGGAACATTTGGCATCAAAATGGAAAATTACAGTTTTTTGAATGATCTATGTCAAAATACTTACTAAGTGTTGGTATTGTAAACCTAAAGATATAGCGTGTTGTGATAATCCATTTATTTATATTAACCACCTTCAAAATGTTTTTTTCATATCAACCAAATATTTTGTTATGAAATACTGACGAAAATTGCTTGAAAATCAAGAATTTATCAGCCAATGCAATAAACTCAGAGGTGATGAAAAAACCCAGCAAAGTATCAATACTTTAGTTTATAGTATTTGTAATAATCACACATTTGGAAATTGTTACCCTTTGTTTTTGATTAATTTATCTTTACCACAAAAAAAAGATGCCGAAACTACAACTGATAGACTAAAATTTTAACGATAACGTTGAAATGAGAGACTTTCATAACACTTGCGCCACACTCTACATCAAGAAAAAACAAGCAAAGTTCAATGAATCAGCTCAGAATGATGTAATTATGAATGATCGGGCTAAATGCTTATTTCCAGCTAACAGTTTAGCTTCGAAATTGTAGTTGGAACCAGAGAAGTTCCGATAATGATCTAACCATCTCGCTAACCCTCCAAGTTTAGAACTTTGCCTAACAACTTTAAACTAGCCCCACAAGTTTATTAGGTAAGAGCACATTGGGTTGCTGCAACCCTCAGAATACTATCAGTACCTACTACCCACCAAATAATATCGCCATCTCCACCAATGTCCAGTCGAGATCAAAGATCTCTTCTCTAAATAAATCGAATGTCACCAGGAATGAAGTGCTCTGTAGTTAGAGGCACCCTTACCTGACAGTTAAGAGCACTAACCGAGTTACATCCCTTTAATCGCGTCGCTGATGAAAGATGTACTCCGCACCCCCATTATCGATCCATCTATATCCTTCCTCTCACAAAAGGATCTCAATTTAATACGTGTCCCTAACCCCTCCTCTTGAAAAGCAAGGTCCTTATTCTCACGAAAGGATCACTTCTCTATGGGGAGGGAAATTATCTTTCTTCTGTATGCAAGTCCTCTGGAGATCGGGAAAGATGCGGAGATGGGATAAAGTGTTAGGATTGTGATCAGATTTTTTTTCTGCGTGAAAAATTATTTGATAGAAGATATCTTTTTCACTGGTTTGAACTTATTGAAATGGATCCATGGAAGCTACAATTCTATTGTTCGAAATTATTGAAGGGTATGGTTCTTAATGTGCTTGCCAAGTACAACTTAATACTTGTCACAGAGATATAAGCCGGAGATTTCACTTACGAATGTTAATGTCTTGAAATATTTATTTATCTATTTCTAAAAGATAGTTTATTTTTAATGTATTAAAATTTAATTTAAAGAATCAAAAGCTGAATCCATCGCTAATTCTAAGAACTTAAGATTAACATCATTGAATAACAATCGAAATAAATATCCCAGTGTCGAATTGTTATTAACCTGCACCGAAATTACCACTATAAGTTGACAGTTTTCCTTTGCCTTTAATTTACTTATTTACCAAAACATTGGCAGCACTTACATAACCACTCAAACAATTTAAATATCTATTACCTTGAAATTAAAACCTAATACTCAATATTTGAATAAACTAGTTTTGAGGAATCATTTTAATGAAAATGTAAGTCCTCATACTGAACTTAATACATGACGTGAATATCTACAGATTTATTAGCGTGAGAAATTTGTAATAGTTACCAATGAAGCTAATCACGCTCGTATAAGAAATTATATTCATACGCATTTTTAAAAGGTTTAGCAGAATTCATAAAATTTTTTAAGCCTTATAAATTTTACGGCGGACTTCTTTGAAATGGTCGGTGATTCAAAAAAGGTGTTCACTATAAAAGACACCAGTATGATATTTCTTGAGAAAATACAAAAGTAAAGAATTGACAGCGAGAGGAAAGATTATTTCATAAATGTTTTGAAGTACATTTTAAAAATACAATTGCTTAAATCCAATACTTATTTTTTGGTATGCAAACTTTTACAGCCATGCTCAATCGGACATCTCAGTTTGTTTTTTTTGCGATAATATATATCACCTTTCAAACAGTACTTCTTTACTCAAAAACCTTGACTTACTTATAACTAGTTATCAAACTCCCTATATAGCCCCGGCGGTGAAATTTGGTACAAATATGAACACGGAAAAACCTAGAAAAAGTAAGGGTAGAGTGCCTTATAGGAACTCTAAGTAAGGCTACTTTTGATTAACCAACTTTAAAGAGTTGCAAACGAGCTAATCAAATGAACATTATTTTAATACCCTAATTGTCATAAAGCCCCGCTGATAAAAATATTTCTAGGTTTTAGAAGCTGTGTATAGTAAAAATCAGTTATATCACTATTTCGACGAAAAACACTTGTGAAGTAGAAAAAGGATGAAACATTCTGAATGAAGAATTATTTTCACAAACAACCAGGATGCTAAAAAGTTGTTTTTATATTCCCAAGTTATTACAGACTATATTGGTTGTTTTCAGATTATCTGGCGCCGTCAGCAACACGAGGGCTATAATGTGCGGAAACATTCGTCATTTGACAAGCCAACATACATTTACATACACCCATGCCTGACACGGGACTCGAAACGGCAACCTCGCGGTCTAGAAGATAGCACGCTAACCACTACACCGTTTGGTCGGCTATTACAGACAATAAATCCTAACTATGTGATTAACAGCCCTAAGATGGACGTGGAAGAAATAAAATGAAACATATTTGAAAATCATATTAGACTTGCATTTTTAAAGTAAACTTGGTAAATTTTCGTACAGAAGCACGGGTATTCAAGCTTTTTGTTATACTTGTAGTAGACTTGGGATAAACAAAGAACATTATGGAGTAATAAACGTATATTCAAAAAAGGTATGCAAAATAAGGATTTAGTTTAATTGATCGACTTGGTATCTTAGATTTCGTATGTTTTCCATTGATTAAAATAATGTTTATATTCTCAAATAAAGGAAAAAAAATGCTTTATACAAGGTTTTAACAGAAGACCTTGATGGATCTATTGATGCGATAACTTCATGAGATAAATCAAAGGTTTTATTATGATGTGTTTTATTCATATACCATGATGACATTTGTTTAAATTTTAAAGAAGTTTAATCAAAGTATATTAAATTACTGAATTGCGATACTTTTGAATGTAGAGTCATAGAATAGCGTGTAAAGTTATCTAAATAACTATATTTACAAAAGCGCAATAAACCGTTACTTTCATGCTCGACTTCCGTAGTTTATTTTAGAAATGTATACCCACATCAATCACGGAAAGTACGATTGAACACATGAAACTCTCAACCGAAAACTCTTTCTAAAAACTCGTCCCATTCAAAAACCCTAACATTTTCTCCATTAAACAAGGCAACTGGAACGGTTATTGTTTTGGGATGATTAAATGTAAGTAAAACTAAAACCTCTAGTCTTTGTCTAATGGTCCCAGAAGACTAGAGAAGGTCATTCTCTACTTTACGATCAACACTTGAGACGGCGCTAGGCAATTGACCTTGACCTTAGTTCCAGGTAGGGCTTAAACACGAGATGAGGCATGACCATCTGATTCAGTAGAAATCTTTTTTTTTTTAGTTAAAAAGCGTGGATGAGACGGTCATTTCGAAAAGAGCTTATAGGATTACCCTGGTTTAACATTAGTGATCGGTTTTGAAGTAACACAATAGAAGTTGACCAGCATGTGTTGGGAGGTAATCTGAACTTTAAATTTGGCCTATTTTATTTATTTTATGTTGATTGAGGGCATGGGTTTTATTCAAGTATGTCTTGATAGTAGATTATAATTAAAATTTAGAATGAAGCTTATATACTTATGGGGCAAGATACAATTTTAAGATTGTTTCAGTTTCGACTTGATAAAGATTTAAGAGTTGGAATCTTCAAAATAGCTATTATATGTGCGATAAATTTTGTTTGATACTGATATGTATTCATAAGGCATTTAAATTTTTCTTTCGAAAGTAACACAAGGAAATATTATTAATTACGTCACCATACCTATTAATATCACGGAAGTATGTGGTATTGATAACAGGTACACATTAAAATAACACATCAATATTTAAATCAATCCTAAAAATTGAAAAAATTTCCTGACTTTTTTTTTTTTTTTGTGCAGCATTACTAAAGTTTGTAACGTTTACTCTCTTCTTATGTACTTGGGTTGATATTTTTGCAAATAAAAAATAACAAAAACTATGAAATGTGTGCTAAAATAATAAAATCAAATTACAAACAGAAAGAAACACAACAAAAAGAACAAAATGTTTTTATGGTTTATTTTCAGAAGAAAAACTCAAAAGCGTGTTTTCTTATGAAAACATAAGATCTACCCTTTTTTTAGGGTAAATTGTACATGAATAATGAGAGCTGTTATAGAAATATGCAAACAACTTTATAATAGGAACAAAATAAAAATGAAAACAATACAGAAATGAACAGTGAACATTCCCAACTGATTTAATGGTATTTACAGATGAACATGCACTTCTGCGAATATTTACTTTTCTTGAAATGGTCATTTATATCGCGGTTAATTCAGTCCATGCAATTTAAATTAAACTTGTGTTTTTTTAACAAAAACAAAATCAGAATTGGTTAAGTAAAAGGTAAGGGTTTGTTATTGAGATAGTAAAATTAAATTAAGAAAGTACAAACAATGCAAATTAACAATTGAAATTAAATTCTGAACACCTTATAGAGTAAGCACACGTAACACTGTAGCAAACATTGTAAACAAGTTCTGTGTTTTCAGATAAGAACAATGCAATTTTAAATGCATTAGTATTTAAATTATCCGATTTGCACTGTTTTGTTATAGACCATTGTTTGAAAAGATTACTTTAGCAAATTGGATATAGAAGAAATTTTAAAAACAATAAGCAAAACGTAAATGCGTTTGTGATAGCATATTTCTTAAAGAGGTTAATCACCAGTATGATCTAGTCTCAAAGCGCGTCTAAGCGACATGAGAACCGTTAAGACTTTCTCAGCATTTTTAATGGCAAACAATAGAAGGGGAAATTACCAATTGTATTTTCAATCGCATACTGGACTAAACAAACATTTTTTAACAGGTAGGATTTTACAGCAAAAAAAAAGAGATAAGGAAATCAATGTTTTGATTTAAATATGGAATTCCATGCAAATCAGTTGATGGTCTGTTTGAAAGTATCATTCATATTTAAACTATACTACATATAAGGTGTTTTAAGCTTCGTTGATGTTGTCAAACAAAAGTTAAAAGTGAATTTCTAGAAGATTATTGGGAAAAAGATAAAGAGCAGTTCAAAACGGAAAGATAAGTTTTATGATAGTGATTTTCGTCTAGTGCTAATTTTAATATAAATAGTTTCAAAACTGAGTATTTCAGGAAAATTGACATGCAATTTCTTGTATCTCTCAAGCCTATTCCTAACACAACATTAGGTGACCGAGAACCCTTTTACTTCTTCAAACAAAATCGCTGAGCGATAACAAACGATTATTCAATGTAATTTTCCACGAAATATCAAATCAACATTGAAATGCAACCTAAGGCAGCTGCGAGATCATAAAAAGTGGAATGTAGGGGGGGGGGGGGTTGAGCGTTAAAAATTGACGAGAAGAGTAATTAAAAGTTTTACGAATAAATGACCATTTTCAAGATAACTGTCATTATGTACAGTAAATAAAATTACAGCTCTAGAAAAACATACAAAAGTAAAAGAAGAAGAAAAAAAAAAAAAAAAAAGCGTAAAAGAGAGCCGATCAGTTACATGACTATCCTTAGACATGAATACTTTTCAAAGAAAGTGCAGGTTTGGTGTTGGTACAAAAGCTGCCTAAAACACAAAAAGTTCAAGCTTAGCAGACTTTCAAAATAAGTCCCTGAAAGATATCTTAAATCGAAAACTTTAAGGAGATTTTATGATACTTAAATAGGTTAAACTCATTGTAGGAAATATTGCACATAATATTTGCCTTAAAAGTGTGCAAGCAGAAGTTGTTTAAAAATTAGCTTGTGGTCTTAGAAATGTTCAAGCTGTCTCTTCATATACAATTATAGTAATACAATATGTTTTAAGGAGGAAGTTAGCATTGCAAAAATGGCTGTGCTAAATATAGATCATGCTTCCTTTATATTGCACACACACACACCTCTGCTTGCACTCAAACACTCATTAAAATCTGTTAATACATTTAACGATCACTTTTGAAAGACATTTTAAACATTGACATAAAACATTATCGAAATCAACTTATCTGAAAACTTTTTACACGTCTTTAACATAGCTTCTAAGAACGTTATCAACAATATAAAACATCGATGTTATGTAAAAACGGCACTCCAATCATATGGTTTCAGAAAAGTCCGATCGCTTTCTGAGACCACCATACTAAATTACCTGCATCAAAACTATAATAATTATCAGCTTTTTACATCAGCAATATCACATTGCCGCCACAAAGAATATAAACACACCCAACTCGCAAGCATCAACAATTAGTCATTCACATTAACTGCATTTCATTCACAGAGTGATCCCAAATCTACGAAAGTCCCTCAACACGTACTCACCCATTGCCGTCTGCGTGGCACATGTTCCACCTCTCACCGTCGACGATCCCGGAACAGTCCCGAACCTTCCATCGCCACCACCGGGCCTCACCACGGCAGCATCAGAAGGAACTATCCGGATGGTCCTCCCAGCCGGAGGCGGACCGCCCTGCTCGCCCTTTTTAGTGCCTACAAACGAAGACTCCATCCAAATTCTAGGAGGGGGTTGTGGAGAGCTGACGATCCTGAATCTGTTGTCAGGGATAGTGTCCTCCTCCTCGTATATATTGAGGGGGTCGTCTAGAGGCGAGACTATGACCGTGCCCGAATAAAGGGATTGGGTGTAGGAGTAGCGGTCGCGTCGGAGTTCGGGCCCGAACTTTTGTTTATGGGGGTCGAAGGAAGGCTGCTGGGGGTCGTTGCTGAAGAAGATGTTGGTGGTGTGTAGGGCGAGGGGCGAGATGCGGTTGCTGTCGGAGGGCTGCTCGGCGGAGTCTGGTCGAAGAGTGGCTGCGCTGGTGATCTGAAAAAAGAAATCCACTTGTTTGGGTATGTTGGTGATGGCTTGATATTTGACCAACTTAAGGGAATTCGTCTTAATAAACCTAGTTGAATGGTTGTTGATTTTTCGACTGATTGTTAACTAAGGAGTTGAATACATCAAAAGCAATGATAGAATGAAATGCGCCAATAAACAATCTCTTATTATCTTATTATAAATCTCTTAAGTTTTTTTTTAATTATATCGTTGTTAATATATGTAAGTATACCCTGTTTATAGTTTGTAACCGTCGTATACAATACATTTAACTGAATTTAAACGCGATTAACGGAATTACAGTTATAATCTTTATCATTTATAATCCTATATTCCTAATGATTTTTCCACAAAACAGTTTTAATATTATTAGGACAAGGAATATATCTTACCATCATCATTGACTTTTTGCTATCACGTCACAGTGTAGGGAAAAACGCTTTTTACGTTACCCAGACACTGATATCCTATTTTCACAAAACAGCGCTTCTCCTAAAGTTAATTTATTCAGGGTAAATTGTTTTTCACATTTGCATCGCAACTAATTATTTTAATTAAAAGTAACGCAGACTACGGATAATTGACAAGAGCACATACCCCGCTCAATCGATCGGAATCGAGTCTACTCTATGTCTATGGAATCTACTGCATCATTCAAACCCTAATAAACAGCCAATGCAGATGATTTTTTTACAAAAATTAGTTTGCTATAAGAGCTTAACAAAACAAGAGGGTTTTATAGTTTATCTGTCCAATTCACCTGATTCTGCTGCAGCCCGTAGACGTAGTGTTGATCTTGCGATCCCCTTCTGGGAGATTCCGGCCTGCTTCCTTGCATGACGGGAGTGGTGGCGTTGACGGGGCTGGATCCGCTAGAGGAGGCCGCTGCGGCCCTCCACCCGAGGTACGGTTGTCGGAACGAGCGATGCACATTAAGAGTCGTAAGCGGTGCACTGCTGGTGCTCAACCTGGAAGAGTGGAGAAGACGCGACGTTAAAAACACATGCAGAGCTTGAGTGACCAGGAAAGCCACTGACTCTTTTGTGTACTTCAAACAGAGGTTTGGCAATAAAATACTTTCTTAAAATGAAGGATACTTATAATAAGTTACGACTTAAAAAAATTCATCCATAACAACAAAAGTTTTAAATCCTGTGCATACACTGTCAATTGTTGTGTGCATTTGTAATTTATTTAGTTGTGAGCTCATATCTTCTTTTCGTAGTATTTGAACTACTACGAAGAAAACCAACGGTTCAGTGCAATCGACTAACTTTGGCCCCAAACATTTTATAGAATGCATTGTCGTCGAAAACGAGTCTATCAGTTAAGTTTCAACGCAATTGGATGGTGGCAAGTGGGTTAATTAGCCCTCCGTAGATTCGTAAGCAAACACCCACACAAAAGAAATCGATGTTAAAATAAAGGATTTGGTAACACTGTGCTTGATTCAATGTATAAAGAGTTTTTTTTATATGTGTGTATGCTGTTCTTCGTTGAGACTTGGTATATAAATAAGGGAAAATAAAGGAAGAAATACATCCAACAAAATACGGTTTGCAACCATGTATACGAGTGGTTTATAAATTTATCACATACTGATGCACAGGTGGTGTTTATTTCACAATTTTAAATAGAGCACTTTTGGGAATTCTCTACGGGATAGAAACAAGGTCGTCAAAAAAGTCGTCTATCCTAAATCGTTGCTACACGATACGAATAAAATCTTGAACGGAACCTAGAGAACGCAGCAATCGATCTTTCAAATTCTTTCCTTGCTTCTATACTTTCTGATAAATGTCTACCGACTTAATTGGCAAAATCTGAAATATCTCGAATGTTTAATAAAATGGTGTTAATTATCGTTGTAGCAATTAAATCCCCCAAATAAAACTCCACTATTCTAGTTAGATCTGTCAAAGTTCTTTAACAAAAATCTATTGTGCCAGTGAGCAGTTTCTAAATGGACAATCTGGAGTTACGGTTGGACTTGGTGGACACTATTTGTAACAAACCCTTTTCGCTTGCTAAGAGGTCAATGAAATCTTTTGAATTGAATGCTATAAGTATAGATCTCACTAATAGAAAACTGAAATCTTTGAACAAAATATTAACAGTCAATCAAATCCATTGCTTTAAAGAAATGCTGATAACTTAATAATTGAAGTATTACATTGGTTGGAGAGCTGCAAAAATTATTTACAGATTAGTTTCCAAAGTGGAAAATAAGCTTTCTGAATTTTAAATGCTTAATGATTGAAACATTTTATATTCTTAAATATAATTCTGATTCAGATTAAAATTTAATATTTATTTACAAATACAGTGTGTCTATAAATTAGTAGGGCAATGGAGTTCAAATAGATCTGTATAATTCTTAATAATTAGTCATTATAAACCATTCTTTTCCCTCAACTAATTTCTGTTCACCATGCCATTTTGTATGCAAAAAAAAAGTTTATTATGCTTAGTTATTATGAGCTACACAGATCTATTTGAGCTCCATTGCCCAACTAATTTATAGACACCCTGTATTAGATAACCACAAGTCTATTCAACTAAATAGCGTACCATAATTCGACAGTAAAACATCATAATTAGAAAAATTAATCCCGTTATAAGAACCATACAGTTTTTCCTGACATGTACATGATTATTAATAAAGTTATAATTGCAGCATTAGATGTGAGGGTATTGAAACTCTAAACATAGAAAAAAAGGAACAACTTTTTGTAATCCAGTCCTATATTTGAGTATTAATAACACGTTGACTGCCATATGAGTTGCATTCAACTCACACTACTGGTTCAATCTCTTCTCCAATCAACGCGTCGACGAGTGCTGTGGTTGGGTGGATTGATAATTTTGCGCAAGAGCAACACGCGCTTCATACTGAGACAAAGAAATTAGTGAACAACAATTTAAAATTTAAGAAACAAAGTATCGGAAAAATTAATATAAAAGTCAAAGTTGGAATATTTTAGTGGGTGGAAGCATTCCACAAAAAATGACTTGCAGTCTGTCAGACCGCATACAGCAGTTAAAGGTTAAATCAAATTGGCTCTTTAGACTGGAATCATGCAAAATTCTGTGGTAGTCAACGTGTTAATAAATTACCAAGATTTTTTTCTGCAAATATATAAGAGCAGTTTGATAAGACAGTGAGTTAAAAATAGATAGGGTTCCGATTGCATTCTTATTATAATGTGCGTCATTTGAAGACGATATTTTAAGAGATTTGTGTTTTATCGGACTTGAAAGCAGATAGGTAAAGTGATTATTGAGAAAAGAAAATCTCGGGTGTTAATGAAACATTACTTTTTGGTTAGAAAAACAATTATCAATACTGAAAAAAATCTGAAGAAATATTATGTAGACTCTGTTACATTACATAACATGGTTCATAGCTGTTTTGTGGAATTTTGTTGAGGCTGTATGAGCCCAACAGATGCAGAGAGACCTAGATTTTCAATTGAGATCACAACTGGAGAAATTGTCACCAAAAACCATGGCATCGTGTTAGAAGACCACCGTATGAAGGTACGCGAGAGAGATAAAAAGGTAAGCATCTCATATGAGCATGTATTCAATATCCTGCATGAATATTTATGTATGAGGAAATTATCAGCAAGATGATAACCGTGATAACTGACAATTATTCACAAGCGAATTTGCTTTACCATTTCTAAGAAGCGTTTAGACAAACTCAAGAGCAATTTAAGTGAGGGTTTGCGGTGTTACTGTTGATGAAACAAGGATACTTTACTACGCACAAGAAATGAAAAAACAGTCTAAGCAGTGGATTTGTCCTGGTGAACGAGATCAGGCAAAAACAATTCCCGTGGCCTGTTATGGCAAGGGATTTCTGGGACTCAAAAAGCTTAGTTTTAACTATTTCAAAAAGGAGAAAACGATAACCTGTCAGTATTTGGTTGATTTATTAGACCTTTTTGATGAAAAATTGAGAAAAAAACGGGCCGATTTTTCAAACATATAAAAGTGCTGTTTCTTCATAATAATGCACTGGCTCACTGGTATACAATCGCAACCGTTACATGAGTGAATTGCGCTACGAATTGCGTCCTAATTCACCCTATTCTCTGGACATGGCCCCTTGTAACTTTTTTCTTTCTAAATATTAAAAAATGGCTTGCTATATAGATATTTTCTTCAATTTCAAAGATCTTTAATGCAGCAAATGGTTATTTTGAGGTGTTCGAAAAATCTTACTGTTTGAATGGATTAAAATGCTTAGAAAGTTGTTGGGAAAAGTGCATCGTGATGAAAGGAGACTATGTCAAAAAAATACAATGCATTTTCATGTGTATGTTGTGGTCAGCGTTGCCAGATGTAGTACTTTTTTTAATACTACGCTGTCGTTTTTCCCACACCTTTATCTCGACATAGTGCCTTGCTTAGTACTTTCTAAAGTGCAGGAAGTCATAGTTTTTGAAGTACTATTGATATTTCAATATAGGTAAAAATATTATTAAATATACTATGTCCAAAATGCCCTTGTGAAAAATTGCCTACCTAAGTCCGAGGTCTAGCAACGCTGGTAGTGGTGCTGTGAGCGCGTGTGTGTCTTGCCGTCTCGAAATCTATTACATATAAGTTTGTCCACAAATGATCTCTTACCTGGAGCTGCTCCACCTGGAGAGTGATGAGCTGAGTCCATACTGGAATGCTGCCGAAGAGGAACACTCCCTCGGGCTGAGCGATGCTGGTGACGCTGGAGTGAGACTTTCCCTGGACGAGACCAGCGAACCCACGTATCTCCAGTCACCGCTGCTGGACGTCGCCGTGACGCGTTTCGGCACCACGATACTGCGCTGGGACGAGTAGCCCATGCTGGGTGGGTTGAGGCTGGTGGTGGAAGGGGTGCGAGAGGAACTGAAGCCCTGCCACCGCTTGCGGGATTCACCGGCGGAACCTGGGTGGATAAGGAGTATCGTGAGTAATGGATGGATTAGATGTTGACTCAATGTTTTGAACTGTTCATTAATATGCACCGTTTAATTATATAACATACATTTTACCACAAATATAGGGTTCTGGCTCAACTCCAATCACTACATACATGGTACACTCGAATAGGGAAAAAAAAGAAAATCGCCACTGAAAAATCTGTTTAGCTACCGCCATTTTAGTGACACTAGAATTAATTTTCGGCACTTCTCGTCGTAACTTTCAATATGAATGTTTTGATAAAAACTTTAAAGCCGATTCGCTGTATCAAATAAAAAAAAAAATAATAAACTTTTTCTAAAACGCCGAAATATACAGATTCATTATAATTAAAGTATTAAAGTTCAACATTCAAAAATCTTTAATAAAGAAACACTGGTCGGAGTGACCTGGATTTACAAGAAAAGGGGGAATGGTTATGGCATAAGGGAAAAAAACTATTTTGATTGATTTTTTTCTTATTGTGCCGTATCATTATTTACTTCTTAGCGTATATTCAGGTCAAATTTACTGTCATTTTAACTAGTACTTTTTTTACAGCTTTTTAAAAGTTGAACTTCAATTACAAACACTTTGTACGTTGCTTCGGGAAAAAGCAGCACTTTTCGCTAAACTAAAAAGGCCACAGCTTCCAACAGAGGATAAAGTCGATTCTTCAACACGAAATGCACCATCTAGACTAAACTTCAACTTAACTTGACATCACTAGACGGTAGATCGTCACAGTGTTCATAGGCAATTTATCCATTTTGGCGGCGTGAAAGAATAATGCTCGCCAAACCACAACCCTGTAGAGAACAAAAGGCAATAAGGTTTGGCGAGAATTATGTCTTCACTCCGCTAAAATGGATCAAATGTCTATGAGCACGGTGAAGATCTATCGTCTAGTGATGTCAAGTTAAGTTGGAGTTTAGTATAGGTGCTGAACAAAATCGAGTCAGATTCTTATATCTAAGAAATGTTCATATCCTGAAATAAATAACTTGGAGATGGTTATTTCTGTAGAATTACCAAAAAACTTATTAAATATGCATGAAATTTATATCTATGCTTAAGTGAAGTTTCTGCTAAATAGTTGGCGTTGGTAGACCATTGCCAAATCCCTTACAGATTAGTGCGATTTCCGAGATACTTGCAAAACTGGTTTATGGCCTTTTCGAAACGTTTAGAATAGAAGAAAAATAATAACAATAATTTTTTTTAAAAAATGCGGGAATCGTCCATTATCTTTCTTTAACAAAAATGCACAATGTAACACAA
The DNA here is from genome assembly GCA_963978545.1 of Linyphia triangularis. Taxonomy (NCBI): domain Eukaryota; kingdom Metazoa; phylum Arthropoda; class Arachnida; order Araneae; family Linyphiidae; genus Linyphia; species Linyphia triangularis. Next base: position 53,469,216 of record OZ021728.1, read on the forward strand.
AAATTGATAGATCAGCCGATTCAGAATATCTTTTATTTTTCAGTGCAAAATATAAAAAAATAAACAAAACCCAATCTTCCAAAACAAATTAATGTTAATAGTTTACTTGTATTTTTGCAATTATGTTCAGAAATATTAATAAAATTTACATTATCAATTTGTTCGCTCTGTATTGAGTGTTAAACATTCACCACTGAAAACGCAGCACTTTTGTAAGGAGGTGATTTTCTTTTGAATATATAATTGAAAGATGTCATTATGTTGCTTAGGATAAAACTTTGCACAGCTTGTCACTTCTTTAAACGAAAACCATTCCCCGTTACAGGTGCTTGGCATAATAAATAATAAAGCGGGCATTGATCCGTAACGCAGAGCCAAGTAATAATTTCTGGTAATATCTGCTTGTACAACTCCATGCTCCAGCGCCTACGGTCTAAAAAGAATTATGACTGTTTTTAGGATATGAATGGTGGTATTGATACTATCATCATTACTCGTTTAATGGAATTCTATCATATGTCGTTAGTAGCGCCGATTGCAGTGTTGAGAAAACTAGTTATGCAACATATGGAAAACGATTTAACTACGGCAATGAATGTGTTACGTGATATAATTCATTCGTGTGCATTTTGTGATGATTGTAGGATTAATTAGTTGGAGGTATTGTATTGAATTTAATACATAAGCGATGGGTTATTTTTAAATGATCCGTCAAATTTATTAAATTTTAAGATAAGGAAAATTTACAATTTGTAAAAATCGGTAGCTTCCACAAATTGAAATATTGAACATACTGCCGTTTTGGCATTAATTGAAAAGAGAAATGACCCTACGATTATAGAACTGTCGTAGAATATTATTGGAATCTAAATGTCATTTAAAAACACGCAATATTTTCTAATCATAAAAGTTTTGTAATATTTATAAAAATTATATAATATGAATATTTATAATAATATGATTAAACAATCTGGATTGCTTAGTCACAGTCACTAACAGTTGTTTCTACACACTTTTCTAATGTGATAAACATACCTAGATACCAATCAAGTACAATTTGCTACACTAAATGACAGAAATATCCCTAGTAAAATTGACAACATATGATAACAGAAACCTTACAAATTTGGCGGTTTTTTATACACAAAAATGTCACCAAAATGGAGAGATAGGTGACAAAATTGGCCCAGAATATCCAAATTCTAATCCTATATATCTCTTTGGAGCCAAGATTGGAATTTCCCATAAAGTTACTACAGAAGAGTTCTTCCAATAGAATTTTTAAGCTCTTACAGTATGAAGCAAGTGTCTTTCGCACAAAGCTTTGAATACTTTACTAATTTAATTGCATGTTCCTTACGAATATATTAGTACGATTATTGTTAGGCAATTTTTAAGACAGTGATTTCCTTGAGGATGAATTTTTTTAAAAATCAAATCGGTCGTAAGAGCATTCCTACAATAAATATACCTGTTAAACGTAGATCTATATCAACAGTTTTGGTCAAGATTAACCCTTTAAAGAAGACTTTGAAATGGATAAACAGCCATTTTTTAAAAAAAAAATTTAAGTTTTACCTTGTTTATGATCATTTAAGGTATATTTTGAATTTTTAAGATTTTTCGGAAAATTATTTTTATGATTTTTAAAAAACACTAAGTGGAAGCACGTTGCAATTTATTAGGAAAAAAAATTCGATTGTCAAGTTTTTTTGCCAACTGTCTTTAATGGGTTAATTTTAGACTGCGCATTCCAAACACCAAAAATCACATTGTGAGGGAGAATTTTTTTTAAATAAATGTACTATTAAATGAAATAAAAAGAACTTAAATAGAAACGCTAAACCATTTGACAAATCTGTCCTATTGACAACAATGGAGTTAAACTTATCTCGGTAACCACTAAAGCTTTTTCAAGGTCAAACATTTGAGGAAAAGTTTTCCCTGATAAAGTAGAAAATGTGGGAGTGAGTGAATTGAGGAAAAACTAGATAAAAAAACGTGTTTTTTCCCCCTCAAACCTCCAAAAAAGCGAAGTTATTTTACTCTCATGGGCTAAAAAAAATGCTGCATTTCATTAAATTTTTCTAAGCTCTATTTGAAATACGTATACATTTTTTACTAATCGTTGTGAATGGATGGTTAATTTTATTGTTTAATGATTATTTTATGCATTTGTCTAATAGGATGAAAATTAACTTGAAAGGTGTTTCTAAAATATTTCATTCTGGAAGCAATAATTATCACAATTTCAGTTTAAAACAGTTATTTATCATTGAAAGCTCGTAAAGCTCATTACTTGTAAAATTTTAATGAGCAAGTGTTATATTCAACATTTAATTCACTGCTATTAAAACTGCTAGTTTATCTTTTTAATATTACAATATTTTCTTAAATTTATTTATATGAGGCACGCATTATCCTATCTATGTATATCCCAAAGAATGACAGCATGAAGTTGCATATTCATAAAAGATTTTACAGCTAAACAATGAAATAATCAATAGTTCAAAATATTTAGTATCCAGATTTGTCTTTTGCCTCAAGTTAACTTTAGGACTCCACGCGATAACAACCGTTACAGCCTTTCGTTATTCGAACAAATGACCTTTAACAAAAATCTCGGCCACATTTACTCATCTTTCATAAGATCAAATTGATAGAAATGAGGCATGAATGTAAAAAGTGAATAATTACTTGAACCGTCTAAGCCCATTCAATATTGTTGGCTAGTGTAGTATATTTTATTTGATCAACAAAAAAAAAAAAAAAAAAAAAAAAAAAAAAAAATAATGGATTATTCAACAATTAAAAAACATACTCGATGAGATATTTTGACCATATATCTTGTTTTTATACCATATATCTTGATAATTACCAATGGTGAACCTGCAAATGAATACTTTTTACGCAGCATACTAACAATGCAAGCACGACACTTATTGGTTGTAAAATATTAAAATTGTAAACTAAGGAGGTACTGAAATATATTCGTATCACCTAAGCTATAAAAATATATTAATAGAATTGTCAGAACTATTTGTAAAAAAATAAATTTTGTCAACTTTAATATGTAACTTTGAAGCACAAAAATAAATTAAACGCTTTTTTGGGAGCACAGTCAGACACTCCAATCTACGAAAGACATAATACTTTAAAACGATAATTCATATTAAATTTTCTTCAAACGACAACATTATCCAGAATAATTTTATTGCGTACAATCTCAGTTTAAACATTTCTCAATCTCTTAAATCCACTCCTCCTCGCTAAATATGCTCTTCAAAGATTCCCTGCTTCAGAATAAATTGCGCAAATGCTCTTGTAGTGTGTTCACCTATTCGATACACGGACCCATCCATCGCAATTATCACAACTGTACCCCTCTTCAATATCCAAAAAGCTTTTTGTCTGGGCGCGACATTGAACGTTACATTGATGTTCGGAAGTGATTGATACTGGAGATTAGTGGAAATGCGGGCACTCGTCCGGAAAGGCGGGATTTTTGATTCTCCACCACGGAGTTAGTTTCGTCGCCTCCGTAACATTCTCAATGTCGACTCATTACCAATTTTGATTCTTTCAATGGTGATAGATCAGGGAATAGAGGTTGATATAATATAACCTATAAAAACACAGATTTTAATTTTAAGTCCTTTGTATGCATTACCAATTTTTATGTGCAGTTGCAACTTCTTGAGTCCAGATCGAGTTTTCATAGCGTTTGACCACTAAGAACAAAATATCCATTCCGAACTATTAACTAACTTTATTTTTGCTCCCAAAACTTGATTGAATACATTTTCATCTACAGCGAGTCTATTTGCCAAGATTCAGATGGATTGGAAGATCGAAAGTGGGTTAATTAGCCTTCCGAAGATTTTGCCTCGTTAAGCAAAAAGGGGAAGGTTTCAGTCATAATACATTGCCAAATTGCTTGGTATCTGGATAATAGAACGTGAGTAAAAGCTGATAAGTATGAAGTAAGACAATAGAAACACATATCTTTTATTTATTTTGAATAAAACAATTTTGGCAAAGAGGAAAGAGTTTCAACAATGACCGGTTAAAATTATTTCACTAATAGCATTGCTACACAACGCAAAGTTAATTTGACTAGACTTCACTCCATGATTAATTTATGCATTCACGTTCTTTTAATTATTTCGATTAAAACATAAAACAATTTTGGCAACATGAAAGAGTAATAACAATTATCGATTAAATGGTATTTATTAGTATTCCGTAGTGATTATAGATGAGTTTGTAAAAGTGACAGCCCTCAAAATTTGATAGAATGCTTTGTCAATCGACATCGAATCAATCTGCCAAGTTTCAGATCGATGGGATTACGGCTAATGGGTTAATTAGGCCTGCGCAGATTTACTCGGCATACATACATACACACCTATCCAGCCAATCATATTGAAGATAGAATTTTTGATTGATTTCTCCTAATGGATTCCAAATTAATGAACTTGTCCGATAGAAATGAGAAAGAAAACAATTTCATTACTAATACATTTCCGAAGAAATATTTAACAAGCTATTTAATGATAATATAAAAGATAAGAAAATAACTATATATTTTATCGAATTTAAAGTTTTCGTGTTATGTTGTGTTTAATAAAAAGAGAAACATGGAATGGCATTGAAAAACTAATGTACAAACGCATGCAAAATCAGATTGCTAAAATTAGCATTGCAAGCAAAAGAAAAGATATGAGGTTTTCTTAAGTGCCATTAAGAAACGAGCAATAAAGTAGGGAGCAAGCAATTGCCAAAAATAAATATAGTTACAACATTTGGAAGCCCAAACGATCTTTTATGAATATAAAAATTAATGGCTTTTTGATGGTTAAAAAGTTCAAAATATACTTAAGAATGGTACGCCTTTTATAGTATAAAAACTTAATAATCTTGTTTCATGGTATTGGAAAGTAATAAGAAATAATATTTCAAAAATAAACATTTAACTTTATTAATTAGCATCCGCTTGAAATGTAGCAGTATTATAGCACCTATATATTATAGTTACGTGTCTCTAATTAACTTCAGAAGTATTTTTTCAGAAGATTGTATTGAAAAACATCAGCGATTAAAATGAAAGTACATATTTCATTTGATTTTAAAAAGATAAAACTAAACTCAGTGGCGTAACAGCCCCGTGTGTGTGTGGGGGGGGGGGGGCTTTGGCCTGCTGTGCCCAATCCAGCTTACTTGACCACGGGCCCCGGGGTGCCATTCAGCGATGTTCCGGTCAGATGATCAATCTGACGCTGAACCCCCAGTGTTTAGTTCCCAAGTATGCTTGGTTCTTATTTAATCGACCCACTTAAGAGAAGAAAGGCTGAGTCAACCTTGCCCAGTCTGGGGATCGAACCGCTGACATGTGGCGTGGCAGCGGCAATGCCCTACCACTGAGCCACTGGACTTCTTTTAAAAAAGATATAATTACATTAAAATGTTTCACACAAATACCAAATACTTTATGTAATTCTGAAACATAACCAAGAAAAACCAGCTAAATTCCAAACTCTTAAACATTATAACGCAAATTTTTTTGCCTGGTATTTCCATTATTCCATTATTTGAAAAGCATTTGCAAATACGTTTAAGGTATCCAGCTAAAATTCCTCACAGAAAATGCATTACCTATATAAATCCATTTTTCTATCAATTACCTTTTCTAGAAATCCAATTATGGCACTAAAAGTGCAGTTCACCGTTTAACCTATACAATGGAGAGAAAATGTATTTACCTTTTTTTTTTCTTCAAAGTTTGTAAGAATTCCTCCCTAAGAATGTGAACGTTAATGTAAATAGTAGCCACCTCAGTGACGCGAACAGTAAAGTACTGAGATAAGGTACACAAAATAATTTAATTTACTTTTTCTTAGTTAAAATACCTTAGGTATTTAATAAATAAAAATTATACAATCCTTAAACTTTAAATATCTATCAAATAGTATTTGATCTTAGTCATCAATTAACAAAAAATAAAAATTGTGTTTTGAGAAATTATGAAAGAACAAGAAGGCTAGAGATCATTTTTGTCATTTTGTGTAATGTTATTTTGTGCTTAAAATTAACTTCAAATTTTTGTTTAAAGTTCATATAAAATCGAAATTTTTCTTAATGCACGTAGATGAACAAGACATGTTTATATCTCGTCAAAAACGTAAGTATTCGGTCAAATTTACACATACTTTGAAAATTTATTTATTTTAATATTTATTTCTGTAAACATACTCCGTGATAATAATAATAATAATAATAATAATAATAATAATAATAATAATAATAATAATAATAATAATAATAACAAAACAGTAAACCACGCAGACTTTAAATTTAACAATTTTTTTTTAAATTTCCTTAAGTTTCAATAAATAATAAAAGGGTTAAAAAAAATTACATCCCCATAAAAAATACTTGATTTACTGCAAAATAGCATCATGCAGAGTTTGTAACCATATTTCTTTTACCTTGTATCTATTGTAACCTCTTTCTTCTCTTTACTGAATAAGAGCTGAATTTGATTCAATTCCAAGACGTAAAGTTTAACATTAGTATTCCAGGGAAATCTTCTTTTACCAAAGTAAAGGAGACAAATGACTAGAGTGTTTCATTGTAACTGATAAATTTTTTGATAAATACGACAAACTTAAAAAATACAACGTAAAAAATGACTTTCCATATTTCTACAGTTATAAGAAACAGAAAGAGCTTTTTATAGAGAATGATAATATTTAAAATTACTTTTTTAATTACTCTCACATCCACTGAAAAAAAAATTCTATTGTAATTTACGTGAATGTCGAATATAATTAATGAGATTACAAGAGCCATGTTCATTATTCAGCAACTCTGAGATTTGCGTCATCTGACAAGTAATCGCTCGCTATCGCACCTGGATTATCAACTGTCGAAGAAATTTCACAATAAGTTTTAGAAATCTAACTGTCTTGGGTTGCATTAAAATGCCTTTGCTTGTTTCTTGCAAAACGTTCATGCAAACATGTGTCAAGTCGGCTCCTGCTTACTTTTTAAATAAAGCTCGGGCATAACGACATCTAGAGAAGACGGGAGTAGATTGCTGGACTGAAAAATCCTAAGTTAATTTCACATCCAACGCTAACAAGCAAAAGGGGAAGAGAGTAATGAAATAGGGTGGAGGAGTTAGGGGATAAAAAGTAATTGAAGCGTCTCCAGGCGGGGGTGGAAAAGTGGGACGACCAGATAAGAATGGGTCATTTTGATTTTATGTACGCTCGAGTGACTTCATGCCTTTGTCTTCGTGGGTTGGAGAGAGCAGGAGTAAAAAGTGATTTCCGGAACTTAAAAGTCAGAGTGCGATTTAAAAAGGAAGCTTTTCCCACAGGACACATTAAAAGATCCCATTGTTTATTTCCCTATTCCTCGAAAGTTGGACAAAGGAAATAGATCATCTCTTAGGAGTGAAGAGAAAAAAAGGAATTAGTAATGAGAATATAAGTGATGCCTATATTTTTAAGTTACATCTCATTGTTCAGGCTTAGTTTGTGAGTACCTCTCTATTTAGGGCTTTTTATTGCCATTTTTAAAGAATTGCCTTTTTGGAAATAAATTTAAAAAATAGACCACATATACAGCTCCTGTAAGATAATATAAGGTTTATGATAAATGAACAAAGCAAATTTAAATAAGAAATCATACTTTTTCTGCTTTCATATCTCATCTACAGTTGAAGCATCCAAATGTTGAAATGTTTCCTAACACTGACCCAGTTTAAATAAATAATGCAACTCTCCCCAACTCAAAACAAAGAAAACAAATTCAATGTTCAGAAATTTGTCTTTGAAACCGGCTCTTAAAAATCATAAAAGTATCAAAATGTATTTGGAAAACTTAATAGAATAAGCTTTAATGATTCATCGAACCCTTACAAAACGGACAACAAGTACTTGTGCATCTAATCAAGAAAGGAAATTAGCGGAAGTTTGAGCAAATATTTCTTTCAAGAAACCTCACATTTCAAAACAGTCTCGTGAAAATTACTGCCGCCGAGCTTATTCGTAATAAAATGTGTTCCACCCACCATCACACCTTTCACTACCTATACTCCAGCACTCTAAACAATGCTGATAAAAGCTATTTTTAGCTTCGATCCCCACACTCTTTAGATAAGAGCAACACTTACTAGCGAGAGAAGAGACACAATAATGAAATTCTGACTCCAGTCATTTTTTATCGTTTTATGTGCGAGATGAGGGGTCAGGGGGATCATTGGGAGGGTTCATCGGAAGCACGGAGGGAAAGTTGAGAATGAGGGTCAACCAAAGGAATGTGTGAGTAAACCCGATCGGCATTTCTAGGGGCTCTGGAGAGGGGGTAATAGCAAGAGATTAGGACTTAGTGTGTGTTGTGATAGTGAAGAAATAGTTTGCAAGTTACTATCTTGCATTGCTTCGGAGCCATTTGCATGTCCCTTCGGCACCATCGCATGTTGTAGAGATAAAATAACAGAGGGAAATGTTTTGGTCTAATTTTAGAAGAAAGATAAACATTAAGGGGAATATTTACATATGCTTCAGGAATGTTTGCGTTCCATTTCAAAAGTAGATTATTCTTAATTAAGGAATTGTTAGTTAAGGAAGGTCTTGCACACTCGGCTTTGACTTGAAGATACTTCACGAATGTATATTAATACAATACCAATCCCAAATGTTTTGATTCAGTAGTTTTTTTTTCTTCTTTTTTTTTCTCTCTTTTCTTTTTAAATTTTGCTTTTCTAATTAAAGGCTGTTAAGCTTTGATATTTAACAATTTTGTTGAAATTTCGCAATGGAAAATAAACCCCATTTAATTCAAACTTTAATTTCATGAGTTTGGTATTACAAATAAATCGTATATCTACTAAACAAGGATACCATAGTTAAAAAAACTTCGTTTTACGAATTTTGACTGTGCTTCTTTCTTAATGTATTGATATTTTTCCGATCGTTTCAGATGGTTTACCATTACTATAAGAGTTACTTTGATCACTGACTCACTGATTCACTCTGTAACGTTGTTAGTGAAAGAATTTCAACCACTAATTCTTCAAACTCGAAATCGTTATTGCCAAAATTGTTTTAATCAGAATAAATATAATACATTTAAACGAGAATGCATAAATTCATATTCATTTTTAATAAATAAATTTTGAAACGTATTTTTTGCAGCATATTTTGCTGTTAGGGATGTTTTTATTATTTATAATTAGATTTAAATACTAAGCACACGCCCACAACAGAATCAAAGCTATGTTAATGAATAAGGAGATAATCGATTTGATTGATGGTAACTCACAAATCTGTTATAGGGCCGATTCTGTTGTCTGCGAAGATGCGAAGATAGTTTTTCAAAAGGTTCATTAAAAGCAATTTTTTTTGTTTGTCAAATACTTTTTTTTTTTTATCATTTCAATATATCAGAAATAATGTTTATTTGCATAATATTAAAAGAGAAATAGAATTTTATACTTCGTGTAGATTAAATTAAAATATTTGTTGTATTCATCATTTTTCAGGTGTCTTACAACTTTCTAGTAACTAGATTTAAGCTCATCACTGACTAATCGACTCACTCTGTAACGCTACATCTTTTCATTTTTTTTTTTTTTTCTTTATGTTCACATGATATGGAAATAACATTTTTGTATGAATTAAGTTAATTAGATGCACATGCCTATTTTTATTTATTTATGTTCAAGGAATGGAAATAAAATAATAGTGTTATTGTTACGAATTGTCTTCTCAAAGGATTGTTTCAACATTTTTCACAGTTATAATGAAAGTGGCAATAGTAGAGGATATGTTTAGAGGAATTGTATTTAAGAGTCTGAGAAATTGTAATTTTTTTTTTATCATTTCAAATATACATAAGAAATAATTTTCATTAGCACAATATTAAAAGAATTTTAAAAAAATAAAAATATTTTGTGTGTATTACATTAAAGTGTTTGTTATATTCATCACTTTTTAACGGGCCCTATGTACCTTACAGCTTTCTAGTTTTTAAGATTAATGCATTAAAAATAATTAAAACACGAGAACATGTAAATGGGGGATTGTTTACTTTTATATTAAAACGGCAAAAATATTTTATTGATTGCATCATCAAATTAAAAGTTCAATAATTGTGTTCGAATTAGAAACTTCATTTTTTTTTTTCTTTTTTTCTAATTCTTTCTAAATACAGTGCTATAAATGGTTTAAATCTTCTTCTAAGATATTATTTATCTAAACGCGACTGTACTACAGTCAAATTGTAGAAAATTATTTAAGACATATAATTTTTCAAATTTAAACAGTTTTACAACACATATTTAAATTTTAAACAATTCAAAGGCACCAAAGTAAGCACATTGGTGGATAAGCTTTTAAAAAATAACAACGAGTATTAAAAAAATTAAAAACGGCAAATTATTTCACTGATGACACAGGGTTCATACTCAATTAAAAAAAAAAAAATTTCGAGTTTTCCAAGAGTCGTGTTCTTTATCACGGAGTAAATTATTTTTAGTCACACAAATAGTCAAATCTTGATTAAATAAATTCTTCAGCTAACTTGAAAAAAGTCTTTTTTCTTTATGAATAACGTTCTACAAGTCTGTATTATCAAATAATTCTCCTAACTTTAATTCCTCAAGTTAGGGTTAAACAAAGAGCACCGAAGAGTAGGATTTTTTGCAAGAGTAACAATGACTATTTCCAGGTTTTTGAGTATTTTTTTTTTCTTTTTTCTTCGAGAATTATCTGAGATTTTAAGGCTGATTTAATTTCCCTGAATTTTCCAGGTTTTTCCTGTCCTCCCTGAGGTATATGAACCCTGCTACATAAAAAAGTAGCACTACTTGAAGCTACTAAGCAAAGATATGCGTTCCCTCCCCCCTTCTTTATTTGATATTAAAGGATGAAAATAATGTGAAATAAGATGCAAATTCTAGAGCGAAAAGTTATGTGAGCATTTTGCAAGTGACTCCCAAGGATAGAAGTATTGATTAAACATAAAATCGAAACCCAAAACAAATAAATTTATATTTTATTTTTACGTATACTTATTAACTCTTACAAACATATTTTTTTCAAAAATAGTGGAATACTTAAAACTTTTTACACCATATTTTTAATTCTGAATCTAAAATTTTTTTGAATGACCTAAATAATAGATAATTGAACTAAAAGATGTCCTAATCTAAGAAATTATAATGCATCTTAAGTAATAAGGATATTATAGTATTAAGAATAACTACTTATAGCATAACATTGAATTATGAGGATCCATTGTATTCAAAATATTCCTGAAAATCTTTCCTAAAGAAGTTTTTCTAATAATATGCCAGTTAATAATACGTCGTAAATAACTCCGCACATTATACATGGAAGGATTGAATTGGAATTTGTACACAGATTAATTTTAAAATTAAATGTACACATCTAAAATTCGATTTTTGGAGATAATAGATTTTTGAGCAAAAGCGATGTTATATTTTCTCATTCTCCACTCTTCAGATATCTCAAAAACATATTTTATAACACTTTGAAGCAAATGTTAGTTATTAATCAAACATGTGCACACCTCACATGTGTTATGTTGTTCTAAGAAAATGCATTTCCTTACAGACTTAAGTAATCAGTAATCTCTTATTAACCCAAGAAGTATAGACGAATTTATTTTACAAAATAACATCTGCATTAATAAATTAGCTGAAACATATTGTAATTGATTAGTAGGCCCAAATTTACCCTAAGATTAGAAATACCCAATCGGGGTTAATGCGTTCACGCACTTTTCTATACAACACATATAAGCATGCACAAATTAATGTAAAGAGAGAGAGTATAGTAATCGAATTAAAGCCTCACCTTCGCTTCCTCGCCTCAGGATAAATCCCTCGGTAGGCTTCTTGCTCCATGCGGACTGCTTGTACCAATCGGGCACAGTCAGATTCTGCAGGGACCTCTCTATCCTCAGCTCATGTTCGGATTTCACTCTGGCCTGTCCCCCGGTGGCCCCCAGCCTGTTCTCCGGGGGCTGGGCCCTCTCCCGGTTGTCGGCGTCCAGCAGAAAGTCCATGCTGCGGGCCCGACTCCCAAGAAACTCGCTACAATTCTCGCCTCCACCGCTGCCGCCGTCAGCAATGGCCGGATCGGCCGGATGATCGTGCGCGCGCACACCCGCGGTTTTTTCCGTGGAAAAGGCGCGCTGCTGGTCCACGATCTCTAACTGCTCGTGCGCGCGTCCCTTCGATCTGGCGGCGGCGACCCTCTTGGCACACGACGCCCATGCTATTTCCCCGGTGGCTCGTCGGTACGGTAGGCACAGGTCCTTCGTCGTCGATGGCATGGCGGGTCCGGCATCGAGTGAGGACTGTTGGCCGGACTTTGTTCGGTTTCTTTTCTTGAGCTGATCGATCTTGCGCTTAGAGGATCGGACAGCCGCCTCCAGCGCCCCCAAATCAGGGTGGCTGGCAGCGAGACGGGCTCGTTCTTCTCGGGCGGATCGTCGGAACTCATCAAAGCGTCTTAATCCGGACGAGGAATGGTCGTCGTCTTCTAAGTTGTCGTCCCGCTTGGGAACGTCAGTCAAGTCCTGTTGGCTAAGTCTCTCGAAAAAGTCCTTTCGTGCGTTGGCTATCTTGCCTTTTAGGCGGGCTGATTTAAGGGTCTGTTGCAAATTGGTGGACGGTGGTACTGGTGGCTTGTGAGTGACTTTTGTCGCTTTAGAATACCCGGTGATGAGTTCCAAAAGATTTTCTTTTTCGTTCTGGGGTTCTCCATTTAAGTCTTTTTTGTGAATTATGCCGTTTCGGTGCGCGTCAATGGTGGGCCTCACTGTCGCTGTTGGTTTGTTGTAGCTCCTGTAGGATCTGTCTGAAATCCAACTCGTGTTACTCCTCATGTTGGACGGCGGACAGGAGCCAGATCTGTTTTTGATGTATAATTTTTCTTCAGAAAGTTTTTCCCTCGCGGCACTCTTGCTTCTAGCTTCAAAGCGAGCAGCTTTCTCGACAACAGTTTCTGTACTGACGCAGATTCGTCGGTAGTGTCGTGACCTCTCGTTGGGTGGTAAAGACTTGCTGAGACGCGCGTCTCGAGAGTTGCGCCCTAAGTAGTCCTCGATGCGTTGGCTAACACTTTTGCTTAATCGAACTGAGAGGGGAGGATTTGATTTTTTTTGCTGTTCGTGGCAGCGGCTAAGATCAGGGGTGCTCTTTGATTGACCACTATTCCACAGTTCAAATGTCTCATCAACTTCACTGGAATTACGACCAAGCGAATTGCTTCTTTTGTATTCAGCTCTAAAAATAGGGATTTCTGATTCCAATCTCTCCGATGTTGTTTTAGGAGAAATAAGGTCCGGATTTTTAGGAATCGAATCACTTGCTGTAAAATCGAAAATTTGCTTAGTTTTCAAATTGAAATTTGTCTGTTTCTTTTCCTCTTCTAATAAATCTTGGTTTTGTTTATCTGATTTATCATTAGAATCTATAAGTTCCGTTGTAGGTAATTTTTTGCAAGCAAAAAGTTCTGAATCATTATACAAACACAGTCCACCTACCTCGTCATTTGAAACACCGCATTCCAATAACAATTCCCCGTCGTCATTCGACGCAGCGTCTTTCAAAACAACAGAATCGGCGGGTCTGACAGCACAATCTACAGTCGTAAATCCCTTATGTTCTTTCACCGAGTCTTCCTCATGCGCTGACAGTGACGCAACCGCCACAGGTAAACAATCCACCTCTTCACTTCCACTCTCAACCTTGTCACTATCGCAAATAGTTTCACTGTCTAAAAGAACGGAATGCTGACAATTTCCGAAGGCCCTTTCCGAATTTTCAGGTGCAATATCCGCTTCCCCTGAAACATGTAAATCCGAATTGTCTAACCTGTCAGTAGGGTCCGAATCCAACGAGGTCGGTGAATAGGCGTGACAAGAATCAAAATGCACGTGCGTTTCTAGGTCCAAGTCGGCACTGACTACCGCCGCCTCAGGCGAGCTGATAACATCTGCTCTCGTCCCCACGCAAGCAACCTTTTCATCATCGGTGAATACTCCCTGTGTCATTAGGTCACGATCACCGCTTTCTAATCCACTTCCCGTATCAGAAAGATTGCATTTCTTATCAATAGATGTCGCCACTTCTCTACCTTCGTCAGTTGAGTCATCACTATTGACGTTCCCCGTCGGAATCGATACCTGTGGGGAATTCACTACTTCGGGTAACGCCTTTTCTTCTTCAGTCAACGATTTCTGAATCGTAGTATCATTGACCTTGAGTTGATTTTCTCGTATATGTTCTGCAGGCGCGCAGGTTACGGATGGGTGAAGGGAGTTTGATTGTTGCTCCGGTGGTTTTACTTCGCTGGCTTCGGTACTTAAATCAGGCGCGCTATTATATTCTAGATTATGCTTATCATGACACTTCGTGGCTGACTCGCGATGATGCGTGATTTCCTCTTCGATGTTATTGATTTGTATATTTGTCATTTCATTTGAGTTTTCGACCATCACCGATTTCATGTAAATCGCAGTACTTGCCTCTGATTCTGGTGATGTAGAAACATCATTATTGGGTTTATTTATGTCTTGATATAAATTTGATTCTGATTGTTCCATGTGGATTTCAAAAGTCTCATTCTGCGAGTTGTTTCTTTTTGCTTCGAATATTTTAGATACTTGAGTATTAATATTGTAAGAGTAATATTCTTCAGGAAGCTTAGTTTCATAATCTTGATTGGCATTAGAAAATTTATCTTCGTTTTCGATACAACTAACTTCAAGTCCGTTGTTGTGTTTGGTTTCTTCATCATAATTAATCTTACAGTCATTTTCATTTTCTACTAAATCAGAATACATAGCACCTGATTTTTCTGAACAAGATTGCTCTTCAATATCAAAAGTTTTAATTTGAACGTTATCGACAGAAACCGAAGCATTGCTACAACCCGCTATATCTAATGAGTTTAAATTTGATTTTTCATCGGCAGAGGAAGAATTTTTTAAAAATTTCGTAATCGTTTGTTCCCTTAAACTCATAATATCATCCACTAGAAGTTTTTCCATTTCATCCCTGCTATTAATTTTTTTCAACTCTTTGTCTAAAAGCCAAGCTGAGAATTCAGAAAGATTTTCCGGAATGTTCCATTTTTCCTCTTTAAAAAATCCCGCTTTTATTTCTTCATTGCTCAACGACAAATCTAATTGTTTTGAAAATTCCTGAAACGATTCTGGAATCGAGTAAAGATGCAAGTTTGCGTCTCCGCTTTCGACTTTAAGGGATTTGGATTCATAATAAGCGGTAGATAAAGACTTTCTAGTTTGATCTATGTTTAGTAATTGTGAAGAGGATGAAAGTTTTTTACTGTTTTCACCTACACTGTCATCGGTCTCATCTTCATCATCCTCAACATACCCCGAATCATCATGCTTAAGTTCAGAGTTACAATTTTCTTTTGATCGCTTTTTAACGCGTTTCTTCACTTCTTTAACTCTTACCCCCTCATCACTATCAGAAGTGGTTATGGGGGATATTGAATCCCCCGTTTTGTTTGATTCCCCATTAGATTCAATTACTTCTGCGTCACTTAAATTGGAATGGGACAGTCGGATCATTTTTGGGTACGTGTTTTGGAGCAAAGACTGAACATCTTTCTCTACAGTTTCGCTATTATTTTGCAATGAGAATAAATCATTGATATGTGAATTTTTGAAACTAGGATCCGTGCACAAAGGACAGTTGTCTGAATTATCAGAGCAAGGATTTTCTAGGCTCAACATCTCCGTATTGGAGGCAACTTGACCATCTTCAATATTGCTTGCAATGGAATCCGCTTCCGCAACTTCTAATATTTCAGGCATATCAATATTTTTATTATCTCGGAAATTAACAACATAACAGTCCTCAGAATCACTATTATCTTCACTTTCTGATGAATAATCATCTAAATGGTTAAAACTTTTTAACGCGTCATCAATATCCGAATCCCCACTCGCCTGCGTTATTAAATTATTTTTAGAGCTGGTATTTTCACTTACAGCAAACATATCAAACTCCAGATCGTCTAATTCTTTACCCACGCAATGAGATTCTTTCTGCTTTAATACATTATTGCTTGTGGATTCTGGTTGTGCTAGATTGAAAGGCGGCAGTGTCACTTTCGACTCTTTTTCCCACAACCCAAGTCTCTTAAAATTATTATTTTTATCCTCTTTAATCCTTATACGTCCCATTTTATTGTCCCTCATCTTAAAAGAGCTGTAGATCTCTTTCAGTTGCGGTGGCAAGCCGTCGTCACTCTCTTCCGAGTCGGTTGTTTGTTTACTTTCATCAGCGGAGCATTGCAGATTCGAATGGTGGTGCCATCTAGTGATGGGACTGGTACCTTCCTGCAAATGCTGGAGATCTGTGTGGTGTCGCCATCTACTGAGAGAGTTTGGAACCTCAGTCATGTCATCGTCGCTGGCTGGTCGGTTAGTGTCCGGGGGAGGGGAATCAGATAGCATTGTTGACTCTCGGTGGACATCTGTTTGTACCGCTGAGCAATGAACTTCCGTTCCCAATGGAGTTTTTTCCGGTTCTTTCAATCGGCGGCTGCTTGCCCAAGTGGAACCATACACTATGTCTCCGTCTAGAGGAGAAAACATAGCTTCCTGTAAATTATTATTTTTGATTTCGGATTCAGTACACTTCTCCATATCAAAAGCATTCGTTGCTTCACGTTCGTGATTAAATGAGTTGTTATACTGAAGAGAAAATTCCTCATTTTGGGATTCATCCAAATCGATTCTCAAAGTGCCCATATTAGTAATACACGACTCTCCATTTTCTACACTATTTGATGACTTCTCAATTAAAAATCGATTGACCGGGGTGTTAATGAAGTCGTTTAATTTATCTACATCAAGGCCTGGCTTATAAGCATCAAAACAGGGAATGGAACGTTGTTCAGTAATAGTAGGACCATAATCGATTCTTAAACATCTTAAAGGTTTATCTTTGGAGGGATCATTTACTTCTTTTGGGAAATCAGCTAATAAATCTGGAACATTTTTGCAAAACGAGGGAGTATAATTCTCAGCAGGGAGGAAATAGTCTTTAAAATTGTCACTGAACATTAGATTTTCTGGATTTTCATTTTCATTTTCGACTGAGCGATTAAAACTAGAAGGCACCAAACAGATATCGTCTTTCCCAAGAACCAACAATGGATTAAGCCCTTCAATTATTTGTTCCGGATTTGAAACATCTAAGCTCGTCATAACGTTCATATCATCATCATCATCATGTTCATTAAAATTATTACTCATGGTGGACCAGGGATTCAAAGTTTCAGAAGGACTATCTAATGTACTCGACGATATCCATAAATTATCAAAGCTTCCATTACTACAGGAGAAATTCAAATTTGAACTTACCCCTGACTCAGTATTTGTATCCAGCTTACTTGGTTTGTTCCGAATGGTAATATCCTCCACATTCTTTTCACATTTCTGCTGCAATGAAATTGTGTTATCCGGACGGTTGTTATTTACGTGAGTAGAAGCACTTTGTGACACATTATTACCGCTCGTTGCACCAGATAATACTCGCGAAAGAACTCCTTTTTCTCGATTTTCACACAATTGATTCTTGTTTACATTTTCTCCCTTTTCAGGTGAGACACCTTCCCCGGTCGATAACTTTAATTCACCCTGTACACTTAAGCCCAGACTGTTAGCAGTACCATCTTGTGTTGTTTCATGCGACACCAAATCGCCGGATGTGGATGTCACCATCTCTACCACTGTTAGTCGATCCTCGTCGGATTCGTCCCAAGAACCCCATCCAAGGGACGTTTCGTCGCATTCACTTGGACTTCTCAAATCGTCAGAATTCTCTTCGACAATCGTCTCCAGGAATCCTCTGGCTGGATCACAGAGGACATTTTCAGACATCTGGGCTCCTCCGTTCTGGTGGCCGGACTGGGATGAGGACGCCAGCAACAATTCCGGATGTCCAGTCTGCATGTATAGAAGAAGCATTTGTCTTTCTTCTTCGGTGATGGCTCCATCAGGATACTTTGGAAGTTCTACCGCTGTGTGTACAAAGGAATACTCGCCACTGCTGCCTCCACTGTCCCAAGTAAAGAAAGAGTCCGGTTGGGGGTCTGGTAAGGTTGGAGTATCCTTCGAAGAATCCATTCTGTAGGTGGCTGGAAGTCTTCTAGTTGTACATCGGCTTATGTTGTACAGCGGGATTGGAGTAAGTCGTTGCGCAAAGGTTGAGAGGTTATCTAACGAGAACGCGACCTGACAAGCCGCAACTGACCGGCGTAGGCGCGGTTCGCTTTTGCTGGAAAAACCAGTAGAAGGGTATTTGATTACATCAGATTTGAGAACGTCTGTATCGGAGCACGAATTCCGTCTTTTAACTACGTCAGTAGGAATACGTTCAGTTTTTTCCTGATCGGAAACGTCAATGTCATTTGGAGTAATCCCATGAGGTTGGTTAATATCCTCAAGATCTGTCTTAATGTGGACCTTCCGAAGTATCCAGCGAAGTGCGATCGCGGACACAACAGTGATGAGGACGATGAGTTGTATGGACGTGGACGAGTCGACGTGCAAGAGTAGTGATGAGACAGGATCCACTACTGCCGCTGAACTGGATGCCGCTCCCCTGACAGGGTTCGTCACACCTTCCCCCATTACCGGGTGCGCTCGACCAATCACGATTTCCTCTACCTGGAGGAACCGGTTGCGCAGAAAAAGTTCTACAGAAAAAAAGATTCAACGGCGTTTTGGTTGTGGATTCAGGAGGTGACGGGAAATGAGGTACGATGAATTTTTCGAATAAATCGGAGCTGCTCTTTTCGTTTCTTGTTTGTTTCCTTTTTGTTTTTTCGTTCGTTGTGTTGCGCGTGGCAGAGAAACACTCTTGCGGGCAAAACTTCAGAATGTGGTAGAAAATCGACGGTGTCTTCGATCCATTACGCCTAAAAAATGTAAAGATTTAAAAAATTGATAATAAGGTGAATTTATAATCGTTTGAATACAATCTCAAAATATGAAAATGGCATTTTATATAATTTATTCATTCTGAACAAAAACAATAAAATGTCAAGATCATTTTTACAGTTAAACATAGATTCATAATGAAGAATTGATGAAGAGATATAAGTAAAAGTTTTGTCAACTATTTTCTTAACTATTAAAAATAAAATAAAAAGTGTTGTTTTAAATGAAAATCGAAACATAAACATGCATTTTATTTTAATCTAATTTAAAATTGCTTTTCGGCTGTGCATAGATAAAACCTAATTTGTTGATCCCTAAAAAAATAAAAAAAAAAAAAAAACTTAAATCCTAAACATGTTGAAGTTTAATTAGATTTCCTGTATGTTATCTGATTAAATGATACGGAAAATCTTTGTAATTTTAATGGCTTTTGAAATGCATCACTGTATTTTATTTTTATATAACTAAATAGTGTTGATAGAAAACTTTCTAAAACAGGAAAATGTATATTTCCCTTCTTTTAATTATTTATTGAAATATTTTCACAGTTACTTTTTTTACGTTTTGATTGAATATGTTATTGATCCTTCAGGAAATACTAAAAGTTTTCTCGATAAATAGTTTAATTTTACTAATAATGCTATTTATTAAATTGAAAGAAACATTTAAAACACATTATTGATTTACAGTGGATATCACAGTTCAATAAAAGAGACCAAGCTCAAGCATACTAATAAAGTAAATATAACCAACATTTATCGCCAAGTGTGAATGTCAAATTAATGAAGATATATTGCACTTGCTTAATAGTTTATCACACAATAATATTCTGCTTGCATTTTGATGCTATGATGTCTTCTTTTTTTTTTTTTCTTCTTTTTTTTTTTTTGGAAAAAGGGGAGAGGGGGGTGGGGACAACAAAATTCGGCTTTACTGGCGACAAAAATTGATGATTGATTATAATAAAAAAAATGTAAAGCTAATGTAAGCCCTACTAAAAATGTAACACCAATCAGTAGAATAGCTACATAATTTTATCTTCTGCATTTTACCAATTAAGTACAATCAAAAGACATTCATTTGGAATGTCTGAGACAATTTCAACCATTGATCAAAATCAGAACAGTTAACTGTTTCTGTAACTGTCCTTGTTAACATTTGTAATAAATTTCAGAGTTTTAAATTCATTGGAAGAGGAATATTAGGAAATTTCACTTTTGGGTAACTTTTAACTCCTTTTCAACCCCTTAATATAATTTATTGAGATCAGAAGAGCTTACTTTTTTCTATGCTTGCCTTTCTGACATTTGTATCAAATTCTAGAGTTGTGACTACATCGGAAGTGAGGCACGACTATATACCACGTGTGGATAGTTGCGACCCCTTCAATATTGGTTTATCAAGTTGAAATTAGCTTACTTTTTCTATGTTTATCGTCATTGACATTTGTACTGAATTTCATAGTTATGACTGCACTAAAAATATGGCGTAGTTACATTCATTATCTGGAACGTTTTTACCACTCTTCAACTCTTTAAAATTCGTAAATTTAAATCGAAATTGCTTACTTCTACATTTGCTTACATTTGTGCCGAATATCCGATTTGTGACTATATTGGTTTTGGGACATGGTATTATTTTTCATCTGGAACGTTACCCCCTCTTTTAGACTCTTTAAAGTTCGTTTACTTAGATCAGAATTGATTACTTTTTCTATGTTAGTCATTGTTGACATTTGCACCAAATTTCCCAGTTGTGACTTCATTGAAATTGAAACAGATGTATGTTCCTTGGATTAAACTAAACATCTTCACGCCTCTTCAATTCTTCAATTTTTTTTTATTTAAATCCGAAATGTTTACCTTTTCTAAGTTTTGACCTTGTTGACATTTGTAACAAATTTATGAGTTGTGACTATAATGAAATTAAGACATCGTTATATTCTGCATCTGGAGCGTTTACACCCCTCTTTAACTCGATAAAATTCTTTACTTTGGATCAGAATTGATTACTTTTTCTATGTTTGTCCTTATTGACATTTGTACTAAATTTCAGAGTTGTGATTACGTTGAAATTAGAACATAGGTATATTCCTCGCCTTAAGCATTTTCACACCTTTTCTGCTCTAAAATTTGTGAATTCAGTTTTGACCAATGCCACCTAGGTGGCGTTGGAAATACATTGGAAATGGGATATTGGAATATATACCTCGTTTGGAAGGTTTCATTTCCTCTTTCAGTTAGTTAATCATGATTGGAATAGCTTGCTTTTTCTTTTCGACTTGAATATCAAATTTCAGTGTTGTGATATATTAGAAGTGGACTTTTAGTTATATTCCTCTTGGGGAAAGTTTTGACCTCTTAAAATTAGTTAATCGAGAACGGAATAGTTCATTTCTTCCATGTTTGCTTTGTTGACATTTGTATCAAATTTCAGAGGTGTAGAATTGGTAATGTTACATTGGGATGCTCCTCGTTTGGAAATTTTAAAAACATTTTTACTTTAAAATTAATTAATTGATCTCGAAGTAATTCATTTCTTCTATGTTTGTACTTTCTTGACATTTATACTAAAATCAAAAGTGTGGGAATCACAGTAATGAGTTCTACTGGCATAAGTCAAAAGTCCTAAATTAGAAAAAAAAAAAAAATTAAAAAAATCAAATGCATATTTTGACGCTTTTACGTTTATCCTTTGAAATTAGATATTTTTTATTGTTGTATAGGTTTATATGTGACCTAAGAACTTGAGTCAGTCAATAGAATAAAAATCTTATTTTTTAACTATAATCAGAAAGTGTCAAAATATGCAATGATTTTTTGATTTTTTTTTTTGATTTATGGCCTTTGAGCTTATTACGGCAGAGTAAGTGCGGGATTTGGCTTCTTTATGTAGAGGTAAAACAAATTACACTTCGAATCAGTAAAAAATAGACTAAATGGCCATACAAATTAGCAAGTACATCAAGTAGACTTTTCAACTACACATTTAATTCAAACTAAATTACATTATAGTACCAAATTAACCCATGAGTACTTTACATCTCGGAAAAATACAAATATGTTTCAATACCTAACGAAAAAACAAAGCTCCACCCTTTCTTAATTATTCCAGTCACTAAAATGTGTTTTTGGCGCTTTTAGAACTCATCAGTTAGACATTTGAAAAGTTTATCTTTTTTTCCTTCGAGATTAACTGATAATTATAAAATAAACTTCCAGAAACGTATTTGGTTCATTTTGTCTTTGCCAGGTTCTACTGGTTCTTCTCGGTTGTTGGTGTTTGATTTACTTGAATTTGCTGCTTAAATTAATAATAAATTTTTGAGTGGTTTTACATATATTCCTTTATTTTCCTCTTACATTTTTTGTTATCGTTTGCTGAATTCGACATTCAATATGCAGTGGTTGAAAATGTTCTAAACTGTAATAGGCTTTATCAACGAATCACCGGATTTTCTCTCTTAGGTGGTTTTATCCAAAACATTGACATACGCAAAGATAGAAAATCCAATAAAAAAGGCTTGATATTTGATTACGTGATTTGTAATCAACACGGAGTTTAATTATTCAGTGAAAACAAAAAAGTAATGATTGAAAAATTAACTAAAATATAAATTTTTTTTTAAAAAATGATTTTTATCCTTGACATTCATTGCTAACTTTTATGTGCTCAACTTATCATGGAGAATATGATCTCAGATCGACTTTTCATAGTGTTTGACCACTATAAAGAAAACCATCGATTCTGTGACATGTATGAGCTCCTTTTTTGCCACCAAAACTTGATAGAATGTATTGTCCTCAACAATGAGTATATCTGCTAAGTTTCAGATCACTTGGATGACGGCAAGTGGATTAGTTATTCCTTCGAAGTTGCGATAAAAACGTGTATAAAAACACCCTTTTGGGGACAACACCCAAAACTTGATAGTATGCATTTTGATCGATAATGAGCATGTCTGCTATGTTTCAGCTCAATTAGATTACCGAAAGTGCAGGGGTCAAAGTGACAAAATAAGAATATATAGGATTTTCAAAAAAAATATATAGGACAATTTAAAACATCAAATAACTGCACATAGTTGCTACTGAACTTAAAAATTAACTAGTTATACATTTATAAACTCGTTATACTGTATTTAAGAGAATATAAAACACACCTTAAAAAAAAAGAAATCGCCTGATCCTGAATATGTCATCCGTTATTGCCTCAATATTCCATCCCTAAATCAAGTTTTATTAATTACATTATTTGCAATCTTGAGTCTTTTGCTCCCAGTATCTATAACTGCTTGAACTGCTCCAATTTCTTTAAGTATTTTCTTTTTATCCCTGTTTGCAGTCTTTTGTTGGTTCA
Organism: Linyphia triangularis; assembly: GCA_963978545.1. Classification (NCBI taxonomy): domain Eukaryota; kingdom Metazoa; phylum Arthropoda; class Arachnida; order Araneae; family Linyphiidae; genus Linyphia; species Linyphia triangularis. The sequence goes on from OZ021728.1 coordinate 53,492,604, forward strand.
GATTTACTGTTCAGTGTCGGTTGGATTGGCGGCGAAAAGTGGGAGATTTAGCGCCGAATGCGGGGATTTGGTTTTCAGGAAACCCTAATGACCGTCTGGATTTGACATCACAACGTATTGACGTCATTTTCAATTTTGGCGACTTTTATGAAAAAATCGTGGCTAATATTTCGAATCTGATACGGATTCTGCGCCAAGGTGATTTTCGCTAAAAAATGGCAGCCCGTCACTTTTTTAAGAGCAAGAGAACTACCTATGGTTGCCCTAATTAGGTGCCGTTTAAACAATTCGTGGCGCAGAATCCGTATCGGATTTGGAATAAAAAAATCGTCATCCGACATCATACAGTAATTCTTAACCCTTTTGTTTCCTTCATCAATTATTGATTGAGCACTCAAAATGTCCTTTAGTAGCCCTGCAAGTTAATCACAAGTCGTTTTCATCCGTTTTTCCCGTGGCAGAGTTATGTTGCTGCATCTCTCTCTCTGTATCCAATTAATTTACTAAGTTGGAGGAGAAAACAAATCAGAAATTCAAGACCGCGTACTATGAAAAAGTTCACATGTTTACAACTCCCGCCGTTCCAGTGGAGTTGAGTTGTAGGTTATACAGCACGTGACGTCACAAGAGATAAAACGCCGCCGTTACAAGCATTGATTTTGTCAGGTGTTTTTACCTACGATCGCGGCAAAGAATCCGAAATATAAAAAATGGCAACGAAAGGCGCCGTTATTACGAATTCGAAGAAAATATAGATCAAATCAATATAGAAATATAGGATTTATAGGACAATTGTAAAATATAGGACAATATAGGACGTTTTTGCCAATTTTTAAAAAAATATAGGATTTATAGGATATATAGGACGTCTGCGACCCCTGAAAGTGGATTAATTATTCTTCCGAAGCTAAAATAAAAGCGTGTATAAAAGCGGCCTTTAAGGGACAACCTCGAAAACTTAATAAACTTCATTGCCATCCAAAATGAGTATATATATATGCCAAGTTTCAGATCAATTGGATGACGGCAAGTTGATTAATTAGCCCTCCGCAGATTTGTCTGCCACAAACACGCACAAACAAACAAACTCGAAGTTAATAAAAAGGATTTAAAAAAAAAAATAACATCATCAGAGACATCATTCAACTCGCAAATACTATTTTATTATTATTATGAACAACCAACTTACTGTAACCACCCTTAACCTAAACTACCGAAGAAGGATAAATAAAATGATTTTTAATCAGATTCTACGTTGTTAAAATAGTTTTTTAGAATTTTATTTGTTTGAATTTGATTAAACAATTAACAGCACAGATAATTAGAGTAAGTCTATACTAATAAGATTTTTTTAGTTTCTTTAATTTATTCTCAAGATCCCGCATATGATATGTAATATAACACATTGAAATTTTTTCTTGAGCGGTAATAAAACAATTTGGTTAAGAAATTTATACAAAAGCTCCGTTCATAAGTTCATCTGTTTGCCCAAATAAAACTACATTTGCTGCAACCACGTGTGATATGTCAAATTAAAGGTTTGATCGAGACGGGTTTTATTGAGTTAACCGATATTTCCATTGCAACCATTGGCGGATCCAGCGAGGGGTGGAGGGGTGGAGGGGCGATCGCCCCCGATGCTCATTGACCACTCACTTTTTAACGTGAGCTGCTCTCAGGCTTTGAATGAAATCAATTAAGATTTGACGAATCCATACTGAACATTTTTAATATAAATGTTCTCATTCTATAAAATGGAGATGGAAAAGCCGAGGGCGAAGAAAGATATCAAAGAAATTATGGTTTGAAAATGTTCAATGCGTATATGTATTCGTTGTTAGATTGTTCTATCTATCATATTTAGCAATATTTTATCCTGAATTTAATAGTTGTAGATAACTCTAATTTACTGTCGTAAATTCACACTTAGACAACCATTGTGTAGCCTTTATGTTATTAAGACCTTTTACCTCTTTGTAACATATACTATACAATCAAAGTTCAAGTTATCTCATGGCCCAGAAGCAGAATAATACATAATGTTCTGCAACGGTACTTTTGACAGTTATGAATGATCTGCAGACATTTTTTCAAAATTTCCAGTATGATATAAAAGAAAAACCCATAAAATTAATACTACACATTTATTACAAAATAATAATGACGAAAAAAATTATTTTTCAAACCAAGGTATACATTCAAAATTTGTAACTTTATCAATGACTTTGGAAGTTAAATATTTAGACATTGATACAGAACCGCTATGTATAAAATGTTTGTGGTAAGTTGGTCATGCAAAGAAATAAGGGCTGCTTTAAGATGTTTTCTTATAGATTTGTGTCCAGGCCCTCACTCGCGGGCATTTGTTTCAAACTTAAAATTGTTCTGCAAGGACTTTGATTGTTCTGCGACGTACGTCGCAGTTTTAGGCACTTTCTGCTTTCGGGTCTCATGGTATAGTAATGCAACCCGTTAGAGCGGCTGTTCCGGATTATCTCATCCTTTGATCCCCAGTTTTTCTAGAAATGCACAACATTTATGAATTTAAAAATAAAATTTAAAATAAAATATTTTTTTTAACATTTTTACTAGGATGATAGTTTAAAACCCATTTAAAACAAAATAAATCTAAAAATAATTTTAATTAATTATATTTTTGAATCAGAAATATAATTTAAAAATTATTGCAGGGAAAACAACTGTACAATTTCGTCCATTCCCTGGACTCTCAAAGGGTTACGAGCAACAAAATTTACCTAAGCTATTCAACCCCCCCCCCCCCTCCGTAATTAAACTCTAGATCCACCCTTGATTGCAACACGTTCAGTTTTACACTTACCTACAAATGCTACACACTAGTTTCATATATTATTTAATAATTTCATCTAAATTAGTAGATTTACAACAAATTTCAACACAAGTTTTGATCCGTTGAGTTTGAAACTTTCATTGGTAGAGTGCTACCATAATAACTATGCGTTGGTTGTTTTCAGATTATCTGGCGCCGTCAGCATCACGAGGGCTATAATGCGCTGAAACATTCGTCATTAGACATGCCAACCTACACTTACAAACACCCATGCCTAACACGGGACTCGAACCCGCAACCTCGCGGTCTAGAAGCTAGCACGCTAACCACTATACCGTTTGGTCGGCTAATAACTATTGGAAATTAACATCTTGGCATCAAATAAAGATATTTCGTCGTCTATTAAGCTCGTCAAAATATTAATTGGTGAGTCAATTTAGGAATTTTTTGTTTTTATATATATATATATATATATATATATATATATATATATATATATATATATATATATATATATATATATATATATATATATATATATATATATATAAAGTCCAAATAAAGTCAACTTTCATGGGGAGGGGATTTTTTAAGAAAATGCAGCCACATTTTTCATGCATAGTGTAATGATTAGTTCATTGTTTCAAGTAAGTCTAAATGAAATGTTAAACGCTTTTAAAATCCATAATTAATGTAGCATACTTCAGGAATTATGACCTGATATATCACATTAAAAACTCAAATGTTTTAATAGCAGTGATTGTTACAATCCAAGCTGTTACCCGATTCTATTTTATTACCGATTCGAAATATAGCTGAATGAAATTATTACATTTAAATAATACAAATTCCATTGTAACATTTTGCGTGTTTTGAAGGGTCCTTTGACCAAAAAATGATTTAAGGCCGATCATGTGGAGAAGGTACTTTTGTAAAAAATTCAGGAAAAAAGTTCCCTGATAATTCCCTTATTTCCCTGATAGATATAAAAAAAATCTCCTATTTTACGGCAAACTTTTTTTCCAGATGTGTAGACACCCTTCTCAAATAGAACATGTATGTCAAAGAGATAATATGCCATTTTTAGTTTCAGTGGTGATGAAAAGTTTAGATAATTTCGTAATATAAAACGTCTAACGATTACCATCACAATTCCCTGGGTAAATGGCAGCAAAATACGAAAGAATGGGGAAATGCACCTTCTCAACAATAATATAAAATTTCCCTGATTTTGTGAAATTTTGTAAATTTCCCTGACATTTCTTTGATTTTTTTCTAGAATCAGAAAGTTTCTTAATATTTCCAGGTTTTTGTGGTCACTCTGTTTCTCGTTTCATCGAAGTTGTTTTGGTAACGATTTTTATTTGTTCGAAACATCACCCTCTCTGAAAATCCACATTCCTGTTAATGTTGTAAAAATGGAATTAGGCTATAGTGTCCTCAGCCAGCGTACCAGGTTTCATTGTCTCTGATGTCAAATATTAAAAAACTTTGCACAGAATCTTAACATGTACCATTTGTGCAATGGTGCTGATAGATAAAATCCAAATACAAATATATCTTACATTAATATAGTTAATGTCGCATGTGTTTTTTCCATGCGTTTGTTTTGTATTAGTAAAGCTCAAGTGTTTTGGAATCAAATTTAAAATAAGCACTTATTGATGTTTATGCGAATGTAGCTTTTGGTTTTTAACTTCAGGACCTTGATTATTTATCGTCAGAGACGACTATTTTACCGTTCAGCTTTATAAACATTGAACTCTTCCTAATATAATTCTACTCATGTATGTAAATTTATTTTTAAGAATACGGATCCAGTAATTTAAAATAATTCTACATTGTTATAAGGAAAATTAATATTTTATCAATTTTCTTCTTGATTAAAAACGATTACTTCTATTTTTTAAAATGCTTTTTGAAACAAAAATGGAATTTTGATAAAAACTTATCACGTTTAATTTAATAGAAAATTTTAGGAGGACGATTATTCTTGCTATACGCTGTTTATAACATTGTATAGATAAATATTTATAGTTAAGCGTTAAGCAGTTGTAGGATATAACATTCAGTAAAACTGTGGAAAAAGTCATCATGTATTACAAAATTAAAAATAATTTTCTTAAAGACCATTATTAACCAAAAGGCTCTTATCTTAGCAAAGCTTTTAAAGGTTATTTTGAATCGTTTTTTTTTTTACTGCCACATTTTTAAAAAAACCGCATTTAATTAATAAAGCAAATATATCTTAAATATTTTTTTTAGACAAGGGTTTTTTTTGTATGTTTTTACCTTTTCTCCTTTTATTAAAAAAAAAATTGATTATTGATAAACCATTTTAAAAAATAAGATATCCGTTTCGTAAATATAGTTTATTTACAATTGCACATTTTTTTAGAGGAGACTCTATGTGGTAGATGGTATTCTGTTTCTTTTTAATAGAGTGTACAGAGCTATGTTGGGCATGCGTAGACTATCTAGGTAATGATCCCCTTTTCCCCCGTCGTACTTTAAATAGCAATGTGTATCACTTTTAAAGACGTAGTTCTCCGCTTTAAACAATTTCTTCCATTATTTATCAATAAATCAAACATAAATGTCAAAAAAAAAAAAAAAAAAGTACACACACGTTCGTTTGGATTAATCTATTATGGACGTACAGGATATGATTTTGTCACCAGACCGTCCAGCTACCCAAGCACTGCCGTACCGAGTTCTGCTTTCTAAATCAAGTTTAATTATATCTCTTAGCAATACAATAAAATATATAAATCTAATGAACTTTCGAAAAAGAAATTCCTCTGAGTAATCTTAAATGCTCACGCTGCTTACGAACCCAATAGTGAAACTTGAGGAGGAAAATTACAAAATCATTTTAAATGAAACACAAAATAGTAAATTACCCCTTAGCAAAAAAAATTCAAACAAAACTGTGTTCATAGTTATGATTATCCTTTACAAAATATTATGTAGGCTTTAATTTACATTAAATAAAAACCGACAACATAAAGTAAACTTACCCACTTCCAAACTCGGAGCTTAAACAGCAATAATTCAAAGCAAAACTAATTCATATTCCGATTCCTATATCATAAGCTTATAATGCATCTCTTACACTAACTCTAAAATTTACAACATCTGTCTATATCCCTTCTCTTAAGTGAACAGGCTATGAAAAAGGGTTCGTTTATACAAAGCAGCACACTCCCAGATTTCACAGTGTAACAATCTCTTGATTTATTTAGAACTCAAGTTCAACTTCTTCGCTTCTAATACAATGGTCGTCACCCAATCCGTTCCATCAGATAAAAAAAAGAGACACCTATAACTTAATAAAGTAATTAAAATTATCAGTGTCGATTCAAGACAACTTCATTAAGAAACTGGCCTTCCATTTGTTTTTCATTATCTTAATGATGTTTTGTTTGCGACTTTGTCACCGAGACCTGCTCATTTCGTCTAGGAATCGCGTCGTGATCCGCCTATGTGATTCCAATCAAAATCCCTTGAGCTAAGTTACTCTGATGTTATACGTTGATGATATTTAGAAATCAGATTGTTTTTAGGTCATTTCATTATAACAGTTAATTTATAACTAGTATCATCATTATTTAAGGAAGTAAATTTGCATAGAGTAACTTGAATTAAACCGAGGATTCGAGTTTGGTAACAATTTTAAAACTCGTTTGAGCGAATATTAAACAAGAGGGATTTTGCTCGTACTGACCTAAATACAACTTTTGTATTAAATTTGCTGTGTATGACATTTTATTAAATAATAAGACAGTCAACATAGTCAAAGAAGAAGTAGTGCAGAAACATTAAAATTGAATTGTCCGAATTACTAAAAATAAAAAAATAAAAATTTTCAGTATATTTATTTTTAATGACATACTTTTAAATTCGTTAATTATTGTGTAATATGTAGTCTCAGAAAGAATTTTAATTCATAATTTATTTCAATCTTATGCTAATTGAAGAAGCAAATACGACGAGATATACAGAGCAAACAACCAAATCGTGCTAATATTATGTATCTATCACCACTTTGTTTTCAAAAGAAAGCATCGAATAATAAATATAATATTTTTGTTCGTCCCGAAGATAAATTAGTTTTTTCCTCCAATTAGTTGCCGAAAAGCACTGTCTAGAAATAAATAAAATTTACTAATTTATTGAGTGTATTGCACTGTGCATTCCATTCGCCAATAGGGATGTGGTCTTTACTTTCTAAGTAGCAAGTTTACTTATTGACAACCTTATTTATTGATCCCTATAAATTTTAGTACTGAAGTTATAACTTATTATCAGAATAATAAAAATTCGGCAGAGGTAAAGTAGAACTTGCTCAATTAACGACGTAGTGATTTGAAAATAAAATATCGAAGATAAAAAAAAAATTCTAAACGAATTCAATGACCAAGAAGAAAACAGTGGAAAGAACAAAAAGAAAAAAAAAAAGAACTACAACTTGGTCAACAACCTTTAAAAAAGAATATTGCATTGAGTGTATGTTTCCAAAGCGTGCATAATATGCTCTAAATTGGAAAGATATCTTAACAAAATATAAGGAAAAAAATGTACAGCGTGTTAGTTATATTTTCTCAAAACTGATATGTATAAATTTTGTTATTCATATATTTTTGCTAATAACCACTTACAAAAACGCTTTTTTTAATGATTTTTTAAAGTTATGTTAGAAAATATTTGCATTGTCACACATAAAACTAATATCGGATATCTATAAATAATTGAACAGTTTTCAAATATTCCTCTACTGCCTATTTGACAAACATGAAAAATAGCAATTTATTGGGAGTTTATTAAATATTTTGCAATTGTATCATTTCTCAATATTTTGATATGAAGTGCAAGTATGGACAATTTTACTCCTTTATCAGTGTTTTATTCAGTCTACGTCTATAACCAAACTCGGTCTTCGCAATAAAAGAAAGAGCAAACATTTTTACAATGAATAGTTGTTATACCATTGAGACAATCACGACTTCTACCCAACAATGAAGAATGTAAATCAAGTAATTAATTTTTCACGATGAAGGAAAGTGGCTATCAACTTTTATTATCATTCTAGCTAGCTGTTGGTCAGTTGACATAATTTTAGTGAAAATGTAGGCCAAAGTGACTTCTTCGCTCATCGAAAAATCAAGCATTTTTAAACTGATTTTCATTTATGCATGGAACATTTAACACCGTGTTGACGATAAAAACTATTTGCACAGTGAATATAAAATGGGTAAAATACAATGGAAGAAATATAGTTGAAAAAATATTAGCGAAATATACATTTTAAAAAAAGTTATCAATGGATCAAGACGATATAGCAAGGTAATATTGTTTAACTTCTAACACAACATAAGCTTGTGCGAATACTTGATCCGTCTGCCTGAGGTGAACATTATTACACTAAAATACTAATGCTACAGAAACGTGTGATCTATCAAATGAAAGATCTCGTTGTAGACATTTTTATGCCATAATTCAATCGGAAGTTACTATCAGAAGTATATTAGAACTTTCTTAAGCCTACGAGAAGTTCTAAATGTGATTCAAATGAAAGATATCATATTAAATATTCCCTACAAGTTTTCTCTCCACGTTTGCCGCTAAATTTATTGTTTAACTTCAATTTTATTTATGAAAATTACCAAATCGGCAAAGTGTTTCTTTTCTTTTGTTATTATATTTCGTCAACCTTAACAGGATTGCCAAAGTGTATATACTTGGTTATCAAATTTTTGTGGATTGTTGTTTAGACTTGATGTATCTCTATAGAAATGTGTGTAGAAGCAGTGTTTTAGTGGCAGTTACTATCACAAGTCAACTTACTTGTACAACCAACGTGATTAGTAATATATATTGAAGCAAGAAATCACTCATGTATAAAAATAAATTGTGTGTTACAAAAGGTAACTACAATAGTAAAAGATTTTGTAATTAATCACCTAGCTTTAATTTACAATGCAATATATAACCATTGAATATATGTTTTTGCGGAAAATTGATGACATTATTAATTAACCTATAGTTTAAAATAAGAACAACCAAGGTAGAAAACTTTTAGAATGAGCTATATATGGTGTGGTGTTTCCAAAACTTCTGTTTTCAAAATTTTTAATACCCGAATTTATTTTTTAATAATTTAAAATCCTGACAGTTGTTTTGTTTTGGCGCAAATGAATATCAATTATTTATCTCTTAATATTCTATGAATAGCAGGCTAAACCAACAGTATGCATAGGAATTTTATTTTTAAATTTAAATTATTAATTAGAAAAAAATAATTAATTGAATTTTTAACGCTCTATAAACCTATGAAACTCGATCAGAATTGTTTATGAATCTATTTCAATGCTCTCAAAATCAGTTTAACACAAATGTACTATTAATAGTAAACAGAGTTTTAAAGTTCTTGAAGTAAGACTTTTTAAACAGTTTTTTGCCATAAAAGTACTTATAAACCTTTCACTACTGAATTAAATTTAGAAAAGTGTTCTGTGTTACTTATAACTGTATTAAAAATCCTTTCATGCACTGAATGAATTAATTGGAACTCGATTAACTCATAGCTACAGAATGAAGATACAACTCTTGCAGAAAGTAGGAAAAGGCAGTGATCTACAAAAATCAAAAAGATTAGAAACTGTACAAATTTTAACGACGCGGATTTCAAAACACATGCTTGCATCATGAGATAGGTACATTTTGTCTGGATGTTCTACTTTCCTTAACTTAAGTTTTTTTCTAAGAAATTTATCAAAGTAAAAACATGTAATCCAGACACATCTTTCTTTACAAGTCCAAATATTTACTATGAGACGAAGGCAAGGGTGGATCCAGAGTATTATAACGGAGGGGAAGGGGAAATTTTTTTAGTTTTAGCTGTTGAATAGTTTAGATAAAATTTGTAGTTTTTAAGTTATACTACTATATCATGGGATTCCAAAACAATAACTTCTAATATATTTAATAGAGCAAGTTTAAATACGATTAGTCAAGTTATATTAAAACTACAAAAACGTTATAATAATTATTATTTTTTTTATAGCAAGCAACAATTTAAACAAAAAGTATATATTAAAGAATTCTAATATTTTTGTGCGTGTTTTTTTTACCAAAACTTTTTTATACCAAACTTCATATTTTCCTTGAAGTGCACTATTAGACAAATTTCTACTTCCATGTTCCATGATCATTAAAAATTAAACCAAATTTGTTTGATATATTTTGCAGAGCATTTGTCCGTGGCTTTTCCATCTTCAATTTTTAGGATGTTCAGTTGGATTTTTAATTCATATCTTTCGCACGTTCATTCCGTTACTATGTATATAAATAAAATAAAATAATTGTGTTACTTTTGACGCCAGTGTTATGCGTTTTGTTTATTACACTCATGATAAACAACACATAAAATATTCTTTGTCGTCTTTATTTTTTTATTTTTTATTTTTCTACTTAACTCTGAATAACGGAGGGAGCGATCGCCCCCTCACCCCTCGCTATATCCGCCATTGGATGAAGGAAAACTGACAAAATTCAGACAAAGTTTACATTCAATATGCGAAACAACCTCAGCATCTCTTGAACGAGTAAAAAAAAAAAATCTGTTCTGATTTTGTTTGGGTAAGCACAGAAAACATCACAGAGCAAAAATTGAAGATGCTCTCCTAAGGCCAGCTTTTTAGTGCATGGTTCGCAGCACTTGCGACCTCTCTACGAGAGTTCAGTTCAAACTCAGACTGGAGGTCAGGTGGTCGTGAGACTACAAGAGAAGGAACAATGGACTGGAGAACAATAATTCTTCGTGTTCCACCGACTGATTTCGACTTTCATTGTGGGCTTTTGTTATTGCCATTTTTTTCTATAATCTTTTTGTAATCCGAACACTGCCCTATTCTCATATGCTGCCCTAACAGTATGTTCGAGTATTGTGCAGTTTTGTTGATAAAAATTCTATAATCCAGACTGGGGATATTTTTAGAAATCGTGTTAAAGAGTTTTGGCCACGGATCTGTTCGTCGATTTCTAGCGATAGCTATAACCCTTTTGTGATTTGTTACTAAGTAGACACTGAACAAAAAAAATTGAATGCGTTTCAGTAGACAAGAATTTAAAAATAATCTGTCTCAAACAAGGAACAGGCGAAGAAAAGAATGTTTAAATAGAAATGCGTACACAAATAAGATGTTCTGCTGAATGTTTGACTTCCCTTGCTGACTCCTATTCAATTTACATTAAACATATTCCGAATTAATCAATTATGTTAGAAATTAATTTATCAAATATTTAAGGATGTTGAACATCGTACAACTGCCAATTTCACCACAATACTAGTCACTGCTTTGAAATTTAAAATGGATCGACTTAAATTACCGTTAAAATTTTAAGTAGATTCCTCAATTTGGTGATATTTTTGACGATAACTTTTAAAGAAATCTCACCAAGCTGTTAACCTAACAACATTTCTAATGACAAAAGTAATATTTGATTTCTATATTTTTCACTGAGAAAATTGACCCCGAACAGACAGACATAGCCTTTGGATAAGATTTTTTTTTTTAATCCAAATAACTCTTTTTGGTTCATCCTATATATTTTGATGTATTATGGGGTCATTGTTAGAAAAAAAACTTCAAATATTTATTGAATTTTTTAATCTTTTTACCGAATAGAAATTAAAAAACGTAGCGTATGAATATGTAATACAATGTAAAAGATTTGCTTGGTAATTTCTCAAAATAAAGTCTCACCTGCATTCAATGACCATGATAGAGAATGCATTCTTCACAAAACAAGTTGACTATAGATTTATACATTCCAATATATTTAGACATCGAAAATATGGGATAATAGTTGTACAATACTAAAAAAAAAATCCGAACGATGGCTATACCTTCTGTCGTAGAATATACAATAAGTAGTAGAATATCGAGGTTTATACCAAAGCAATTCGTTTACGATTCGTTGTATACCTGGTGCAAAAAAAAATTCTCGGGGGGAGGGAGGACGTTTATTGCGTAAATTGAACTTTAATTTTGAAAATTTCAGTACAAACCTCTATTTTTTTTTTTTTAATTTTTTTTTTTAACCTTTTCATTCGTTTAACTTAAATATAAAATTTTAGTTCATTATATTGATAACAACTTATGAAGTTATGGTTTGCACTCTCAACGACTTATTTTTATGCACAATAACGGCTAATCAGACCGGCACCTACAGCTTAGCGTGGATTCCGAACCAGAACGAAAAGCCAAAGTACTTATGAACTAAGAACAAATATCGATATAGATTATGTTAAGGTTCCCAGTTTTATTGTATTATAATTAACAAAGTTGAAGATGGGTCAACTTCACACACCATCCTATTAGGGTCGGAAACAAATGTTACATAAGTTTAACCTACATTAGTGTTGATAGTAAAATTGACAATAATAAATTTTCGCGTTATTGTTTAATCTGATATTCATTAAACGCTTGATGTTATCTCACGCTTATTTTTTACTAGCTGAATACCCGTGCTTCGCTACGAAACTTTTACATGTGCAATATTTTAGCTAGCTGTGAGGCGTCGCGTTGCGGAAATCTGTCATTCGTGTTTACGTCCCAGTTTTTGGCGCTTCGCTCGCAGGAAGGTTCATCGCTATGCAAGCATAGGCTCGCTTCACTCACTAAAACCTAATTGCTACGTAAAGCCTTAATATTGGAAACCTCGAGAAAAAATAATTCCCCGTAAATACAGTAATACACCCCTTTAAGATTATTTTTAACGTGTTTGTGGAAAGCAAAATTAGAGGCCAAAACTACTTATTTTGAAACTTTTAGAGCTCTAGGCCTATTAGAAGTCGCTTATTGTGAAAAAATTATTTAAAAACTAATTAAAATTTTAACATTCTTTTTGTCAGTCCAATTAGAAGGCCAAAACTACTTGTGTTGAAAATTTCAGAACTGTAGCCCAATTACAAATCGTTTTGCAAAATATTTGTTAATTAATTAAAAAAAAAAAATTAAAATTCTGTTTTTCAAAAATCTAAGTAGAAGGCCACAACTACTTATGTTGAAAATTTCAAAGCTGTAGCCCTATTTGAAATCGTTTTGTAATATATACATTAATTAATTAAAAAAATTAATTAATAACGAACTAAACAAAAATTTAAAATTCTGTTTTTCTAAAGTCTAATTAGAAGGCCAAAACTTCTTATGTTGAAAATTTTAGAGCTGTAGCCCTATAGAAATCGTTTTGTAAAATAATCAATTAATTAACTTAAAAAATTATTTAAAAAGAAACTAAATAAAAATTTAAAATTCTATTTTTTAAGAGCCTAATTAGAAGGCCAAAACTACTTATGTGGAAAATTTCAGAGCTGTAGCCCTATCAGTAGTCGTTTTGTAAAATGTTTATTATTTAATTAAAAAAAAAAATTAAAAAAGAACAAAATAAAATTTTAAAATTCTGTTTGTCAAAAGTCCAATTAGAAGGCTAAAACTACTTATGTTGAAAATTTCAGAGCTGTATCTCTGTTTTTAGTCACTTTGTAAAAAAAAAAATTAATTAAAAAAGAACTAATTAAAATTTTAACATTCTGTTTGACATGTATACAATTAGAAGGCCAAAACTGCTTATGATGAAAATTTCAGAGCTCTACTCCAATTTTAAGTAGGTTTCTATAGATCCACAGACAGACAGACACACAGCTTGTTTTATTATTTTAAATGTATTTCACTAACCTAAAGAAAAAAGAATTATACTTTTTTATTTGAATCATAAAACTTATTTTATGAAACCTCGTCTATATTTTTCGACCGTTTTAGAGCATTGCATATGCATACAAAATTGTTAAAGCATCATATTATCAAGTATTCACGAAATGTTTTATGTAAATTTAATCTCTTGTCTTTTAAGTAATTGTCTAACATTTGTGGTTTTTCGTCTTTCTGGAACGATCATAAAATTCCCTGCGAAAAATAGTTTGTAGATTTATTGTGGTTTCGAACATAATTTGGGTTACATCATTATTTTTTCCTTGCTAAGATCTAAATGAAAGCTATATTGCGACAAAATTTCGTAACATCTTAACTATTATACTATTCCCAATTTCAAGGGAGAATACCTTAGAAAATGGTTTTAAAAAGGAACTATTCTGCATTTCAAGTAGTATTGAATCGGGGAAAAAATAATTTTGTTTTACGACAGTCAAATCCCGTTAAAGTGAAATCGCTTAACATGAAATCTCGTTTAACACGAAATTGCGAAGTTAAAAGCAGTTCTCTTTATTTAAAACTTATGTTAATTTATTCGTTAAAACGAACGATTTCGGCGGCCCCCGTCGACTTATGTTTCCAACAGTTTGAAAATAAAAAATAAAAACTGATTCGAAAATTATGAAATGTGGTATTTCGACAATTTTTTGTACGCTAAGTATAAATATTGTATAGTATTGTGTTAGTGCTGATAAACTTTTTAAAGTTTGCTTTTGTTTTAATATGTAGATGAACCCTATGACAAAAAAAAAAAAAAAAAAAAAAAAAAAAAAAAAAAACTTATTTAGAATTATTAAAAACTGTATACGAATTTCGTCAGTACTTGTACACTGTGCAAGAGAATGTTAAAAGTTTTCGAATTAAGGAAATGAAACATTAATTAACCCATTTTCTCTCTTGTCCATAAATGAATTGTAAAAGAAGTGGCTCACTCAACTTTGATAACTGATTTCTTTTAAAAGAAGGAACGTCAATTGGTTCTTGCCCCATAGACCTAATGCTTTTTTTTTTCAGCCACAATTTCTGCCGGAGTATCGTTTTGATGAATTGAAATCTTACAACAGACATGACATCAGTAATAAAGGTTCCTTAAAAAAATTGAAGGTAAAATAACTAGTTTTTTATTGATTATTATGCTTAAAATGTTTTTATAAGTTAGCTTATAATTATTTAACAAATTATATTTTTAAGTGTAATAATCAAGAACCACTAGTTATTTTAACTTCAATTATTTTTAATGAAATTTTACTACTGATGTTATACCAGAGATACAATTTCATATGATTCAAAGCAATAGCTCCAGTAGAGATTGTGGCTGGAAAAAAAAATAAAGCATTAAGTATATGTGGTAGAGACAGACTGAATGATTGAATGAATGAATAACTAATTGAACTTTTGTACTTATTATTCCATGAAAATGAAATTGCAAAACTAGTCTTTTCTGATTGGCCCACTTTCAAAACTTTGCATGTCAAAAGAAAACAATGGGTGATTCAAATTCTTAAGTTATTGAGAAGCATTGAGAAAGAGAGAGGTTTCACTTTGATAAGTAGGCGATAGAATCAGTAAAAAATACATTTAAACTCGTAAAAGAGCAGAAATAAAATTGATACTCCAATAACGAGTGTGTTTCTGTTTGTAAGCAAATAGACCTGGCAATAACATTCTAAAACGGGACGAGTAAAAAATTGGGAATGAAAAAAATTGGAATTCGTAAGAACACTAAAATAAACTTTTGAAATCTTATATAGAGTAAAATAGGTCACCGTACTCAGGGGAACATTCCGAAGTTTAAGAGATGTCACCAGATAAAGTTTATTTCCAAAATATGAAAATAAATCATAAGAAATAATGCATCGAAAAGATTTCACGGTTATTGAGCACATTTCAAATTCTTCATTTAATAAAATGTTTGGAAACACTCAATTTAAAAAAATGTTAAGTAAGTTTAAAAACTTTTTAAATTCACATTAAAGAGAGCTTTTCAAACTCTAAACAATTTCTATTAAATCTCAAAAGTAATCCAGTAATTTTGTACAATTTTCTTATTTGAAAGGTCTGGTAGTTATTAAACTTATTTCTTTTAAATATTCAGGAAATACCAGAATTTAATTTGCTCTTATATTAAGCAATACTCTTTAAATTTTAGGTCATGCTAACAAACGTGTTGAATTGCCGTTATTGTATTTTTTAAATAGATTAAGACAAATGAAAATTACGATGTAGTAATATTTAATATTGTTTTACTTTCACAGCTTTCTCCTCTTAATTGAAATGTATACAAATAAACTTAAAATACATTCATCATAAAATTCTCAGCTTTTTTAATTTATGTATTTCCTTATCTCGAAGAAATATATAAGCATAATCAAGTAATTCCTTTTGTCAGCTGAAGCGTGACATTGAAAGTAAAATATGTAAATATGTAAAGTAAAATATGACTTTTGAAGATGAAAGCTTTTAAATTTGAAATTCGTTCCACCCTTGTGTTGCCTTATTGTAAATCTGATCTGGCTTTCCATGTAATATATTCAATTTCAAACTCGAATCCTATTCTTACTTGAAAATAATGCCAGAGCTTTTAAGCTTTACTAGTTGATTCCCTGATTTCTAAAAATTATATCAAGGTTTTCACTTAATCCCACGTGTAATTTTAAACCTTTAGATGCTATAAAAGAAACGTGCAAAATCAAGAAATTTTTTTTAACGAAACAAGACATCCGGTTTTATTATATTCTTAAAATTCAATACTTTCTTAAACAAATGCCAAGCAATAAATGAGTACTGTTTGCAGTTGTAAATGACACTTCTGAATCGTGAATGAATGTTGCTTGAAATTTCCTGATTCTGTTTCTTCTTCTTTTTAGAATACCTCATTTTTCATTTTGCGGCAATTGAAATTCCTAATGCTAAGATAATAAAAACAGGTTTGTTGTTAATTAAAATCTATTTTATGAATTTCAAATTATCTCCATTGTATGTTTGGGTCATTCTTCCAAAACAAGTAAATTTTCAATATTAAAACACTTTTTTGAAAAAGGATGCTATAAATATATGATATATATATATATTTATAAAAACAAAATCAATACGTTATTTTCCTGAAGGTTAGCCTAGAACATGGAAAAGTTATTACAGGTTTATTATTTATTTAATAATTAATTAATAGGCGAAACAATTAAAAAGCGAATGTCTTCAACACACTCTTCCCTTGAGCACCGCCCATCAACGACTTCTCTTTTCTCTGTTGTACGAAAGGATAATGTAATATTTACCGAAAAGCATATAACCGATTTCGCCTTTTTGGTGGTGAGGATTTTTTTTTTTTTCTTTCTTTCTTTCTTTTCCAAAAATATTGCAAAACTGGCATTTTTTTTTTTTTAATAACGAAAATATGAAAACGATAAATTATAATAATCCATGTCAAATTTAAGTGTAATGACCACTGATTAATATTAAATGTAATTAATGTATTAAATATAATTGAAAGTTGTGCGATGTTCCACACCACTATTTTTTATAGAAGGCAACTACTTTCATGATACCATATAGAAGACATCAAGATCTATGGATATTTTTCATTTGAAGACTCTCCTTTAATTTCATAGTATTTTAGCTCTTGAACATTCTGTATGTATTTTCCAAATAATCCCATAATACTGAAGAAAGGGGACTTTTCTGTAGTGTAGTGTTTTCAATCCAAAAGGTGGTGCTCAATGGGCTTCATGGAGCATCAGCTTATGGATACTGGCATTCTTGTTCAAAAGACCCAAGAATAGTCTAATCGAAATTATAATGCCAAATAAATACAAGGATTGTAAACTAAATAATTTTTAAAAACTTTCCTAAATAAACATCATGTAATCATTATATGACAGCTCTATTAGTTTCACTATTTCATAAATCTAAGTTTACTCCAATTAAAAATCATGTATTTTCAACTACTTACTCTTTACAAATATAAAAACATTAAGCTTTTCATAAAAAATCGTAATTCAATCTGGTTTGCATAAAAAAGTTATTGAACATGTGGAAAACATAAGTTTTTTTTATTTACGTTACCTTCGTATATTGTTTAATGAGTATAATATTTTCTAAGAAATCTCAATGTTATGAGAAAGTATTGCACATGTGATATGCTTTGTTAATTGTTTACATTGTAAATTATGTTTTTCCTCGAGCGCAGAAATCTTGTCAAATATACTTGAATACATTTGATAATGTAAATAAAACAATGTTACATTTGTTTGAGCAAGAAATTTAAGGAAACAAACTTTAATGAATGTGTAAAACTTTCCCCACATCCGTATTACATTTCAAACGTATTCGCCTTCAAATACATTTCTTATTTATTTTAATTACTTTCTAATTATAGAGGTAGTTTATATTTACTTTGAAGTTTAAAATGCATGTAATTATGTCAAAAATACCGGACCTTACAATAACCTATTAAACAAAATTAAGGAAAGCTTAATAGTATAAAGGTTCACTGTTGGAATATTTATATTTTGGATAGATATTGAACGATCGTAAATGACTAAAGTTGTTACTTGATAAATGTTCCATTGAATTAAAAACTAAAACAACTTTGTGTATTCAGACAAATGTTTTTGTATATGTGCAAGGATATGAGTTATACTAGTTATGTACAGAAATAGAGAAACATTTATTTGTAAAGTCAAATAAGAATCTAGACTAATTGCTTGTAGTAGTGTGTCTAAAGAATTTCAATATATATATCACAAAAAAAATATTTTTTTATTTAATGAGAAAATCTTAACAGTGCAAAGTACTAAGACGCTTGGCAGTGAATAAGAATTGCTAACTCTAAACACAGAAAATGAATGCCATAAATTCTGAAAATTTTTTAGTTCTTAAATGTTCTATCGACAAAAAGCGTTTAAATTAGAGCTCTGTATTTTGTTGACAAATCATTCTAAATATACCATAAACATAGCTTAAAAATTGAGAAAATTAAAACAAATTAAAAAGTGTGTTTAAGAAAAAAAATTCAAAACTGTTTATATGTTTCATTACTTTGAAGTTTGTGAAAGTACAGTGATCTATAAATATCTTGTTTATATGCATAAAACGTACTGTCACGTATTTATACATCTGGACTACTTAACTTGTAATTAAATAAAAATATCTACGAACATTTTAAATGCTTTACTAATGTCCCTTAAACCTGTATTCTAGAATTGGGTATTTGACAAATTTTCAAAATATGTTTTAAATAAAAGGTATGCACAAAATAAAAGACACGTATTTTTTCTTTTTTCAAAATAATGCCGCAAAACGCTAAAAATTTCATTTTAAAATGCAAGTAGAAGCCCCGCCCCTAAAACGCTGCTCAAAAACCCATCTGTCTGTGTGACGTCAATCTTGCATACACAACATCGCAATCGCGAGTGAGTTTCAAGCGCGAAATGTGTTTTTCTTTTGATTTCGTTCCAAGAAATGTCTCACCGGTATCGGTAATGCAGTACCCCACTGTACAAGTACTTCAATTAAAACTCCAGAAAAGTTGTGTACACATGTGCCCAGGAAAGCAGACATACAAAAAAAGTGGTTAAATCTTGCAAGAAGATAATCAACTTAGTTTTCAACACAGACTACGATTCACTTCTGTGAAGATCATTTTGATGCAAGTAATACTTTATTTAATTCTTTTAAATGTTTTAACTACACAATATTAAGTTTAAATACTGATGCACTATTGAAATATTGATTTTTTTTTTTTTTTTTTTTTTTTATTATTATTATTATTATTATTATTATTATTTTTTGTAAATTTGAAACCAAAATATTTGTTTTGTTTGCATGAATTGTTTTAAAAAAAAAAACATTTTTTGTCTGTCATATTAACCTTTAATTACTGTATGCGGTCTGACAGACCGCGAGTCATTTTTTGTAGAATGCTTCCAACCTCCTAAAATATTTAATCTTTGACTTTAAATTAATTTTTCCAATTCTTTGTTACTGAAATTTTAAATTGATCTTCACCAAATTTTTTGGAGCAGTATGAACCACGTGTTGCCCTTGCGCCAAAAAAGATCAAACCACACAATCACAGCAGTTAACCTTTATTTACTAAATTTTTTATAATTTGTACTAACTCTTTTAAATATTTAATGTTTCCAAAAAGAAGCAATCTTGTGCTGTCATTCAATATGTGAAGAACAAACTTCATAGAAGTGGACTTCAAAGTCCCTATGGGTTTCAAAGCATTTAAATCAGTACAGTACCATGAGAAATGCAGTACAATGACTGGACTTATAAGTACCTTCAGTAGATAAAGGGGTTAAAGGATTTTGTTTATGATAATCTTGTGTTTCTATTCACCTCAATGCATTATTACTTGTCTTTTTCACCTTTTTGTCTTTTTTAAATAATATCAGCTATAAATTATAACGAGGGTTCCGTTTCATCCCTTTCTGCGGGGTGAATCGGAACAACATGAAAAAATCAAAATCAATGTAAGTCACGATTTTTCCAACATTTTTGGGCTTGAACATTATAGAAGAAGGTAAGACCCACGTTCCTAAATCAAAAATATGTTCGTTAACGATATTATTACACTCTATTTTTACTTTGAAAGTTGAAAATTGTTCCTTTTCACTCCGTTTTAACAGTACTCAGCGAATTATATTAATTGCTATTTTTTTTATCCTAATGTTTTTATGATTATTATAACTGCAAAAGTGTTGTTGTTGCAATTCTAATTATAAGAACTGTGAGAATTGTTGATGCTTACACAAATGTTTTAACATTTCTAAACTCTGCAGAATAAAATTCTGAGCTTGACTTGAAAAAGAACCCCACCAACAAAACATCTATTTTGGGTAAATTCGAAATGTGTACCTTTACAAAACCGTCTTCCAATGTTGCAATAACACTCCTTTAAATAAATATTTCCTAAAAGTTACCTTCAGTAGTCATAATTTATCATATAGTAGGAAAAGAGATGAACCAAGCTTTAAAATAAACGTATGAAGCTGTTAGCTTACAAATGTGGTCAACGTTGACGTCACACTCTGGGAGGAGCTTATCCGAGCGTTTCTGATCACGTGACGAGGCGCTCAGAAAAGCAATTTTTAAAATTTGATTTATAAAAATTTGAGCAATTATTTCGAGTTAAAACTGCTTGCATTATTATTATTTCGTTAAATACTATAAATATGCCGCATTTAGTAATTATTTGTTGATGGTGTCAAATACCCTATTGCTGGATATATTTTAAGTACAGAAATAGACGTCTGTTTTGATAATAAAATGTGCACTTGTTTTATTCTAGAGGTATTTATTATAATTTCAGACTAAATATAAGTTTAGTTTTATAATACTTTATATTTTGTATAATTATTATTATTTTTTTTATTTTTTATTTTGCAATAAAAATATATCCTTTAATTTTCGCTTCTACATTATACTAATAGAGATAGAAGCCATAGAGATAGAGAAAGGTTCCATCCATCGGTCTGTCCGATATCAACATTCTTAATAAAAACTGGAAATTCTAAAGACACGTACTATAGATCAAATGAAAGCTCTCGTTGACCCATACCAAAATTGCTACAGGGAGTGTCAAAAAAATTTTCAATTCCTTAAGCTTCAATTACAAAGGCTACAATAAAATATGATATATAAATTTGAAGATTTCGACAGATAACTTTAAAGAGGTTAAGCATAAAAATGACTGTGAATATATGTACTATAGTCATGAAGAATAAATTCAGAAAAAAATAATTCAGTTTTACATCCTTATATTTAAAATTTGCAAACTTTACTTAGTACACTTCGTTTTTATGAATCTAAATGTCCAACATGAGGATGTCTACAAAGGTAAATTTGACCTGTACGAAAATAATAAAACAATCAAATTATTGCTAGAAATGTTACTTATTGAAGAGTTAAATGTAATAAATGGTATTATGCACTTATGTTTAAAATTTTGTATTTTTGTCAGTATTATAGGAAAAGCTTCATTTCCTAAAGTCTAAAATGTCCGCATACTTCTGTGATCCTTGAAATTTAAATGAGATTTTTCAATTCCTTATCGTGCAACATGAATTAATGGTCCTTGCAAGCATTTTTTAAGCCTGATAATAAAATTTCAAATATTTAAGTTTTACAATTAATAATTTTAATGAATGATGATTTTGCGTGCTATAACCTTTGCTATTAGTTTAACAAAAAATTATCTTGTTATCTAAACTATACCAAGTGCACTTAAATGCATAATGAATTTTTACATGGTTTTATAAATCCAATGTCGAATAGAAGCTTGAAATTTCCTGTTTAAAGGATATGTTCAGTTTTACTTGTTGTACTGTTAAACGCCTGTCAGTTTATCAAGTACCTATACCAGTATGAAAGCCTTAAAGTGTCACGAGTACTGTTTGAATTGGGGATGATATTTATTGCTTTCAAGGGGATCTAAAAGGAGGCTGTTTATTTCAAAATTAAGAACTTATTGCGTTTACTTGAGTAATTTGTTGAGTATATAAAAAAAAAAAAAAAAAAAAAAAATGATACTCACACCAAACACTGAGTTAGTTGATAAATGCCAAGAGGAATTGCATAAAGAGAATTTCGTAGATTGCTGATGCCTATTAGCTATTAACTTGGCTGCAAATAGGTTTTATCTACGAGATGGAGTATCTCAAATGTGGTGTAGGATAGCTAACTGAAAATTAACTGTTACTTTACCGTGCAGTTGGGAAATAGTTCTAAAATTCTTTTTGACTTGTGTTTTATTTCTCTTCAAAATACCACTGCTGTGTTTCTTACGAAATTCAAATTTCTTTAAAAATAAATTTTCGTGGTGAAAGTAAATATTTTTCGAAGTTCCACCTAAGACATGGGTTCATAAGGACCATTTACATGGTGCACAAAAAGGAATTAACAAATCTCATATGGATTTCAAGGATCACAATAGCAAGTGGAAATTTTAGATTTCAGGAAACGAAATTTTTCCTATAATATTGAAAAAAAAAAAAAAAAATACAAACTTTAAACCAGAAGTAGATAACATCATTAAATATTTAAAAATCTTCAATAAGTAAAACTTCTCCCAATAATTTTAATGTTTTATTATTTTTATGTAATTCAAATTTACTTTTGAATAGGTATGAGCCTCATGATGGAAATTTTGCTTCATAAAAATTAAATGTACTAAGACGAATTTGAAAATTTCAAATATAAGGATGTGAAATTCTATTAATTTTATTCATCGCGACTATACTACATATATTCAATGTTATTTTCATGCTTAACATCTTTAGATTTAGTAATATTCGCATTCTTTAAACTAAAATTTAAGAAAACACGTTTGTTCCCTAAAACTTGACTAAAGTGAAAATTTTTACTATAACAAGGATGAAACACATTAATTTTATTTTTAGAAAAATAATCTATGGGTCATTTTACCAAAACAGGCAACTTTCAATATTAAAATCTCTTTTTAGAAAGGATGCCGTAAAAATGTATGTTATATATATTTTTTTATTATTTAGGCTTTATACAACCAGAAAGAAATAACAGAAGCGCAACAATTTTTTAATTGTGAGTAGGAAAAAATATTTAAAAAAATCTCTATGTTAAGACAATGGTGCTCATAATACGACAATTTTTGAAATCAGGCGATTGTAAAAAATGCTGATTAAAAAAAAAAAAAATTCAAATTTAATTACAATAGTAGTGGGAAACAGTTACATTTATATCATTTTTAATGAACAATTCAAGCATTTTAAAAAAAACGACTGAAATTAGTTTATATTTATGAAGAATTTCTTTCTGATTCCAAATATTTAAACTAAAGTTCTTTAAAAAAATTAGTTATTTAAATATTAAGAAAAGAAAATGCCTCAAAAACGAGCCCAAATCAGTCCGATCAAAACACTCAACAAAATCTGTGACGTCAAGGATTCCTACTGTTTCTATGGTTATCGTGAGGTTTCATTCAAACAGTTGGCGTTAAAATAGTTGGCGCTGGTAGACCATTGACATATCACGAACAGGGTGGCACGATTTGCGAGAAACTTACAAAACTGGTTTCCACTGCCGCATTTTAAGCCAAGATGTTTGGGAAGCCTTGACGTCAAATTCATTTCAAGCTGAATGAATCGTTTTCTCGCCAACGTCTAATAGGGCAACTTTGGTTGCAAATTAAAAAAAGAAAAAGCGCATTGAGCAGAAATTTTTCTGTTTATGGTCTTTTCAAAATATTTAGAATTGAATAAAAAAAAAATGGAGGAAAAAAAAAAATGCGGGAATTGTTCACTATGTTTTGCATAAATAACAAGCATCATTATTCTGGTATGCTGATATTGTGTTCTTTATTTGCCAGTACAATAATGGACAACAATGATGAAATTGATGTAATTAGAAGCTGGAGCATTCTATTTAAAAATTTTAAAGTTAATGTACATACATTAACTTTAAATGTACATTTTAAAAGTTGACTTTATTATGTATTCTATATAGCAATATAATTTGTTTTTGCACATCTAGTATTTCTAATAGATGCCAGGAAAATGATGCGAATTGAACACAACTCTGATGGTATAGAACTTCAAAATTCCTAAAAAAAATGGTCCAAGCTGAGAATAATTATTCACACAGCTTACTAAAGAAATAAAAGTTCTTGGAATAGGTACAAAAATAGAATGCATCTGCCTTCTATAGTTTAAATATTGAGTGTAAAGCAATATGCCAGAACGATGATGCTTTGTTAGTGTGACATGCATTTTAGTAATTTTTTAAATAAGAAAAAATGATGAAATTATTTCCCATCGTATAAAATATTTTATTATAACTGCATTAAATTGTTGTTGAAAAATTAGTTATATTATTAATTTATTTAACATGTATAACAACATAGATGGCTCTAGTGAAATGCAAAGATACTGATTTTTGGACGTTTGATATATTTTTTATACATTTATATATGAAAAATTTAACCTGTTATTGATGAGAAAGTTAGCCTGGAACAAGGAAAAGTTATTAAAACGAAATTCATTATTTTTGTACTTGTATTTAAAGTGATATAATGTTGTGGCATGAATTTTTCCTGTTTCAAGAAAATGACCCATATGTTCTTTCAATACTTTTCATGTATAAAAAAAATAGTTTCTGAAGGACCCACATGCGACTTTTTAAAATCCTCTATATTAAATTCGAAATTTGTTTGTGTATGTGTGGTTGCCTGGAAAATCTTCGGAAGCCTAATTAACTCACTTATCATCATCTAATCGGGTTGAAACTTGGCAGATAGATTCGATGTCGATGACAATGTTTTCTATTAAATTTTGGGAGCTTTCACAGTAAATAAATAAAAAAACGAATGAACGAACAAACAAAATAATTGTTTTATTCAGAATAAAGAAAATATATTTGGATGTGAGTGCATAAATTCACATTCATTTTTAATGAATAAATTTTGAAAAGTAGTTTACGACATATTTTGCCGATCGAGATAATTTAATATTTAAAATTAGATGCAAACACCAAGAACACACTAACAAGAGAATCGGTGCTATGTTAATGAATGTAAAAATTGGCAACGCATATAAAAAATTTATATAATTTTTTTTTTTATAAGTTGTGTTTTTTTTTTTTTTTTTTTTGCAAAAAACAGGGGGGGGGGGGGGGGGAGATTTCGAACATGGATGATTTTATAATTTTTTTTGTGAAATTTTATATTAACTTGGAGCAACAATATATATTTTTTTTTTCTAAATTTTGCATGGTTTTGTTGAATTGTAAAAAAATCCATATAGATAAATATTACCTGTAGTTATGTAGTCATGAGGGAAAAAAATATTTCTGTGATTCATGCCTCTTTTTTTGAAAATTTCAGGAATCCCAAATTTGATAAAATCGTAAATTTTAAAGTTCTATAAAACTTCAATCAAAAAGAATATTAAAAAAAAAAAAAAAAAAAAAAAAACATTCTTATTAACCATAAGAAAAACGTTGACACCAAGTTTAAAAAAAAAATCGGTGAAGATGGGTGACGAAATCCATTTTTGTGGTTGATTTGACGTAGAATGAACGTATGTCCTCAACCTTAACATGGAGTTTGATTCATTAAACATTTCCAATTTTTATATGCTTGAAATATAGATCTGATATACCTATATACAAAGTTGTGAAGAAGCGGCCTTATAGTTTAGTTTAATTTGCATGTTTCTGGCTGCCTATTTCTGCCACTATGAAGTGCTTATCAAAGCCATCAGCTGACATTTACAGTGACTTTCACATTCTTACTTGTTATAAAACATATTTATGCTATCCATTATCAGTATTTTACTTCCATGAAATACTCTTACACAAGGAATTTAAATTAAAAATATTACATTGCAATTTTGAAGCAAATGATACAAAAAAATGACAATTTACTGTCTTGAAAAATTCAAATTGCATACAATTTTGCTTCATCACTCAAATAAAGTAGGCATACGTTGATAAATAGATGGCAAAAACTAAATACATATGAACAACTAAATGACCGAATGCATTAAATGTCATACAAATTTAAAGTGATGTTTAAACAATACAGGAATAAAATAATACTTGAATAATAAAATTATAAAAAAAATTTTTAAAACTTTAACGGAAATACGGAAATACATCACTATCTCGTATTCTTTAATAATTGCAATAATTATAATTTAAAGTAACCCCTATTAAAATTCAAGAGTAACTGTCATAAATGTTCAAATACAAAATAATTTTAATATTGATTTCTAATTATGAGTTTAATGCGAAATATGGATTTTTTGTGATAGTCCAAAATATCATTCAGAGCTTTAATAGTTTTATCAAGCCTCTTTTAATACATCAAGAACTTAAAAAGTTCTACTTTTTTATATAACAAATTATATTTTTAATGTTTACAAAAAAAGCAATATCCATAATTGGGTTGCTTTGTTGAACACACTTAACCTGTTCCAAAAGCAACTTGAATTTTGATAAAAGTAGAATTGCCTGAAGCAAAAAATTCTTAAATAAAAACAGAAAAGAGTTACTGTTCCATTTGATTAACTTCGAAATATTTCGTTTCGTTCAAAAAAATTAACATAAATAATCTCATAAACACTACATATTTATAACAAAGTATTATTTTTAAATTTACTACCTTTACAGAATATTTTTTTATTTTTTAAAGTAACAAAATATAAAATATTCTGTAAAGATAGAAATTGTATGACTTTGTTTTGAATATAGAATATATACTATATAAATAGAAATTAACGCAAGTGGGTTAGGTGAAGTGATGATGAAAGAAGAAAAAAAAAAAATTACCTCTCAGGCTGTAGTTCATTTCAGCAGAATTATTCATGCCAAATCCGGCATGCAGCCATTTCCATGTGACTCACGTCTTTCTTGTGAATTTCATTCGACACAAAACATAAAAAATGACTATTTTCTCGTACATCACCGATTAATTTCAACATTGAGCCGTGAAGAACAATGCCATTCTTCCGGCATTCTCAAACTCTCATAAACGTGGTAAAGTTCCAGACGATTTTTTGTTGTTGTTCGTTTTAGAATACTTTTTTTCTTTTCATATTATTTGCTTCACCGAACTTTTAACTTATCATGGAGGAAACTAAGCTGAATTCGTAAAGAATTCAGTGATATCTTTTTTTTCTCCAAAAATTTAACAGAGACAAAGTGAGTTATTCTGCTCCTGATTCTGACAGAAACGAAAATTGTCTGCTTGTCTTTTTCGAGACGCGTCCAGCTGAATGGCATCACTTTCTGGTTGAATGTTGTTTCCCGACGGAGTGGGAAATAGTTCACGTTTTCCTCATCTCTGTAAATTATCATCCCGGCGAAACACAAAACAGGCCTAGCAACAGGTCTACCAGTGGTTTGCCCTCCTCACCTGCGTGACGTCATGCACTATAGCTGAAGGGTTTTTTATAAGCCTGGATCGCTTGAATGGTTGATGTAGCATATAGGGGGGCACTAAAAAAAGTGAATCTGAATTCTCGGAGTTGAAGGTCAGGAAAAGTGCTTTTATTCAGGAAGTTGGCATGCGTTATATACTAATTGAAGGGAATTTTAAATTGTTCGTTTTGACTCTGTATATCAATTAGTTTTACTACAGAAAAAAATTATAAGGAAAAATTCAAAGGTGTTATTTTTTTTTTTCTTCTTCTTCTTTTTAATTAATAACTTTCTAGTTATTTTTTATTGATGAGAAAAAGAAATTAAGTTTCATAATTTACATTTTATAATTTATTAGTGTGATAAAATTAATGTGAGAGCACTAATTTATTCATTATTTTAAATAAATATTAAATTTCATTCACCTAATTTTATGCCTTGTATAATTCCAAACAATAACAACAACAAAAGCTGAAAATATATGATATCAAAATCTAATAATTTACGTAGTAAATCCTAAATAATAAATTGCTAAGGGATAGGTCAAAATTTAATGATATTGTTCTTGAATTGTAACTTTTTTTTCTCATGAGTTTTAATTTTTAATGAAAAAATAATATGAAACATAATTCACGATTAACTATTATCCATTGATGTTAAAAAAGGCACTGCGAAAGCAGTAGTTTTCGATAAAGAATTATCCAAGATTTGCTAGACGTTTAAAACACTCTAGATAATGCAGTTGTGACCAAAATTCAATTACACCGATTAATGAACATTTATTTATCAGTAAGGAACATTTCTTTGTAAATTTTGTTATACACAAACACATTTTTTAAACTAAGTGGAAAATATATTATTAAATATACCTAAAAATATACTCCAAGATGGAAATATGGTATTAAGGAGAGTTGGCACCAAAACATTTATAAATAATCGATAGACCTTTAAAAAGATACCTAATTTGTAATAATATCTCAATTAGAAGAAGTTTTCTTTAAAATGAATTTTTTTCTCAAAACAACATTTCTCATTATTTATGTACCTTTTACACAGAAACTGAGCAAACTAGTTTCCTGAAATTTTTACCACATATTCTTTTTATGTATTTATACATACTGAAGTAAGATTTTGTTGTTATTTTAAAAACATTTTTTGTCTGGCTTTTTTTCGGCAAAAAAAACCTTGAAAAAAAAAAAAAAAATTTGAGAGACTTTCACGAAAATTAATTTTAAAAAAAGTAAATGAATCACTATCAAAAGCTAACTTCAGTAGAGTAACAAGTGTCTGAAAAAAAATTAGGCTTCTATGTCAAATACTTTCTGAGAAAAAGGTACGAGAAATGTGCCTAATTATCATTACCGATATAGAGGGTATATGCGAGTTAGCCGTACAGGCAAAATCATATCAGGAAAATTTTAAATAAAGTTTTAGCATAAAAAAGAAAACAATACAATAAAGTTTTGTATATCAGTCAAATAACTGAGTTCTTTAAAAGATCGTTTAATTTTTTTTTTTTTTTTTTTTTTTTTTCCTTTTTCATTTTTTAAATTTTTATTAATTTTTAAAAAATTGTTTTTAGTACTTTTAATGATTTGTCCCATTGTCTGAATGATACGTAAACATAATCTCATGCAGATATAATAATTTCTACAAGCTTCACAACCAGTTTTACATACATAGCTTCAGCTTAAAGTTGATCACCTTGTATATAAAGTAAAATATGTTCAAGCACGTTGTGTATCTTTCAGAAAGAGCAATAATTCGTACTCGAAACTTTCCTATTTTTATATGTATTGAATAAACATGGGGATGGGGGGACCTCGTTTAACGTTTTTGGCGATATTTTAGAAATGATAAATGTCAAGTATATGCCTAAATTTGCGATCTTGTCATATTTTATCAGCATTAGAAAATTCTTGGTTGACAAATTTTGATACCAAAAGAATACCGATGGAAAATGCAAAGTGAGAAAAATAAATAATAACCAAACAAAATAATAAATAATAAAAATAAATAATTAAATAAAGAATTTAAAAATAAATAAATTATTCTTCGAATACGTCTCACCGAATTCTTATTCTTATTCTTATTCGATTACAAGGAATAATCGAATGCTTTGTGTATTATCAAAGAAATTTAACATTTCTTCTAATAGAATTAAAATCTAGTGATAAAATGTCGAGCCGTTCTCTGGAAATATAAAATTTTATGTTCTTATTATAATATTAAACTTAAGTATATAACTATTATATTTAGTTATAAGTGATTTACACAACCCATATTTCTATTTTTTATTTAAATGCTTTCTATTTTGTAATTAACGTTATGCTTTCCATTCAGTGACAGATTTATTCTAATTTATTTTAATTTTTAGAATAATTAACGGTTTAGTATGACTTTATATCTTAACCCTCTGAGCGTCAAGGGAATGGGCGAAATTATACAGTTGTTTTCCCTGCAATAATTTTTAAATTATATTTCTGATTCAAATATATAATTTTGTTTAAATATTTTTTATTTATTTTGTTTTAAGTAGGTTTTAAACTATCATCCTAATAAAAAGATTTTAAAAATATTTTACAATATTCAGTATTTAAGTTATTTAAAATACTAGCACATATTTTTAACTGAACAGTATAAAAAAATATATATATTTATTATGACCTGAAATTTGAATGCCATGCGTATTCAAATTCTGTATTACAACTGAAATTCCTTGTTTTTTAGGTCAAAAACCCTTTTTATAATCTAAATAGAACTCTCTCTTTTTATGACTATGCACGCACTGTCAAAATACAGACCGCATGCTAACCATGAAATCAAATGCCGACTCATCCATAAAATGTCTGCTTTTTCTTAATCTGGCCACGCAAGGCAGCGCAACACTAAGCCACTGTGGTGATACCTACCACTTTTAATAAAATGAAATGCACGATTACTCAATCTGGAATTCCCAAAGAAAATGCTTTGAATCTCTCTAATTATTTGTATTTAAAATTTAAAATAACTCCTCGTATGTTTTTTACGCTTGCCCTGACATTTTTAACTATAACGCTATAAAAATCAATTGCTTTTACAGTGATGAAACATACAAATTTTAAATAGAATAGTTAAGTATGGATTGATAGGACTATGAATTGATATCAACTATGGATTGATAGGATAGAGTGGATGGGACAAAATGGTTAAGTTACTGCAACTTTAAAAAAATATAATAACTGAATCATCACTTTGAACTTAAATAAAATTGCACAGATTTAAACATAAATTTTACTCTATGGCCTTATTTGTGAAAGTTCCTAGCTCGCAAGGCAGCAAAAAAATAAAACCATTGTCAAAGGAATGCTCGAATAAAAAAAAATAACGTCTGGACAGAGTGAACTTTATAATCATAGTCTACATTGATAGAACATAAGAAAAACTCACCAATTTAATATTTATGGCAATATTTAATAAATTACGAAAAATATCGCCAAATTAGCGAGCTTGGCATACATTTTTATATGAAAAAAAATTATCAATATCCTTGCGAATACCTGAAAACTCAATTATTTTATATCCGTATACACCTTCAAAGTTACTAAAAACTTCATTACACACATCTATCCTGTTTTCAGAATCTATAAGTTATCTCAAATTTTACTACTTTTTTAAAGTCACGTTTTAACTTAAGAGCTGCTTTTTTTGCGTTCTGTACCATTCTTGCAAAGGCGCTGCAAGAATGGCCCAAAGAAAAATCCAAACGATGTTTATATCTTTCATTCCAATCGATGAAAGAAGAAACAGAATATAGCCCTATTTGATTTAATTTTTTTTCAATGTTTGGAAGTTTTTTTGTCATAATTCATTTACATATTTAAAACAAAATCAAACTTTAAAAAACTTAAAAATGGACACGACATTAGATATTTGGATTTCGCATAAAAAAACGGAATACCAAATTTCATAAATTTTTGATGAATGCTTAGTGATTTAAGTGATGGCATGGAGATGATCAAATAAGGTTTAAAGAAAATATCAGTTTTTTAGTCATAAAAGATGAAATTCACATATTTTATTATAGTCCGGGAGGCGACTGTAATTTTTGAGCCCCATCGAACATCATTCTGAATTTTTTATAGAAATTGGAGAAAAGTGAGTAGATTACGAATCCACTTGTCTGCAGTGTCAAAAATGGCCGAAACTGATCAAAAATGGACTTGGAATGAGTTGAACTAAAATCCGATTGCCAAATATGTCAAAACTTGGCAAAAATAGAACAAACTTTTTAGTCTGGCAATCCACTGCATTTTGATTTTCAATGAGAAAAAGCGCAAACGATTTCTGATCTCTGGCTCGGAAAACTTGTATTTTTGAAAAGTAAGCCAAATTGGCGACATCAGTGACGTAATGTTTATTGCCAATTTGGCTCATTTGTGAAAGATACAAGTAAGCCATACCCACACATACGAATCGTCTGCAACCTTCTTAATTGAAAATTAAAGAGTGAGAATTACCAAATAAAAAAAATCGCTCATCATCTAGCAAGTTATGGCGCATTTGACAATTGGATTTAGTTCAACTTATTAAAAGTCGATTTTTGACCAGTTTCGGCCATTTTTGCCACGGCAGACCAGTGGATTCGTAATCTACTAACTTTTCTAAAATTTCTATAAAAAATTCAGAATGATGTTCGATGAGGTCCAAAAATTCCAATCGCTGCTCAGTCTATTAATTTTTACTTCCAAAGATGGTTTAGTTAAAGCCAAACATAAATAATATTGCATTTTGGGATTATTTTTTTTTTTTATGTAGGGTTCTACGTGGATGAATGAAGTAAGCACAAATAGGGGCTTTATGAAAGTTTCAAAGATTTTGCTAGACGACCTATTAAGAAATCATTTTTATATGAAAATCTAGAAAATAGCTAAGGTAATATATGACTGCGAATCGCTTTATCATCATAAGACTTTCAGAGACGAAAATAAAATCTTTTATTTGGCGAACTTAACAGCTTTTAGTATTGTCTTTTTTTGTAACAGCGCAATTTTGTGAAATAATGAGGAGAAATCACGATTATTACGTTAATCGGGCTGTAATTTATTTCCTTATATGAAAACCCTCCCTCCTATCCTCATTTGGTCAAGACCTTTGAGGCTTAATCAGTAAGATAACATGTGCTTTCAGGTTCATTGCTTTGTGATGATTCCATGCGGTAACAATGAGGGTTAGAAAAACATCCAGCAAAGAACAAAAATACTTATGCACGGAATGTTAAAATGGATATGATTATTGAGGATCAGCAATGAAGGGCGACAAAGAAGCATTCTTTTTTATGATCTTTACTAAGGGAGAGTTATATTACGACCATATTTAAAAATTGTGCAGAGAAAAAATGCAGGTGCATGAAATTTAGTGAATAAGTATTGAACTCAGCATCTGAATATTTTAATGCTTGTGTGTTTATTTATACAGTCAACTCACGATAACTCGAAGTATCATAAGTCGAATATCCGTTTATCTCGAAGTTTTCATTAGGTCCCAAGAATATGCGTTAAATAGATAATAACTTCGGATAACTCGAAGAATTTGACCTGTCCCTTGAACTTCGAGTTATCGTGAGTTGACTGCATATTTAATTTATGTATTTAATAGGCAAGGCGTATTTTTGGGAAAGTCACTTCTCCTGGACTATTTAAGTGATTTTTAAGATCAAGATGTCATTTGAAATGGCTTAGCAGGACCGTAGACGTGGGGGGGGGGGATGAGAAACCTCCGGGACAACCCACCCCCTTCCCGAAATTGAGTGAAAACTAGTTTTACCATTTCCCCCCCCCCCCTGAGTGAAAACTTGTTTTACCATTCCCCCCCCTGAGTGAAATCTTGTTTTACCACTCCCCCCCCTTTTGTGTGTGTGTGTGTGTGTGTGTGTGTGTGTGTGTGTGTGTGTGTGTGTGTGTGTGTGTGTGTGTGTGTGTGTGTGTGTGTGTGTGTGTGTGTGTGTGTGTGTGTGTGTAACTTGTTATATGCATTTAATAAAATCTTCGACAATATACCCTCCCCCGAAAAAAATCCTGGCTACGGGCTTGCGGTTTAGACTGTAGATGTATGTTCGACTGTATGTTCCAAATTGTGGCAAAAGTAATTTATTAATTAGTTTAGTTTCGATATTTTTAATTATTGTGCTACCGAACATACCTCTATGACAGTAGTATTTTTCGATAATACGAATGACTAAATGACTACCCGATCTGTGTAGTTTACATTTCACGTACCTGACCTGAACTATATTTTTTAGATGTTAATGACTATTCCTTTATTTTAATTCGATTGCTTTCAATTATTTCTAAGATTGAATGTCGCATAGCTCGACCTTTGAAAACAGGGTTTAAATTTTCGACTGAAGCGTCAATGTTAGTAGCGAATATCGTACACATAAAATTAACTAAAAACTGAAGCGAAGTTTTTGAAATACTGACAGAAACAGAGACATGAGCAGCATTGTATTAGATTATTGCAATATTAGCGTAGAAGCTTAAGCTAAAAAAATTTTATTGAAAAAAAAAAAAAAATATATATATATATATATATATATATATATATATATATATATATATATATATATATATATATATATATATATATATTGCCCGGAAAATTTTTCAAATTTCAATTGAAACTGAAGAAATGTAAAATTTTTAACATTATGTGCTGGAAAATAGTTTTCTTCAACCATTATATGATCAAACATATGGGCCTGGATTTGGCCACATAAGAATACTATAATAGACTGAGAGGAGACTGCAAGTTTAGGTAACCCATCGAATATCATTCTGAATTTTTTTATAAAATGTTGAGAAAAGTGAGTAGATTGCGAATCCATTGGTCTGCAGTGGCAAAAATGGCCGAAACTGGTAAAAAGTCGACTTTGAATGGGTTGAACTAAATCCGATACCAAATCAGTTATAACTTGCCAACTAATGAGCATTCTTTTTTATTTGGTAACCCATCGCTCTTTAATTTTCAATTAAGAAAGCTGCAGATGATTTAGATATCTGTCGACGTTTTACTTGCATCTTTCAAAAGCAAGCCAAGTTGGCAATAAATATTACGTCACTAAGAACGTAACTGATGTCGCCAATTTGGCTTAGTTTTAAAAAATGCAACTTTTCCGAGCCAGATATCAGAAATCGTCTTCGCTCTTCCACACTGAAAATCAAATTGTGATGGGTTACCCAGTAAAAAATAATGCTCACTATTTGGCAAGTAATGGTGTATTTGGTAATCAGATTTAGTTCAACTCATTTAAAGTCGATTTTTGACCAATGTCGACCATTTTTGCCTGTGGATTCGTAATCTTCTCACTTTTCTCCACATTCTATAAAAAAAAATTCAGACTGATGTTCGATGGGGTATATAAACTTGCAGTCGCTTCTCGGACTATAATGCACTAAAATAAAATGCAATTTTGTTCTCAAACTTCATAAAAGTGTGATTGATTATCTTGCATAATACATTAAAAAGGAATATTGCTGTAAAATAAATATAAGCTATGGCATTCAAATTTATTGAGTTGCTAAGAGAAAGAAAGAGAGTGAGAAGTTAATACTGTACTACAAATCTTTTACAACAACGTTTTCGTTTAGTTTTGCAAAAGTTGCATGGGTTTTATTTGAATAATACAAAACCGGGCATAAATAGTATAGTAAATAGCATTTAAACTTACTTATGGAAAGTATTAGACTCTTTTTTTTAAAAAAAGATATTGTCAACTACTACATTCACAACAGAAGATCACCTTGTATACTTATAAAATGTGGAGATAAAAAAAAATCTGCTGTGTTGTTTCTTCTTCATCGAGATAGTCTGCAATAATCTTTTCCACGCTATTCTGGGAGATGGGGTGGGGGGGGGGGGGTTGGTGGTCGCAAGGCTCTATCTAATCCATGTTAAAAAGGCCTTTTTTTATGTACCTTTTTCTCAGAAACTACTCATATTATGTATTGGTTTAAAATTTTGTACAGCCAATATTAACACACTTTTACATAGACTGACAAATGGTTTTGAAAAAATAAAAATTTGTTTAGGATTTATGATGTTTTGAAATTTTTTTATAAATATTTATTTTATATATATATATATTTATATATTTATATATATATATATATATATATATATATATATATATATATATATATATATATATATATATATATATATATATATATATATATATATATATATATATATATATATATATATATATATATATATATATATATATATATATATATATATATATATATATATATATATATATATATATATATATATATGTAATCAACATTTCTGTAAAAGCCTTCGTCTGTTTGTGTAAAAATATAATATATGCCAGGAAAACATATTTAAAAATAAAATATTGATTAGATCCTGAGAAAAAGGCACATTTGTATGAAAAAACAGCGTTTAAAGTACAAAGCAGACGGTTTTTTCATGATGTTATTTTTTCGAAAAATATTTAAAAAATACTTCGGATGAGCGCATTGCCCACCAAGTTATACCATTTTGTAGAAAACATTTCAAATATTGTGATGCGCTTAAAACCTCAAAATGGATTTATAGAAGGAAAAAAATATACCTTCCGAACTCCCTTAAAGAAATTTCAATGAAAATCCTAAAATGTCCTATAGTCTTGAACACTCTAATGCTATATATCACCTTGATAGAAATTCATTTTAAAACTGTTTTGTATTTTTCAGGTGAGCTCATATACTTCAATCGGAACATAGTAAGGCGCATGAAATTAAATAAACGCACGGAAGTTATAACCATTTTTTTTAATAGAAGAGAAGGCTTTTTTTTTTAAAAATAAAAAAATACTAGTTTAGTTAAGAAATCAAGTTAAACAAATAAATAATATACTAAATCATTCACAGGACAGTTTACTGCTTTAAATTACGAACTTACAAAAAGTAAACTAGTTTAATTGAAAAAACATCTACATTCCAACCTTATATACTATTTTCATGCCGATTTCCTCATAGTTATTGAAAGGACATTATTTCGGTCTGAATATTATAAATTTCTGGTTGATAGTTAAGCATGATTTGCACTTTACAGTCAACGTATCATTTGTGATCACATCTGATGCATGCGCTAGCACAGTGTAAACATTATTCTAGTCCCAGGCGAAGTCAGTTTGCCAGTGATCGCCTCTGACTGGCGACTCCAGTATTTCATATATTTTCAATTTACTGGCGCTTCAACTACCATCATCCAATTACTTGTGCTCTCCAGTAACCACTGGAAAGCGGCATAACGATCTCTCAATGGCTGGATTGTTCAAGTTGCTGGCATTGTATAAACGCAACGATTTCGATCAACTCGTGTCTGTGACCTTCCAATCAGCAAACCGACTGACCTTCGAGGCGCTGGCAACGTCTAAATCAGCCTTTATTAACATTATTTGAATGTGACCTCTAACGAACGAGATGACCATTTAAATAAACTTTAAAAAAGGCTTCCAACATCCAATGCATATTCTGTGCCAAGAGTTGTTTATTTAAAACCAGCACTAAATTACGGTAACTCGAAAATAAATACAAGTTGATATGCATCCGTCTCTGTAGCATCAGTACTTTTTGATTTGAATATTGGCCTCTAACGAACTAGCTGACCATTTGAATAAACTTTAGAAAAGACTTCCAACATCCGGTGCATATTCTGTGCCAAGAGCTGTTTTTTTAAAACCAACTCTAAATTACGATAACCAAAACTATTATTCTCTTGCAATTTAAGGGTCACAAGTAGTGTGAAAGTTTGAGAAAATCGATTTTTTTTTGCGGGCTTATTTCGATAGTATATACCTTTAAAAATAACACACTAATATTTCAAATTATATGGGCCTGGAATAGCAGATTAGCTGTAGGTATGATTTTTATCTATTAAAAACAATTAAATCAATCATTTTATGTTTAAACGCGTTTTTCTCCAAACGACATTTTTCAAATTTGCTGCAGTTGTAATTCGAAGACAAATCATCCGATCGTTTTGATTTTTTTTTTCTGCTTATTTTGTATATGTTTCTCTGTACAATGACCCTCCAGTTTTTCGATTTTATGAAAAATTTAATTTTGGTGGGCCAAAAATCATCCAATTTTTGAGCAAAATTCGAATTTTTTTTTCAAAACTCTGCCATTTTGTTAAATTTCATTTTTTTTTTCACAATCATAGGTCATTTTATAGGCAATGCCTTCTAGTTTGACAATCTCTTTATTTCGGCCACTGTGAAGGCCGCAATCACTGCAGCAGTGGAGGACCTTTTTTTTTTTTAGTGACTTGGGAGATAGCGAATAACTCGCTGAAAATTAAATTTTTTCATTTTAAATATTCAGTGTATATTCATTAATGATGCATAAATATATCCTCAAAATTTTAAGCATTTCATACAGTAGTTTTCTTTAAAAAAATCCCCAAAAATCACCTTTTTTTCTAGGCGGTCACACTAGGTGTGCCCTTAAAACTGGAAGCTGCTACCATTTTTTGGCATTAAGTGCCTTGACTCAGAAAAACTTATTTTGTCGCATTGGAGTTGGAAGACGAGTCAATATTTTTGCAATACTTCAGTGCAGAAGCTGAATGAAGAAAAATGACTTAACACTTAAAATCCTTAAAATACATTAAAGGAATTGTATATGATCGGCAACAATTGGAAAGGATAAATCTGCGACAATGACCAAAATGATAGAATTTGAAATTACAAGGAATTGGGGGAAGGGGGGGGGGGGGAATTGAAAAGTAAAATTAAGAGGTTAAAGTCACTCATCCAACTAATGAACAGTTGGCCTTATGTCCTTTAACTGCCTTGAAAATATTTCAATTCGGTAGCCTGATCACCGAACTCATTTTGGTTTCATAAAGAACATATATTCCGGATCAGGTATCTCAGTGATTTTATAGGGGAAGTATATAAAATGTGAAGCATACATGAAATAAAAGTGGACCAATGACCAAATAAGTGAATTCAGACAGTTTTATGAACAGCAAAAAGAAGAAACACTTATTTTGTAAAAATCGAGTGGCTGAGAATTCGATTATCAAAAATAAAATTATGTAAATCGTCTATATCTTAGAGCAGCGTTCGCCACTAACTTTTAGAGACGGGCCGCGTGACTTATGTTAGAACTTTCCGCGGGCCGCAGATTTATACCGAACACGCCAATAAATATAATGCTTTACTACATTCGTTCAATGTTAGAAATGTGATAATTACTAAAGAATCAACAATATAAAACAATTTTGAAAACTGAAACAATAATTTAAGTTTTTCATATTAATAAAATAACAATCGATATTTGATTCTTGTTTCAAATAATTAAAAAAATAATTTTCTTTACATCGTAAATCGAAGTCATAAAAGAAGTTAATCTTATGTTACAATATTACAATGTGACTTGACATAAAATCATAATCAATAAAGGTATTTAAACCATACCTCTTAAATCTTCCGTTTTAGTCGATGTTAATTGCGAGACGATAACGGCCGGTCCGCTTTTCACTATCTACTTAGCGTTTAAAACTAGTCTTCGACGCCATTATTGCACTGGAGTCATAGAGATCGCGACACTTATTTCACATCAAAACAAAAGGGGCTGTATGCATTAAAACACCGTCAATGCGTCATTGGTAATAATTCAAACTATTGCTTTTTTTATTTTTTCTCGGTGGCAGTCTCAGAAAAAAAAAAGGATTTTTCAGACTTACTGACGCTGGCCACTTAATGGAAAACGCGGTTTTTGGTAATGAACACAAAACTATTGAAGACAAATTAAAATTATTTCCTCAAAATTTGATTTTTGCTCTTCTGTACTGCCGGCGGGCCGGAGAAAAAGTTGTCGAGGGCCGGATCTGGCCCGCGGGCCGCCTAGTGGCTGACGCTGTCTTAGAGTAACAGGTGTGTATTATTTCAACTAAGTCATTTTTCCTGGAGTTTAAATGTCTTTATTTTAAACTGTCATCAGTTTTAAAGATAAATTGTTGCAGAAAGGTTGAGTGACACTCTATTTATATCAGTCATTGTCTAATAGTCAATTCCACGCTGGGCAGAGATCGCATCAGGCTGCTTCTTAGACCATTATCGTATATTTATTGTTTTGTTCTACGAACATTTTACGTTCTGATACACATAAGCTAAGGCTGTTAATGGGCTGAAAGTATTTAATAAATATTTATTATTTTTAAATTGGGGACAAAAACCAGTCATGAGAAACGTAACAAGAAACTGATATAGGTTTCACGCGTGTGTGTGTGCAGGAGAATTAAAAAACTCGGGATGAACTTTCGTGTTACAAGAGGAAAGCATTTAAATAAAAAAAAAAATAAAAAAAAAAAGAAGAAGAATTGCGTTGAAATGTAAATAAATTAAAAAAAAAATGAATTTAAACAAGAAATTATCTATTTTTACTTTCACTTACCCTATATGTAATATAGGGTAACGAAAATAGAGCATTCGGTCAAATGTTTTTTTTGTTTTTTTTTTGGTATCTACATTCTACATGTTTTGGAATGTTCTGAATTCAAAAATGAGATAAAGAAAAAATTTTGTGTGTCCGTGTATCCGTCTGTCTGTGGTCAGCATAACTCTAGAATGGATTGACATACAATGCTAATAGTGGTGGTGGCCATGGTGCCAGTTACTAATAATTTAGTCAAAATTGCTCATGCGCTTAAGATAGCTGCCACTGAAAAAATTATGTTTTTCAGTAATCGCCAAACAAGGGCTCAAATGATTTCGCTCGAAATCGCTGTGTTAATGTATTTTAAAGTGCTCTAAATATCCCCACCATTGACATTTCCGTAGAAATGAGATAAAGGCGTAAAAAGAAAAATGCAAGTCTTTAACCAGAGTTCTCTCCCCTTGAACATTGCTCATGAACGATTGTTTCCTCTCTGCTTACTTACTCAAAAGGACAATGCCATACTTATCAAAGTTCACCATTTTATCGGGGTTTTTTTCTACACTAGGGGGCTCCGCCCCCTGCTCGCTGACGCTCGCCAACCCCCTGGATTGCTATGCAATCCCCTTGACTCGCTTTGCTCGCCTCAAAGTGAAGCATTAAAATATGCCCTAGCAAAAAGCTATTTCAGCTGCATAATGCCATGAAATTGAAAACATTTTGTTATTTATGAAGAGCCAGAATACTTGCCACGTCATTATCCTACTGCTGTCGAGACGCGTTAAGCAGGGACAGTGTGGTAACTAGGCTTGGGCGATGTTAACATTTCTGCATCGCGATATATCGGGAAGCAAACATCACGATGTCACGATATATCGCGATGTTAACTATATATATTGTAAAATTTTATTAAATTCATGTGTGGAAGGTTATTTTAAATAACATGAGCAGCGACAAAATTATTTTCAGGGGGATACACAAAGCACCCGAGGAGTATAAGCCGGTTATTTTTTATTTTGGTTTAATCTGGATTTTTCAATTTCTCTATCTTAAGGAAATTTTACTTCGTTATTATCCAGCAGAGGGGAGGAGGGGGGGGAGGGGGCTAGAGCACTTCTTGGCGGTGCCCATGTCACTTTAGTTATTACATATTCTTAATTATTAAATCAAAAAGATACTTTATAATGAATATTTTACTACTTACTAAATACAATATGACAATTAATCAATAAAAATAAAATTAATACATAACATTTAAATAGCATCCAACTAGATCTCACGGCATTCAAGAGACAGTGTTTAGAAAAGAGGAAGTCGAAGAAGCAACAATACAGAAGAGTAACATTTTTTAATTTCATCCAATGAAAAAAAAAAAAAATCAAAATGAAACACGAAGGCAGTATTGGAATATGTTCAATTGAATTCTTAAAATAGATTTCAAGATAGTATATCTGATGACTTAAAAACAAAACATTTTCAAGGAATTTTGAGAACTACACAGGAAATAATTATACAATAAAAGGAATAAATACTTCTACTCATCAGCCTCTAATAATCATAGACAACAAGCGCCAAAAAATAGTCACGCCAATAGCTATAAAAAACGACGTAGGAAAGAAACAAAAGACTAGATTAATAGAAAAAAATGCTCATTCTAGCATAAAAATATAAACTGCATATGTGCTTTTTTATCTTGGAATTTACATCTTTCCCTCATTTTTTTTTTAAATTTTCAAGAGCCAGGGAGGTGCAAGTGCACCTCCTTTCACCCTCCTGGGGGCGCCCATGTGTGTAATTGCCCTATCGCCTGTCTTCAACTAATAAAAAGTCAAACTCCGTTAATGCGAAATTGCTAAACATGAAATCCCGCTTAACACGAAGTTAAAGCAAGTCTCTGTAGTTAAAACATAACATTAATTTATTCACTTAACACGAAATTCGGTTAAAGCGAACAATTTCAGCGGCCCCATTGATTTCACGTTAACGGGGTTTGACTGTAGCATATCACCTAAGTTGAATTTGGATTTGAACCGGACGTATCAAGGACAGCAGTGTAACGTAGTCAAATGGAGTCCTTACGCAAATCATTTTTCGATCCAAAAAACTTTTATACTTAGCAATTAAAAAACATTAAACAAAAAAATTAAATTTTGGATTGAGTAATTAATCTCATGGAAATAAATAAACTTTATTCAAATTGTACTAACTATAAAAATTTATAAAGCAT
Organism: Linyphia triangularis; assembly: GCA_963978545.1. Lineage (NCBI taxonomy): Eukaryota > Metazoa > Arthropoda > Arachnida > Araneae > Linyphiidae > Linyphia > Linyphia triangularis. The sequence goes on from OZ021728.1 coordinate 53,534,754, forward strand.
TTATTTACTTACAAGTCAGAAGAGAAAATCTTTCAACTTAAATGGAAAAAATCGTTTATATGTAATCGTTTATACGAACTAGAGAAACAACTGTCCATGTGCTAGTTCACATTGATTTTGGTAGATATAACAAACAGCTCATAGTAATAAATAACCAGATTAACTTAACTGGGTAAAAACTAGACATAAATTACAGCGGTCGAATGGTGCAATCTCCTTGCGTTAATAAATAAAGCAAAATAAAATAATAGCAAGATAAAAAAAATCTTGAAGTTAATATAAAAGATTGCAAAATACAAAAGTATAATATTTTATTTCTTCCAAGTTAGAGAAATAATAAAGGGGGAAAAAATCACAAATGAAACACAAAAAGTGTAGGAAATGCTCAATTGAATTCCGAAAATAGACATCAAGGTCTTATATCTGATGACTATTAAATAAAAATCAAAACATTTTCCAAGTGTTGAGAGAACAACATAAATAATGTTCAAACAATAAATCGAATACTTCTTTTATGGAATCTCCAATATTACTAGACTGCTGGCGTCCACCTCGCAATTTCAATACTCATCCCACATGCGTAAGTGGATACAATTACCACGATACGGTTTTTTCTGATGAAGTACCGGGCATCCGCAAAAGCAAATGGAAATCGTCTCAAACGGCCCGATGTCGACGGTATCACTATATTTCTATACAATATTGGGAACATCTCTCATATGCAAGGCAGGGTGGATACGATTAGCACGATGTGAGCTTGCCGATGAAGTACCGCGCAAAAGCAAATGGAACTAGTTTCAAACGGCGCGGCGCGGTGTCAACGGTTTCAATACGTTTCTATAGTGCTTTAGAAACACCGGGCATGAATCGTTGCCACGGTTCTTCGTCCTTGAAGTGCTAGGCAAGTATCGTTCTCTCGTTAAAAGAGATCGCGATGTATCGGTTTGGAGAAAATAGTGACACCGGTTTGACGATGTTGATTTCATACCGGTTTTTTCCGATATATCGATACATCGCCCAAGCCTAGTGGTAACGTAGTAGAAAGTTCTTGGAAAACAACAAAAATAAACAGTATCGTACATATATTTAAAAAAGATCGGTTATTTCATTGAACAATTAAAATTTACGGGAAGGAAATGAATGAATGAAGAATGTATGAAGCGCTAAAATAATTAAAGTTGTTTATCGAAATTTCTTAACGAAGCAATCATATGTTCACATAAACTTTTTTTGCGATACATAGAAAATAAAATAAACAGCCAATTATCCGGCATTCAATCAAAAGGAATTTTTTGAAAATCAAATTTGGCGAGAAAATTAGCCTTATTTCGCCAAAAGTTTTTTTTTTAATTTCATATGAGATTTTGAAGTTGAGTGGGTGGTTTTGTTCGTAATTTTGATAGTTTTCAATTCGATAGCTGAATTTGCACTGATTAGAAATGAATGTAGATTCAGATTTACTGCACAATGCCTCTTAGAGATTTTTTGAAAGTTGGCGATTTAGCACTGAATGCAACCCGGAAACCTCCGGAACATGTTCAGCAGATAACTTTTCCGAAATGTCTGGTTTATCCGAAATTCTAATCCAAAAAAAATGTACACACCTTGGATCTATTTATTCTTGCATCATCGTAACAATTAAATCAATACGTTTTAAATAGGCAATAATTTCTATCTGTAGACTGTTTGTTTGGAAAAAAATGTACACACCTTGGATCTATTTATTCTTGCATCATCGTAACAATTAAATCAATACGTTTTAAATAGGCAATAATTTCTATCTGTAGACTGTTTGTTTTGTTTTGTTTTGTTTTGTTTTGTTTTGTTTTGAAACCACCAACTGTCTATTTCTGCCACTTATAAAGTGCTTAACACAGCCAAATACGTCTCGTAATTTTGAGCATCTAGAAGAATACGAGATCGAAATCTTCTAGTGTAAACCCCTCTCTCCGACCCCACCACACCAACGAGAGGACATTGAGGCCACGACAGATTTAATGTGCACCAGCCCCCATTAGGTACACACAGATATTTTGGCGAACCGAGGACAGAACCCGCAACCCTCCGGTTACGAGCTCTACCGCCTAGGCTATCGGGAGCCCATCTGTAGACTATAATAAGAAAAACAAAATATAGCGAATCCAAGTTGTTGCTGTTGCCAGTTGTATTAGTCAAATTTCAAAAGATATATTGTGATTGGCTGGATTGCTGAATTTGGAAATTCGTGCATAAAGGCCATTTAGAAGATCATTGCCAATCTGCTCACAGAAATACAGCCTAATTTGGACGTTACGCAAGAGAATTATATATATAGATGTAATAGTTATCGCCAAACCAGCCATTTTTAAAATTAATGAAAATAATAGAACTATAATGGTAAATTACACATCCCAACAAAAACATCTCTATAATAATAATAATAATAATAATAATAATAATAAAAATAAAAAATAATAAAATAAAAAAATTCCTATGCATAGGCCTAAATATCTAGCTGCAAAAATATTTGTGACACTTGGCCATTACGTATTCTGGTTCACTGACGCGTAATAGTCAAGTGTCACAAATATTTTTGCAGCTAGATATTTAGGCCTATGCAGGAAAATTTTGACTTTGAGAAGAAAATTTTATTAATTTTAATTGCCCTTAATTTACAACAACTTTAAACTTGGCTCCACTTTAGATCTCAATACTTTTCACGGCCATAATCATTGCATGAAGAACTTGGCGCCTTTTTACAGAGATGTTTTTGTTGGGATTTCACTTCTTTTTTTTAAGGTACTAATTTTAAATTTATTACTTATTTGCGCAACAATAACTAGTTTCAAAATGTTTAGTTTTCATAGTTTTTTAAATTGCAAGAAAACTTCCTGGGATTGAAAGGCATACATGTTTGCTTTTTTGTACTTACTTATTATACAGTCGACCGTTAACAAACTTTTTGTTGGCGAACAACTATGAGAACAATATAATTTGCCGACTCCTTTATTATTTTAGTTATTATTTGCTTTTAAGGAAGTTTAAAAAAAATATTCTCAACAACATCCAATTAGCGGAAAATTACATGAGATTTTTCTAAGAAAGATTTATTCACCGGACCACAGTCCATGACGTACTTACACATTCAATTGATATAAAATTATTTTAAATAAATAGTTAAATCAGATATGCAAAAAAAGTTGATAAAGGGGAGAAAAATTTAACAATTGGCCATAAAATATCGCCAATGGTCGATTTTATAATGATCAAGTAAATTTTTTTTTTTTTTCCTTCTTTTAATTCTTTTTTGATTTTTGAGGTTTTGCGGCGTGTGGTGAGTTTGTCTCCTATTTATAATTTTATTTATATAGTTTTTTAATAGTTTTATAATATAGTTTTATAATTCTAGCTCCAATAGAAATGTATTAGAATTGAGAATCAAATTATTCGAACGTTGCCCCCTTGAGGGAATTCGGAGGGGAAAATCTCGATTTTTAGATATTTTTCCTTTGTATACATGTTAAACCTTGCAAGAACACCATAATTCTAGCTCTGCTAAAAGTACCTTAGTAATTTGATGATCAGTGAGTGAGTTTTGGATGGATTTCAAAATATTCTGCCGTTTTCGAATTTTATTATCTCGATAACCAATATAATTGGAGATTTGAAACTTGTGGGTCTTACTCAAGTGTCTAACAGCTACCCGTAAAAAAAAAAAAAATTAAAAAAAATTCAGTTCTCAGATATATTGTAATACGCAGATATGAGAGGTCAAAATACTGTTGAGTGGCTTTCGATAAATGATGGCTAGAAGTGAACTTGGCGGGTACGCTGCCCTGCACCTAGATATCCTTGTCATGTTTAAATGCATTCTCCATCAGTATTATAATGTAATTAAAAGTTATGTGATGTTCCACATCTCTAGTTTATTAAAAAAAGATCTGTAATTCATTACAGGCTGTCTGAAGAAGTTTTCGTTCATATTTCGTGTAAAATGGTTGTATTCAATGCCTTTCAAAATCTATAATTATATAGCAAAGTATAAATACGAATGACCTGATTCTAAATTGCTATATTTATAGAACGATGTAGATCTCGTGAATGAAAGGTATGTCGCTAGACAAGGCGGGACATATAGTTTTAGGGAATTGTCACTATATCTCACTCTACGTGGGAAAGACTGAGAAATCGCCTTGAACACAGTCTGTTAAGTATATGAGAGCCATTCTTCTCGATAAAATCAATTCCTTTTTCTTCGTTTTGGAGCGTTTTATGGCAAAAAAGTTTAAGTTCTCTTAAATAAGGACATACAAAAACTCATTCAAATCGTTTTTCTTTGAATTTCGCCAAACCTTAATATTTGCTGATTGTTGAAGGGTTGCTATAGCAACCCTATAATGGTTTAATGTAGAATTACATAAGATTTGAAGTTTGATAGTTTGGGTGAGTTATCGCTGCTGTTTGGTGAGATTTTTTCTGGTACATCTCGAATGTTTATATCTATAAACCGAAAAGTAGCTAATTTTTTTTTTTAGAAAAAAGATGAATTTCATGGTTGCTTTTAAAGGTGAAACTGTCCAAAATTGTCATGTTTGTGATGTATACAACTGAGAATTATGATGGATGTTATTCGCCTGATGCCAAAGATATCTTATGACTAAACTGCATCCGATGGAGAGAGAATATCCCAGGAATTAACACAACCTTAGACAAATTATAGACTCCGATAAAGACGTTCAAATTCAAAACCAATTGTTTTCGGTCGATATAATAACAGACCATCTAATATTGAAGGAATAAAAATCCTCTCAAAATCGCACCGCACGCTACAAAGATAAAGTTGGAAGGAAAATTAAGGTAGTCAAGATCTCCAAGTAGGCGTGACAGAGGTTACAGAGATCAGGAAAATACTATGAAGGTGACACCACACCTTATTGCTACCTTACTGCGCCTCTCAGTATGCTCTAGGGGGGAGACATGGGATAGAAAAAAAACGTTGCAGGAAAAAAAAAATTACCCCAAGACGCACATAATGATAGTGAAATTTATTTCTGAGAATCCGAATTAATGTTGAGTTTGAATAGGAGGCATCATTGATTTCTTTTTCGAGAATTAATATACATACATTAATGTCTGGAGTTTATTTCTTTGTGTCTGAATTCCTACCTGTCTGTGGGAAACTTAAGAGTTAATATTACAATTAAAAAAAATGCGTAATTGCTGGCTTTAACTTTATAAATAATGATAATGGGGTAATGCGCCTAGAAAAAAGTTAGTCTGGAACTTATCACGTAGCAATTTTTAAAGTATAAGTTTCTTTCTTAAATCCATTTTGTTAACTTCGATTTTGTGTGTTTGTCGATAGAGGGAAAATCTGTGGATGCCTAACTAAATCCCTTGCCGTCATCCAATCGTACTAAAATAGCAGTTAACCGATCATTGAAGAAGCTCTTTCTTGTTGCCAGAATTGTTTTAATGAATAAATAATAAAATTGTTTTAATCAAAATAAATAAAAGATATTTAGATATGAGTGCATAAATTCGCATTCATTTTTAAAGAATAAATTTCGAAAAGTTGGAGCTGTTGCCAAGCACATGCCGTAGAAGTCCGAAATATCGATCAAAATAAATATCGATACTATATCGATGTATAGAAAAAAAAAACGATACATGTTTTTTTTGTTTCCCCCCCCCCCCCCCCCCAAAAAAAGTTTTTCAGGGCAAATTTCTACTTCTCATGAATTCATGCCAAAATTGTTTTAATAAATAATTACAAAAATTGTTTTGATAAATAAATTATAAAAATTGTTTTAATAAATAAAATTATAAAAATTGTTTTAATAAATAAATTATAAAAATTGTTTTGATAAACAAATTATAAAAATTGCTTTAATAAATAAATTATAAAAATTGTTTTAGTCAATAAATTATATTATCAATCAGAATAAATAAAATACATTTGGATGTCAATGTATATATTCACATTTATTTTTAAAGAAGAAATTTTGAAAAGTAGTTAATCGCATATTTTGCTGATAGAGATGTTTTAATATTTAAAATTAGATGCGAATTCCAGGCACACGCTGGCAAGAGAAACGGCGCTATGTTAAGAATACTAACAAATGATCTATTACATCATGTTTTCTTTTTTATTAGGGTGACATTTTAACTGTCTCTCAGCCAAATTCAAACCTTAGTTTTAAAGTTTTTGAAAAGGGAATAAAGAAAATTGAAAAAAACACATGGAACTACAAAACGATCATCAAAAAACTAAAAATGTTTGAAAATATCGATATATCGGTGACTCGTATCGATATTTTTACTATCGATATTTTAAAAAAAAAAATCGATAAAAATATCTTCGTATCGATATATCGCCGGCAACAGATACGGCGCTGTGTTAACGAATATAAAAATTGGAGATGCAAATGAAGGATTTATATTAAAAACCCTTTTATGGGTTATATTTTTTTATTCCTGAAATCATCTATATAATTTCTCCTTTTATTATTGTATTTTATTTTTGTATTATTAAGAAAGATGAATTAATCTTATTTAGGATATTTTTTTATCAAAATGCTTAATTTTTAAAGGAATTTTTCTTACCTACTCAGGTTAATGTATAGAAGATTAAAGAAAATTTAGAGCATGTGTATTTTCCCCATTGAGGAAAGTCATAGCAACAACTCTGAGAAATGGGAATGAATTCTTTTTGCAAACCGCATAATTATGTATAGTTTTGATCACAAGGTCGTCAAAGGAGAAAATTTTAATCCTAATTTTATAGTTTTAATTCATTAGCTAACTTTTGGATAACTACAGGGGATTTACGTAATTTATGTCTGTACCATGAAAGCACGTATTAAGTTTAATCAAGGGGTGTGGAACAGCGCACAGTTTTCAATTACACTATAATATTGATAACTGCATTTAAATTAGACTTTGATTGATATTATGTGCCATTTTCATATTTTCGTTCATTTAAAAAAATAGCCAGTTTGGTAATATTTTTGGCGATAATTGTTGGATTGCCCTCTCCCCCACCCCCACTTTTTCTGGAAAGGAAAAAAAAAAAAAAAACTCTGTCAGACTAGCGAATTCGGCGACAATTGGATTCGATAATATTTACATTATCCTTTCTTATAAGTGAAAAAGAGGAAGAGTGATTGTCGCGGTTGGCGATGCTCAAGGGAAGAAAGCTCTGTGTTAAAGACATTCGTTTTTCAACTTTTTACGCCTATATCGTATTTATACGGGAATTTCGGAGGTGGGTTTATTTAAAATATCTTAAGAGGCATTACAACAACGATTTCAATCAAAATCGTCAGATCCGTTATTTAGCTTACCTGAAAAACATGATTTTTTCAATGGCAGCTGCCTTAAGCGCAAGCGCAATTTTGACGAAAACCTTAATTACTGGGCCCATGGCCACCACGAACCCGTAATCCAAAGTTTAACATAGTAGGTCTATGCGTTCTGAATTTCACAGACACACACACAGACAATTTTTCTATACTACTTCTTTTTTTTTTTTTTTAACTCAAAATGTTCTAAAACGTAAGAAAATACTAAACAAAAAATTCTTTTGACTGAATCCATTACTTTCATTACCCTATGTAGACAAATGGGTAAATGAAATCAAAAATAAACTTTTTTAGATTAATATTTTTAAAATATCTATAAGTTGTAGCAGTGATTGATAAGTATTTGGTAGATTCAAACGTTTTGACGAAATTTTTTGACATTGTAATAAGCCATATCTTATATTGTCGATGGTTGTATCAATAAGAAAGGTATTAACACCAATTTTTAATCGTTTAATAGCAAGTTCTAGTAAGGAACATTTCCTAGACTCGTTATGTTACTATCTTCTAGCCCAGTGCATTTATAAACTACTTCTTACAAAACCTTGAAATTTGGTGAGTAGGGACGAAAATGATTCCTTAATGAAATGACATAAATTAAAAACTCAAAAATAGCGGTCATTTTGTTTTATATACGAAATCCTTTCGACAATGCATAAGCAGCAGCTCCACCTAGTTTTGTATTTACTATTTTAATTTTCATTATAAAAGAGAGACATTAAATGAAAACAATTTATGCCATTTCATTAAGTGGTATTTTTCTTACCTACTCACCAAATGTCAAGGTTTTATAAAAATTAGTTTCTAAATGCACTCGGTTAGAAGATTGTAACAAAGCGAGTATAGGGAATGAGCCCTACTAGGACTTCCTCTTAACGAATGATCATTGTTAAGGTTCATTGTATTTTATCTTCTTACGACACTATACTTCGGTATAACAGATTTTCTATCCATAACGTTCGTATTTCAAAATGTTTCACGGAAACATCCAAGTCGAGCAAACGTAAGACGGTGTTTATCGAATTTAATTTAATCACTTTATTCTAGTTATACAGCTGTATAACTAAAATGAGGTGATTAAACTAAATTCATTGTAGAAATGAACTTCCCAAAAATTATTATAGTAATTAAATTAGGTCAGTTCAACTGATGGTCCATTAAAAAAACTTTATTCAATAAGAAGTAATTTCGAGAAAAATGCAGAAAAGAATATATTGTCTCATAAAAAGGATGTGTCATCCCTTTTCTTGAGTCCAATTTCAAGCGAAATGGAAGTTGTTTTACACAGAAAATGGTAGCATGCCGTCAAAGTATCCATTAGGTAAGATAACACCTGCAGCTCAATTTTATGAAAAACGGGACAAAGGTATTTTTCTTAGGGACTTGAAAAAAACAAAACAAAAAAAGGCCTAGAGACCAGTTAGCGAAAAGGAAACCATGCCAATACAGAAAGATTGGATCTTTTCGCTAACAGATCATCTACCACTATCACAAAGTTTGTTTAATGTATATTGTTGTACATTTCTATAAATGTAACTTGTAAATGGTGTAACTATTCACTTTTGTAGTTCCCTTAGTCCCATATCTCAATACATTATTATTTACGTTTTTTTAACAGAATCCTACCATATAATTTATGTTCAACTATTCACGTCGTTGGAAAATGTTGGTTTACTTCCTCATTTCAGTGATACTAATTAATGGCACCAAATTTGTGTGCAAGAGCATTAATCACAAACCAATCTCTGGAAAATGTTTAAGCAGTTGATGCTAGTATTCCTCCTCAGCACCATAACTCGCTTTAAGAAAAATTGTTTCGATGCTACATTGCTAATCTTGCTTGGACAAAAGACAATTAACCGTCTTCAATACAACAATATTATTTCAGTTCCCCGACTAATTTATACATTCATTCAGAAAGGCATCAAATAAAGTCGATTAAAAATTCTCCATAAAGACAGTTCGTCATTTACAAGAACTTACATAGCCATTTTGCAACGACCTAATAGATTTTGAATTACAGAGCTTCTACTCCCCTACTTACTATAGGGTCTTCCCACTCTTGACATCTATTTAAGTCACCAAAGTGGAAATTTTCGTAAAACATCTCAAACCAACCATTAAGTGCCATCCCTGCTTTCCCAAGAATCAACCTACTTGCGCCAATTTACCGAAAGTCAATTTCAAACGCTGTGAGAATAAAGTGAATCTTTGTGAAGCCTCACCCATTTCTAAGCATTATAGAGAAAGCTAAAGCATCTACCCGAAACAAAGTCCATTGTAGTTTTGGACGACTTCTTAAGCTGGTTTAGATCTCTACAATCTTCTTAGAATTGGAGAACGCCCATATAATTGCGATGAAACATGCACCGTACGTTCTAATTTCGCAGCATGTTTCGATATGAAAGATAAAAATGTCTATTTCGTAGCCTACAAAATGATGAAAAGTAACTTCTTTCATGAGCAACTGTTTGTAGTTATTCTCAATGTTGTAGGAGATTCTTCCATGGGTGGGGATAGACCTCATTGTATAGGGGTTAACAACAAAAGCTGGTAAGAAGCCCGGAGATTTGAGTCTGCATTGACTTGCATGCATATTGCGGACGTCTCCTAAATGGACACTAAAAATATGTACTCGTACTCGAAAATACAGAAAGAGTTCTGAATCTACTATGTCAAGTTAAAAGAAAAAAATCTGTCAAACGATAAGTGAAAATCACTCAAATTGACCTGCAACTACAAATTAACTGATGATAACTCATCCTTGTTCATTTGAGTTTGGATGAAAACGTTATATGTCAATATAACGAACCAAATGTCTTACAAAAATAACTAATGTGAATGAAATAATGTAATGATAATAATAAAAACTATAACACTCTCAACTAAAGCTTTAAAGTAGCACAAAACAGAATGGAATTTGCTAAGTTTATAATCAACCGACACAAAGAATTTCAAAGTTATAAACTTTTTCAACATACTAATTTTTAGAATTTGCAATTTAAAATGCTTAATTGACCTACAGGGTTTAATATTCATCGGATTTAAATGAATATTGGATATCAGATAAGTAAAAATATAACTTAAGATCTTTTGTAAATTTCATATGCAAAATATATGTGAGTTCTATCATAAAGAAAAATTACTTTAATTATTATATTGCTCCAGTGAAAATTGTCAATTACTGATAAATCGAAAAGAAATAGAATGCGTTTCAATGTAATTGCCACTATTTTGACATTTAGAGATCTTTTGAAACTTTTAAGGTCATATCAACCACTCCATGCCTCTCGGATCAACTCCATGCACTAAAATTGAAGTTTTAAAAAGCACGATTCGCTTAACAAAGATGTTTGTTGGCATCTTCAAATTAAATTGTCAGTCTTATTACTTAAAAAACATGTGTACTATTATCAACGATTTAATGGACAACTGGCCGCGATTAGAATGAAGTAGCTGAATACTTACATAATTTAACGCTTATATATTTTAATAACTGACTGCTTACAACGTTACAGCGTTTCAAATCCTTAGCGACTATTAATATAATTTGTTGTATTTCATATTTTTGATGACTCTAAATCTAGTCCAGAACATCGCTAAATTGATATTTATGTGAAGGAGTGAAGGCCTTCCCGCAGGTCTTTAGAGAGCATACTACTCTACATTAGCATTTCGAAATAGAAGAAAACCCGAAACTTTCACCTACTAGCTCACGAATCGACATGAGCCAATCAGGGGCGAGTCAACTCACTTTGAAAAGGGAGTCTACCGAAGCGCCTACAAGGCTCTATCGCGAGACTTTTTGCATGTTAACCGAGCATTCTGAGTCCCGGACTTAAATGGAGTATTATTAATAAGGAAAAAGAAATTATAAAAGTTATTCTTAATTAAAAAATTAATTTTGCTAATAATCATCCATTCCTTTTGAGGATTACTGGTTTTTTTTTCTAAATTCATACCTAATTTAAAGTAATGCTGAAGTTTAGTGTATTTAAAATAAAATAAAAGAACACTCAAACGTAACAGTTAATAATATAACCCATAACAAAGTTTCTAATATAAATCCTTTATATGCATTGCCAATATTATTATAAATATTCACCGTTTCTGTTGCCAGCGTGTGCTTGGTGTTGGCATCTAATTTTAAATATTAAAAACATATTTATCAGCAAAGTATTCGGTAAACTACTTTTCAAAATTTATTCATTAAAAATGAATGAGAATTTATGCACTCAGATCCAAATATCTTTTATTTATTCCGATTGAAATTTTTTTATTATTTATTGAAACAAGTTTCGAGTTTCGTGTTAAACGAATAAATTAACGTTAAGTTTTAAGTACGGAGAACTGCTTTTATTTCGCGTTAAACGGGATATCGTGTTAAGCGATTTCGCGTTAACGGGGTTTGACTGTATTTAAGTGTGATTGGATAACGAAAAGTTGGTTTATTAGTATTCTGTAAAAGCGACCTTTTAGTGACAGTGACCGCTCAAATAACTTGATAGAATGCATTGTTTTCGCCATCGAATCTATCTGCCAAGTTTCAGCCCGATGTGATAATGGCAAGGGGGTTAAATAGGTCTCCGCAGATTTGCCCATCATTGACATACCCAACCAGCCAAACATTCACCCACACACAAACACACAAAATCGAAGTTAATATAAAGGATCTAAAAATGAAAAATAGCTTTCGTCTTTTTCACCATAGCTAAAAAAAGGCTTTAACAATTTTGATCAAAATCGCTGTGGTAATGCCTTTTTAAGGTGTTCTAAACATTCCCACCTCCGAAATTTTTCGTAGATATGCGATAAAAGGAATAAAAAGTTGAAAAACGAGTGTCTTTAACACAGAGTTTTCTTCCCTTGAACATCACTCATCTAAAACAGTTTCTCCTCCTTTGTTTCACTTACAAGAAAGGGTAAAACAAGAGTTATAGCCAAAAATGCAGTCAAACTGTCTATTTTTAAAAATAAATTAATATATGAAAACGGTAAATAACATCAGTTCATGTCAAATTTAAATGCAGTGATCAGTAGTATTGTGTAATTGAAAGTTGTGCGATGTTCCACACCCCTAGTTTTGTACAACTTTTTGTAAGTTGAACTCTAATTATGGACGCCGTATATTTGTTCTGTAGGTGAGCGATAATTCACCGTTCACAGTGTCTGTCATATCAAATGCACTCGACGGAATGTTAAGCTGTGTTCAAACAAAGCATATTAAAGATGAAAATTCTTCACATTTTTCTCTGTGGGGATTCCTCATTTGTACTACCGTATTGATCTTTCGCAGCGTGATTAAACATTACTTTTCCGGGTAAGATATCAGGAAATAAGATCCTCTTGTGGTTAAGAACTGAAAGACTACCGTCAAACATCTATATTTTTTTAGAGGAAGATATAACTATGCATTGGCTACATTTTAGGCGAATTAATCGCTAAATATCGTATAAGGGGATTTTCAGGTTCACTATTGGCATATTTCTTTTCCATTAATCCATAAGTTAAAAATTAATCGCCGTTTTAAGTGCAAAATTTTAAGGTTATTTCGAAACATGATATTAATGATTTAGATAAAAAAATGACATTTTCTTATTTTATGGGAACTCAGTACCCTTAAAATAAAAAAAAAATCGATTTCTGGATTATTATTTCATGTTTTTTTTTACCTTCCCATTGATGTATTACTTTGTTTTTTACTCAAATCAGAAGTATGTTATATTTTGTTTTAAAAAAGCAAACTATCAATTTAACTATATATAAGGGTCATTCCATATCAAATCACGGCTCCCAATCCGACCTCTTCAGAATTTAATTAAGTTTTGCTAACTTGTTGGATTCATTGCGGAAAAAAAAACGTTTGGTTTCTGAAATACGGAGCTTCAAAAATGGGCCATAAGGTCAAATTTTCGCATTTTTTTCTCTACAAATTTGCACATAATTTTTTTCCATAATTATCATAGAACATTTATTTTGGTGTCAAAAAAAAAAAAAAAAAAAAAAAAAAAAAACCATAATGAAAATTTAGTTTTTGGATCTTTTGCTGAATGTATGGAAGAGCTAACATTTCGATACACTTCCTAAATTTCTCGCATTTTGGACAATTGTTACAATCCCACAAGTAACACATTGTTTGAGGATGATTTCTAACAATTGCAGGGGGCTCCCGATAACCCAGGCGGTAGAGTATCGAGCTCGTAACCGAAGGGTTGCGGGTTCTGTTGCACCTAATGTGGGCTGGTGCACATTAAATCTGTCGTGGCCTCAATGTCCTCTCGTTGGTGTGGTGGGGTCGGAGAGAGGGGTTTACACTAGAAGATTTCGATCTCGTATTCTTCTAGATGCTCAAAATTACGAGACGTATTTGGCTGTGTTAAGCACTTTATAAGTGGCAGAAATAGATAGTCGGTGGTTTCAAAACAAAACAATTGCAGTTATGCAGGCTTTACAGGAATATAATGGAGTTTCAATTTCTCTACTTAATTCGAATGACATCCTATCAGCCTTAATTTTACATTTTTATGAATATGACAAGCACAAACGGTAAGTGTTCCACTTCCCCTTGTAACGGCACTTATTTTGTCGTATATCAGCAAACTTGGAAAACCCAATAATAAAATATGGTGACTCTCCCACTCATCTAACAAAAGATCCGAGAATCAAATTTATATTCTTTATTTTTTTTAGAAAACTATATAATTTACATTCAGTTCCTTGCGCATTTTTTACATTAGGTTGTTTGGTTATTTTGTACCCTTAACGACCTGTTTTTACTCAACAACGGCTAATGAGGCAGGGACCTACAGCTTATCGTGGATTCCGAATCAAAACGAACATCAATGCTTAACCCAGGATTCCAATTAGGCACCTTTGGCATGCAAGGATAGAGCGCTATCCCTAACAGCCATCAGGTGAGCCTTTTGCATTGGCGATTATCGTACGAAGTTAAGGATAAGGGATTGTATTTAAATTTATAACTTGCTATCTCATTGCGGTCCCAAAATTAAACCAACAGATTTTTGTAGAGAATTAATGTATGAAGAAAATATATTTTTTGAAAAAAATTAAAATTCCTCTTTATGAAATATTGAAGGTCGAAGGTCAAACTGTTTGACCTTAAAATGAAAATTTAAAAAAATAGGTGCAAGTGATGCATCACAAGAAACCCCAAATATTCAGCTTTTTTTTTTAACACCAAAAGTAATGTTCTATGATAATTAAGGACAAAATTATGAGCAAATTTGTAAAGCAAGAAATGCTAAATTTTGTGCTTTTGGCCCATTTTTGAAGCTTCGTATTTCAGAAACCAAACGATATTCAAACCTAATATTGGCCATTTTTTCTTTTCACTTTGAATCCAACAAATGAGCAAAATTTTATTCAATTCTGAAGGGGTTGGGTTGAAAATGTTACTTTTTTGTGTTGATTTGACATGGAACGACCCATTAGACTTTTATCTTCAACTTTGATTTTCTCTAAACATGATATTTAAAACTTCAATGTATCTTTTCTAATTGAGTAGCAAAGGTATAACATTAATGTTTTCATGAAATTATATCACATAATCTACTGATTAAACTGAGGTTAAATATTTTCTTGTTATTTTCGTAACTACTTTTTAAAATACCAGATCTTTGTAAAAATATAAACATTTTTCTTAAAAAAAAAAAAAAATTCTGATAATGTTTTTTACCAAAATTTAATCTCAGTATTTTGTATTTTGTATAAATTCGTTTGTAGAACTTTCCAAGAAAAGGTGCATATAAAAATAATTAAACATTACGGATAGTAAAAATAATTTAACATAGGGGGTACTAAGTTCCCTTGATACATATCAATGATCTTATTATTGTTGTGTTACGAAATTCGTCTTATTCTCTTCTACGGTGTAGCTATACAAAAAAATAGTTTAATGAATTAACTAGTTTTTCGAAGATTTCTACATTGAACTGATCAATGAGCATGTTAGGAAAATCCTGTTACACACAGCACTACATTTTTTCACAAAAACCCCTCAATTACTCTTAGAGTGAACACGGTTTTCCAATTATCGCCAACCATTGTCCATCTAGATCTAAATATACACAACAATGTGACACAAAATCCATTGGAAACCACTCAACCCCATCATCGGCTGATCCCTTTCCGAACTCACGTGACTTGAGTTCATTAGTCAGATTCTCACGTTCATTAGCACTGGTTTCCGTTACTTTTTAATTAACCTCGATGTTGCCATGGTTTCGGACAAAAAGACAAATTGTGTAACGGCAATTGAGAGAATATCCGACTTTTATGTTCATTGTTATTGTTACCGGTGGAGTTTTGATTGGCGTGCGATGGTAAAGTATTGTTTTGTTTCGGTGCTCACATCAGCCTTTGGTAGAATGGGGTCTGGAAATGGTGGTATCTCATCTGAACTTCAAACTGTTGTTAGGGTGATTGAGGTAGCGCTTTAGATTTACTGTTATGTCTGCTTAAAATTTGAGATCAACGTTGTTATTGGGACCCCGATAACCCGGTGGCTAAAGTAACGAGCTCATGATCAGAAGATCGTGGTTTCGGTCCTCGATTGCCACCAAAGATCGGTGAATACTTATTGGGGGCTGGTGCACATAAAATCTGTCTTGATCCCACTGTCCTCGTTGGTGTGGTGAGGTCAGAAGGTTGCACTAGAAGATTTCGATCTCGTATTCTTCTAAAAGCTCAAAATTACGATACGTATAGCTGTGTTAAGCACTTTATAAGTGGCAGAAATAGATAGTTGGAACTCGCAAACCAAACGTTATCATTCAAACCTAGCAGAAACAGGTAGCCTGCATCAGTACAAGCAAATCGTATGACTGGTATCGCTTTGGTAAAATAGGATTGTATACGTAAACTTTAAGAAAATGAACAAAAGAGGAAAATATGATGACTTCTGCAATAAAAATGTGAACGTTTGTCCGTCTTGAAAATGTCACCCATTAAAATATTAGTAGGTGTCATTCATAAAAGTCATGAGAATCTGAATTTTGTAGGGGTAGTTATATATTTAAAATAGCTGAATAGTCGTTTTACCATATGCAATCAAAAGACATTCATGCATTCCACATTTGTAATCTGTTTCGACCCCAGAAATTAGTTTATCAAAATCGGAATTTGCTTACTTTTTCTAAGATTGACTTTTTCGACATTTCCACCAAATTTCAGACAGTAACTACATTGGAAAAGGAACATAAGAATATTCCTTGATTTAAATGTGGCCTTTTAAAATTAGTTGAGAGCGGAACTGCTTACTTTGCATAAGCTTACCCTTTGTTTGTCGACATTTGAACCAAATTTCCGAATTGTGGGAAGTGAAGAGAATTAGTGATGAGTGTCTGGTCAGCCAGTGAGTTCATTGGTTTATATATATTATGATACAAAGGCAGTTATAAACGTAGACCAAACATAAAAATTAAGTTTTATTTCAAACTGAATTGTGTTTTTTTTTTTTTTTACTATGATATTTATTATTGACTTATAAAGTTATCTATTACCATAAAAGTTACCCTGGTTACTGACTTACTGGACTGACTGACTCACTCACTCACTTTGTAACGCTGTAACTAAAATTTTAACCGATCATTGTTGAAACTCTTTCCTGTTGACAAAATTGTTTTTATCAGAATAAATAAAAGATAATTGGACGTGAATTCCTAAATTCATTATGGAGTGTGGTCCAGTCAATTCAACATTGCGTTGCGCAGAAACGCCACTCTATAAGTGAAAGAATTTTAACCGATCATTGTTGAAATTCTTCCCTGAGGCCAAAATTATTTTAATCAGAATAAACAAACGATATTTGAACATGAATGTAAAAACCCACGTGTTTTTTTTTAATACATAAATTTTGAAACGTACTTTGCCGCACATTTTACTGCTAGGGATGTTTAATTAGAAATTAGATGCAAACAGCAAGCACAAGCTGACAACAGAATCGACGCTATGTTACTGAATAGGAAGGAAATCGATTTGATTGATGGTAACTTTCAAACCTATTATAGCGCCGATTCCGTTGTCAGAGATGATCCAAATGATGCAATCAATTTCCCTGCTGAAATTACGAACAATGTAGTTTTTCGATATTTTCTTCTTTAAAAACAATTTTTTTTGTCCAATATTATTTTATTATTTCATATGCATATCATAAATAATTTAAATTTGCATAATATTAAAAAAATTGATTTTTTAGTAAATATTTCGTGTATATTAAATTAAAGTGTTTGTTACAGTCATCATTTTTCAACTGGCTCCTTAGGCGCTACCACTTTTAATTTTATAAATATTTCTTTAAATATTATTTACTGGGATTAGAAATTTATTATTAATAAAATATCATAATTTCATCTGAAAAAAGGCAATTTAAAAATTTAAATATAGTAGTATCAAAATAGGCCTTTCAGATCAGGCTTGTATTTCTATGTGATTAGCTAATATGAGTTGTGGGATTTAATACTCTTGATTTAATATTTAGGTTATTCATTGAATAAAGTTAACCAACGGCTATTGCTTGTCATTGTTGACATAAAAATTCTGACATAGCGGAACAATACTTGCCTACAACAATTATGCAAAATGTGATGAAATAAAAACAAAAAGTTATTTCAAACAGGATCTTAAAATTGAACAACATAATTTGAGTGTTCAGACTGATACATAAAAAACAAACATTTGTTTCTCTTATAATCACTTTTCTGCTTGAGTTGGCAAGAAGATAGAAAGAAAGAAAAAATCTTTATTTTTTGACATGCAAACTATAACAAATCTAAGATTACTACAAATCACATGAACTTAGACATCCGATAGAAAAGGTCACCCTACACACACACACACCGGTATTGTCTAATTGAAAGTCAAAACAGCATGAACCTGAGTGACAGATAAGCCACGCCAAAATGCAATCTTTACCGAGCAAAAATTAAAAAGCACGGAGATATGGTGGTTAGTATCTGTCGGACCCAGTCAATGTTCCGTATCTTCTTGGAGTTCGATGTATCTGATTAAGATCGAAACGGAAATCGGCATCTTTCAAAAATGCTTTTCAATGTCACTCCGGCAGTTTTCACGCACGGTTGGTAATCGGTTCTTGTTCTTGGAACTATGAGAGCTTGGAAAAGATGTATCGTCGCTTCATCTGCGTGGATTGCTTTTCTAGATCAGGATAAAGTCGTTCCAAAAAACAAAAAACCGGATTTATACTCTGTATGAAGTCTAATCCAGATATGGAATTATAGTTAAGAACCAGTAGAAAATAAATTCGGACCTGCAGAATTGTTGAGCAGTTGTGTTGTTTATAAAGGCGAGCGTTAAAATGTTTGTAAACTAAAAGTTTTGAAGAGTAGCATCTTGGTGGTGTGTCACTACTAGCAGGGGTCAAAGTGACAAAATAAGAATATATAGGATTTTTTCAAAAAAAATATAGGACAATAGAAAACATCAAATAACTGCACACAGTTGCTACTGAACTTCAAAATTAACTCGTTATACTTTTATATACTCGTTATATTGAATTTAACAGAATAGAAAACACACCTTAAAAAAAAAAGAAATCGCCTGATCCTGAAACGTGATCCCCCCCCCCCCCCCCCCGTTATTGCCTCAATATTCCATCCCTAAATCAAGTTTTATTAATTAAATTATTTGCAATCATGAGTCTTTTGCTTCCAACATTTTTAACTGTTCCAATTTCTTTAAGTATTTTCTTTTTATCCCTGTTTGCAGTCTTTTGTTGATTCAGATTTACTGTTCAGTGTCGGCTGGATTGGCGGCGAAAAGTCAGAGATTTATCGCCGAATGTGGCGAACCTGGCACTTGGTTTTAAAGCAACCCTAGTGGTCGTTTGGATTTGATAACACAACGTATTGACGTAATTTTCAATTTTGGCGACTTTTATGAAAAAATCGTGGCGAATATTCCGAATCCAGTACGAATTCTGCGCCAAGGCGATTTTCGCAAAAAAATGGCAGCCCTGCCATTTTTTAAGAGCAAGATAACTAACGGCCTATGGTTGCCATAATTTGGAGCGGTTTGATGTAAATAATTCGTGGCGCAGAATCCGTACAGGATTCGGAATAAAAAAATCGCCATCCGACATCATACAGTAAATCTTAACCCTTTTGTTTCCTTCATCAATTATTGACTGAGCTCTCAAAATGTTCTTTAGTAGTCCTGTAAGTTAATCCCAAGTTGTTTTTATCCGTTTTCCCGAGGCAGAGTTCTGTTGTTGCATCTCTCTCTGCATTATGGCCAATTAATTTATTACGTTGGAGGAGAAATCAGATCAGAAATTCAAGACCGATTGTTATGAAAATGTTCACATGTTTACAACTCCCGCCAGTCCAGTAGAGTTGAGTTGTAGGTTATGCAGCACGTGACGTCACAAAAGATAAAACGCCGCGCCGCCGTTACAAACATCGTTTTTGTCAGGTCTTTATCACCTACGATCGAGCCAAAGAATCAGAAATATTAAAAAATGGCAACAAACGGCACCGTTATTACGAATTCGAAGAAAATATAGATCGAATCAATGTAGAAATATAGGATATATAGGACAATTGTAAAATATAGGACAATATAGGACGTTTTTACCGATTTTTTAAAAAATATAGGATTTATAGGACATATAGGACGTCTGCGACCCCTGTACTAGTGCAATGGGTTGGTTTAAAGTCGTTGGGCTCGGATTATAAAGGTAGATATAAACGAAAATGCGTACTATTGCTTGCTGATCTAGAAAGATAACAAGATATCTTTTTCAGTTATTTAAACGTAGAAAACCGTGGAAAACTGTTTGAAAGGCAAATGAAAAGAAGAGAAAGCAAGTCGTATCAGTTATTCTACTGAACTGAAAAATAATTATAAGTGAATAGACAAATTGTATTTTTTTTACTAGTAGCCAGCAAAACTAAACTAGCGGTGTGGAACATCGCACAACTTTCAATTACACTATCTTACTGATGTGGATTTGTGTCATTTGTCGTTTTCATATTTCCATCATTCGTTTAGAAAAAATGATTGTGATTAATTAATTTTGTGATTAATTAATGTGATTAATTAATGTGTGAAAAGTGATTAATTAAATTTTTTTTCGTTTTTTTTTCTTTCGTGATTAATTAAAAAGTTAGAAGAACTAAAGGATATATATATACGCCGACCAAACGGTATAGTGATTAGCGTGCTAGCTTCTGGACCGCGAGGTTGCGGGTTCGAGTCCCGTGTTAGGCATGGGTGTTTGTAAATGTATGTTGGCTTGTCTAATGACGAATGTTTCGGCGCATTATAGCCCTCCTGTTGCTGACGGCGCCAGATAATCTGAAAACAACCAACCAACTAAAGGATATCGAATCATATCGGGTAAACACTATGTCACTCATTGTCTGGTGCTGAAACCAGCGAAACGTAGTTGAACGTTGAACTATTAAAAAGTGGCGAGGAGTCGAATTCACGACGAAGTGAGGTCGACATCCTTGTTGGTGTTTTGAAACTTTCAATGAAGGCGCAGGGCACTCATGGTAATCCAGTCACCACTGTGTATAATTAATTAAATCACATGTAATTATCTGTAGTTTGATAAAAAATTTTGCTAAGCAGGCCTTATTAAGATTCCGACAAAAATTGGCAATGAGAATTACGTAGGTATATCGTGTTCTTTCTGCAACGACATATTTATTTTAACAATACTCCTATAAAAATATTTTTTGCAGTTTTCACTTATTTACAATCAATATTTTCTTGAAAAATACATAATAAATTGAAAAAGTGCCCAAGTTAAAATTGAAAAATTGATAGGTTAATCGAAAACGATTTTAACTTATTTTTCCATAAAAATTCAACTTATCTTCTCCTCATTCTGGCGAAACGGGACAAAATGGCAATGTTTTGAAATATACGAGAAAATGAATTAGTTACAATTTATGCATTTTTAATCACGTTATTCTATGTATTGCAAACTTTTCATTTAAACCAAACTCAAGCCTTCATTAATATTTATGTAATTACTTTTTAAGATCGTATTCCATTACACCTCGGATTTCTACATAGGCATTTAACTTGTGAAATAAAATATTCTGTATAAAAAAATAAAACATTTGTAAAAGATTGTTTTTATAACTACGATTGAAGCTTTTCCACAACTGCATCTTATTGATAAGCTTGAAAAGAACTTGATAAGAGTGTTATACAAAATAGGTGGACGCCTTTATGTAACATAATTTACACTGCTGTTATTAGAACGCTTAAACTAATCATTCTTAAATACTACTTTATCAAGAAACTAAATATTCAAGTTAAGAAAAACTCCAAGTAGATTTTCCAAAAATAGTATTGCTTCATTTGGTCGTAGGTGATATTTTATTTTAAGGACCTCAAGCATGTGTATTTTTAAATGGTACATGTGTTTTTCTTTTCTCTTCCCAAACCTCTTATTCAAAGGTATGGACTGAAGAGCTATGTTTGACCTTGTAATATTTGATCTCACTCGATTGTTTCCGGCTCCCTTTGTACACATCTGCCAGGAATGTCACTTTGGGTCGAATTCTAGAGGCGCAAAAGAAGACCAAATCAAGAGTTTCCGGTTCGCAACAGAGTCAAGGCCAAAACGCTTGACCAGACTTGATTGATTTTGATCTGTGACACGGATGAGGATATTGTTGCCTTGCCGTGAATGCGGGCTTTTTGGAAATTGTTGCTTATTACGGTTCACTAAGCCCCTGGAGTTGCGACCTAAAATCGTCTTGCCACATGTATCGACAGAAAAAACTATGGCTGTATTATTTGCGTTATTAATAGCAAGAAACCGGAGCCGGCCTTTTAAAATTATGTATTAAATTATCTTAAAATTTTCAATATAAGACATTTTTTATAACAATTTTTGAATTTTGGTGACTACCGATGACAATTATCTAACCACAACACAGTTTTAAAAGTAATGAATCAGAGCATTAAAACTATTTAGCATTAAAATAATAATGACGTCTTCTAAAATAAAGTAACTGAGGGGACGTACTCATCAATTTGAGTATCATAGTGGGGTATCTAGAAAATTACCACCTGCAAGGATCAAAATCTATTAAAATTACAATTTCGATTATAATACGTTTTAATCTCGAGGCGCGGTAGAGAGCGCCATCTATAAGTTTCGCCATTTAAATTTATCAAAAAATAAAGTATTAAAAAAATTAAACTCCATAAGTTAATTTTTTAACAGAGTTTATATTACTTGAACTATTTTTTCTTTTGTACACTGCACTTCTACTCTAAAATGATTCTAATTTTTACCTGTACACTGATTTCAACCATCTTAACAATCCACATCTGAAAACTAAAAATAAATTTCAAGTCAGTTTTGACAGCAATTTATGGCTGGAAATGGCCAGGTTCGAACCACTTTTCATGGTCAACATGGACTTCATACGTACGTTCGTGTCCAAAGACCCTTAATCTTCTGCTTTAAAACCTCGGTTTTCCAAAACTAACGTAATTCTTGTTGCATTCTTACACGAACGCAATTTTTCAAATCTCTTTTCGAGAACATTCGCCTTAATAACTACGTGTGTCTCTTCTATACGTATGATCAACGTGAGAATAAAAAGCAAGTAAATTGTGTCTTTTTTTTCCACTCATCTGATAATCTTCATGAGAGAAACAAACAAAAGTGCTTTTGTTTTCGATTTTTAAAAGAGAGCAAAATCACTTTCTTCGCGCTTTTCGTTTTCTAAAATCCCATAAGAAGATTTTCCACGCTTCCTTTGTTGGAGGTGAACGATTTGTTAATGTCTGGCTGCTGCAGCAATTCATTTCTCGAATAAATCGTTCGGGCGAATCAGCTGCTCAGCTGGTGTGAAAGCAAATACGGAAAATGACGTCACGCCCGAGTGTATGATTTTAAATTTTATTTCATAAATGAACTCACACTTGTATAATCCGTGGAAAAAAATGTTTATCACAGAATAATCGTCTAATGATAAACTTGAAAAAAAAAATTCTTTATCTTACCAGACACTAGGTTCATTAAATCTTTGAAAATATGTAACCATATTAAGAAAAGTTACCGTAAAATTGAGTAAATGTAAGTAAAAAAAGTTGAAATGTATTATAACTGTATCCTTTTGACTGCAAAGAGTGAAAAAAAAT
Source organism: Linyphia triangularis (assembly GCA_963978545.1). Lineage (NCBI taxonomy): Eukaryota > Metazoa > Arthropoda > Arachnida > Araneae > Linyphiidae > Linyphia > Linyphia triangularis. The sequence continues at coordinate 53,558,252 of OZ021728.1, forward strand.
ACAGGATAAGTGAAAAGTTTTGAATAGTTTTAAAAAAAATATTGCACGAAAATTATTATGTTAATTCAGATATGGTTTTTTCAGAAATGGTAAAAAAAAAATTTAAGATTTTTTTTATGAACATCAATAACTCTTTTTATAGCTTGGAGTATGAAAACTCTGCAAATCAGTTCTCGTTATATTTTTCTTTGACATCTGATCTAAAATACTTCAAACCAACCTTTGTTACCCAGCCCTGTTACAATATTTTCTGTGCAGCGACAAAACACCGCTTTGTTCTTTTCTTTTTTTTAGTGATCTTACCGCAAAAGTTCCATATTTATGACAAAAACTATCCAGAACTGGTTAAAAAACAACTGACCTCGGAATTGTTTTGACCGCCTTCTATATGATCGGAATTGGACGGCCTGTGTCGGAAGTGGAAAAACAATGGACTGGTTATAAAAATGTCACACAGTAATGGGTAAAATATCATGTCAAGAAATAAATGCTTTTGCATAGAAGTATAAAAAAAAAAAAATTTAAAAAAAAAAAAAAAAAATCGAATAAGCCATAAAAAATTATTGTTCATTTGTTTATTTCAAAACTTGGAATGTCGTTTGCCCAGTGTGGAAACGATAGAAATACTTTATCAGCATTTATAAAAAAAAACTTATTTACGTTATATAGGACTTATCAAACTAGGGGTGTGGAACATCGCACAGCTTTTAATTATACTATAATACTGACATGGATTTGTGTTACTTACCGTTTTTATATTTTCATCATTCATTAAAAAAAATTGCCAGTTTGGCTATATTTTTGCGATAAAATTATAAAATTTAATATTTTCTGCGATCTTTAAAAAAAGAAAACTCCGACAATACGGGGATTTTGGATGTACACTTTCCAATAATTCCTAAATGATCTTTTCTTTTATGTGAAACTGAGAAGAGGAGTTAAAACGATCGTTGAGGTGGTAAGAATGTTTAGAACACCTTAAGACTCTTTTTTAGCTATCATTGAAAAACATGATTTTTTTCAATGGCAGCTACCTTGTACGCATGCATGATTTTGACGAAAACCTATATGGTAGGTCCCATGTCTTTCACCAACTTGCACACCAAATTTGAACAAGTATGTCAATTTGTTCGGTAGCTATGCTGACCACAGACAGAAATTTTTTCTACATTACTTTTTGAAATCAGGATGTTCCAAAACGTGGAGAAATGCACAGAAAAAAAAAATGAAATTTTATTTTGACCGAATGCTATATTTTCATTACCTTATGTATACATATAGGTAATTGAGAGTAAAAAGTATTTGAAACTTTTATGAGCTTGATATTTTCTATGGCAGCATATTGGGATTTTTGTTTGCTTTTTAAACTATTTTTTAGTGACTTAAACTTCTAAAAATAAAACGAACAAAAATTAAAAATTTATGTAATTACATATTTTAAGCTTAAAATTTTGTGCATTTAATTGGTTAAGCATAAAAATGGTTTGGATGATTTTTTAAATACTGTTCGAGTTAGCAAAAAGGACCGAATGTAAAAGATTAACATGGGCGCCGGTAGAATTATTTTCTTGGGGGTGCAAATGACACTTAAGGGTGTGCAAGGCGGTAATTTTGTTGCTTTCGTGGCGATTTTTCGATTAGATATCGTAATGAAATTTTATTAAGTATTTATGAATTAAATTCCGTATCCATTGAATGTCTTAGACCTATATCAAACTTCCGTTTCCAGTGAATCAATCTACATTTCTTAATATTATTATCAATTTCCTAAATCCAAGAGGGTGCAAGTGACCATTGCGTCTGCCTAACGGCGCCCAAGTGGATTACTTTTGGTTGCATCTTTTCAAGTATTTTACTAATACTTCTTGTTTCACACAGCGCGTAATCTGTCTCAAAATTCTTATACCTTTTCTATAAAACTATTTTTATGAAACAAAATAAGTATTAAAAAACTTGCAAAAAATACACTTTTAATAAATACACTAAAATAATTAATAAAAAAATAAATACAGTAGTAAGTAACAAATTTAATATAAATATGTCAATAAATTGTCGAATCTGAGTATGATTTACAATGAAATACTCATCATAGGGAGAATTTTTTATTGTTATTATTAAAAAAAATATATAAATAAAATGTTCACCCTCTCTTAAAAGTTAATTCCAAGCAATTTAATTATGGTTTCAGTCCCATAAATGACACTGTACTACATTAAAAACCTGAAGACAGGAGCAGAAAACTGAAAAACATTAGTTTCAATCTGAGTCAGCACCATCTATTGGGATTAAAAATTGATAAAAACAGATACAATATACAATGATTAATTGTCAGAAATAATCATCAGCGTAATTTATGGGTGAAATTTTCAACTGATGGAAGAAAAACATCGAGACTTGCATAATATGATTGATTCGACGAAAAGAAGGATTACACTCAATCCAGCAAATGCCATTAACTAACAACTACAACATCGATCCTCATAAACTGTTTTATGTCTCACAATTCATTAAACCTCCTTTATTTGTACATGTATCGAAGTATCTGACTCATACTACAAGATACATGCTACCAATAATATAATGTTTTATAGGTGCTCTTCCACACCACACAGATACTTTAAATAAGAATTATCTAAATAAAAATATTAAGTATGAATTATCTTCAAAAATGACTACACAATCAGAACGTTGAACTCAGCTATAACCCTAACCTTTAAAACAATAATGAAATATCTCACTACGTATTTCTTTATATAGATTATTACAATTTTTGACCTCCTTTTTTAAATCTTCAATTCATGTGAGAGAAAAAAAAAGAAAGTTACACGTTTCTCAAAGCTAGATGGGGAGGGATTGTGATCTACTTCCATTCCATTTTAGTAAGTGAAAAAGCAAATCCTTCTTTTTAGAACTCGCCACAGAGAATTAGATACGATTTAATGCGCTTACAAAGATGAGCACACCAAGAAGAAAAAAAAAGCAGATAGGTATCTATAGCTAAGAAACAAGCAACTAATCTGATGGAATTGTCAAGACATTTTCTCATCTTTTGTAAGTGCTATCAGTGGAGATCTCCAGACGAATAATTCTGAACTATTTACAATATGTGGGTCAGGAAAAGAAGGTTTTTTTAAATTTATCAAGAGTTGTAAACATCCGACCTTGTTTTACAGCAAGTTTCGGAGTTAAAAGAGTGTGCATTTCAATTTTTATCTTGTCTTTCCTTCCATGAAACGAGGCGTATATTGAAATAGATTTTCATTGATTTGTGTATTGACCGAGAAGATAACTCTGACCGATTTGGTGTTAATAAGTGATATTTTTCTGTGCCAAACGTTCTCACTCTTGACTGAGAGGTCCATACTATCTCTAGGGGGTAGTAAAGTTGAATCCTGGTAAAAGGCTTGAACCTTCGCATAACAGCTCGCAGTGCTTTCGTATTTTATTCCTTAAGAAGATATCCTTGAAGGCGGTTTTTCTCTTGAACTTTGGTGTGACTTTTATGAAGATGTCTCGTATAACTTTGTAGCTCTATTGTAAAGTAATCATTTGTTAATGTTCAACTCCGAGAAAATAGCTCTGACCGATTTGGTGTTAATGAGTGATATTTTTCTGTGCCAAACGTTCTCACTCTTGACTGAGAGGTCCATACTATCTCTAGGGGGTAGTAAAGTTGAATCCTGGTAAAAGGCTTGAACCTTCGCATGATAACTCGCAGTGCTTTCGTATTTAATTCCTTAAGAAGATATCCCTGAAGCGTTTTTCTCTTGAACTTTGGTGTAGCTTTTATGAAGATGTCTCGTATAACTTCGTAGCTCTCTTGTAAAGTAGTCATTTGTTAAAATTCAACTCCGAGAAAATAGCTCTGACCGATTTGGTGTTAATGAGTAATCTTTTTATGGGGGGGGGGGGGTGCCATACGTGTTCAGTCTTGACTGAGTGGTCCATACTAGGGTGGTAAAGTTGAATCCTGGTAAAAGGCTTGAACCTTCGCATAATGGTTAGCTGTACTTTCGTATTTAATTCTTTAAGAAAGATATCCCTGAAGGCGTTCCTCTCTTGAATTTTGCTGTGGCTTTTACGTAGATGTCTCATATAGCTTTGTAGCTCTCTTGTAAAGTAGTCATTTGTTAATGTTCAGCTTCGAGAAAAAAAGTTAGCATTTAGAAATATGAGTATTCAACACCTTCTTATCAGATATCTAACGATAAACACAACAACTGAGGTTCATTGGAATGGTTCATTAATTTGGGTTAGGAAATGCAAGATAAAAAGGGTGTGTTTTTTTTCTTCTAATGGCGGGCCCAAGTACTTACAGTCACTTTTAGTGCTCACAATCACTTGGCCACTACAAGGCTGGTGGCGATGGACACTAGTGAAGGGGCATCCATTGGGAGGCCCTCGTTGACCCCAACTTAGGACATAAGCGTCTTACCCAGGATTCGAACAGAGACCCACCCGCGTGGTAGTCTGATGCGCTAACCACTACACTGAATTGGAGACAAGATGAAAAAGTAATGGCAGCTGTTAAACAAACATGTAGATGGTGAACTCTGATGGAGGATTTGAAAGCCGAAAATAAAAACTAATATTAAATTTTATAAGATTAGTAAGAACATAAATAAAGTAATAATTCAAATATAGACTCCAAAATTCCATATACATTGACCAATATCAATTGACCAAATTTCAGGTATCGAAAAGGAGTCACAATTTCCAAACGAAGGATATTCAAATGACCCACCTCCAATGTAGGCACCACTTTGATACTCGGTACAAATATCAACAAGGGGGATAGTAAAGAATTAAGGTAATGGGGTGATCACTGTTAACTAATTTTATTCAGTTGAAAATGTGTCGAAACATTCCAAACGTGGAATATATCACTTCTAATGTAGTTACAAATGAAATTTAGTCCAAATGTCAACAAGGGCGATAGTAAAGAATTCGCAATAGATTAGTAAAGAATTAAGCTATTGAGATCTCTGTTAACTAATTTTATTCAGTTGAAAATGTATCGAAACATTCCAAACGTGGAATATATCACTTCCAATGTAGTCACAACTGAAATTTGGTACAAATGTCAACAAGGATTCGGTTTTTGATAAATCAATTTAAGGGAATGGAAATGGGGGTCAAACGTCCGAAACGTGGAATGCATGAATGCCTTTTGATTATTAAAATACACGTGGCAAAATTTTGTAGCGAAGCACAGATACTCAGTTATTATATATAGGGTTAGTTAGTATTACATATAATTGAAAGTAAGAAACGAATTTTCACAATGGATAGAGGTGGTATGCTAGACTAACTTCTTACACTTTCCTTATCTCAATAAAATGTTGAAAGATATTTAGACCGATGAAGGATGCTTGTACTAAAGAACAAAAAGTAAAAACTTCAAGAACCAATATCTCGAATGTTAGTTTTCACTATGCGCTCTCTTCATCCACTCCAAATAGTATTGTTTCTCATCAATATCAGGTTGCATCAAATGTTTGAATTACTACAAAGCAAGCGGCATCTTATTCGAATGATCTTAATAATAAGGTGGCAAATGCTTTTAGGCCTATTTTTATGTGTTAATATCCTTAATTACATGGATCATCCACAGGATTCGCACTGCCATTTTTATACAGCTACATATTTGAACAGATGAAACATGTCAAGACGAGTACTTTGATATATTACAATGAGACTTCAGAAAATCATAAAAGTCTGATAATTTCAGGCTAAATAAATAGGTGAACGACTCTATACTCTCACACCTTTCCCCATGTGACATGTAAATATATTATTTGGCTTGACAAACTTTATAAACATCAATGTCGATTATCTAAAGCATCAACACAGAGTTATCTGTGTATCTTTATATTTCTTATTCTAATCACAGAATTATCCCACCCAAACTTTATTGTATGCACAGCAATAGAAAGTTGGACCGAGAATCAATGTTAAACATTTTGACTGCCAAGGATTCTTGTTGTTTGTTAGCAAGGCCTAACATGCGCTGTTGGTATCGCGTATTCAACCTAGCAAAGTGCAAAAGTCGCGTCAATGAATAACTTTTAATGGGGCAATAGGAGCCATGCTTTCTGATAAGGGATTCTCATCTTCAGCTGGATTGTTTACTTTAATTGTCCGAAACCATTAAAGCGGTTAATTGGCTCGTGAGAGATGTTGGTGATTGGAATTTACCGCTCTTCCGGGTTCTGTGTTCTGACGTCCACGTGGTGATCGTGGCTGTTTGGGTAGCTAGCTGCCATAAGTGGATTTCATTTAAGGTTTAGAAGTTTTGTAAAGTTGATAAGGGTGTCTGGTACCTCTACTTTGTTAAATTTCATAAAACTCTCATGTTAAATTTAACACACTTTAAAAGTCAAATTTTTTTATATTTATAAATTGTAATATTGCACGCATAAAAATTTTACGTGTTTTTGAAAACTAAAAATACTTTAAGGAAAGTTTCATTTCAAAATCAAAAGATTACCATTCTAAAGGGAGGAAATCTAAAAACGTTGCGCAAAAATGTAAAATTAACGTATGATTTTGAGAACTGTGTTACATAGAACTTATTCCTTTCATTAAAATACTTACATGTGACATACATCTACACACTAATAAAGTTCTTAACTTTATCTTTTGTTGTTTTTCAGAATACTTTTCCCAATGAGAAAAACATATTGATTCAAAGTAAAAAAAAAATCCATTTTTTTTTATCGTTGAAGACAGTTGAAAAATGTAAGTTTACCTAAAAAATAAATAAAATGTAGATAGTTTTCTTTTCAACAAGTAACACTCATTATAATTAATTTTGTACAGATTTATTCAAAGGACACATTGTAGTCAATGTGTAAAAGAATCTACCTTCCCCCATGGTCACCACTAGGGAGGTAAAGGTGGTTCACTTGCACCCCTCTGGCTTTTGAAAATTAACAATAATGTGTAAAACAATTAACAATAATGTGAAAAAAGTGGTAACATTCTCAAAAATTTAACTTCATTATGGATTTTAAATTATTCATTTAAATAAAATTCTTGCATGAATATTATTAATATTTCCGTATGAATATTAATTAATATTTCTGTATGAAATGGAAAAAACATTTTTGAAAAATCGAGGCTTGAACACAAACTTTTGCCGCATTGTATGCTATCTGCACTCCCCTTCAAATAATCCTACCGGTGGCCTTGCTTTTCCAATTTAAAAATCCCATAGTCTCTTAACTAAAACTGTGTTCTTCTCTACCAGCCTAACGAGGAAATCAGCATAACCTTGATTCAAATCTTTATATATTTTTTTCAAACCTAGTCGCGAATTAATCATCTGTTATGGTGAAAGATTCTTCAAATAAACGCAATAAATAACACAAACCAAAGGCGCTTCACGCTCTACTAAGATGGACCTTCGTCTCTTCCTGAAGAGAGACCACATTCATCTTTTTTCTTCTTCTTCAGTTCCCTCACTGGTCCACTGCTCCGGACCTTGACTGGGCTTCGCATCTCATGTCCAGCCGCCTGTGATGGACAGTTTTTCCGTGGATGACCGATTCCTGTGGTCAACCCACCTTCGAGGGTAATTTTGTTTTGTCTGGAAAGCTCAAGACTCAACACACTTGTGGATTTTCCGAAACTTAACTCGTCAACAAGACACCCATTCTTGTAGAGAATTGTTTTGCTTAAAAATTAGAGCATTTCCTGATTTGTATGTTGTCCAATATTTCGTTATTACTATTAAGGTAGGTATTTGGATGCACTTTATAATTTCGTGTACTGGCAAGAAAGGATCCAGTGTGGTTCCAGAAAGAAAAGCACAGATCAGGTTGGAATTTCAAACAAACAATATGAAGGACATAAAAGAAATTATTTCAATCATTGATTCAAGCTCAACGAATTATAAAATATAGTATTTTTACAGCCTATAAGCAAACAAATAAGGTTTTTATTATTATTATTATTATTATTATTATTATTATTATTATTATTATTATTATTATTATTATTATTATTATTATTATTATTATTATTATTATTATTATTATTTTTAGCAAAAACGTATTTCATACATAGACATAGATTTTTGACAATTGATGTCTTTAGTTGTTTAAAACAGCGGCTTCCTATTAACTAACTCCCTCTTTAATAAGCGATTTTTTAATACTTCTGAATCCATACATTTTCTATCAATTTGAAAATAGTTTAAAAATAAAATTATTACACTATCAATAAAATTGAGCTTACGGCTCCAAAAAATCTTGAACAACATACACCCAAAAATTTATGAAACTATAATGCACGGGTGTGGATCTTTTTTTAACTTTTTTTTCTAATCCGAACATAATACACTTCCATGATTTAAAAATAACTTAGGGTTAGTTTTTAAAGTTTTGATAATTGAAATAGCCTGATGACTTAACTTTTAGGTGTTCAGTTTCCACTATTCTGTTGATTTTCTAAAATAGATTGAGATTGTACGGCGATTTCTTCAGATTACATCAGAATTGTCACCATGCACATTGACTTTCTTATTATATAGTTATGTTGGGGGACATTGCTGCACTCCGATGTTTCTTTTCTCTATGTCCATGATCAAGGAAAGAGAACTCTGTCTTAAAGACATTCGTTTTTCACTTTATTACGACTTTATCGCATTTCTACGTAAATTTCGATGGGGATGTTTAGAGCTCCTTAAAAGACATTACCACAGAGTTTTTTTGTTTTTTTTTAATCAAAATCGTTAGAGCTGTTTTTTGGAAAATGTTGCAAAAAGATATCAATGGCAGCTACCTTATACTATTTTGACAAAAACCTTAATGACAGGTCCCATAGTCACTATATACAAAATATGAACATTGTAAGTCAATCCGTTCGGGAGTTAAATTGACCACAGACTGACACATACATCTTATTCAGCAGCATAGAAATTTTTCGATAACACTTTTTTTAGCTCTTTTCAAAAGAAAGAGTTTTGAGCTCTTTTCAAAACAAAGAGTTTTGAGCTCTTTTCAAAACAAAGAAAAATGCAAAAAAAAAAAAAAAAAAAAAAAAAAATTACATTTTTTTACCGAATCCAATACATTTATTACCCTGTGTTAATACATGGGTAATTGAAAGTAAAAATCAATTGTAAATTATATACTATTGCTTCTTTGATGTGTAACAGCTAGATTTAGCATGTCGTCACAATTTTTTATTTTTTATTTTTTTATTATTATTATTATTCTTATTTTCACATTTCGCTTGGCTAGCATGAAAATTCAACGACCGTCACGCATACTTGACTTGTAATGTCAATTTTCAAACACGATTGTCGTTCCATCACGCGACTTTTTGTTGTTGTTTTTCATTCAAAATAATCAATACTTTACAAACAACGAGCTCATTTTATACTTAACCAGTCGCTTTCATATTATGCTAGCTTGCCGAAGTCGCGTACATAGGTTCGGTAAAGATGATCACTGTGAAAAATTTTAGTTTGTTAAACAGCAGAAAGAAAATCTAGCTCAGACAGAAATGCGTATTCCGCCATGTAATGTTAACACGTCCACTCTTGTACTATTAGGTCAAATTCGATTATTTTAATGAATATTCCCTCATTTTTTAAAAACGAGTGAAATTAGTTTATATTTATAAGACTTTCTTTCTTATTCCAAATATTGAAACAAAAGTTATTTAAAAAAATTAGTTATTTTAATACTAAGAAAAGAAAATGCCCCAAAACCGAGCCAAAACCAGTCCGATCAAAACACCCAACACAATCTGTGATGTAAGGAAATCCTTCCGTTTCTATGGTTATCGTGAGGTTTCTGACAAATAGTTGGCTTTGATTTGGTAGACCATTACTATATCACGTACAGGTTGGCGCGATTTGCGAGGAACTTGTAAAACTGGTTTCCGCTGCTGCATTTCAAGCCAAGATGTTTGGGTTTATGGCCTTTTCGAAACATTTAGAATTGTTCATAATTTTGGTTATTCATATTGCATTAGGGCCTCAATACGCCGTCTAGATTAGTATGCATTTGTTTAATAGCCGTATTTGTTTCAAGTTGTAAAGACCTTCGCTGTAAAGACCGTCACGCTCTCGTTCTTTAGTTTTCTAATAAAAAGAGAATGCAATTTTATTAAATTTTTTACATTGTTTTTTAACGTCATTCAACCACTTCAAAGATTACTAACATCTTAAATGTTTATTGTCTGCTAAGCAACGTCACCAATTTTTACTCAAAACAGTCAGAAAAAAAATAACGTCAAAAGGAATGTAGCGACTGCCACATGAAGTCACGATAGTCACAAATTTTCCGATTGGTAAATATCGAAAAACTATTTCTTGATAATAAGAGCTTATGCGAACCTCTCAATCTTTGATTTTACTATAAGTATGGAAGACTTGAAGGAAATAACATCTTGTTAAGATAAGTTTAATAGCGAAATGTTTTGTCATCTTGAAAATGCTCACGATGATCTTAACTTAACTGGTTTAGGTGTAGTAAGTTGATTGTTTTTCCTATTTATTAAAATCGGGGAAGTTGCGAGAAACTTGTTGAAAATTTGAACCATTTACATAATACACAATTGGTCACTTTATTTAGAATCGCTAAGTAATGGGTAATAGCTAAATAAATAATAAATAAATAATTAGAGGTCAAATAACTAGTGATGTGTCAAGTGAGGATTTAGTCATATTATGTAAATGGATGTACTTTTCCATACGGAAATCGATTTGAGCGAAGAGGAACATTTTTTAACTGCTCATATATTATCTTATGGTATTAAAATCACTTTTTCAAAATATCTTTTTTAATCTTGATGAAATGCCATTCATATTCCGTCAACAACCTGACTTAAATAAACACAGTATTGTTTGAAATATTTACAATTACATACTCAGGATATCGCAATGATATTTTGACAACATGGCGGATCCACATAATGTAGTACTTGATATACCACCTGGCATTAAGGAAGATGGAAGGTCATAAGGTAATCAAAATAGTTTATTGTAAAATACTTATGAATATTTTAATAAAAGAAAATAAATTGAATGGATTAAATTTAAATCTCTTTTTTGATATTCTATGAATAACATCATAAATTTCGAACAAACAATTTCAACATAAAATATAAGTGTAGGAAACTATAAAAAAAACCTATTAGGTCAAAGCAGTTTCTTCTTAAATGGTATGAAACTACTTATAAGACGGGAAAAAAAATCTACATCAGATGTCAAATTACGAATAAAATCAGTAGGAAACGCCATACAATCGTATCACCGTCGAACTTACTAGCTTTATTCATTCTTTAAATTCGAACATTAAACTAAACAAAAGAAAATCGTTTTCATTTCCGCAACAACAACCTATTATTCTTTTCCTTCCAAGCTGTGCGGTAAGAGATGTGCCAGGTACAAACAGATTACATCTCCAATTGCTTTTTTATCAGCAGATTTTGATACGGTTTTTGCCACCAACTTTAATTTGCCACACCTATCTAATCACAGAGATAGACACCCGGATGAAAAATGGTTGTTTAAAAAGTTATTATCTTCGTAACTGTCCGATGAAAAAATGTTTCCTTTTTATGAACGTAGACGCGGAAATTTAGCTACCAACGAGGTATTGCGTGTTAATTAGTGGACATTTGTTAGTTTTTAAAAGTGCATAAGAAGGATTTGCTTTGCAAAATAATTAGTATACTTTACCAATATTAATTGATAAGAATTTATGCACTCTTGTTTGGGTACCTGATCAATTTTTACTTTCAATTTACCCATATGTTTACATGGATCGATTTTTTTTTATCATTTCACCAGGTTTTGGAGCATCCTGATTTCCAAAAAGTGGTCAAGCAAAAATTTATGTCTGTGTGTACGTGGTCAGAATAATTCCCGAACAAATTGACCTACGATGTTCAAATTTGGTGTGCAGGTTAGCGGTGGCTATGGGACCTATCATTAAGGTTTTTGTCAAAATAGTTCATGCGCATAAGGTTGAAGTCTTGAAAAATCATGAACAAAATCATGCTTTTCAGCAATAACTAAAAAAACGGCTCTAACGATTTTGATTGAAATATCTGTGCTAATGCCTGTTAAGGTCTTTTAATCCTCTCCACCGACGAAATTCCAGTAGAAATGCGATAAAAGCTTAAAAAGTTGAAAAACCAATGCCTTTAACACTTAACTCTCTGTCATTGAGTATTGTCCATCAACGATTGATTTTTTTCTGTTTCATGCACAAGAAAGGATAATATAATGTTTATCGAATAACATCGCCAAATTCGCAATTTTGGCTTTTTTTTCTTCTTTTTTTTTTGCCCATGTAAAAATTATTGCCAAAAATATCGCCATACTAGCTATTTTTATTTAAATGAGTGAAAATATGAAAACTGTAAATAACACCATATCAAATTTTAATGCAATTACCTATATTATAGTTAAATCAATATTTGCGCGATGTTCCACACCCCTATAATTTATTTGTACTGTTTTGAAAAGTGTTTTTAATTTCTACGACGGTTATTTCCTATGATTATACGTTATGAATATAATATTTTAACGAAGTAAAAAAAAATTTGAATAATATTGAAAATATCTCTAAATTTTTTTTCTAAATTAATTTTCCTACTTTTATTTTAAAGCCATTTTTTTTTTAAAATTCTGTGGTATCTTATGTAAATTTAAACAATAATATTCATTTAGGCATGTAATACGTGAAATACTCTATTTTTTAAGGGAGAAAAATTTTGCTTTTTCTATTCTGACAACTTTTGATAAATTTCCTACGTTTATATATAATAATTAGTAGTTATTTATAGAATATATATTCGTTACTCTTAAAAAAGAAAGCTTTTTTGCATGCAACATTTAGCAAGTAGCCTTGGTAATTTAAAGCAGAAGTCAAAATTTTATTGAATATTTTTTTGAAATGATTAGTTAAAGAAGCAAGCTCGACTTTCTACATAAAATATAAATTGATTTATTGAAAAACAAAACTTCTTAAAAATTAAATATAACATTGAAATCAGCATTATTAGAAGTATTTTGAAAGTATTGAAAAGAATATGGCAATTTTCAACGTTTTTGAAGGACTAGACCCCTTAAAGTAAATATATTAAGATAAGTTTTAAAGCCTATTATTTATTGAATTTTATTTTTAGATTTAACTCATAGAAATATAATTTAAAGAAATATTTCGTTATCGCATAATGTTAATTACTTGTTTTATTTTAAATTTGATAAGTATATCTTAAATCAAACTTTATGATAAATACATCGCGTAGAGTAAAAATCTGACTACACTGTAAATAAATACGATTGATTTATAACATTTGAATCGGAAAGTTTTCTTTTGAAGCATTCAGAGTACATCTTCACTGATTTGGTTTAAATTTAAGCATGTGATTTCAACAAATAGAGATAACATCGCGCATATGCTAAGTCATGTCAATTTCATTCGCTTGTAAATCTATTTGATTCCATTGAGCATCTGTATACAGTTAGTTAATGACGCAACCATTTTTCGTATCAAATTGGCCTTAATGTGTTCTGTAGAATACTCTACACTTGAATATATTCTCAATAGAATTTTGTTCTGGAATCGCCATCTTCGTTTGGCGAATCCACATAAAAGTTTGAGTAATCTTTAAATTAAAAATATCACACATTTCCTTTCAGTTTTTAGTAGTTTTAACCTTACGGAACAAATTCATCCGTAGCAATTGTAAATCATCTTCTCAAACCTCATATCAAATTGAAGATTTCGCATGGTATCACATCACTTTAAGAACACGAACTAAACCCACATATACACTCATGGTAAACAGTCAAAACCTTCAGAGGTATTTTTTCTGTTCCGCCTGAATATGTTTCCTTCAAAAGTCTCATCCAAAGCGGCCGTTCCTTTATCGTCTGTACCTGTAGGACGATTCTATTTTTAATGATGTTCTTCAATAAAAGTTTGACCTCTGAGCTTCGGACATAAAAGAACGCCCTCGCACGCCCTTCACTCTTCCCATAATCCACCTCTGTTATATGTCTTCAGTGGGCTATCCTAAAGGTCAGACACCTTACACGAGGCGTTTCTTCAGTTCCTATCACAAGAAATAAAAGTCTTCCTCAAACACTACAAGGTGGCATATACATATTCAAATGTATGCAAGAGTCTATTCTGAAAGCGCCAAACGATACTGTTTCCGAGAATTCCATGTTCTGCATTCGAAGTTAGGAAAGCACAGAGATAATCGTGAATCGTCTGGATGTTTTAGTGTGTTTTTAATGATGCCACCAGCTGGTTTTTGTAATTGGTTCACTTCAGGTGTTAAACGCACTCTAATGTTAGAATATATATTTTCTTCTTTTGAAAACAAAATCTCCTGCACATTTAATTCTGTAGCTTAGTTTGTTATTTGAAAGGTATGTATTGACGAAAATTATAATGTTTAGAATTAGTATAAGAAATTAGGATTACATCCAAAAAGGATATTCCCATCTTATCATTTGTCATGAAAACTTGGGATTTTCTAAAGACATTCTTTTTTTGCTGGTTTTATATTTTAACAAACTAATTTTAAATTAAAATTTCCAATTTAAAATCTGATTAAGTATAAGTTGGTAACAACTAGGAAAGAGTTTTGTACTCGTTTCATAAAAATGATAAATAAAAAATAGATAAGAAAGTGCTCCATTTCCCTTATTAATTAGGCAACTTGCATTGTCCATTTAAAGAATTGGTTTTTAGAAAATGCCTAAATTTAAACTATACATAATTTTTATAGACTATTTTTTAGAATAAAATTTCTAGTAGTTGCAAAATCAAGCATTGATTTCAAAAGGATTTTTGCCTCCAGTTTAATTAGGAATTGTTTTGTGTTAAAAAACCATATTTTGTGTCACCAAAAAAATACCTTCAGAAATTACGAAAAGATAATTGAAACTTTTTTGTTTAAAAAATCAAATTCTTTTCACAAAAACATGTTTCAGTTTCAAAATTTTGAAAGATTTTGTGTTATATTTGATTTAATTATATTATCACATATCCTAAGGATCCTAAAATCCTAAGGAGAAAAATATAAGATTACTTTCTTTTTCTCATTCAGTTTTTCAATTTAATTTCCCATTTTTAATTCCTAAAAAACTTAACAGTTTGTTCACGGAAAACCATTATTTTATAAAAACTGTGTGAAAATTCTACTAAATCTCTTACTGCTTTGCTTCTTGTAAACATAAGTTTGGAAAATGTTTACAAAAATAGACAAATTACTACTGCAAAAAAATATTAACATCCCTTTTTCTTTTGAAAATGTAGTGCTGACATCTAGTGTTTCTTTTGAAACATTTAAACAAAATAGTAACTCGTTCTTATTACGAGTGTTATCAATTTCATTCTAGTGTACTAAATCTGAAATCAGTCCATTCCAACTAATTTAGAAACAGCAACATTTTAAAAATTTAAATTTCACGTTTGATCGATTTTGAAACAAAATTTTTTATATTTTTGACGTAATTCTTATTTTATTTTTTATTTTTTAGAGTAAATTTTAGTTTTATACCATGTTTAAAAGAAAATTCTGTCTCATTTGAGCGATGATTGTTTTTATTTTTGAACTCTACATTTCAACAATGTACATTATACTTAAAATCCAGAGTTAATTATACTGTTGAATAAAAAAAAAAGGAATCAAATTAAATACTGTGTAAAATTGACACCTATCATGATATAATTTAAAAATTTAGTTGTGCTTCACAAATCATCACTGAAAGATTCAAGGATTGATGATCATGTATTCATATCAATCACTTTTAATATTCATATAAATCTCTTTTAATAAACGTCATTAGGTTGGTTGGTTGTATTTAGATTATCTGGCGCCGTCAGCAACACGAAAACGTCATTAGGATAAACAATAATGATTTTAATATTATCAGTCATATTATTATTTAAGAACTAGATCAAACAGAAATAACGTAGCAACTAATTGTTGGATTGAAGGTAAACACTGTATAAAGGTATATGTATTAATGAATTAAAATTTATTTACCTTTATTAATGTGTATAATCTAAAGCGCAGTATAATTTAAAGAATAATATTTCCAGTAAGCACAAAATATCTTAAGAACAACAGCCACCTATTACAGCCACCTTTTTCGAAGCTGACTGAAACTGAAATATGAAATTTTCAAACAACAACAATGCACAAAATATTCTGCTGTAAATGTTTTTGTTTCTGTTGAAATACAACAGCGTGTGCTTTGTTGAAGAACCAAACAGAGGGTAAGAGGTCATATTAGGTAAATTCCATTACCCTTTTTAAATTGCCCAACCGAACCAAAATTGTGTCTGAAATTAAAAGAGATTTTTTAAGTTCTTTTAGAGGAAAATTATTGCAATGAACATTTCAAGACAGGATTAAAATTTAAAACTTTCCCCATTTATAAGTGTTCAAAAGTCAAGTAAGTGTTCTTAATTTATATTCATTTCTGGCACGGAAAATATTTAAACATTTTTCTATTCCACATAATTTTGAGAAACTTCATTACCCTCCAATCACGTATACAAAAGGCTAACTAAATATTCGTGCTTCGCTTTTTAACAATCAAAAGGCACTCATGTATTTCACATTTAAAACGTTTCACCCCTTTTCGACCCCTGAAGTTAGTTTATCAAAATCGTAATAGCTTACTTTTTCTATGTTTGGACCTCGGTGACATTTGTACCAAATTTAAAAGTTGAGATTACATGGGAAGGATATAAAGCTATTCCTCGTTTGGAACATTTAACGCCTTTTTGACACAGTAAAATTAGAAAAACAAGATTAGAATAACCTTTTTTGTGCTTGCCCTTCTTAACATTAGTACCAATTGTTTTAATATAAAACCTCGTAAGTTTGCATACATTTCTGATACTTACTGATATTAGGAGTAATTGCATCTTTTTCTCCTTCGTGCAGATTCCTTAGAGAAAAGGCAGATTCCTTACAGAAACGACGGCTTTTGCATCGGGAAGATAAGAAAAGCGTTGTCAATTCCGGTTACTTTGAAAAAAGCCATTTGGTTGCAACAGCTCTATAAATGCTAATCAGAATGTTTATAAAAGATCAGCTAGTTCACGAAAAGTTTTATGTAGTTTTTAAAATTACTTACGCGAACTGACTATATTGCCTTAAGACCTCCTGTAAAGTAATTACCCCTTCATTCAGAACTTGAAAGACGGATATTTTGGTACAGTACTTTAAAATAAAATCCGAACGATAAATGTATCTTCGGCTCTAAAAGTCGTGGAATAATGCGATTTTCACCAAATGAATTTATTTACATTTTTTTTTTTTTTTTTTTATTATATCTGTTTCGAATTTTTTTTTTCTTGGTGATATGGGGAGGGGGGAGGGAGGGAAGGCTGTTTACTAAGTAAATCGAACTTTGAAAATTTCAATACGAACCCCTATTTCTTACCCTTTCTTTTGATCTAGAATACTTAGTTTACCTTAAATATAAAATTTCAGCTAATTATGTTGAAAAACAAGTGAACGACGGATGCTTTTTTCGGGACTTTCCAGGGTATTGGTCTAAAATTATTCGGAAACCGATTTATTGTGTCATATTTATCAAAATGATAATAAAAAATTAGAAAAGGAAGTGAGTCAGAAAGGACTTTTAATGTAGTACAATTAATTAACTAAGTTGAAAATGATTGTGCCCACTTCACACGCAGTCCAAATAAGGTCGGAAACAAACAACAAAAGAAACAAAAAATAAAAAGTTTAAGGTATTTTATTGTATAACTTTATTGTTTTATCTGACATTGAGAAAATACTTGCTGTGTTAGTTAGGCCCATGGTTATTTTTTTATATATTTTACAAACTTAAGGAAAAAAGGATTACATTTTTATTTAATTAATCAAAATTATTTTTTGAAGCTTTGAATATATTTTTTAACGTAATGGATAATTGCGTAAGAATACAAACTTATTAAATCACTTTATTATCTGGCATAACAAACATTTTATGTAAATTTAATTCCTTTTTTACATATTCACTATATTTTTTTACTTAAGTAGTTTGTAATCTATTAAAATAATTATCTTATATAATGTTTGTGTTTTTGAATCTTTCTGAAATGTCTATAAATTTCCATTGACCTACGATGCTACATTTTTTATTGAATTACTCTCAATTACCCTTATATTAATGTAGGGTAATGATTGAATTCAGTAAAAAAATTCGATTTTGTTTGTTTATTGCATTTCTACACGTTTTGGAACGTGCTGATTTAAAAAAAAGTGGTCTAGAAAATAATATCTCTGCGTGTGTCTGTGTGTACTCCCGAAAGGATTTACTTACGATGTTTAACTTTTGCATACGAGTTACGGTAGCCATGGAAGTGTTTACTATCCCAATAACTGATGAATTTCAATGCAAGACCAAATGAGGAGGATTTTCAAAGAGTTCGATTTTCTTTACCATTTTACTTCTATTGATTGTCCGATCTCGGTAAACGGTAGCTGGAGCATCGTATTCAAACCTCGTGGCTCTTTGCAATTGCTATAAATGGAGCTTGTCGAATAGAAAACTGCTCTCAATCCCAAGTAAACGTGAGTGTTTGATCAAGAGATCTGAATCTAGGATTTGAACGTAATTTTTTTGCTGCTGAAGGCGGCCTCTTCGTCACTAGGTGCTAATGATGACGGAAATGAGTCTTCTGGTATAACTGTCTTATAGATTACAACGATACCTTTGTAATGCTTATTCTAATATGATTTTTTCTTCTTCTTTTGTACACTTGGTTCTTATTTTCCAATGCAAAAACCTTGTCTACTTACTCAGTGACGAATTCATACGATTTTCGCTTTGCGACCCAAGATATTCTTTATCTTCTTGCGACACGCTAGTCATGTCCATCATACTGAGACGGGAAATGTCCAATAACTTGACGAGATAATCTGTCGTTTCACATTTGCTATATTCGTGTTTCTCGATTTCTCTTTAATCAGATTTTGATATTTTTATGCATTTTCTGTACACCAGCACGGATATTCTCCTTAGTATTAACAAAAGAAATTTGCTTTCCTCCGCACTTCCTACAGCAGTTTTAGTATTGGTAGATTGAGACCAACATCTGAAAGCTTTTCTTTCATTTCGTTGTGATGGTAAATGAAAACTAAAAGTACTTGTTCCTTTGAAGGGAGCCGAGCTCCCAAACACTCACCACTAGGTATCATTTCTAGCCGCCAAATTCCTCTTTTGGCTCCCATTTTCAAGTTCAATTACTTGCAAAAGATGAAAGAAATACATGAGAAGCAAATTAATAAATAGCACTTCAATATTAGAAATTTTACTAGTTTGAGATAAAAAGTTATCAATGCGTGCAACTCCTAAATATTATCCAATCTTCTTGATATGTGGCATATATAACTTTTACATCTCTGAAAACTCGGAGCATAAGCAAAAACAAAGTCATATTAAAATCACATCTTTAGAAAAATTAAACATTATGACTTATTTATGTGCAAAGTATATGCAATTTTTATTAACGTATTTTTTTATTATCAGAAATAGGAATTTTAATTTTGAATGTATACTTTATAGACCGAGAGGAAACTGCAAGTTTAGGTACCCCATCGAGCATCATTTTGGATTTTTTGTAAAATGTAAACAAAAGCTGGTAGATTAAGAATATACTGGTCTGCTGGGACAAAAATAGCAAAACAATTAAAAAATTGACTGTGAATGAGTTGAACTAAAACCGATTGCCAAATATGTCATAACTTTCCAAAAAATGAAAACCCTTTTCCGTCTGGAAACCCACCACTCTTTAATTTTCAATTACGA
Organism: Linyphia triangularis; assembly: GCA_963978545.1. NCBI lineage: Eukaryota > Metazoa > Arthropoda > Arachnida > Araneae > Linyphiidae > Linyphia > Linyphia triangularis. The sequence continues at coordinate 53,578,071 of OZ021728.1, forward strand.
ATGGAGCAGACGATCCTCCTTATCTTTCGCCAAATATTCCCATCTTTTAAAAGTGAGCCAAGTTGGCTGTATATAATACGTCATCAGTTACTTAATATTTATTCTCAACTTGGGTCACTTTTAAAAGATGAGAATATCTGGCGAAAGAGAAGTAGAATCGTCTGCTCCATTCGTAATTGAAAATTAAAGAGTGGTGTGTTACCAGACGAAAAATTGTTTTCACTTTTTGGCAAGTTATGGCATATTTGGCAATCGAATTAAGATAACTCATTCAAAGTCGATTTTTAAATTGTTTCGGCCATTTTTGCCCCCGCAGACCAGTATATTCTTAATCTACTAGTTTTTCTCTACATTCTAAAAAAATTCACAATAATTCCTGATGGCTTGCAGTCGCCTCTCGGACTATCACTTATTTTTACTAGATGTAGACGATATATTTGAAATAATAAGTAAAAAGTGAGAAATACAGAAAAAAAAATAAGTTAGACTTTTCAGAATAAGTTTATTTAAGAAATAATTTAGACAACAGTGTTAAAATTTACAAATATCATTGAAAATAATACTTCAATGATGCTTCCAACATTTCAAGCAACAATTCCTTTCTTTAATGCAAGGTAAAACAAAAAGTTTAGCACCAGCTCCATAAAATCATCGATTTATTAATTATTGCTTCGAATCCATTATTGAGCAAAGACTAGTTAGGATCATACATCCCTTATATCACAAAAGAAACGGTTTCTTTAAGAAAAGGAACGAGTTTTTTTAATTATAGTTTAACGAACGAAAGGAAAGAAACAAAACTAAAACAATTTAAAGAAGAAAAAGAAAGGAAAAAAAAAGAAGAAAAAAAAAGAAAAAAAATAAGCGAAAGCATACTAAAAAGTCTCAATTATTAAAATTTACCTATGACAAAAACCTAACCTTGAAACTTCCCTTTTTGAGTTTCATCGTGCCGCTACTGTCACTACTTTAACTTATACAGATTGATATTTTAAAGAACGAAATATGCTTTTAAAAACTACTCTCAAGAAAAGTTTATAGTTGCGTGGGCAGTGACAACTATTACAAAGTCAAATTTTGTTACATGACCTCACCTGAATTGAAATGAGTTAGGCGTGACAAAATAATGAATTAAAATCATTTCTGAAATGAAGAGTAACCATAATTAAACAGCAGGTTTTTAGAGCCACCGGAATATTGTTCTAAGAGACATACCATTAAAAAATTTACTATGCCTACCATTGAGATGTTTGGAAAATGGTAAATGAATAAAGAAATGAACATCAGATCAATATTTCGCTAACAGATGGAAATATGACAGTTTAATAAGAGTTTATAACGAATTTAACTATTCCGACAACAGAACCTCATCGAAAAAGTCATGAACAAAGTTTTACATAAAAAAGAAACGAATCCAATAAAGTTTTGAATACTTGTTATACAATTGCTGCCCTTTTAGTGTCAGTTGCGAACACAATACGATGACCCCAGCGGTACGTATACAAATTTTGTTAAGAACTGTTTCTTTCTACGGGCCCCAGGTGCAGTTTAAGTATGGCCACCTTGTATTTTAAAATAACATCACTTGAAGAAAAAAAAAATGAAATCAATCATAAGTAGTCTAAATTTACTTTTCCAGATAGGCGTATAAAATTTAAAGGCGTTTCGGGGTTATAAATCCAAATGAGAAAATACACCAAAAGCTTCCTTCGTAAGAGAGTTCGGAACATGAGGAAATCTCATCATTTCAACTGTGACTCCATGTACGAGACGCCATCATGAAAATTGTAGGAATCGGGCGAAAAGGATCAGCGTCTTCAGGGAAGAAACAACAGTTGCCACCAATTCATTATTGGTAGTAGAGCCCGGGGTTAGCACTTGCAAGAGTCGATGATCTTCGTTACTTCAGCAAATATGTCGTCAACGGAACCGGTGGCTAGGACCTGAAGAAGACAAGACACATTTCAATTAGTTTTAAGACATCTTCTCTTTACCCTAGGCCCTAGAGATAACAAACTAAAGTTGATCAAATCTACACTATTTATCACAATTTTACAGTCATGCCGACAATATCAAAAAGAATTTTGTAAAAGATGCTTGAGAAGACGTGGAACCGGTAGGGGGAGTGGGGAAGGGAGAGAGTTGTGACTATATCTTCCATCCTCAAATCATGAGTGATAATGTTAATCCGCTATTAACACAAATGTAATTTTTTCTACAAACATTTTTTTTCGCTAAGCCTGTCTTTACTTACCTTGAAATTACTGCTTTTAAGGTTGGCACTTTTTTTTTTTCACCAAAGCAAATTAATAAAAAAAAATTTGGGTGATAAATGCTTGATTTATAAGTAATAAGTAATTCGTGAAGATTTTATCGCTAGACAAATGGGAGATTTAAAATAAATTAAGAAATGCAGTACTTAAAATATTTAATCGATAGTTGATGAGAAAAAATATTTGCTATACGCCGTCGAAATGATCGAGCCAGAGGAATGTTCGGTTCGCCGCGCAGTTGGGGTATTCCACGAAAAGTCCCGACGTTGGTCCTTGGTTTGAACTTTTAGTCGCCAACGATCGACGGGACTTTACGTAAGTACCAAAATGACTATTATAAATAAATCGGTTTGAATTTACTGTAGTTGACAGTAATCCATACCCATTTCATAGACTTCTTTCACTGTAATGAAAAGAAGGGCCTTGGTAAAGCAGTGAAGTGCAGTGTCCGGTTCAAAAAACATCAAAAAGTCCTCTATAACAAGTCTAGTGCTTTGAAAGTGAAAACTGAGACAGACACACACTTTGTTTTACAGTTTACATCGTGTAAAATTGTGTCTTCATCGAATATTATTCTCTACTGGATACTGGAATACGCCGGGCAATACAGCTAGAATATGTATAAGTTTTTAGTTTTCGATTGGACATTGGACGTACACATTACAATAAAATACACAAACATTTTAATTATAAAATTATAATTTACCATCATACTCTACCTAATTACATTCAATTTTACTGTATTAAGCAGAATTAAATGTAATTTGTTAGAATAGGGTATGTTATGTTTTTATAATTAAAATATTTATTGTGTATTTTATTAAAAAAAATAGCAGAAAATTACTCAATTTAGCCATTCTTCATTTCAGGGGGGGTGCAGTGAGTTTTCTAATATATTTAGGTAGGAATTTCAGGGACAATTCTTAAAATTTCAGGAACAATTCAAAAACATTTAGGGGTATTTCTTTTGAAGCTGACATAGCCTCCTGACACAGACATATCCCTTCGAAGGCTTATTTCAATTCTGGCGAAAAACTAACAATTTTCAAAAAATTAAATGTTAAACAACTTTTTAGTAAAATAACAGTTACATAATTAAACAAATATACTATTTTGACAAACATGCGAATTTTCATGTGATCCACTTTTCTCATTTGTAGGAATATCGGAATTTTTTCTCGAAATTTATTGGAACATCGGGGTATTTTTGAAAATTTTATTTTTTTTTAGGAATTATCGACAAATTTAAGTACAATTTTAGGAATTTTAGAGAGAAACAAATTGTAAGGAATATCAGGAATTTTAGGTCGAATGCGACCCCTGCCATTGCAAGCAATGTGTGAAGAGCCCACTTAAATTTGTCAATTCAAAATTATCCGGAAAATCACCGCCCGGGTATCCTCGCAGTTAAACCAGCATGATCAAAGTAATGCAATTAAAATACAATCTCACGTGAGATATCATCATACACACAGATCTGTATCGACAGTGATGATAAACCAAATCGTTTGTCGATAGTAACTTAAGGTAGGGGCATCATCACATGCCGTATCGCTACGACTTGTTTTGACAACGGTCACAACGGAAGAAATACGAACACCATAGTTGGGTTGATAGAGTTCAATGGCTCCCAACCATAAGATGACGGAGCGGCGGACTATACAGAAGCTGTAAACCATCACTCTATATTTTTTGACATCATGTCTAAATTGAAATTGTCTTTTAAAAATATAAATATAAAACCATAAAAAAATTACAATTTCAATTTTCGTTAATAGAATTAAAACAGTGGGGTTTTTAGACACAATGAAATAGGCAATTGAAATTATTTCCCAGTGTATAATGTCGTAATATAGAAATCGTTTGTGACAACACTTGTGATTTGTATCAAATATAACTACTTAATCTACATACCATACTTTTTGTCATTTATATAAAGAATAAAGAAAACAGTTAAGCAATTATCTTCCACAACAAACAGGTAACATTTAAAATATACTAATGAGAGAATTGAACAACTAAAACGAATGGTAACTTTTATTAAAAAAAATTGAGAAAGTTGGTCAAACCAAAGTGAGAACACGAAATAAAATTATAAAATGATGCCTCAGGCACGATTTATTAAAATTTCGTGGCTGATCATATCACTTTTGACTTCTTATGGTTCACGGACCACCAAATGGGAACTATTGGAATAGATAACATAGATTTTTAATTTAAAGCTTGGCAGCGTCACTGTTTAGAAAAACATCGGATGATAACTAGATTCGTAGTTGTTAGGTAACTATTTTTTCGTGGCACATGGAAGCTGAAACACTAATTAACAGATTTGTATTGGTATTCATATGCTAAATATGAAACTGTAATCCTTATGTTTACACAGTAAAAACAAATCAGTTGGACCTTCAATGGGTGACTGACTGTGGCCATCACCTGAACCGTTGGGTCATCGGCGGATGGCCTTTGCTTTTCAGTGCATAAAGCTTGGCGTCCACTATCGCTAAGCAGAGCAGTTCAGAGCGGAGTGGATTAGAGTCAATCACAAGGCTGTCAACGTCCATTGTAGCTCGAGGCTCGTGCTATAGTAAACGTTAGCAGCCTTGTAATTGGCTCTAATCCACTCCACTCTGATCTGCTTTGCTCTGCTTAGCGATAGTGGACGCCAAGCTTAAAAGTGACCGTCTGGCCTACAGTTGAGCCAGCAGTCATTTAACTGCTGTTGCCAGGATCGTTTAAACAGTGTTCTAGAACCTGCTTGCCTACAAAAATTGGCTTGCCACTAGCGAGTCAGCACTGGTTTAATTGAAGCTAGCCTTATTCATATGGCGATACGAACCTTAGTGCATTAGATAAAATAAAAAGAAAATTAACAGTGAAGAGAATGTGTTCTCACTGAAAAACTAGCACTTCGTAAAGAAAAATTTGAAACAGAAACTGAACTCAGCGGCGTAACAGCTCCGGGGGCCTTGGCCACTTAAGGGATGAAAGTCTTAGTCAGCCTTACCCAGTCCGGGGATCGAACCACCGACCTGTGGCGTGGTAGCGCAATGCGCTACCACTGTGCCACTTGGCTTTGAAAACAGAAACAAAGAGAATATTAAATACCTTGTCTCTTCCACCATAACAGAATTTCACTTGGTATCACATCTTCGATACGTTCTCCTTCAACGGTTGAACATGGCGTCCATAAACAATAGTTCGCGCATGTGCGAAAAGCATTCATTCCAATCATTTTCCCTGTAATGATTCATTAGTGGCTAGCATATTAATTGGCTATTGCTGGCAACTCACTGCTGGTTCGTTGACATATGCCAACAAAGAAACAGAATGCTGGCAAGCCAGAAATGGATTTACATTTAGTCAATGTTAGCAAAACGCTGCCTACTTTTAGCCACCACTTCCATAAAGCGTCCAGCATTAGTGTTTTTACTGGGTATGCGCATCTTCTCGGATTTTCGTACTCGCGGAGTCTTAGTTCTTTGATGTAATGATAATTAAAAACTGTCTATAGTACAGTACAATACTAAAACTACTTAAAAAATTTCGTATTAAACCTTGTCTAAAGAAGTATAGGATACAACTACATTACAATCATAGTTGGAGACCAAAGTGCCACGACCATTCAGTTCTGACCCAGCTGTCGAATCAAAGCTGAGCCGAAACCTGAGAGTTGGCTTTGTTTTTTCCCTTCCCCAGTTCAATGGTTACCACAGTTTGGCACTAAATTTATATTTTTTTAACAAATGAGCTGTCTCCAGTTATTTGATTTAAAAACGATGCGTTTTTAATCCCAACATTAGTTAGTGCTCTTATACTTACAGAATTTTAAAGACTTATTAAAAGCTGATTTATTATTAAGATTGTGATGATTAACACCTTTGTGCACCGTCCAAGGGAAGCTTTTGTCCTCAAAAGCGTTTTGCTAGTTTCAATAACTTTGTCTAGAACTAAAACAATAGATACAAGTACTAAAAACATTATATTATAAAATAACAGTTACATAACAGCTATAAAACTCCTAAAGAGAGAATTGGACTGAACATAAGTAGGAGGATAGTGGATTGCCAACCTTCTTGACCTTGTCCCCGTAGTGGTCAAGTATGGGCTGAGTGAACTTATGGAAGGTGTCCAGTCTCTTGGCGATGGTCTCCTTGTTGTCATCAGCACGACCGCTCGTCTTGCCACGCTCCAGAAGTCGAGTCATCATCACGTCATCGGGAACGTCGAAGAATAACAAGAAGGAGCAAGCACACACCTGCCACAAAGCAATTAAAATAAGATTGTTCAGGAAAAATATTACAGACACACCAAGTCAGAAAAAAGAATGTGAACAAGTGTATGAATCTTTTCACTTGGACATTTAGCAAAGTGTAAGATTTTTACTTCTTTTGAAAGAAAGTGATGTTTCACCTCTTTAATGGACAGTGTTTAGAGCCAAGGGAAAAAAAAAATTAAAGCAGTACGAACGTTTTCGGAACCAGGTATCCAATTTAGAGTATTTTGTTTAAAACATGCACGACTAGTTGGAACAACTATTTATAGCGTTGTTGTTATTCTACACACAAAAAATAATGGTATGAACCCTGGTCATTTTCTCATGATTATTATTTCGCAAAATTATATTAGAGTCCATTTTGTTTCTACTTTGGGCGAAACGCCACCAAAGATAGTGATAAACTCCAGGTTGGAGTATAAAATGGGAATTGGAGAAGATTTAGGTGTATTTGAAGGTCTGACATTTCTGCTTGAAAATCTAAAACTTTTACTTTTTGTAACTTGTATTGTATTTTTTCTTTCAAGGGTTACAAGAAGTACATACGATGCCAGAACTAAGTAACAATATCACCAACGACAAAAGAAGGAAAGATTTCTTTCCAGGAATACTTGCAAAGAAACTTCTTTGCATTGCGCTTCGAGTAAAAGAAAACTTGTGTTGTATAAACTAATTTCACCCTCTTAGAACTGTATCATTCACGGACTTTAGGTGCTTGAACTTATTCATTTTCTCTGAATCGGAATCCACAAAAATGGGATACTGCCGAAATTTAAATCTTAATCTTTTAATATGCAAATCAGTATTTTAATTAAAAATACAAATTATCCAAAAAATTTATAAAGTATGACTATCAATTATTTTAATAGTATAACTTAGTGTGTCCATATTTACCGCACAGCACCTTGTATTATCTAAACCACACGCACGCACGCACGCACGCACGCACGCACACACACACACAAAATTACGAATCATTTTCTAATTTTTTTTTTTATTTTTATTATTATTCCTGAAACTTCATGGAATGTATTCTCATCAACAACGAACGTCTTTTAAAATTTTAAAAAGGTAGTGAATGAGTGAAACGTCGTCTCTCCGGATTCCCCTTACGCTAGCCGTAAATTTTCATTGACGTTCTGATATTAATTTGTATTATTTGACACTAGACAGATCATGCCCCTTTTCCAGTTCTATATTCATCAACAAATGTGAAATTATCTACTTTTGCAAACAAAACAATACAACGAATACCTCAATTTGTATTAGATGAGCAAAACAATCAACGCTATTGGGAAACTATTTTGCCATGTTATATACCATTTCAGTTTTGACCTTTCTAAAATCTTGCACGCCCAAATAAATGTACTTTTCTGTGATTTCTAAATACTCTGAAAGTTCAGACAAAATGTCAAAGTTCTTTATACCTACCTGACATTTTGAGTCTCATTGGCAAGTTTTTCATTTGAATCGATTGTCTCGCTTTTTTCGATCGTCCAAAAAACGCTTCTTCGTGCTCATTCGTTTTTTCCTGTTTGAACGCATTTACATCTTTGACACAGCACGAGGTTCCCAAGCAACAAATATAGCATTGATAGTATTATCTTAATGGTGTTATAAATTTTTTAAAAATTCGTTATTTTTGTTAAAACAGTTTGTTGAAGGACGAGAAATATTCCACAAGAAAAAAACACGCAAAAAGAACTAAATGTGTTAGTCTACAATAATATTTATTTAGAAAAGTAAGTAGTTAGTGAGAAGATGTTTAAAAGAGTTTGAGTTCGCATTTCATGAAGTATCATTAAAATTTGTCACCTGAAAGTCATTTACAAATACTGTAGGGCATTGGTTTGATGCAAACACGTACGCATTCCATTCTAATGAAGGATGCGTACAAAGGCAAAACCATTGAAAGACCTTTTAGTATTTTATTTTATAATTACGTTCTATGTAGGAAAGGGGGAGAGAGGAATTTTTTTCTGTATGTTGAATTGTTGATATGAGTAAGTGATAATTGGCGGGCCTCTGTAAGTGTGGTGCCAATACTTGGACAGGACAATTCAATTCTAATTCTTTTTCTAGATTAGAAATATTTTTATGAGAGGGAACGCCGTTCCTCCTCCACTACTTATTTGGCTTCAATAACACAAGTTTGAACTACACCTGAAGCGAAATTAAATTTAAACTGTGTCAAAAACTTGAGCATAAATCCCTTGATGAGGAGGATTGTAAAAGTGAATGTATACAAAGAATATTATTCTTACTTGGTTCTCGAACTGAACTGCTTGGCCGACCTCCCTTGGATAGCCGTCTACCAGAAATCCATTCGACTTGGATAAATTCTTCTGTATAGCTTCTTTAAGTAGAGTTAAAACTTCTTCCTGAAATCATGCAATACTAAATTAATAAGATAGGGAGAGATTTTTAATATCTACCAATAAACTCATACATTTAACGTGTTGCGTGATCCGTATGCCTTGCGACGTTTGTGAGGTTAACCCTGACATAAAACTCATTAATAACCCTACTTCTCATTTTAATAGGGACCTAAAAATTGGTCAGGAACAAAAAAAAAATATGTAAATTATTATAAATTCTATCCATTATCTATGAAGGATATGAAAGGTGTTCTAAATACGATATGTAAAAATTCACTACTTGGGCTACAGCCAGGATACCGATTTCGAAAAGCATTACTTTCAAAGAGTAGAACAGGAGAATACGTTTTAAAAATAAAATATCGTCTATCCTAATATTCAAAATTTTACAGAAAATGAAAAAATAACTCAGAAAATAATACAACTACAGCATTGGTTGCTGTGGCATTTAAAACTCTACAAATACAAATAAATATTTCCAACCGTAAACTCAAACTGACATGTTTTCTATCGGTTTTTTTTCTCCCCCACCCCAATACGCATAACATATAATAAGAGGAACAACCGAATTTTTAAATTTTAATGATCGATTCAAACACAATTTTTTAACTTGCCCCCAAAAACAGTTTGGGCTCTCAAATAGGCGCCACTGAAGAGTGAACTATACCTTTTTGAAGTTACTTTTTAAACAATACTTTCCCTAACTTTTTGGGAAGCTATTCCAATTCGCCCTCGCCAAGTCCTTTTCGCGTGAATTTCCATCGAGTTGGAATCCTATGATGTACTCAACGAACTTTCGAGTGTTCTCTTCCATCAAGAAGACTAAATTAGAATATGTGTACTGCCCTACCTCCACGAGAAAAACCTTGAATCAGGATGACTTTTCTATGACACAATAACAGTTGTTCGCCTGTGGTTCTCATGGCGGTCATATAGAGTGTTAGTACTCACGTTGGGCACTAGGGCTCCTCTTTTCATGATGTCGACCAATTTTGCCCCTCTTTCGGATCCGGAGTTGCATTCCTCCCTCAGCAGGTCCCCAGTCGATAGGTGGGTGAAGCCGTACTTCTGCACGATGCGCTCGCACTGGGTGCCCTTGCCAGAACCAGGGCCACCTATCAACATGATATATTACAATAGGTGACTGAGAATTTTGATGCTTCGTTGAAAATCATATAGAATGTAAGGAAATACTAACACTTTAATAATTTAAGAATATATTTGTTTACACTGTTTCATTTGGATGTAAGATTCCACTATACTTGCTAGGAAAAGGTTGAAACACAAATAAAAGCTTTCACAACTCGACAACTATTCGACAGATGGCAATTTTGTACATTAGAAGGTAATTAATTTTCAACGGCATGGTTCTATGTAGTAGCCCCGTTCGCAGTTTTATTGTAAAGACAACTAACTTATATATCCACAAAACTGAAACTCAAAAACCATTATCACCCAATAGATTCTTTAATTTTCCTCACATATTGTAGACCTAATACCCTGGCAAAGAAACATCTGAAAGATTAAATTATTTATAGAATTTAGCATGCTGTCACTGTAGTTGAGAACTAACGTAGAAAGTTGTCGTCTCGCGGGGTCTATCCCTAAATTGTCGAGTAATGAACTATTCGGTTCGCAGAAAGTAGTTTGTATTTCAATCAATTTATTTTGGCTTGAAGCATCCTTCCAGCAAAATAAGTTTGGCAACAAACATTCATAAAATATTTAATTCTCATGATCCCATAAAAATTTCAGAATGATATTCCATGGTATACCAAAAATATGCTGTCCCTTCAGATATACCATACACAAATTTAAAAAAGAAATTCAAAAATAGTATGGGAATCCAATCATTTCGTGAAATGTTGCGTCATTGGTAGAGTTCGATTGCGTCACATTGGAAGGTAGGAAAAGAAATTTTAAAGGAAATTATTGTAATCAGTGGATATTTTGTATTTTGACTAGTATTTTGTGAAATGTTGCATTATTGCTAGAGTTCCATTGTATCACATGATTTTAATGGAATTTCATAGTTTTAAAAGTCTGGAAAGTTTCTTATAACGGCAGGTGGCGTTCAAAAAGAGTATAATCGCATTTTTTTCAAATAAAATAGTGCATACGTTTCACTATTTTGAGGTATTTTTCTATTTTACACACTAAATCTATAATCCAGATTCAGTTTTACAAGCAATTTTTTAAATCTTTTAAATATGTACTGTGCAATGAAATTTGTTTGTGGTGCATCAAGCCATTTAATGCGTACAATGATTTAATTTATAAATAATACCTATTAAAACTGATTTGGATAGGTTCGATTAAACCGATTTAAATTTTATTTCTATCACTCTAACTACGGGTAATAAACGGATAATTTCTACTGTATTACACTCTTCAGTACCAAAATTTTGACAAATAACACTATTGTACACGCATTTTTTTCCTCTACAAAATAAATGTTGGATATGTGTGTAAAAGTACAACCAAACCAGCAATAGAAAACAAAACATTGAAAAGTCTCATCTGACTCTATTGAAAGTCTGTTTATTAGAGCTTTCGAATAAGTTCCCTTTGATAAATACCCTCCATATATTTTAAAACACGTGTTCTCTAATTGATTTCATAGTATCTTGTTTTATATTCTATGAAAACTTTGTTTTGTTCATGTGTGATTTTTCAAAATTATCCAAGTTCTTTCTTTGAGAAGCCCTTTTTAAAAAAAAAATACCTCTTCTTATTAAATTTTACAAGGCTGTTTCCATACAATACACTATATTTTACGGAACATTAAAGAAATAATGTTTTTCTGACAGATTCATAGTTTTATGACAAAGAAGTGTCCCAAAAAACTTCTGAATCACAATTAGTACAAAACATTAAATTCAAATTTCCAGTGTCGTAAATCTAATAAAAACACATCAAAAATCTCATCAACTGCCAAATAAAACATTTGTTGTGTGTTAGAACATACTCAGAATAATTTACTGTCGTGCGAATTGTCATTTTGAACAACGCATGCGTACGAAACCCAGGCATGCTGTCAAAGGAACTGCCACAATTAGACAATGGAGGATTTAAAGTGGTGACATACGTGTACAGACGTTGGCAGTTTGCCTATTCATCCCAACATCTATTCTGAAAGGAGAACGATTGCGTTGATTTTGCGTTTTCGGCTTTGTTTTACATCTTGAGACAGGTGATTATTTGCTTCTCATTCATGTTTTTAGGAAAGGAAATAGAGAAAAGTTACAGTTTTTAGCAGAGGGTTCATAATATAGGATAGTATGTGTTCCTGATATTTAAGTGAAGGTATTGAAAATTGCAAGTGTCTTTTAAAGAAATACAAAAATGTTGGTCTTAAGTAAGAGTCTTAGAAAATATAAGTTGAGAAACTAACTTTAGAATCTTACTAAATGGGGATAAAAATAAGGAGTGTTGGCAGAATTTGCAATTACAAAACTTTATATTTTAATAAAATGTTCGTGTAGCTTTCAAAGATATTAAAATAATTTTCAAAATAGGAAATTCCTCCCTCCTCTTTAAATGAAATAAAATATTTTTTGTTGGTTTAGTAGTTCCAAATCTACGAAATTCTCAATATTCCTTGATGATTTCAGGTAATTGGATACTAAAATATATTAACATGATTGGCAAAAAAAAAAGAAGTTCCAAAAATACTGGCATAAAAAAGAAATTCCAAAAATACACACTCAAGAGGCACTGAACTTTATCATGTTAGAAGACATTTATAGAGTAAAAACAAGAAAAAAAATCGGGGATATAGTATTTTGTAGGGATGGAACGGATATCCGGCAAATATCCGATATCCGGCATATCCGGCTGATTTTTCAATATCCGAAACCCCGTCGGATATCCGATTTGAAATACCGGACATCCGATAATTTCATTCGGATATCCGGCTATATATCCGGCCACCAGGTATCTACAAGAAATAATTTTTTGCAAAAATAATGATATTTTTCGGACAAAGGGGACACCGTATCCTACACTTTTTCTTTTTTTTTTAAACTTTTTTTTTTCTTGGACATAAATTGCAGTTAAGTTAGAAAACGAAAAAGTTCCTTCGTGAGAACTATGCTTTCTAAGCATAAACAATTCCTCCAATCTTTTTCCATACACATCCCTCATACGTGTTTTGCAATATGTTCTTTTCATTCCAAGTTTATGATCTGATTAATTCCAGATGTTATATTTGAATGCTTCTCCGTAAAATACGAACGAAATACTAATAAATAGTACTTTTTTTTCCATAACATAAGTTATTTGTTAAGAATTTTAGTTCTTCTTACTTCCTCCTTTTTTTCTGACATTTGCTAGCAAGTAAAAAGCAATAAATAGCCAATGCGCACTCCTCTATGCTTTTTTTTTTCTATCGACGATAATACCCTACCCCTTTATGCTGTGAATGGTATGGTCTAATTTCTGATTTTTCATTGGCAGAAGTTGAAAGCTGGCATATTTTTTCTGACGTAAAATGAAGTATTGTAATTTTTAGGTCTTTAACGTAGCGTCACAATGTGGAATTATATTTAGCTCTCTAGAATGTCTTGAATCATAGTTTTCTCCAATTATAATCCAATTTATAATTTTTAATAATGGCTCATTTAAAATCACCCATTTAGAAGTATTTTAAAATTAATGGAAGTGACGAAAGCTAAGCCCTATGTGTTACTTGCTCCACAGAATCGTTTAAAAAATATATTGTGCGCGGCAGAAGCCCAAAATCCTTTTCCACAAAACCCTTATGGAACCATTTAATGAGTGTGCATAAGGAAATTTACGAAGCTTAAAAGACTCAGTAAATGCATCAAATATTGATGAATAAGAAAAAACAATTCATCAAAACAAGAAATGCACGCAGACAACATTGGAATCGACATTATTTGTACCAAAATTGTGGAGTTTAGATGATCCTAAGCAAAAGCCTTAACCACAAAAATATGTAAGTACTAATTTTGTTTGTTTATATTAAATATATATTTTAAATATGGTATAACATAATGTTGATGAATTTTGGGTTCGAAATTTTTTAAGTTTATATTTAAAGACGGGATATTCCGATAGATTCAATTTATGTTTTCTATGAGATTTCTTTAAATCCGTAATGTTTTAGGTGCATTAAAAAAAAAATAGACTTCAATTTCATAAAATATTTAAAATAAATCTTTTGTTATTAACAAATGCATCCGGTATAATTTTGTAATCATTTATCAATTATAAACAATGCATGAAGTAAATTGATATTGAATCAATTTACAAACGTATTTCTGAAATATTTTCATCACATTGCAGAATGTTTGGTACAATTTTAAGTAACACACAAACAGAATGGTGATGAAGTTTCAAAATTGTTCAGCAAGTGTAGGTATTGGCATCACTAAAACATCGTTTCATCAACTAAAGTTTAAATAAAATAAAATTAACTCAGTGGCGCGACAGCCCGTGTGGACCAAGGCCTGCTGGGCCCAGCTCAGCTTTCTTGACTGTGGCATTTGTGTGTCACATAGCAGATGTTCCGGTCAGATGGTCATTCTGACGCCAAACCTCAGTGTTTAGTTCTCAAGCATACATGGTCCTCCTCAGTTTATTTCTTTCAGGTATAAATAGCTAAGTCAACCTTGCCGAGTCCGCGAATCAAACCATGGACCTGTGGCATGCACTTGGGTGCGTTAACCACTAATTATAATTTACTTGATACTTCATATCATGACCATTTTTTTCGTATAGCATATCGTATAACTATCGTTTTTAGTATATAGACCGAATATCCGGCCGGATATCCGGTGAAATCCGTTTCGGATATCCGTATCCGGTAGACATGGTACCCCGGATATCCGAAATCCGGTATCCGGCAAAACTCACATCCGTTCCATCCCTAGTATTTTGGTGACATTTTGGCAATATTGGAAAAATTTCTGGAAATTGGCGACAAAAATACTTGTGGATTTCTAGTTTTGGTTAAAAACGTTAACCCTTGTCTAAAAATGCTGTCTCTTTACATAAGTTTTGCTTTGTATAAGTTATAAGTTTAGCACCCTATTAGTGTAAAATCTAAACATAAAAAAAAAAAAAAAAAAAATTTAACTTTAAATACTTTTTGGAAACAGAAAATTAAATTAACATTCAACATTTTGTATATGCTATGTACACTGAGTTCTCTAACAAGTATTATGGCAACCGTTCTTCATTGTAGAAACGAATATATCGATTACTGAGCTTCCAGACACTTACATAATAAATATACCTTCCTTTTTGTTCAGACTTAATTGATCACTGGCCTCAAAAAACATTCCAGTGTCATTAAAACCCATCCTGCATATTTACCCAACCTGCATTGGAAGGAAGTAACGGAGGAACTAAAGGACACTGATGCACTTTGAAAATTAAAGTGGAGAAACGCGTTGAAATTCAAAGGAAATATAATATTGGTTTTAAATTATATTAAATTGAACATAAAATTAATGCATAATTATTAATTAAAATTTCAGTAGGAAATTCAATTATCCTTCTTGAAAATAAAAAAAGGTTTGAACAAAACTTTACCCACCTTGCACGTCAATGTATGCGATCTCAACCCCCCCCCCCCCTCGCCATCCCCTGCAAATAAACCTAAGGGTGCTCTTCATGACTTAACACATTTGGGAAGGTGTAACAGGAGATTGTGGATCGGTCCCTGTCTATCCCTTCCACCCTTTCAATAAAACAAAGATATTTCAGAACTGTTGCGAATGTTTAAAGGCGAAAAACAAACATTTTGAGAATTCGATAAGAATACTAAGGTACGGCATTAAAAAAACACATTCACATGAGAAGATGTTTATTTCTAGTTAAAACACAATCAGAAAATATGAGTAAGACATTTTGTTGCTGTTGAGTTATCAAGTTATTGTTTAAAATAATATAAATGTAAACTTTGCTTTAAAATATCAATTAATTGTCGATAGCTTGTTAAATTGATTCATAGCTATTTTATTCATAATATTATGTTGCGTGTGTAGATTTGTGTAAATTACGTTGTAAATTTACCTGATAATTATAGTTAAACACTTCATAAAACTGATTACGAGCAGGAAAGAAATAATGTGCTTTAATAGCTTTCATTGAAACAAAATCTAACTTGGCGCCAAAATCTGACATTCAAATATGCCATTCCTCTAAGATAAGATAGGGTCAATTTTAAATAAACATCATTTTGGCACAAAGTATTTCCATTAAAGTTCATATTTCAAAGGCTTTTTTGTTATAATATATTCTTGCAGTTTTCTAAAGATGATTAACAAATTCAATATAATTAAAAATATATACGGCAATGTACTTGAAACCAACGCTAACATGTGTTATTCACTTATCGCATGCAAAAAATTCTAAGGTAGATAGAAATTAGTCATCTTACCAATCACAAAAATTACTGGCACTTTTACATCCTGAAAGTAAGAAAAATAATGTGTATAGAAATCTAAAAATTAAAAACGTACTGTGAAAGATATGAAAACTATTGTAAATGACGTGAAAAAATGGTTCATCACATTTTTATGCATTTCAAATTATTTACAATTCTAATGAGATCGGAAGTTTTGAAAGAATAAAAAATCTAAAAAAAAACTCATTGCCTTTTCATTCAAAACCGTGAATGAAGATCAGAACATGCAACTGTAAACAAATCACAAAAGAATACGTACATTTTTATTTAAAGAATCTGAAATTAACGGAAGAAATATGCATCGAAGAACGAACAGATAAAACATAGCATGTGTAAATCTAAAATTCTGTCAAAGTAAATAGCGCGGTTAAAGAGTAAAAACATTTTCCAACTTACCGCCATGACTTTCTCAGCTGTTCCAAGAAAATTAGGTCAACGAAACAAGGGTGACCTTTGCTCAGTTCGATAAAATACAACTTGCGACTGCGCTCTCTGAGTAACTTTGCAGTTTAACACGATTTTTAAGCGGTGCATTTAAAACATTCTCATACAGAGAGTGCAGCCACCTGGCGACAATTATCAGATTTTAAAGCGCCGTTATTAAAACCTAGGAAGACTTGGAAACTTAATTTTTTTTTTATTTGTGCACAATTTGAAGATTTTTCCTTACATTTCGGCATGAATAAAAAAGGCAGAATTTTTATTACTGATAAACGGTTTGATTTAGAGTTTTAGAAAACTTTATGAATTCCTAGAAGAAATTCGAGATTATAGTATTTATTTGCTCGTGAGAATATAAGGAGCACTAATAACTAGTCTTTCGATTAATTTCTCTCTTATTTTTACTGATACACACGGTTGCTCATTGCGTAGTAAATTAGTGGTTCGACATTTTATATTTGAAAAGTAGTTGCGTGGCCCGCGTTGCGGGAGACCCCCGTCATTGTGTATGGGTCACAGCTTTTGATGCTTCGCTCGCTTAAAGATTTATTGCTACGTTTCTCAGAAAACTAGCAATTATAAACACTTATCTAATTTCAAAAATTGTCCCCACCTCCCCCACCCATTTTTTTTTAAATCAAAAGATGTTTTAATTACTTGGGAGGACGTTTTTGCTCAAAGCGGCTCAGACTTGGGTGGGGGGGGGGAGGGGGAGTAACCTATTGAAAACACATAAAAACATGTCTAGAAAATTTCGTTAATAAAAGTAAAGTAGGTTTTTGGGTTCATTTCGAAAACATCCCATTTCGATTTACGAAAAAATAGATATTTCATGAAAAGTTTCAACAATTACCATGTGCAATTCTCTTGGATACTTTTCTTAAGTACTTATAAATTAAATCACTAGCCACATTTTTTGTAATCCCACACCGACTTGAGTCAATAAAATAAATATGCTAGTCCTTTAGGAAATCAAAAACGATTTTTCTTTTTGATCTTTAATCTGCATAATAAATTTAACAACAATTTAATTCCGAAAATTATCAGACAAACATAAAATACACGAAACTACTAAAAAAAAAGAAAAAAAAAAAAAAAAAAAAAAAAAAAAAAACGAACGAAATTTATTTTTGCACTTTCAAATGAGTTTATTTCCTTTCCCTTTTCATTCCTCCCTTTCAATAAGTTTATTTCCTTAGTTAAACATAACAAATTCATTAAAAGTTGAAAAGGATTAATTTAAGTCAATGTTCTAAAAAAAAAATTACTACACACAGTATAACTTTGTTATTATTATTATTGCAGGAATGATGCCTTTGCAATTTATGAGAAAGAACATAATTCTTCCTACTTCCAAAATTAATATAAGTTTCAGGAATCACATTTGAGTATTTTTTTCTATGGTTTTCATGAAACTTTAGAATTTTTAGGCTGTTATTAATTTGTGATTGTATAAAAACAAATAATTAAATTTTAAAGCAAATCGATCAAGAGGAAAATAATTATTTTCTGGTGTATTTTCTTAAGTTAGTAATAAGATTGCACAAACTTGACATGTGATAAGCCTCACATGCAATCATTTGAATCTATTATAATTGTGAAGACCCTTACTCATGAGTTTGCTTTTCACAATTGTTCAACCAAATGATAAAAACATTGTTTTTCTGATTATGATTTTTAATTGGTAAACTAATAAACTTATCAATAGACACTTTTGACTTTTTTTTTTTTTTTTAATTACACCTTTTTTCTATATCTTGACAAATATTGAAAGGTAACAAGGCTATTACATCAAGATAAAAAAAATCTTTATTTTCCTGGGTGATCTCCATGTTTTAGAATCAATCCCGTAAAAAAAAGCTCTTGGAGAAAATGGTATGTGTGCTGTGTAGTGTGAATGGTAGGTAAAACTTAAGCTTTTTTTTCCAAAACATTTTCTCTCAATGTAGCACCTATGCCAATAAAATTCATATCATGGCTTAATTATGCATCAATTAATGAATGGAAAATACACATACACAAGTTCAACAAATATCATTGCGAGAAACATTTCAAGAATTAGAAAATACATGTTATATACTTTGTGAGACATGGTTACACAGCTTTTCCAAATTAGGTTTCCACCACAGCAAATATTGCAGAATACATCTCAACATAATGCTTCACACAACTTTAATGAAATTTAGATTAAAGAAGAATGTTGCCAAAATTGTAATTTTCCAACAACTCATCCATAGTAATAGAATAAAATTTGTGTGTTTTTATTTCTGTCAAATATAGTTTCCTTTCCGTGAAATCCTAATTTTCCTTCTATGCTAACAAGAGGAACCATGTCTAATTCAAAATTTTCATTAAAAGTTAGCAAATAGATATATTTTATATTTATAAATCAAGAATTCTCCATGCAATTGATACTTTTTACTTAATTTTAATACATAAAACTATTCATGTAAAGTCATATTTATGTTTCTAGTAGATAGTGCTCCAGTAAATGAACTTTGGTATGTATATTTGTCTTTCAGTAAACTCTACAAATAAACTATAACATGTCTAATTGTTTGTAGTTTTAAATATGGAGGCATGCAGTAGAGACCAAACCTTGAACTTCAAT
Organism: Linyphia triangularis; assembly: GCA_963978545.1. Lineage (NCBI taxonomy): Eukaryota > Metazoa > Arthropoda > Arachnida > Araneae > Linyphiidae > Linyphia > Linyphia triangularis. The sequence continues at coordinate 53,597,485 of OZ021728.1, forward strand.
CTTATTACAATAAGCTAATAATTTCGGAATATTATATTTGTTTATTTTGACAACCACTTTAACTAAACAGAAATATTAATCAGCAAGTAAACTATTTAAATACTAAAGACTATTCAAATTTAAATTTAGTTAAGAAAGTTTAACATTTAATATATTTACTTTTCCAGATTGAGAAGTATATATTTCATATTTTAGTAAATAAAAATATATCACTAAGTATTTTTCTGTACACACACAAAGTACAACATGCAAACTTGTTTTGTTTTATAATCTTTTAACTGGAATATGAAAATAATAAAACCAATATCTTTATGAAACATTTTCTTAGGTTTATTTTGCAAATGACAAAATATATTGACTAACTGACATTAATATCCGCAATGTAATAAAAATGGAGTGTATTAAATATAAAAAACACTTGGAAGATTCGAATTATTTAATTGATTCTCTTTTCTAAGATTATTACATTCTTAAAAATATACAGATAAGAAGACAGATATCCAGCGATTTTCTTAACTTGTTCCTGAAGGCCTGAAAGGAAAAACAAATTAGCTTGGTAAGATGTATTAAACTATTACAAATTTAAAGTCACTTGGAATTTGCCTAGACAAAACTTTAAAAGATATTTAATACCAATGAAAAAAATTAGCTAGTTAAGATATATATGTTCAGATGACTTAATTTTCTTCCTGCCAAATAGACCTAAATAATACCAATATCGAAAGTATTGTTTTTTATACATATCTAGCTGATGGCTCTAACGTAAAGAAAAGGTTTTGGTCCATATTCATTGAAAGATAATAAATTAAACAATGAAGCTACAAAATATTTTTCATAAACACTTTGTTAATTAGCTTCTATTACTAGTTGTTATATTTGGTACCACTTTCAAGATGTTTTGAAAAACTATTTTGGGATGCTCTTTGTTTGACCAAATATAATGTTAGTACTATTAGGCAGAGAAATATTGGTGATTAGTCTTATGACAATAAAAAAACTTAACAGTAAAATAATCAATTATGATTTTCATAAAAATGTATAATATATATAATAAATATGTTTGTGTAATATTACAATAAAAGGCTTGTTTACGATATATAAAATATAATGATTTGTAATTGCACAAACTTTGTTTCTTTTTAATATCTTTTTTGATTATTTTGAAATTATTTATGTACATATATATTATATACATTTTTCATGTGCCGAATTTGCTAGAAATTTGAGGAATATAAAAAATTCAGACAGTTAAGATTATTCATCCATACAATATTGACTTTAATATATACACCTATATAGTGATTTTTGTCATTTAAAGAACTCTTATCTCGAATTTAATAAATACACTAATTAAATGAAATCCTACAGCAAATTTGTACTGCAATCAAAATATTATACAACTTATTTGATTTTGATGACAACGATTGAGTTCACCTTTGAGGTGGAAAAAGAGATAAGTGTTAAAAACTATGAAGTATCACCACATAAACAACAAAACTCTGTTTTGAGTTACAGGCAGATTACATAAATTGAAGCTACTGTTCCAGGTAAGCTGGAAAATACTAATCAGCAGTGATATAACTCACATTTTATATCCTACAAATATAACAATATTTTTTTTAATTTTAAAAAATAACCTTTTGTACAAGAGATTTCATCCACCTTTTTACCTTTTAAAAAGAAGCAAAACACATGGGAAAATGGGAAATATTTCATAAACAATATTAGTTACTATACTTACTTTGCCCATTCCACACTCAAAATTAAATTGTCGTAACCAAATCCATCTACACTCTGAATGGCTCTTTGTGCATCCTCTCTGCGATGATAGCTGATGAAGGCGAATCCCTGTTGAAGATACATTAATTTTGCTTAAATGAGCAGTTGCAGTATTGTTTTTTTAGAAGTCAAAAAGGATAAATGAGAGTTGACTGAGAGGTAACAGCCATGTAACTTCTAGTTTACCTTGCTGACATGAATGGGACTAAAAATAAATAACATCTCCCTTCTTTTTAATATTTTAGCCATACTGTTGGACTTGATATCTTAGTGTTAAAGATTCGAAATCTTAGTTTGATTTATTTTTCAATCACAGAGGCACAATAGACATTTGAAGGGTTGTCTGATAGAGATTTATTTTTTCGATCATAGAAAAAGACAAAAATGTGCACATTTTGTTGAACAGCCTGAGTAGAAGAGGTTCTTTTAGTTGATTGTTCTTGTTGTCTTGATATGTGTACCATTAATTAATGTTTTATCAATTAAATTATTCTGCATACTTTGTTACTTAAAAGAATTGATACAGATAATGAGAGCAACACAGTTTTGGAATGATAAGAAATATTTATATTAATGCAAGAGGTAATTAAAATATCCATAATCAATAACGAACAAACTAAAGTATCACATCTCACAAATTACTTATAAGTACAAAGAATTACATTATTTGATTATAAAAAAACTGTCACAATAGTAAATGATAAAGAATATGTTAAATTGAATGTTTTTATAATGTGATATATAAATAAAACATTTCTTTCACAATTCTTTGTCTTCTATATAAAGGGATATGAATTATGCCCCTTTGAAATGAGAGGACTGCATATATTAAAACATGTCATTAACATTATTTTCATATTTTACTACAAAAAAAAAAAATACAGATACCTACATCTTTTACATTTTGTTGATAAAAAGTCAAATTAAAAGGTTTAACAGAAAATAAAAAGAGCAAACAATCAAAATGTTATTAGTTTAGAAATGTAGAAACTCGCAAAATAAAAAGGGCGAATAAAGTGTAAGTGGCCAAATAGGGAACTTCCAGTAACATGTTAAAAACTAGTGATAACTTTTTAAAAGTTTAAGTTTACACCATAAGCTTCTTTACCTTTGATTGTCCAGTAGATTTATCTTTAGCTAGATAAATGCGTGCAATTGTTCCAAATGGTCGGAATAGATCTTGAAGATCTGAATCTCTAACATCTTCAGACAGATTTGTAACTCGGATAGTAGGAGTTTCATCTTTAAAAGATAATATATTGAGAGTAAGTTCATTTACATTTCCCATGAGAACACATTGTCATATTACAGATTACAAAAGAAAAGTCAATCATATATAAATAAGTTACTTTCAATTTCTCATTCAATATGTGTTTAAAAAAATAGTGCATTTAACAGAAAAAATTCGAAAAAGAAAATAAACTACAAAACTTAAATGTAAAAAGTGAATAATGAAAAATTAATGTATCAAATACTTGGGAAATTTAATACACAAAATAATCCATACTGGGTTTGCAATATCTAGATAAAAATCATATGAACAGGGGGATCGAAAAGTCAAATCAGTCTGTTACCAATATATGTTAAATACATTTCCACATTTTAAGTATTCCATATGTCTTATCATGCAGAACACTATGATAATAACGTTTGTAAAAAAGTTAAGCATTTTATGCAATACATAATCGTCAACAGCAATTCAGGTGTGAAAACAACAAAAATATATTAAAAAAAGAGGAAAATGTACGTAGCATCATTTAGAACTACAAAAATAGCTGAATAAGAATATATTTGTATAAGTATACTAATGTGCTTACAGAACAGTGGAACAGCCAGAAATAGTTTTTGAGGGGGATTTTAAGCAAGTTTAGTCTGATAAAGTTCTATAAAATCAACTAAAAATTATAAAATTGTAGAAAAAGCTTAACTTTTCAGAAGAAAAAACCATTATTAGACTAACCTTAAATTAAAATAAAAAGAGAAGAGTGAAAAGAAAGAGAAGAGAATACAAATCATAACTGATTCTTCAGCTTAAAAATTGCCAAATAGTATATACTTTCCTGAACCTGATAGCTCTGCATAATTATTCATTTTCATAAAAAATTTCTTATGAAAAACAAATAATTGGTCGACTCAGAATTGGTCACAGAATCAAATCCGATATTTTGGAATGAAAAATAAAGTTAAATGATACAACAGTCTAGTTTCCTTGAAATTTCACCGATTAATTACGTTTTTTTTAAATGTGCCTCTCAAGTCAAATAAAGGTATTAAAGCTCATACTAATGGATAATTAGCACAAATTAAACAAGTTCTTAGACAAAAACGGATACAAAAGATCTCCTAATATTAAAATACAAAACAACCAACCTCTCCTAGATGGAGTCATGGATTCTCCACGTCTGTTAGCTCCCTCTCTCATGCTGGGTGGTACATACTTGCCTGCTTTCACCTTCTCATCCACTTGAGGATTCGGAGTAGCAGCAGTAGATGCTAAATAAGGGAAACAAGTACAAATTCAGGTATGACAAAAGTTACTTTAGTCATATATAAGTAGTTCATAAATTGTTTGCTAAGTACAAATTCAATACTCACTCAAGCATACTGAGTATTTAATTGCTGTGAAAATGAGTGCACACAACATTTTTTAAATGTAACTTACTTTAGGACTTATTACCAAAATTTCAGCTTTAAAATTAGGCAAGAATTTAAACCAGGACTGCTTGAAAGGCAATTCAACACTATAACCACTAAGCTATGATGACCAGAAGTAGAAGGTAATTTTCAAGAAGTTGTAATATGTATCTTGTTGGGAGGTCTATTTAGGAGATGTTCCAGTTCTTAACTTACTTTAGGACTTATTACCAAAATTTCAGCTTTAAAATTAGGCAAGAATTTAAACCAGGCCTGCTTGAAAGGCAATTCAACACTATAACCACTAAGCTGTGATGACCAGAAGTAGAAGGTAATTTTAAAGAAGTTGTAATATTTATATGGTTGGGAGGTCTATTTAGGTGATATTCTAGTTCTTTTACTGATCCTTTACAAAATCTTAATTTTGAAAAAAAAAAAAAGGGAACTTTCATAATAATCCATCTCTGAGAAAAAGGAGCCTCCACAGAAATAAATACATGTAAAAAAGACCATAAAATTTAACTAAAAAAATTTATTTGTTAAAACAATTATTTGCAAAATTAAATGTATTGATTTAAACATTTTAAATGTGAAAAAGTTTTCTTCGTTGACAAATTTGATATATTTTGTTTATGAAGGTAACTTAAGGTAAACTTAATATTTTTCACAAAATAACTTTAAAAATTTATTTACAAAAAATATTTAAGCAATCATAAAAATAGAACACTGCAAAATTCTTAGACAGATGTCTGCTTGTATCAGGGGCTTTATGTTCTTTAACACAATAGCAATAAATCCATGTGACTAATAATTAGCATCGGATATTTCTAAATTTAATAAAAATTTTATGGCAATGGCCCACAAATTTATGTAAATGCTTTACAAATAAAAATATCTTCAAATTTCAACAGAAATACAGTTTTTTTTTTAAACATAAAAAAGATTTTAGGAAATTAAACATGGCAATGTTTATTTAGGAAATTTAGATTTCTTTTTAATTGTTTCAAGCCCTATTTTTTAAAACTTTTTTGTCACATAAAACTTATTTTCATCAGAAAGACTACCAACTGAACAGAGAATAATCAATTCAAGCTTCTGGGATTCAATTCATTTAGGCAATGTATACAAGGAACATACCAGGTTTATTAGCTGGATCTTCTTTGAGGAGATCTGGTAGACTGCCCAATTTGTCCTTGTACGGACATTGAGTGGTCCAGTGGTCATTGTAACAGATACGACACTTGACCATCTTCTGACCCTTTAATTTTGCAAGAGGATCTTCTTCCTGACCCTTTTCTTCCTATAATAAAGTAGCAGAAAAGCATTAAAAGCAGACATTTTTCATTCATCTCCATATATATGTAAGTGAAAGCCCTGACTTACTCCATCATCACAAATTCTCAAACTAGTATACACAAAGCATTGAAATTCGGCACAGGTGTTCTTTGTGAGTTAATTAGGAAAACTACATTAAAAAAACCTTTTCCTAATCATTTCTATTGAAAACTCTCTAAGTGCACCTAGCTTGAACACATTTTAGATAACAGCTGCGACTACACTTAACATTTGCTAAAACACATATTTAAACATCGATCACTAATTGATTTGATGGGCTCTGGAGAAATCACAGTAAATTGTTTAATGACATGCTTACATATGGATTCGTATTACCAAATAAGGGTGGCCACAGGCATAAAACTCTGATTGATATTGCGGTAAAAAACTTTTTAAAAAAAGTTGAATAGCAATGGTATTGATTATGCAATTAGTACAAGTAATAAAAGAAACATGTTCTAGACACTTTTGTAACTTTTTGTTTTATATATTTGGAATTATTTGACATCTAACATCATCATAAAAGTTTTAGAATGTATTTTACAGTATATCTATCAGTAGTGCAACATCTGACTGAAGATGTTCTCTTTCTAGTACAGCTTTTACAAGAATATAGCCATCCATAGAAAAACCTTCAGTAAAACTTTAAATAAAAGAATAAGAAGAAGAAAAAAAAGGGGGGGGGGAAAAAAAAAATTAGTTCAACAAACAGGAAACAAAATGGAATAATTTACAATTCAATTGTTTGACATTACTTAAAAGAAGAGTCAAATGTTTGTTTTTAATAAAAAAGAAAACATATTTACTTCATGTACTTGAGAAATTTCAAATATTGTGAGGGACATTTATTTAGATATTCCAGCATTTGACAAAATCATGGTCATTTAAGCAATGTTCTGCTGCTCTAACTGAATATAAAATTTTCACAATGCCATTTTTCTCGAAAGATGACAAAAAGTGTTTTTATTTAATGTCTTAATTACATTCAATGAAAACCTTATCATATACATTGTTTATACAGCTTTTGAACAGTAAAAATGAAGTACATTTTAAGGACTTTTTTAATGATCCTTTTAAGATTTTCAAGGATCTTTTATAAATTTGTAGCAACAAAAATGTATTGTTTTTGCGTAACGAAAGCCCATCTATACCTGAAGTAAAAAGAAGTCTTCTTGGAAATAAGGCTACTCTAAGCAACTTGGAAAATAAAACTGCTCCACCAATAAAAGAAGGATTCAAACTTGAAGAAAGGGCAAATGCACATCAAATTTGGGATAGCTAAAAAAAAGTTCTAAGAAAACAAAATCCAAAATTAAAGACCTAAGATGAAAAATAAGGATTATAAGGGTCTTTTTATAAGTATCTACCAAAAATAAGTAGTTCTTAAGGACTATTAAGGATTGTACAAACCCTCAAGTATCAAGAAAATCTTTATTAACTCTTTCAGCAATAATAAATTTAAGGTTAAATATCTATATATATCAATAAGTTTCTGTGAATTTGTAGATACTACACAATTTTTTTACATATATAGAAATTAAAAGGGGTTTGTATATTGTTGCTTTCATATGTCTTGCATTTCATAGCTAAATATTGTTAACTTTCAATAGGTTTCCCAAAGTTACATGGCTATGACATTAAATTATAAGTTAATAAAATAAAACAATTTTGCATGAACTCAAATAATGTACTTATCCACCAAGTAGAAAATAAAAACACTTACAAATACTCAAATTGAAAAAATTAAGCAATGGATTTTTTTGCACTCATTTTATTAAGATATTTAAGGTTTTAAAAGTACTAAAAACATGATTTGGATAATTTCTTTTGAATGGGTGATAGTCTAAGTTTTAAATGTGGTCCTTAACTTTAAGAAAACCTACGAAACTAAATTATGATGCCTTTTACCACAAAACGTAGCCGCCCACTGAAATAGCCAATTTCATTGCATTCCATTCAATTTTATATAATATTATTTACATTTCATTTACTAACTCTTTGGTTAATAAACACTATCATAGATGAAGGGGGGAAATGTCATTGAATCCTTCCTGTTATCCTCAAATGATTAATTTGCACACAGTGTAAACAACATTTCAGAAATCAGTTAAATTAGATCTAGACTAATTCCATGCTAGGCATATGGTTTGAAGTGAAAAAGACAATCAAGATTGGTAACTACCAATCTGGATACAGTTGAGAAAAGTAACAGCAATAACAAACCTCTTTATTCGACAAAAACTGCATGAATATTTCTTCACATACGATGGTGTTGGCAGGATTGGGACCAGGAGGGTCATTTGATGCTGAACCAAACTTTTTCCATGCCTAGGTGAACAAAATGTTAAGTATCTCTACTAGTTTTACAAATATAGCTCCAAATTGGAATTTTCTCATACATATATTGGTAACTTATAAAAAACACGATTTAATACAAAGAAGAAAAAAAAAACTTACTTTCCTGAGTGCAATGGATTTTGAGACCATTTTCCGCTCAATTTTGTAGTAACGCACAATCTAAAACCAAATTATTAATAATTAAAATAATATACCTGATAGTTAACTATAATAAAAATAAACACATTGACAAAATAATTATGTAAATGTTTTAAAATTTATTAATTCGAAAAAAAATTAAAGAAATTTAAATGATTTAAAATCAGAAACATAATGGAAAAATTGAAACTAAAATTTTATTTTAATCATTATAGATTTATAGAATATCCATCACAAAAACTAAAAATTTAAATGTTTTCTTTTTACATTTAATATAACTATAAATATACAAGGCTAAATAATTTTGTCATACAGTATGTTTCTCGTGACAATCTATTAATGTCTCGTATAAGCTAATTTAAAATTAACCTTCTGAGGGTCACGGGCGTATATATCCGTCATTTGATCCCCAGTTTTTCCAGCAATACACAACCTTTTTAAATTTATAAATAAAATGTAAAATAAAATATTTCCTAAATCTTTTTATTAGGATGATAGTTTAAAACCTACTTAAAAGAAAATAAATAAAAAATAATTAAAAAAATTTATATATTTGGATCAGAACTAAAATTTAAAAATTATTGCAGGGAAAACAACTGTATAATTTCGCCCATTCCCTTGACGCTCAGAGGGTTAAAGAAAATTTTCAAAACTGCAAAACAAAAAAATCTATTTACTTAGTTTACAAAAAGCATTTTGTAGAATAAAATAAAAGCGCAGTAAAATATACAACAAATAATAAAATTTAACCAGAAATACTGAGCAGAAATAAGTAGGCTTAAACAGGGTTCCCACTCAAATCACAGAATGAAACTTAATGACTTTTAAGGACCTAAATAATGTTTTTAAGGAACTTTGAAAATTTGTTTTGAGGGATCATGTCTATATATATTTTTTTAATAAAGTATATTCTACCAAAAAAGTTACAAGTTGGTGGATGCATAATACAAATATGACAGAGAATTCCGATACAGTGCAGATAAATGGCAGTCACGCGGGGATAGCAAGTCCGAATTGTATTTTTATAACTTTTGCAGTTGGGCACACAACATCTACAAAAATTAAGGACTTTTAAGGACCTGTAAGCATTTTCGAGGCTTTGAAAACAAGTTCAGAAATATTAAGCACTTTTAATGACTTTCAATAATGGGAACCCTGTTAAAGCCTACATTATAAAAAGGCGATAGAATTTTTTTTTTTTGTGCTACCCCTAACCATACTAGTTTGCAAAGAATTTAACATTCAAATTATCGATAATGCAATTTCTTTAATAATTTGGAGTTCATGTGGTAAAATCGGATGAGGACAAAGGGGTGAAAGTGGGATGATTAGAACTCGAGATCTGATGAATTGATTTGAATATTTTTCTATAGGTATCTCGACTAATTCAGATTAAAGGGAAACAATTTCATTCCGATATTTTTTGGTTAAGGTCCCGAAATCAACAATTAGGTGAAAGATACCATGTTATGTTTTTAGCTTGGGATGACTGAACCAACTTGAAATAGCCTACATTGTGCTACTGCTAATTAAATCTAGACACTTCAACTAGTTCTATAAAAATACAATAGTAGTTATTTGAATATTCAAATCAAAACACATATACAATTGAAGTTAATGAATTAAATTTCAAATACCTTAACTTTCTTTCCTTCATCATTGATTTTATATTCTGTGACCACTTTCTTGTCACCAGTAATGACCTCTCCTGCAGGCTGCAAATCAGCTGTGATAAATTGTTAGAGATCTTTATTACATGAAAATGATTAAAAATGAATAAGAATTGAGATATACACAATTGATTTCATAGTTGGGATATATATGTTGAAATTCTACCTGGGTTTACAATTTTTCATGAATTAAGATATTGACTTCAAATATATGTAATTTAAAAAATAAGTAGTAAGTATCCATTGGAAAAAAAAAATATTCCAGCATAATCCCCCTTGAAATAAAAATCTGTTGTTTTTTTGTCTGACTGAAATAAGTACAAAATGTAAAAAGAAAAATATAGATTAGGCTCCTTTCACATTACAAAGTAGGAAGACAATTTCGGTAGCACCCGATTTCACACTAGGCTCCTTTCACACTATCCGATTTCTATCAAGCGAAATAAGTTTGGTGAAGCAACGCGTTCACATCATATGCACGTTTTACCAATTACAAGTTCAGTTTGTGTTTGAGTGGTTATTATAGAGCTTACGAAAAAATTATTGCATTATGGTTATATAATCGCCGCCGAAAGAGGCAACGACGTAAACGACATGTTTGGGTGCATCCTATCAATAAATGAAGAGAGGAAGTGGGGTTATTTTAAACTTTGTTTGAGGATTTACGTAAAGATGAAAATAAGCTTTTCAATTATTTTCGAATGTCCATTGCCTCCTTTGATGAACTACATGAAAAACTCAAGAATGTCCTTCAGCACCAAAACACACAATTTAGGAATTGTATACAGCCAATTGAGATACTGGCTATTAAATTAAGGTAAATATAAATAGTACTAGTGTTATAGCACAATATACATATAATATGCTATATTTGTACAAGGTGTCCAATAAATGACCAACCCATGTTGAACTTAAATACTAAAACACAATTTTGAGATAAAAATTAATTGGCAAACATCTGTGTTTTTCAAAACTTACTGTTTTTCTAGTACCAATACAGCAAACGGTACATTCTTCTTTATATTCGTATTTTAATTATACAGGTTTAAAAATTTAATGGGGGGGGGGGGGAGAGTTCAGTCATTTATTAGACATGATGTATGCACCCTGTATTTACTTATACTACACTCGTGAAATATGTTATTAAGGTGTTGGAAATTGAAAGAAAAATAAACTCAATGTAAAACTACTGATGAACAATGTAATTATATAGAAGGTAATTTTTTTAAATAATAAACTAACACATAATTATTTATTTGTACCAAACTCGACATTGTCTAGTGAGGATGCCACTGAAGTTACAGATATATTTTCCTCGCTTCCTGGAGAGGTGAACCCACAAAAATAACGCGATAATGGAGATTCCTGCTTACTTCTTTCAAAACTGCATTGGCGGCTCCAAGGGGGGCCATGCCCCCTCCCCCCTTGAAGGGTTCCCTCTTCCTCCCTAGCCCTTTCGAATATCTCAAAATTCTTTGAAAATTTCCAGTTTAAAAAACGGTAAAAATACAGATTTTTAAGCACAATTTCACTAACGTAAATTTTTTCTTTACAGTACAAAGAATTATAGTCCCCCCTCAGAAAAAACCCTGGTTTTAAATGTATTTACGTACACAACACACGAAACAATACGCGGTACACAACACAAGTACTCAGGTAGTGACCATCCCCGTACCAAACGACAATTTCCTTTTTACCGGGGGCCTCGGCCCCTTTTTGGAACAACCATGCTCTTCTAAGCAACCATGGCACCGAGGGTAATTATTTTTCAACACATAGTTCTGCAAAAAGAAACCTTGTTTTAAAGAACTGTTTAGAAAAACGAAATCGAGATCTAGGTAAATTTTTGGGAACACAACTTTCAGGACTGTGTGAGACACGCTGGGTTGAAAGGCATGATGGTGTTATTCAATTCCGCGAAGCTCTACCTTACATAATTGAAGCGCTTGAATCGATTTCAAACTGGTCGGACCTAACCACTTCCTCTAATGCATCTTCTCTTCTATGCTCACTTTGCAGTGTCCAGTTTGTTTCAGCTTTAGTACCATTAATTGATGTCTTGAAGCAAACTCTACTACTAAGCAGAAAACTTCAGGCTCCTGATCTCGATTTGCGAAAAGCTGCGTCCATTGTTGAAGATACAATTTCGGTTTGGCAGAAGAAGCGCCAAGACTGCGTGGAATCTTTTTCTATTTTATTCAATGAGGTTGAAGATATATGTTCGAAGCTTGAAATTGATGTGAATCTTCCACACCTAGCCAGACGTCAAAAACACTGTGAGAACTATTATACTCAAATACCAGAAGAGTATTTTAGAATCTCAGTTTACATATCTTTATTGGATAATGTAATTGAAGACCTAATAGGAAGATTTCCAAAAGAAAATTTGGATTGTTTTGGCCTTCGATTACCGATTCCAACCCCCGATATGGAAAAGCCAACAGAATCAGAAAGCAACGAGCTTCAAAACTTATTAAAGAAGTTCATACCAATTTTAGGACTGACACAAATGAGTGTCATTCTAATTGAAAGTGAGCTAGCACTAAGGAGAGATAAATGGAAAGAAGAAGAAAAGCTCCCCACTTCTGCCATAGATTCAATGAGAGCTTTTGACAAAGATGTATATCCTACTATTTACGCTTTACTTAAAATTTTGGCAACACTATCAGTTAGCGCTGCCTCTGCTGAAAGAAGTTTCTCTACCATTCGACGCTTGAAAAAGTGGCTAAGAGCTAGAATGGGGGAAGAAAGGTTAGCAGGACTTTGCTTGTTGCATACTCACAGAGACATAAACATTGATGTGAGCTGTGTCATAGACAGATTTGCCAAAACAAAGCAGAGGAAATTGGATTTTGTTCTTTAGGCTTTCAAAGAATAAAGAAGTGTGATTGTAAAACAATTATTAACTATTTTTATTTTTTGTAATTTCTTTGTTTAACTTTTTTCTTATTTTTCAGGAGAGCAATTCAAGCTTAAATTAACTTTTTTAATTCTGCATCGAATGAAAATTACTAATTTAGAAAATTCTACACTTATCATTGCAATCAAGCCTTTAATCAGCAGTTAGTTTATTACAATTAGGTTTTGTAGTGCATACATTTTACGAACTTAAAGTTTAAAATGGCCCCCCCTGAGAAATGAACCTAGGGCCGCCTTTGCAAAACTGTGAGGTGATATTTCGTGTAGTAGCGGTGCTTGGCTATTTCCACATGCAGAAGGATGAGATTGGTTAGGTATAGGCATTTACACGTAAATTGATGAAGTTTGGCCAAGCATGTTTAATTTTTCTCGGAAAAAAGGACGCTGATTGGGGGCAATAAAATATTGTTTAGGCTGATATCGAGTTGTAGTTGAAGGATGTACAAAACAGGATTGAGGATAAGTTGAGAATTGCTGATGAGAAATATGATGTGGCTGAGAATATATTACTTTCTTTTTTTAGTTGATATAATTCCTATAATTTTTAAAATTTCCACTTGAAATTCTAAGAAAAGCTTGTCCTCAAATTTTTGCAGATGAGGCATGGGGCTTTGTAAAAACGCCATTTTACTACTTACTACAAGGTTTCACACCCTTCTATTGCTTTTAAAAATCTCAGTTTAATTTCATCAGGTACTTTTCGCTTCCTGGTTTTTGGTGTACTTGATTTTGTAACTACTGGAGTAGATACATCGAAAACAACAGCGGAAGCTGTGTTTTTATGTGCGTAATTATACAACAGTTATTAGTATTTCTTATTTATTAGTAATTGATGAACAAACCAAACTAATAAGTAATCAAATTGCAACTTCAGTGGTTCAAGGCCAACTCGCCATCCGACATAAAGTCGGCTAATGTGAAAGCGCTCATTTGGTTACGTGGACTACTGAATCATCCACAGTCGGGAAGACGCCAGATATTTCAGTTGCACCCGACGGCTGCAAACATGCGTTCTTCCGACTTTTTGACTCTGTCGGATAATGTGAAAGGAGCAATTCACTTCTTCACCCCACTAAAAGAATTTTGTCTTCCTACTTTTTGTCGATCGACAAAAGTCGGATAATGTGAAAGAAGCCTTAGGTTAAACTTTTTTTGCCTTAGAATAATAAATTAATGAAACATTTAGTTGCTGAATTTCTTTGCAGAAAATGTTAATCTTTTGTACTGTCTTCATAAGAAAGAGAACATTATTTCCCTTCATATAGAATTTGTAAGAATTTAAACTTTAAAGAGTAAATGCTTTTAGTTATAATAGAGCTGTTAATGTTACGATATATGTTGTTGTCAATTGCAAGTGTATAATTGTCAATCCATTTTTATTATTTTTTTAATTTTAAAAAAGATACCCTTAAAAGTTAGAGTATCTCTTGAAGCTCTCACATGTTGTAGTTTCTTATTTCTTGTTCATATAACACAATTTAAATAAAAAATTAAGTTGGTATTTCCTTTAGGGAGAAAATAAAAATAATACAACTTTTTTTTTTATCAAATATTATAATTTAATCATCTTTTAGATATTAAGTTTCTTTAAAAGAATATCGACAAAAATATCACAATTTTATCTTGGATTTGTTCAAGAAAAAAAATTGGGTTTAAGATTTTAGTGACTTTGGAGCTTAACTTACCAAATGTTTTTAATTTTGACTTACCTCCTTTTTATCAATATATATATATATATATATATATATGAAATGTATTAACACTTTAAAGATTCTGTCGTATTATGTAATGAATTAATCCATTTTAATTAAAGTTATAGCAGCGTGGTCGTGGAGTCATAGTGAAGAGTCCAATTCGAACAATATAAAACATTTATTAAGATAATCCAGATAAATTAAGATAACCCTAAAAACCTAACCGGAGAGAGAGCGCGCTAAAGTCACGTCTTAACTACTACATGATAGGAGATAGAATCTTATACATAGTAATGTCGAACAGAGAACACCGTCGTTAAAAATCGTGGGAATCACTGATTCAGCAAATGTAATTTATAAACATTGTAGTGAGAAGGCAAGTATGTTGGGGCCAGAACGGAATACTAATTATGGGATACAAAACAAGAATGCTGACTCAGCAAAGATCTCACACATTAAATTGGTGTGGGAAGTTATCCTAAATAAGTTGTTGAATGAATTGATTAAAGAGGGTTTTGTGCTTTGGAAAGAGGAATTAATTTAACTGTCGGTTCTAAAAAAGGATTTCTATTACATATCCCCCCTGACAAAAATGCTCCCAGGGTCAAAAAAGTGTCAGCAGAAGTATTTTAAAAACAATTCTAAGAGGTACAGTTAAAAAAAAATTAAATTTTTGAAACTAACTTTAGGTCAAACAGCATGATGGCCCGTCAAACAGCTCGACAAAAAGTAGAGAAAATCTGATAAGTTTTAAAGTGGCTCTTTTAAAGTTGCTCTCTGTTAGACGACTTAGTAATGTAGAAATAACAAAATATTTTGAAGAAAAAGTGCATAATAGAAGATTATACTACAATGTAAATACAGTACAAAATATTACTGGACAGTTGGGTAAACAGGACCAACCAATAAACAAAATACAAACAGTATTAACTGAGGCATAAACAATTAAATGACATAGTTCTAAAGAAAATAAACAATTAAATGGTAAAATTCTAAAATATAAACAATATTAGGTGTTATCCAAAACATAAACAATGAAATTAGAAAGTTGCCTATGCAATATCAAGAAAGATCAAAGTTAAAAACTGTGTTGAAAAAAGTTAGGCTATTCTGGTATGCAAAAGTTGTTTCCCAAAGTGAAAAAATTTACTTCAGAATTGTGAAATGAGGGTTCAAATTTTGGAGTTCTCAAGATAAAAAAAAAAAATGTTTAAGTCTCGTGAAATTAGAAGTGGAATGCTTGTTGCAAAAAAGGGGTAAATAAACAAGTGTTAAATTATGGGTATGATGCATCATCCAGTAAGGTATGGAATGGCAGAATTGACGCCAGCATCAGATCCTACACTTCAAATTTTAAACTGGATGAGGGATAATACATAATAAAAGAAAGATTTAATTTTCAGATGAATAGGTATTTAAAAAAGACTAATTTGAATAATGACAGGTCATCAATGTGCACAAAAGAAAAGATTGGTGTAGAATGTTGAAAAAATAAATGTTTGTGTGCGATTCGAACATAATGTTAAATGATGCAGGCAAAATAATGCAATAAACAGTAGTACACAAAATTGACATTTAAAATTGAGGCAGAGAAGAATTCAGTCATGTAGTGGTGGATAACAGTGTTTTTGTAGTGACGACAACAGTATTCTTTTCTGTGTGGCCTTTTGAAACATGCTATTTCACCGACAAGGAATTGCATCTAGCTCATATGAAGTACAAAATTGAAAATTAAAATTGAGGCAGAGAAGAATTCAGTCATGTAGTGATAGATAACAGTGTTTTTGTAGTGACGACAACAGTATTCCTCTCTGTGTGTGGCCTTTTGAAACATGTCACTTCACTGACAAGGAATTGCATCTAGCTCATGTGAAGTAGTTGATAAATGTATGAATGCTAATACACAATTGGTAAACAAATCTAGTTGTGCTTTCAAGTGAAAAAAAATGTTTAAATAATCAAAAAATTAATAAAAATTTAAGTGCTTAGTGATAAGAGTTTAAATTATATCCTTAAAGTAAAAATGAAGTGTCGACAGATTTCTGAGATTGAGCACTGTTCTAGTACTTTTAACAGACAAAAATGTATCACATTCCTGTGGTTTAGCACTTGGTTTAGAAAGCATGTCATTCTCTAAAACAGACAACACTAACATAAATTACTTGACAATTATAAAATATGAACACCCAAATATTACTTGAATCTTAAGTTTAAGTATTAAATAATTCTAAAGCAAAAAGGGAAGTGCTGACAAATTTTTTCGGACTGAAGTGACCTAGTATTTATAACAGACAAAAATGTAATATGACATAGTTGTGGTTTGATACTTGTTTTAGAAAGCACATCATTTCTCAAAAGATACAACATTCACAAAAATTACTTGAGAATCACAAAATATACCACAAATAATAGAATGTTAATTAAATAATTTAAAATTTTGAGTTGATGAATGACTTGTTTACACTTGAAGAAGCAGCATTTGAAGATTTGTTTTGTAATGTTAACATTGAAGTTGCCTGATCTATAATTGAAAAAAAAACTTGAAGGTGGTGATGTGATTACAAAACGTTCAGTAGTTGTACGTTGATAAACAGAACTATTTCGCGCACATTGACATCTGAAGTGGTTAATTGAACTTGTATTTCACAATTGATGACTTAATCCTTAACACATTTCACGAGAAAGAAGAAAACACTGTTGGGCTGAACGACGATATAACTATTGTGGTTTGTAGCTGTAGGATGTGGAGCACAACGGCGAGATGGAAATTAGCAGAATGCGCACAGAAACGTAGGTTGGTGATGGTGTGTAGAGCACAACGGTGCGAAAACACTGGTTTAAAGTAGATTAAGATTCGGCGGGGCGGTCTAGAACGGTCTCGGCGATGTTGGACTGGCGATTTAGTAAACACGGAAATTTGGTGGCAGAGGAACGCTGGCACATTAGTAGACATAGAAGTGGTGGTAGAGGAACGCTTGGAACATCATAGTAGAACAGGATTACATCATGGCGAGGAAGTTGTTGGTTATTGTAGATTAGTGATGGTAAAAAATCCGGCAGTAGAGCACATACTGGGCATGGTAAACACGAAGAATTCGGTGAACGTCTGTCAGTCCAATGCGCGTGGTTCTCGGAAAGTGGAGTCGAATCACCAGCCAGGAAAAGTCTTTCTCGATATTTGCATATCGGCGAAAAGGTTGAAAAAGATTAAAAGATAAAACAGTTTTTCAAAGCGTCATAGTCCGTTGGGCGATTGATGTGGGTTTTTTTTTCTTCTCTCTCCGGCGTTTAAAGTTAAATTTCGAAAGGAAAAAAAAGTAGTTGCTTGAAAAATTTAAACACATCGCGGGCTTCATGACAGGACAATCCTGTCGACTTATGTAATGAATTAACACTTTAAACGATTATCCTGTCGACTTATGTAATGTATTAACACTTTAAAGATTATTCTGTCGTATTATGTAATGAATTAATCCATTTTAATTAAAGTTATTGCAGCGTGGTCGCGGAGTCATAGTGAAGAGTCCAATTCGAACAATATAAAACATTTATTAAGGTAAACCAGATAAATTAAGATAACCCTAAAAACCTAACCAGAGAGAGAGCGCGCTAAAGTCACGTCTTAACTACTACATGATAGGAGATAGAATCTTATACATAGTAATGTCGAACAGAGAACAGCGTCGTTAAAAATCGTGGGAATCACTGATTCAGCAAATGTAATTTATAAACATTGTAGTGAGAAGGCAAGTATGTTGGCGCCAGAACGGAATACTAATTATGGGATACAAAACAAGAATGCTGACTCAGCAAAGATCTCACACATTAAATTGGCGTGGGAAGTTATCCTAAATAAGTTGTTGAATGAATTGATTAAAGAGGGTTTTGTGCTTTGGAAAGAGGAATTAATTTAACTGTCGGTTCTAAAAAAGGATTTCTATTATATATATATATATATATATATATATATATATATATATATTAAACTTAAATTCAAAATTTGTAATGCCAAAAAGTTTAGTTTCAATTTTGGACTAACTGTGAATCGAATTGACTACAATAATAAAAATTACTGAAGATATAAAAAAAGAACACTTACCTCCAACATATTTTTCTGAAAACAAACAGAAAAATATTTTTAACAGAATTTTATAAGCAAATCTTAAATTAGAAATACCTTTACAAAATAGAAAAACACATTGTATTTGCAATTTAATTTAGTTTTTTAAAATAACTTAATTTAATAATTTAACAAATTAATCTGAGTAAAATGAAAAATCTTATCCTACACTTAAAACTTATTTTTACATAAATAAAGTATTCAAGATATAATCAAAAGAAATTCTGCAGCTGTAATAAGTGTTTTCCTACTACTAGCTACTAAGAGCCTTTATTTTAGGATTTACATATTTTATGATTTAATTGTCACAAGATAAGAATAAAACAAAATTTTGGTCGCACCTATTTTTTTTAATTGAAAAAGTTTCCTAATAATATCAACAATAAACTTGTTAATATTAATAGTAATAAACAAATAAATCACTGTTCCATATTATTTTTAGTATTATGTACTATTAAAGATTAGTAAAAAATTGTTAGCAGTTGTGATCATTATTGAAAATTACTATTCAAATATATAATTAGTAGTATAAAATGTTAATACACTTTTTAACTGTATACATTAATTTTAATTCTTTGTCAAATTTTGATCCTTAGATTTTAGGTCCACCGATTATGAATGTTCCTTTATCAAACTGTCATTTTGCAAAGCCCAGAATTGCTTGGTGTAGTATAGATTCCAACTATCATCGCTGCAATTTCAAAACTTTTAAGCGATAAAAAGCAACTGTTCAGACAACTTGGAAATAATGTAAATTGGTACTGTTAGGTTGGGATACTAGGAATTATTTAAACGGTCATATCATTTACTAGAGTTATTCTGAGGCTTATTTTTCAAATAATTAATCAAGTTTCTTAACATAAAAACCACTTATCACCTAAAAAAGCCTAATTTTTGCATTACAAGGCATTAAAATTATAGCAACAATATACATTTTGAATGTGGGGCACAGCGGCCCAAATTAGAGTAGGTCTGTGCTTACAGTTTTAATCCTTTACTTATAAATTTAATAAATTTTTATTTATTATCATTTTTTTTTTTTAATATGTTTATTATTTTCCAATGGAATACCATGAAATATCTTTTTAGAAGATGAAGTCTTTGAAATTGATAAATATTTGAAAGCTGATATAGTAAAATTAGATAAAAATGTTTTGTAATACCAACCTTCTCCTTGCTCAACTTGATCAGCCCAACTGATTGATTTTGCTCTGAAATAAAAGATTCAAGTTGTATTAAAACTAAGCAATAGTATTACAATTATAGAATTCAAAGCTAAATTGAAGGGAATTACACCATCATCAATACAAAGTGTAAATAAAATTACACCATTAAATTTTTTTACATGCTAGCAAACATATATAGGGCTTTTATTAACACTAAAATGATGCCCCTTATAATTGAGAGAGCCCTGTATATGAGGCATTCTTCCTAAGCAGGCAACTTTTCAATATCAAAACACTTTTTAAAAAAGGATGCAGTAAATTATGCAGTAATACATTTTTTGTGATTATTTAGACTATATACAACAAGAAAAAAATACCAGCAGCACAAAAATTTGTTTGTTGCAAGTATTAAAAAATATTTAAAAAAATCCTTATGCTCAGAGAATGGTGCTCATAATATGAAATTTTTTTAAATGAGATGATTTAAAAAAATGCTAATTAAAATAAAAACAAAAATTCAAATTATATTACAATACCAAGACAATGATGAAATTCATATAATTAGTAGCAGGTACATTCTAGTACTTAAATTACAAAAGTTTACTTAAATATTTTCCAAAAGATTACTTTATTACGTATTCTATATAATATAGCACAATGAATTTTTAGTCTACACATTTAGTATTTTATACATACTAGCAAACTTCGATCCATTACCACATGTTGAAAACTTGTTATTTACAACTACAGGACTAAGACACATGGAAGGGCACGCAATTCAGATCACTACTATTTCAGAATTTTCTGATTTAGATCAGAACAAAAATTGCACCAAAATCAATAATATTGTTGTGTAACATGAAAATATTTTTAATATAATATGTTAATATAGTGTCTTTGTTCATTTCATTTTAGTGTAAGTATAGTTCAATATCAATGAATAATATATATGTTGTTAACAACAATTCTTTTTCGACAGGTCAGTACCCAAGCAACGCAACCATATTGTTTCAATGTGGTGTCAACGTTAAATACCAACAAGCACAATGTTGTTTCAACGTGGAACTGCAATGTTGTTTTCAAGCGGAAGTGTTCACTTAAAGGAGCGTGGATACAATGTTGAGTGCCAACGTTGTTTCAACGTAGATATATCACACTGCTTCCACATGCTAGCTATTGCCCACGTGGTTTCAATGTTGAATGTCAATATTGGTTCAACGTGGATTTGTCACATTGTTTCCACGTGAGAGTGTTCATTTTTGCCCATGTGGTTTCCACGTTGAATGTCAATGTTGTTTCAACATGGATGCATCCCATTGTTACCACATGATAGTGTTCACTTTTACCAATGTTGTTTAAACATGAATCTTCCACATGAGTGTTCAATATTGAATCTTGCCAATGTTGTTTCAAGACACACATCCCATAATGCTGTTTTTACAGCACTATAGTTCTTGAGCCCAAGAACTAGTGCTGTAGAAACAGTTTTTCTGGAAAGTATGTCTTGAAACAACATTGGCAAGAATCAGATTGAACACTCATGTGGAAGATTCATATTTAAACAACATTGGTAAAAGTGAACACTATCATGTGGTAACAATGTGGAACACCCATGTTAAAACAGTATTGCTCATATTTTTCATATTCACATTGCTCATATTTTTTGGAAGGGGTTATGAAATTAAAATTCAAAATACCATTTAAAGTTGCAATTTTAAGCAAAACAAATTATTGATTTTTGTATTTTAATAGATAACAGAAAAAATTTGGAAGCGAATGTATCCTGCCTACTTTCCTAAGCGCTTGTTTTGACACATTTTTTTCACATGAATGTGTTTAGTTTTATTAGCACTGTAAAGTTTAAGAGTATATGCATTATAGAAACTCTCATTTAATGAAAAGAAAAAGTTAAAACTAGAATATTTTCCAAGTATTGGCTTTATGAGTTTCCAACTACTGTTACACAATGTATCATCTTTTAGTAGGTAGAATATCATTTTGTGAAAAATTAAACTTTCCTTTTATATGCAGAGGATTATTCTGTACAAAAATTTAATTTTGCTCCAATGAACCACAATTAAAATTAATTATAATATTTGCTTCTTAATTATCTCTGAACTAATCAAATTTGAATAAAAATTATAAATATATATTTTTAAACTGTAAAAATAAATCATAATGTTCAAAATAATTTTATTTCAAAAATAGCATGCATAACATTAAAACAAATGTTAATAAAACAAATATTAATAATTACATGTAACAGTAACAGACATAGTCCTAACACAATTACATAGGTACAAATACCTTTCAAATTGTTTCTAAGTTCACACTTTAAACCAGCAAATAGAAAATTATAAGATGATTAAATATATATGTGCTAATTTTTAATGACATATCCCATTCAGAGCAACAGTAGGATCTTAACTTCAAGACCCCATTTAATGACAGTAAAATAAGAAAGGAGATACAAAACAATTATTTAAGTTTGTGAACCATATGTTATAATCCATGTTTACAATCCACAATATCATTCCCAAAAATATTCCACATCTCTGTCACAATCAGCAGCCTTAATGTCACTCCACGAGCTTCTTTCGCCTCCTCATTGGTTGTTTTCATAATCTCTAAAATAAAATTACCTTTATTTAATACAATAAAGCATTCAAACATATATTTATATAGATATAACTGTTTTCCAATTTTTAAAAGTAGACACCATGCCAAAAATAATAATAAAGAAATACGACGTGTAAAAATGCTCAAATCCAACTCTGCTACTTAAATCGCCAACCAAATTCAAAGATTGAATATATTAATCAAGATAATATCCCTTTTTTATGACTTAAAAAAAATCCCTCTCTCGCGTTGAAAGCGATCCCCTTGTTTTGGATGGTTTTAAGTCAATGCCAGTATGCAGAAGCACCCTTCATATTATGGTTTGCACATTGAACTGACCAAAGATCACACGACCATTTAAGGCAATAACAGACTTATTTCAGAATATCATGCAATGACGATACACAATATAGTTTAATCAAAAGTAGATTATGTAAAAAAAATTCGAAGGCAGATGCAGAATACCAATGTTGCCTACTCCCACCCAGTATTTGAAAACTAAAATGAAGAGTAGAAAAATTTAAAGGAAAAACATATAATATAGGTTTTTAATTAATGTTATATTTCAATAGGAAACCAATTATAATTTTTGAAAATTCTAGATTGAAACAACTTAGTTGCCTTTTACTCTTAGGTATACTTTTAGAAAAATTTACTGTATCATACAAATTTAGTTTTAAATTCAAAAACCCTTTTTACTACTTTGAGGATAAATTAAATGAGCTGCTGCAACCAAATTGAAGCCATGCTTTCTATTGGTTTCCAGTTCAAAGTTAGGAGCCCTTTTTTCATTACATAGTTGCCTGGAGGTTAAAATAGTCAATTAGGATATTTTGGTACTTGCGTATTAACGCCACCGCAGCTACAGATTTGGCGGTTTTTAATTACTTACAAGGAATTAGAGTTTTATACTTACAAAGAATCCAAAAGATAACTGCATGCGAACAACAAGATTGCTCTTTATTGGCGGCACTGAAAAACCGTCAAATCTGTAGCTACAGTGGCGTTAACACGTAAGTACCGATATTTTTCTTACCAAAAAAAGTTTTCTGGAGGTTAAAATAGTCACTTTAGTAAACGCCACTAGCAGCCTTGTTATAATACTGCCATAATTCAGACATGTTCACAACAGCAAAACTAATTTAAAAAGAATAAAAAAATTATACTTAATATATAAATTATAGAGGATTATCAAAAGAACTATCAGTGTCATTTAACATGATGGCCACAAAATTCAGGTAAAAAGTTCCCTGACAGATTTCTAAAAAATTCCTTTCCTGCAAACTTTTTCCGAATTCCCCCAATTTTTTCAGATATGTTGACACACTTATCGAATAGAACATGTATGCTAAAGAGATAATATGCCAATTTTTTAAAAATAGGTTTGGTGGTAGTTAAAAGTTAAAATTATTCCATAACATTAAAACTTCTAATGATTATCACAGCAAATCTTCAGGAAAATGGTACCAAATTAGGGATAATGGATAAACATACCCTAAACAGTAACAGTAAATTTTCCTGAATATTAAAAAAATTCCCTGATTTTTTCCACAATCGAAAAGTTTCTTGATTTCCAGGTTCTGTAGCCACACTGTTTAAGTACAACAGCTCCAACAAAGGTGAAATAAGCAAGTCCACAGAACACTGAAAAAAAAAAAGAATGTTCAATTCTAATACAATAAGTAAATTTATTCTAAAAAGTATTCCCAAATATAACTTTGGTACAGTCAAACCCTGTTAATGTGAAATCCGTTAACCTGAACTCCCGTTTAACGCAAAGAAAAAAGCAGTTCCCCGTATTTAAAACTTGACGTTAATTTATTCAGTTAGCACAAACAATTTCAACGGCCCCAGCGACTTCGTGTTAATGAGATTTGGCCGCAGAGTTGGACCCCTCCCTCCCCCAAAAAATGTTTTTTTTGTGTTGTTTAAAAAAAAAAACAGGGTTTTTTTTTCCCGTTTTTTTTTTTTTTTTAAATCCTTTTCTAATTAAAATGTATACATATTTATAAATAAAATTTTACATTAACTAGAATAATAAATTTTCAAATAACAAATAATATATCTTCTGAAAATAATTTACACTAAGTAAATAAACATTTGCTACTTATGTGAACAATTAAATCGTTAAATTTTAATATTATATTTAGAGATATATAGTTTCCATTGGATTTAAAAAAACATAATACAATAGTAATTGTTTTCTACTTCTACATGGAATATTGCTCTTAGATTCATCAGTAATGGTGATAAGTTATACATAATTATATTTTTAAGGTTTAGAAATAAGTTATTTAAGCACAAAACCTCTATTTCAGAAACAAATTTAAAATGCAGCATATAATTTAATTTTAATTAATAATTTTGAATATTATTATAAAACAGTAATAAAACACTTAGATTAATATAAAAAGTTATTTTTGATACTTATAAAAAGTTCTATAGACTTTCATTATAAGATTTATTTAAAAAAGTTATTTACAACAAATAATTTAAAAAATCTAATTATAAATAAACAAAAAAAAAATGCAATTTTAAATTAGTCTTTAAAAAGAGAAAAAAAACTATTTGGTTTAAACCATGCCAACCCTGTTCGACTGTATAACAAAAAGGGAGATTTAAAAAAAAAATTAACAATTTTTTTTTTGCAAAAGAACAGAATTCCACTTTCTAATTTTAGTTTTTTAGAAAGTTCTTTTTGTAAATTTTTAAATAGCGAAATATGCTATACTGTACTGCATCTTTTCAATTTACCACAGTACCTGAAAAGGATAGGATTCAGTTGTTAGGGGCCAGCGATCAGATTCCAGGCACTACCTGTTCCACAGTGTTCTACATGGAGGCAGTAAGCTGAAAATATGTTAACTATTATAAAATGTATCATCCTTATGTACATGTATATATTTACACTGATGACGTCTTTTTTAAACCTTACTTTGAAATATCGATTTGATTACCAGGTGGGATAGAGAGAAATTCTCAATTTGTTATCCATCACTGCTTGAAAAAGAAAATTAACGAAAGAAATTCATTTTTTGCACACAAAACATCAGTTCATTTTGCAGCTATATTTTTAAATAAACATTTAATTTTACATTAATTAAAACAACACATTACACAGTGGCCACAAAATTCAGGAAAAAAAGTTTTCTGATAATACCCTGATAGATTTTTAAAAAATTTCCTGATAGATTTTTAAAAATTCCCTGATTTTACAGCAAATTTTCTTCAAATTTCCAGATGTGTGATCGAATTGAACATGTTAAAGAGACTACGGGTGCGGAAAATCACATAACTTTCAATTATATTATATAACATTAAGAAATGTTCTATACTACATCTGTATTCCACCTGAAATAAATTACTGGCTCTGTTGTCCCGATCCCTATTACGGTGGAGATTTTTTTTAACTGAATCAGTTCATTTAATTACCGCAAAAATTCTTTCAACAAGTATAGAAATAATATTTATACAGCATGTTTAATTCTCAGTGATCAATCGTTTTAGAAAAACATACTTCTACAAGACAGCCCATTCAGTTTTATAGCTCATAAAAATACGTGAAATATCCTACAATAGGTTTATTTATTTATGTCACACGTGTGTCCTAAAAATCAACAAACCTCACTGATAAGAACATCATTATCTAATTTCATTTATAAATTGAAATACATCTAATTTAGAAAACCGGCAAATAATAGAGTATAATTTAATAATGTAATGAAGAAAACTTACCAGAAAAGGCATAAATCCAATTGTCAACACAACGACATCGTAAAGTTTCAAATCAACTTCAAAAGTGATGCCAGCTACGTCATCACTGAAGGTAAAAGCGTATTGCGCATGCGTAGGATGATACAAATCGTGGATCAGTGGTGTAATGTTGAATTATCACATTGAAGCCATATTAAAAAACCACATTGAGTAAACGGATTTTTATTTTTTGCTTTTATAAATTGCTTTTACCAAAGTTTTCAATTAATATGATTCTTGGACAGGATTGGGGCTTTCCAAAAACCAAAGAAGACACTTGTTTCATGTCTGGTTGAAATATCACATTGAAACAACATTGTGATATCACATTAGAAAAGTGAAGAAAACGAAATTCTGACTTTATTCGTACTACATAATTAAAACCCCTAAAAACTATACGAGATAAATTGATTTATGCTAATATCTGTTATAAAATATCAGCTTCCTTAAAAATGCATTGGAATTGCACATTGATACAATGTGGTTACAATGTGCCTTTCTCACTTTCAACGTATCCACCAAAAAACCACATAGAAACAACATGAGTGTGTTGCTTGGGTAGTAGATACATGAATATGAATGAAGTGTCCGTGCATGTATTTTCAAGACTAACTCGCTCGATAGGGCATGTAAAATATTTGAGATTTTTCGTACACTGCTGTAAATCGACGGAGGTTAAAAGGTTATAACTAGAACATATGAAACAGATGTATGATAGAGAACTTTTTATAACTTTATTATTTGGATAGCTAAAATAAAAGAAATGAATATAGTTTATCGCAGATATAAATTTTAAGGAAGAAAAATAAAGGGGTTGCAATTTGAAAATATTATCTGATGAAGCAAGTAACCGAAATTCACCGGGCTCATATGCTGGTTGGTTGTTGGTTGGTTGTATTCAGATTATCTGGCGCCGTCAGCAACACGAGGGCTATAATGCGCCGAAACATTTCGTCATTTAACAAACCAACATACATTTACAAACACCCATGCCTACACGGGACTCGAACCCGCAACCTCGCGGTCTAGAAGCCAGCACGCTAACCACTATACCGTTTGGTCGGCCCGGGCTCATATGCATCTGTACCAGATACATTATGTTTCAAACAAAGCTAGAGAAATGCCAGAAAACATCTTATCTCAATATATAACATATATAAATAAAATTACAATACGCCAAACACCATGGCTATAATTCGGGAAAAAATTGGGACCGATTGCCTCTTAAATGACGGTGGAATTCTCCATTTCCAGTTCCTGTGCACAACGGGATTTGGGGGGAAAAAATCACAATAAAATCAAATTATAAAAAAAATCAAGGAAAATTCATACAAAATACACGGGAAATCCAAATATACTTTAATAACAAAGTATTAAATGGTACAGAATATATATAAACAAGTTATTATATAAGACTAATAGACCGCGATAGAAGATCTCAACAAAAAAAAAATATCAATAATGGGTCAATTAGATTTGCAAAAGTATACATGATAAAAATATAGTCAAGCTTACTCCATTGCAGATGGCATAGCTAATTAAAGACAGATTTTATTAAAATTTTAGAAATCACACGTGGATGAAAAGAACGAAAATACAACAGCAACAGCAAACCAGGAATACTGCACATTCTAGTAATATTTTACGCATGGTCACGTGACATGTTACCCTGTTTGGAGACGACTGCGCGCGCATCTAGTCACGTGACACGTTAACTTCCTGCTCCTGGAATCTGAAAGTGCTGGATACGATGGTAACATAAATGACGTAATTAGTGGCTTTTAGACACTTTAGTGGCGCTCGCCTGAGGCCTGACTATTGTCTGCACTGCTAGTCATCTTTTTGATCACGTCTGTAGAAAAACGTGGTTTTTTAAAGAGACGTACTTCTTTGTGCTGCCTTTTTATTTGAGTTAATTCTTTTATTAGCTTTTATATTTGTGTGATTTGCCATTACTTGTTTTAGTATTTTGTGCTTTAATTACTTATTTTGTGGTTTATTGTTAATCCTATTTGCATTCATATATCTTTTTTATCAAATATTTACGCTTTTTTTTCTTTTGTTTACCTTTGCTATTAGATTGTGCTTAGCTATATTTTCTTCAGTTTTTCACATTTCCTTAAGATGAGAATTCTCGTAATCGGCGATTCCATTGTTAAGAATCTGGGGTTATTCTTAACGGAGGAGTTGCTTGATCATGATGTTTTTCTCAAACCGTATCCAGGTTACAAGATTGAAGGGTTAAAGGATATGATTTCCTCTTTGGACAACCAATACGACTGGGTTTTTGTGCATGTTGGTACAAACAATACCTATCATGATCACACTGAGACCATGTTAGAAAAGTATGGTTGTCTCTTTGAGGAAATACTGTTTTTTAACCCTGATGTCAGGGTTATCGTTTCAGGTATCCTACCCCGTAAGGAGAACAGTTTTCCAGAAGAGGCTGGTAAAAGGGATAGGTTTGTGAACCAACTGCCTTCCTTAAATAAAAAAATCGAATACATTAATTCTAGGCTGGAAAAGCTATGCCTAGGCCGTGAGGCATTCTTTTATTACAAGTTGCACGAGCCTATCTTGGGAAGAGACGGCCTTCATCTCGGACCACGTGGTCATCCACAGATGGGGAAGGATGTCGCAAAGACACTAAAGACATTGATAGGTAAGGAACTTAAGGTATGTAATATCCCTCGGTTTCTTTCTCCCGAGATTTTCCCTTCTTTATCTTTAGGATATTCTCAACAGTCCTGTACTACTTCCTTTCCAAAATCTTTTTCTTCATTATTCTCACCAAATGCTCTTGTCCCTTTTATATCTTTCTCACCTGCTCTCTCTTCTAAGCATTCTGCTTCCGCTACTTCTTCTAAGCCTTTCACTTCCACTGCTTCTTCTAAGCTTTTCACTTCCGTTACTTCTTCGAAGCCTTTCACTTCCACTACTTATTCGAAGCCTTTCACTTCCGCTACTTATTCTAAGCCTTTCACTTCTACTTCTTCTAAGTCTTATGCTTCTGCTCTTGCTCCTAATTCTAAGCCTTTTGCTTACCAGATTTCTTCTAAATCTTATGCTTCTGCTCCTTCTTCTAAGTCGTATGCTTCTGCACTTACTTTCAAGCCTTCTACTTCCGCTTCTCCTAAGACTTATGCTTCTGCTCTTACTTCTAATTGTTTGACTTGCCCTACTTTTTCCAAATCGTATGCTTCTGCACTTACTTCCAAGTCTTTTGCTTCCACTCTTCCTAAGCCTTTTGCTTCTGCTCCTCTTCCTAAGCCTTTTGCTTCTGCTCCTCTTCCTAAGCCTTTTGCTT
Organism: Linyphia triangularis; assembly: GCA_963978545.1. Lineage (NCBI taxonomy): Eukaryota > Metazoa > Arthropoda > Arachnida > Araneae > Linyphiidae > Linyphia > Linyphia triangularis. The sequence goes on from OZ021728.1 coordinate 53,626,977, forward strand.
CTGCTCCTCTTCCTAAGCCTTTTGCTTCTGTTCCTCTTTCTAAGCCTTTTGCTTCTGTTCCTCCTTCTAGGCCTTTTGCTTCTGTTCCTCTTTCTAAGCCTTTTCCTCATGCTCCTTCTACTAAGCTTTTTCCTCAAGCTCCTACTAAGCCTTTTCCTCACATTCCTTCTACTAAGCCTTTTCTTCATGCTCCTACTAAGCTTTCCTATTCTAAATCTTCGGTTTGCTCTTACAAACTACCTTCTTTTTCCTCTAAACCTTTTTCTTTCACTCCCTCTTCAGAGTCTGCCTTTCCTACTCCCTCTTCCAATATGGTTTATACTGTAAAGGTGTGCAATCGATTTTCAGTGTTGGAAAATACTCCCTCTCTCTATCATAAATCCCTCTCTTCTCCTTCAACTAAACCCCTTTTTAAATCATTCCCAATCAAATTTTACAAGCGTGTTTTGTGAAAAAATAGATTATAGTCTCTCAACTGTGGAACTATGTGCTTTCAAGCCAACTGTAGAGGGAAAATGTAATTCCAATCAGCACCATGTAACTGGAGGTGGAGATGTTAAATGTACTTATCCTAGACAGTGCTCACAATGCAAAGTATATTTTCCCACTCGAAACACTTTTCATAAACATGTTAAAAGAGCTCAGTGTAAGTCAAACCAAGTAGAGGTATGTACAGTTTCGTATCCTAGAGAGTGCCCCAATTGCTTGAAATCGTATCGTTCTAAAGCATCGTTCTTCAATCATAAAAAAAAGTGTAACAATCAACAAATGCCTGCAGGCTCCCTGGTTTCTTCAATTAATGTGAAAAATAGTTTAGCACTTTATGACACTGACTCAATGGAATCCCCTCCTGACAATATCTCATCAACTTTTTACCCAGGTTTAAATTCTGAAGCGGATATGCAATGTCCATCTGGTGCAGAAATAGATTGTGAAATTTTCCAAAATAGTTTTAAGTCAACTTATCCCAAGAAATGTGAAACCTGCAGTATTGTTTTTCAATATCGACAGGGATTTTATAGTCATAAAAGTAGGTGTTCTATTACTAAGTATAAGTTTAACAAATGCCTATATCCCGAGTGTGAAGAATCATTTAGGCAGCTTGGTCGCTTAAATAAACACTTATTGGAGAAACACAATTTAGGGAGCATGAAAGTTTTAACCTTTAATTCAATTGATACCTTTTTAGTCTGGTTGGATTCTGAAGGTACTTCAACCTACAGCTCATTTAAAAAGTTAACTGGAGTTAAAGTTAGTGGATCAAAGAAACTTCACTATTATTCCTGTCAGTTCTATGTGTCCCCTTCTTTGCAAGCTAAGCCTATCAAAGGTCATTTTCGTAAAAATCAAAAAGGTACTATTCCAATAGATATCAATTGTCCAGTTAGAATGTATGTATGTGAAGAGGTAGATACAGTAACTGTATATTATTTTTCAGAACATAATCACCACATTGGTTTTGAAAATTGTATATACCAACCCCTAAAACTACATTTCAGGGATTCTATAAAACTACTGTCACAGTTAAAAGTTCCCATTCCAGAAATTCAGCGCTTATTAAGAGAAGATGTAGCTCATCGTGGTAATCGTTTCACACATCCCACAAAGGAAACTCTTGCTAACCGCAAATCAATTCAAGCGTATGCAAGACGAATGCACACTTCTCTGTACCCAGAAAATGATGCCGTTTCTGTTTGTACGATTGTGCAAAATCTAAGTTACGAAACATATAACTCTGTTTTAATATTTAAACCTTTCAACTCGGAAACATTATTTGGTCCCGACAATCTTGATACGTTACCAAATTCAAAGGGTATTTTTGCATTGGGTATTCAAACAGAAAGAAATGCTGGTTAAAAATTCTCATAAAACACTTTGCATTGATGCCACTTTCAATACTAACCAGTATGATTTTTATCTTATTACTATTGTTATTCCTGATGAATTTGATCAAGGTTACCCAGTTGCACATTTCATTACAAATCGTTTAGATTATTGTTTGATAGTTTGCATGTTTACCAGCTTAAAACTTAAAGTACCTGAATTAGAAGTGCATACTCTAATGACTGATGATGATACATTCACATATGAAGCATTTGAGACAGTCTTTGGTCCTGACGTTAGGCATTTTTTATGTCAGTGGCATGTTCTACGAGCTTGGTTACGACAAATTAATTTAAAAGGGCTGTCTCAAGAACTTAAAGAAGAGATGAAAATGAAGTTAAAAGAATTATTGTATGAAAAGAGTATTAACACATTTCATATCCTTCTTAAACAGTTTCACAATTTTACTTCTAAATTCCAGGCATTTCACAATTATTTTTTTAATACATATCATCACAGGCATGAATTATGGGCAGGATGTTTCCGCACCTCACCTTTTACCTCAATTACAACAAACAACTATTGTGAGTCATTTCACAATCAACTAAAATCTGTCTATTTAGAACGCAAGTACAATAGACGATTAGATGTCTTGTTACTAAAGCTGCTGCAGATGGAAGAAGACCGTTATCTAAGCCATGCTCAAAAGAAGTTAAATGATTTCCCTATTGCTTCCAAACAAAATAAGATTTCAAAAACAACACATAATTGTGGGCGAAAGATACCAGATGAACATGTTGCACATCAAAATGATTCCTGGTTAGTTAGTTCTCAGTCAACCAAAAACAAACACTACATAATTAAACAAATTTGTACAGAGTGCCCAATAATTGATCACTGTTATTTTAAATGTAATGCAGTGACTTGCAAATCTTTATGCAGCCATTTGTATACTTGTACCTGTCCAGCTGATAGCAATTTATGCAAACATATCCACAAAGTTCACTCCATGTACATCCGCAAACATCCAGAAAGCACCACAAATACTTTATTGCCTATGGAACCATCAGAAATAGTTAAACAAAATAATATACCATTGTATTCTAATAAACATGTTGGTGTATCATCTGCTAGGACAGTTACTAATGAACAAATATCAGGTGAGTTAGACAAACTGTTTGGTGAATTAGCAGGGTATATGAGGATTCCACTTGTACGAGATGTTATGCTAAAACCTACAATCACATCATTAAGATCGTTAGTTTCTAGTTGCAGAGGTGTTGCAAATTTAAAAGGTATTGTAAATGATATTCCACATTCTAAAGTTGCGCCTAATCAAAGGCTTGCTCGTCAAGTAGATTTCTTCAAAAATAATCCAAAGAAGAAAATGTCAAGAAAAACAAGAAAACAATTGCATTCTAAAAGGCACAATTCAAAAAGATGTTTAGATTTAGAAAACATTGATCAGGCTGCTAAGTGTATTGTGCCTCCTATTAAGCGATTTAAATGTTCAGCTATTGATGAAATTCAATCACCCACCAAACATACAGAAGAAGAAATTGCTAGATCTTTTTCTATAGAGTTAAAAGAATGTTATTGTCCAAAGATTGTAGGTATTTATAACCCGAGTTATGTTTCTCTTAAATCTCTTGATCATTGTATTGATACTAAAAATTTGAATTTATTAAAATTAAAAGATCCTCAGTTTGTTTTAGGATGGTTGTATGATGAAATTATTGATTCATTTATATATATGTTATCTAACAACAAAGTTACCTTTTCATCCATGAGCTCAAGTATTTCTTTAATACTTTGCTCAGGTGAAAGTTCATTTGATTTTGATCTTCCTACAACAGTTATATTTTTTCCCGTTTGCATCAATGGTCACTGGATTTTATTAGTTGTGAATAAAATAAATAAAGTAATTGAAGTGTATGATCCAAAGCCAGGTACTAATTACCAAAACTATTTGTATAATTTTAAGACTTCTTTGGAAAGAGGCGGCATAAGTAATTTGCATGAATGGAAAATTACTTTCCCTCCTCATACACTGCAACAGGATTCCATCAGTTGTGGTGTATTTGTTTGTTATTATGTGCATCAAATTATACATGAGCATAATGTTTCAACAAACTTTAGTCCCAGTCAATTTAGGCCATATATGTATCATGCTTTGTTGAGTGCAGCTCCTTTAAAGTTTAGTAATGATGAAAATTACATTTGTTCTGATGACAATCAACATGAAATTTCTCAACCCAATGGGAATTTAGAAAAAAGCTCAAGTTTTTCAATTTAACAAAATTGATGAAGATAATGTTTCGGATCATGTAGTCACCATAAATGGCATAAAAATTACTCAGTATATGCTTAAGTGTTTAGATCCTTCTCCTACTTCTAATGAAGAGAGAATTTTAAAGTTAGCTTCCCCTTGCTTTAAAAAGGGTTGGTTGTATAATTCAGTAATTGATGCATTTATTTATAATATAATTAAGCACAATTCAAGCATTATTTCTATGAATTCTGTACTTTCGGTAGAAATGCTAAACAAATTTGCCTATAAAAATCTTAGTCGTTTGGGAAATGATCTTAAAAAAAAAGAGCTTTTATTAATTCCTATTAATATAAATTCTCATTGGGTGTTGCTACTTGCTTACATTAAAAAGTGTGAATTTCAATTTTTTGATCCATTGCGTCTAGAGATTTCACGAGTATTATAAGTAAGTGTGTTTTGTTTCTAAATGATTTGTTAGGTATTTCATCTAAGTGGTCAATTAATTGTCCTCAGCATGTTCAACAAACAGATAATTTTAATTGTGGTCTGTTTATTTGTTATTATGCTGAACAAATAATTAAAAACGCCTCATTAACCAAAGAATTTAACTCTTATCGTTTTAGGGAATATGTTCATAAAAGCATAATGGGTTTGTCATGATGAAAATGTTTCATGTATGTGTTAGTAATTTATACCTCTTTTAAATAAATACTGTTAAAGTTGTAAGTAAATTAAGTAGTAATGGTTATATTGCATAAGTCTTGCAGGGAAGAGGCTGGCACCCGAGTTAAAAACTAAACCCCTGTTCAAATACACTTATGCAATCTGAGAACCCGCAGGTGTCAGGCAGTAATGCCGTCAAAAGCCTATTAAAAATATTAATATACATAAAAGTTTTTTAGTGTGACTGTTAAATAGATATTTAATTTTTTTAATAATTTTAACAGCAATATTGTGCTTGTTCCACATTGTGCCATAGTTCTAGGATTGAAAATTAATTTAATTTAATTATTTTTTTAATTTCATTCCATGTTAAAAGCTCTCCTGTAATATTTTTTTGTATCAGAATTGGTTCAGTGTTCTCATTTCTCTTAATAGAATCACCACTTGAATTAATTGATATCACATAAAAATTGGAAATAAAGTGAGGCTACTTTATTGTGTCAAATTACTTATGTTTGTTTTATTTATTCAACAGTGTAAAAGAAACTAGATGACCATGACTAACTAGATATCTGGATCACCATTTAGAAAAAACCTCAATTCTTAATAATGTTACTCAAGCATTCCAAGAGTTTAAATTTTGTGTATATTGGTTTTCTTTTTAAATAATAAAATTCTTAAATGAAATATGCTTTGTAATTATATTCTTGGTGTATGTATTAGCACAAATATTATAAATTTCATTATTATTTTTTGTTATATGCAAATGATATAGCTCAATATTATCAATTGTTGCCTGTTATTTAGTAGGTAACAAATATATTCAGACCACCTATTACTAGTTTATTAAAACTGTCAAATTCAGCATAGTAAATAAACTATTAAATAATTATAATATATTTTTGAAAATAATTAAGCTAAATTTTTCACTCTATGAAATGGCATAAAAATAATTAAAATATATATATTAAATGATGAATGAAATATTAAATGATGCCTTACAAATAGAAAGTTAGGTGTAAATAAATTTTAAAAAAAATAAAAAATTTACTTTTATTATTTTGTTACAAACTTATTGCATTGATTAAGGTTAACAAAAATGCATAATCTCCTTAAATTGTTGGGAAAATTTCCAAAAGAAAGCAATGTATTTATTGATATATGCATGTCTTTTCCTGTTGGATTTTAATTTGTGGGTACTAGTTTTTATGAACTTAATTTAGGTGCGTTTATACAAGAAATTCCTGCATTGGATAAAAAATCAGTTTTAACTCTACCTTTATAACATTCATTCCAATAAGAAAACTTTTATTTGGATGTACTTTCTAATCATCAATATAGTTGAAATATTTACTAATTTAATGGGATATAAGACACATTTTTAAAAGAATTCTATTAAATTTGCTGGGTGTGTAATGAAATATTGCAAATCGAAAAACAACTTGAATGATGATGGCAAACAATGAATTTTGTATTTGATTAAACACTATCACGCTTACTTTTAGAATATTCAAATGATAAGGCATACATTTTTTGAAAAGTTCTCACCATTTTTTGACAATTTATAAAATGATGGAAACTATTTATAAAAATTTCGTGCATTTATAAAAAGTTAGCAATTATTGAATAGTAAGTGTTCTATGCAGGTAGAGTTAAAATTATGATTTCATTGAACTCAAAAACATCAATATTTTTGGAAAAGAGATTTTTTTATAATATTTCGTTACCCAATGCAGGGTGGTGGGGGCAATTTGCTCAGGATCTACAGAAATCTAAAGGAAGGTCCTCTCTGCCTCTTAAGGAGCTAACCTGGGGTAAAATTCTAGAATTAACAAAAGAGAAAGAACAGGCGATTGATCCCGCAGATTTTCAATGAATTCAGCTTTGACTATTTTACATTTTTAAAAGCATATGAAAGCGATCGCATTTACTAGTATTTTAGTTTTAAATTTGCAGTTCATATAAGCATATATTTTCCTTTTATACACACCGACTAAACTAATGTACGTTATTTTGCTAGCATAATACTCGAGCTTCGTTTCAAAACTGTTCCTAGTTTTAGGGTTATGGAAAGTAGACATAAGAATATTCCATATTTGAAACGTTTTTATCCCTTTATTAACTCTTATAGATCGGGGTAGCTTAGTTTTCCAATGTACAGCTACTGAAATGAGTGCAAATATTTTCATCTCATTGCTGATTATTAGGTTTGAAGAACGGTTTCGGTTTCCCTTAATTGAGATTAGTTCAAATTGTAATTGTTTAGTGTTGCTTATGGCTTTAAGAATATGTGTACCAGTTTTCAGAGTCAATAGGTGTTTTCTGCATTTGGAACCCTTTAAAGTAAGTTAATCGAGATTCGAATGGCTGTGTAAGATTATCTATATTAGCCATGGTTATCATTTGTATTAAATTGTAAAGTTTTGGCTGTTTGAGGATTTGGGACCAGCACTGACACTGCGTACTGCTCTAAAAAAAGGAACTATGACAGTGATTGTAGCAGATAGATTACACGATAAAAGAACGGCAACTTGGTTTGAATTTCCAATATCTTATTATTAAAGAAGCAAATATGGACAGATCTACATAGAAGACCTCCTAAAAGGCACACCAGAAGTTATGTTTCATTAGAGCGATATGTCGTCGCGATGCTTCAGTACAGTACAGTCTAATTTATATTAAAGTAAAAATAATATACATATTTATAGACCTCCTACTCCTTTTTAAAAGTATTTTAAAGAAAAATTCACGTTTTTAGTTAATTGTCGTTTCATAAATATATATCATAAAATTTATTTTAAAGCACACAGGGACAGTTTCTAAACGAAAAATAAAATAACGCAGTGAATTCATTAACATGAAATCCCTGAAATTAAAATTGAATAAAAAAATAAATCTCTTAAGATATTGAGTTATTTTCTCAATGTGGGGTCCACCACCACTCCACAATTCCTAATCACGTCCAGAAAAAACTAGATGCGCGCGCCGGTGTCTCCTCCGAGGGTCACTTCATACGTCATATCCGTAAAAGATTCCTCGAGTGGAGGCCGTTCGCAAACCAGATTGAAGAGTTGCCAGATTCTTCTTACATTTTATACGATATATCTTTTTTATTCACGATGACGTCGAATGTTGAAGGTAAGCTAGCTTTCTACAAGGCGAATATATTTTCAATATTTTGTATGTCAATAAATTAGGATAAAATTAATTTTTAAGGATTAAAATGATTTTTTTCTAAAAATAAATCCAAAGAATGGTGAAGCTATTGTATTTATTCAAATTTTTATATGATTGGTAGGTTTTTTCGCTAAACGACTTATTTTTGGGCACAATGATTAATCAGACCGAAACCTACAGCTTTAAGTGGATTCCGAGCTGCAGCTAATGACCGTGCCTATTCCAGGTTTCAAACCTGGAACCTTTGGCATACTAGCTTAGAGCTCTTAACACACAGCAAGCAGTGAGCAGATTTATACAGGTGAAGTTCCTGAAAAGCAAAGGAATATGAATGGACTAAATAAAAGAATTCAAAGGAAGGATTCATTCTTTCGTTCGTTTTTCAACTTTTTAGGCCATTAAAGCATTTTTACGTGAATTCCGGAGGTGGGGATGTTTAGAACGCCTTAAGAGGCATAAGCAGAGCGATTTTTATCAAAATCATTGGAGCCGTTTTTTAGCAATCATTGAAAAACATGATTTTTTTCAATGGCAGCTACCTTAAGCGCGAGCGCGATTTTGACGAAAACTTTAATGGTAGGTCCCATGGCCACCAGCAACCCGCATACCAAATTTGAACATCGTAGGTCAATTTGTTCGGGAGTTATACTGACCACAGACACACATTTTTTCTAGATCACTTTTTACTTTCAATTACCCATATGTAATACACATAGGGTAAAGAAAGTATAGGATTTGGTTTGAAAAAAAACATCATTTTTTTGCATTTATCCACGTTTTGGAACATATCGTGATCTAGAAAAAATGTCTGTCTGAGTGTACGTGGTCAGCATAACTCCCGAACAAATTGACCTACGATGTTCAAATTTGGCGAGCAGGTTGATGATGGCCCAAGGACCTACCATTAAGGTTTTCGTTAAAATCGCACATACGCATAAGATAGCTGGCCATTGAAAAAATCACGTTTTTCAATGATTGATAAAAAACGGCTCTAATGATTGAATCAAAATCGCTGTGGTAATGCCTCTTGAGGTGTTCTAAACATCCCCACCTCCGAAATTCCCGTAAAAATGCTTTAATGGCGTAAAAAGTTGAAAAACGAAAGCTTTCAAAACAGAGTTCTTTTTGCTTGAACATAGCCCATTAACGATAATTTTTTCTCTTCACAGTTTCACTTATAAGAGAGGATAACATAAGAATTATCGAAAAGTAACTGCGAAAATTCCCATTTTAGCAGGTTTTTTTTAGATCCATATAAGAATTATTGCAAAAAACATTGCCAATCTGGCAATTTTTTCTAAATGATGAAAATATAAAAATGGTAAATGTTACAAATCTATGTCAGTATTATAGTGTAATTGAAAGTTGTGCAATGTTCCACACCCCTAGTTTCTATATGGTGTAACTATGACTAATGGATTAAAAATATGGTGAATACATTTGAACCTTTTTTTCATGTGATATTATTTACGTTTTTATTTATTGCACTGTATTTTTTATTTTCAAATCTATATATATAATTCTCTTACAACGACTTCAAATATCCGATCACAAATCTTCTAAATGTACTTTCAAGGCTAAACTCGATTCAAGGGGGAAGCAAGTTTAGCCGTGGTACTTTATACACGAATTTCCAAATTCAGCAAACCAACCAATCGCAATATATCTTTTGAAATTTGACTAATACATCTGGCAACAGCAACAACTTGGATTCACTATATTTTGTTTTTCTTAATATAAATTATTGCCTATTTAAAACTTATTGATTTAATATTTGTGATGATGCAAGAATAAATAGTTCCAAGATGTGTACATTTCTTTTGTATTAGCATTCCGGATAAACCAGACTTTTCGGAAAAGTTATCTACTGGAACATGTTTCGGAGGTTGCCGGGTTGAATTCAGCGCTAAATCGCCAAATTTCAAAAAGTCGCTAAGAGGCATTGTGCAGTAAATCTGAACCTATATTCATTTCTAATCAGTGCAAATTCAGCTATTACGAATTGAAAACTATCAAAATAACCAATAAAACCACTCACTCAACTTCAAAATCTCATATGAAATTAAAAAAAAAAAAAAAAAAACTTTTGGCGAAATAGGGCTAATTTTCTCGCCGAATTTGATTTTCAAAAAATTACGGTTGATTGAATGCCGGATAATTGGCCTTTCACTGTTTTATTTTATTTTCTAAGTATCGCAAAAAAGATTATTTGAACATATGATTGCTTCGTTAAGAAATTTCGATAAGCAACTTTAATTATTTTGGCATTTCATACGAAACCGACACGTACATTTTAATTGTTCAATGAAATAACCGATCTCTTTTAAATATATGTACGATACTGTTTATTTTTTTTGTTTTCCAAGAACTTTCTACTAAGTTGCCATAATGTCCCTGTTTAACGCGTCTCGACAGCAGTAGGATAATGACGTGGAAGTATTCTGGCTCTTCATAAATAATAAAACGTTTTCAGTTTCATGGCATTATGCAGCCGAAATAGATTTTTGCTAGGGCATATTTTAAATGCTTTACTTTGAGGCGAGCAAAGCGAGCCAAGGGGATTGCATAGCAATCCAGGGGGTTGGCGAGCGTCAGCGAGCAGGGGGAGGAGCCTCCTAGTGTTTTATTAATTTATAAATTCATAGAAATATTTCAAACTATTATTCATCATAATGCATAGTAAATTTATTTATTCTTAATAATGTTTAGTAAGTGGTGATATTTAAGTATTAAGTATATTATACCATGTAACCCCTGCATAGCCGGACCAAGAGCCAGAGTCAAACCAGGTTTTTCATGATGAATATCGTGTTTAGCACAATGAATGCATTAGGAATTTTCAATTCCTAGGCACAAACTATGTGAAACTTGTCGTTCAATATTTTTGATAAAAGTCTGGAGGTGATAACTCTAATAATAATAATAATAAAAAAAATTAAAAAAAAAACATAGCAAGATGAGGTACAGTACTCAAAAAAAAAAAAAAAAAATCCGAACGATGGCTACATCTTTTGTGTTGAGGGCCACAAAATTTAGGAAAAAAGTTCCCAGACAATTTCCCGATATATTTCTAAGAAATTCCCTGATTTAACAGAATTTTTTTTTACAAATTTCGCCCACTTTTCCAGATATGTAGACATCCTATTCAAATAGAACATGTATGTTAAAGAGATATGCCAATTTTTTAAGAAATAGTTATGGTGGCAATGAAAAGTTTAAATTATTCCGTAGCATTAGACTTCTAACGATTACCACAATTTTCGGGAAAATGGCGCCAAAATACGGATGAACGGGTCTTCAGAATAAAGAAAATTTTCATGATTTTCGTTAAATTAAAAAAAACTCCTTGACATTCCCCCCCCCCCCCCCCCCCCCGATTTCCAGGTTCTGTGGCCACTCTGGGTTTTCTAATTGATGAAATAACAGAAGTCAAGTACCGTTGCAAAGGAAGGTCTTCATTAATTTGTATATATATATTTATCATGAGGAGTCATCCACATATTAAAACTAAACCAAACTTTAAAAAGTTCAATAGATTTAGAAACCAAAAAAATTTCCAAATACCTAACTAGTGGTTAGTTTTCAGATTATCTGGCGCCGTCAGCAACACGAGGGCTATAATGAGCGGAAACATTCGTCATTTGACAAGCCAACATACATTTATAAACACCCATGCCTTACACAGAACTCGAACCCACAACCTCGCGGTCTAGAAGCTAGCACGCTAACCAGCCGAGTGGTTAGTAATTTAAATGAAGTCAAAGAATTGATAAATTAATGTTATAAGAAAAAATGACTTTTTTGGCCACAAATTCATAGTTAATATATTTTAGCAATTTTTGTTTTGAACGATAGTTTGTTAAATGCCAAACATTAATAGTAATCAACTTTTGCACAAAACAGTGTTTTAATAATTAATAAAATAAATTTTATAAATGGAAAGATGCATTTTTTTTTCTTTTCATTAAATTTATCATGGTTGAAAATCCCTCCAGAATTTTTTTTATTCCATTTTGACTTTTGGTTTCCAATATTTTAGCAAAAATGTAAAAAAGCTCGGGACAGTGTAATAGATTAAGTCTTGTAACACGCACATGTTCAATTCTGCCTCGCTTTAAAGAGATGTTCTGAAGATCGGTGGAAACATTTTCCTTCATAAGTGCCGCATTTCTCAATATAATTAGATATTTGGGTTAAACGAAGTATTCTAAATTGAATGAAACATAAAAAATAGCGGTTCGTATTGAAATTTTCAAAGATAAGAGTTAAATTTACTTAGTAAACAGCACCCTAAGAAAAAAAATTTGCACAAGACATATAGAAAATTTGTGAACAAAACATTTTTGGGAAAACCATAAGATTCTACGATAATTAGAACCGAAGATATAGCTATCGTTTGGATTTTTTTTTGCATACAGTACAATAACACAGTCAGAAAATGAAATTCCTTTGATGTTAAATGCTTTCAATGATGAATTCTTATAATTGTTAAATTTGTTTGATAAATGATACTTTATAGAAATATAAGATAATTGATAATGAATTGCTCTATTAGTTATGGCATCAATACAATTTGTTAATTTACAAACTCCCTGTAAAATGGAATAAGGTATTTTGCATTACCATTTTGAGACCCGAAAATTATAACAAATATTCCAAAGGACATGTAAGGTAATCCTAAAAAGTAGTTATGTATTCGAAATGAAATCTAATTAAAAATGCTAACATAATATAAGTGTAAATTAAATAAAACATAAGTGACTTGCAACACATAAAAGTATTCATATATATTCTTTGTATTTAAATTTCCAAACACAACATTGAAAACACATATTTTAAATGATCATTACTTTAATTTCTAAATTGTAAGACCCACATACAAAAAATTAAATATTAAGACACCTAAAAGAAATATGTCTGTTAGGTGTCTTCAGCCATTTCCTACACATGGTCTATAGAAAGTTTTGTAATCACACGATCACTATAAGTACAATAATAAAGAAATAATAAAAACATGCAAAAATCCTTTATTTAATTTGGGTTTTTCAAAAGTAGTATAATTTTTTTTAAAGGTCAAGGTTTCTTCATTGAAATATTTTGTCAAAAGCGAAATTAAAAGAACTTAAATTAACATCTTAGTAAAGTACATAACGATATAGATAAAAATGGAACTAAATTATTAAATATAGGGAACCTTGTGCTCATAGCTGGCTAATAGACAAAAATCTGTTACATTATTTTCAGGATAAAAAATATTGTATAGTAGATGAGTGATAAACACAGCAGATTGCATAAGGCATTTATTTTAAACAATGCCAAATTTATTTAAAAAAAAAAAAAAAATAAAAAAAAAATAAAAAAAAAAAATCTAAAATTATGTACAGTTTCATAAAATTGTGGAATGTTCACAGCATTTGAATTGTAAGCTGTCGTCTAATATAATTCACAACTATGCCTCCAATATTACATAGATATGAAAATTATTTTCTATTATAACAGACATTTTAACTGCAAAGGCTTCTATTACCATGAAAGTTGCCAATAAATTTATATATTAATTGCAGCAAAACTATGTAATGTATTTCTACTTGAAAGTTGTTTATAACAGATCAATGTAATAGAAAAAGTTGAGATTTCAGTTCAATTATATTTCAGTTACTTAAAATATAAACAATAGCATTTAAATTCATTTGATAAAGATTCATTCATTTGATCAGATATATCAACAAAAACTAAACATATATAATTTCATGTTCAACACAGCTATATTAAAAGAAAAAAAAAGTTTATTCATTATTTCATGATTTTAATATACATAAATTTAAAGTTGTTGAATTTGTCTCTATAATAAATTCTTAAAAATGATTTTATAACGTATACAGGAATTTCACTCTTATTTCTAGTTTGCAATGAATAGAAAATTTGAGTAGCATTAGATGATGACATTTCTAAATTCTATTTAATTCTTGATAAAGAGCAGTAAAAAAGACAGAACAAACAAAATTCCACATTTCTTTAGGTATCCCTCAAAGCAAGCATTTACAAAGTTCAAATACATGGTAGAGAGAGGAAGACATTTGAACTGCACAAGTTTCCATATTCAAATAGGTCTTCACATTTTAGAAAAATCAATCTTCGAACAACATAGTAACTAAAGCAGCACTTTTGCATTGTTCATCATCCAGTCTTCTAGCCTAAAAATTAATGAATATTTAGTTTTATAAAAATATTTATTACTTCAAAGAGAATACTTTGAAGTGTGTACCAAACATTTAAATTATTGTAACGTATTGTAACTGTTAATTGCTGTTGTAAAATATAGAGGGCGCCACAAAACAGTTATTTGAAGATTGTATTTTTTATGTTGTTTTTTTTATTAGTCTCCTATGAGAGACGAGAGAGGTCAGGCGATTCAGAGATGGAACACTAACACCTGCTCCTTGTGAAGTTCTTAAAATAAATGTGTTTTGTTTTCGTTCAAAATGAAATTTTTACTCGACCACGATACCACAGCCAAGATTGGTTCCAGCGGTGCGATTTTTGAACCTGAAACAACCGTTGTTTTGAAAAAGAACTGTAAGTTTTATTTTAACGACGAAATGAATAACGACCGTTATTTTGGCGCGAAGAGTACCTGATGGACATCCATCGTGTGGAATATTAAGCAAGCCTTGCTTATATATATCTTGTGTTTGCTGAAACCTATAAATGTCCGAGTATGGACACTCGTCGTGTAGAATGGTAAGCATTGCAATTTGCTTATTAAATTAACTGAAAAGCCTCGATTCAGTGTGGACATCCGGTCTACAGATTTTGATGGACATCCGTCCAGATTGATAATTTTTCTTCGTCCTGAAGATCGCCAGTGACATCCTGTCCTGAGAAAAGAAGAACCCTCTTCAACCTGAAGATATTGTGTTTTTTTCTTTTAAGAGTGGTGTTTGTGTTTCGCTGTCAGCATTAGTGAATGACAAGTTCTGTTTCTACAGATTTTGATGGACATCCGTCCAGATTGATAATTTTTCTTCGTCCTGAAGATCGCCAGTGACATCCTGTCCGGAGAAGAGGAAAGAATCCCAAGCAACGCAACCATGTTGTTTCAATGTGGTGTCAACGTTAAATACCAACATGCACAATGTTGTTTCAACGTGGAACTGCAACGTTGTTTTCAAGTGGAAGTGTTCACTTAAAGGAGCGTGGATGCAATGTTGTGTGCCAACGTTGTTTCAACGTAGATATATCACGTGGTTTCAATGTTGAATGTCAATATTGTTTCAACGTGGATTTGTCACATTGTTTCCACGTGAGAGTGTTCATTTTTGCCCATGTGGTTTCCACGTTGAATGTCAATGTTGTTTCAACATGGATGCATCCCATTGTTACCACCATGATAGTGTTCACTTTTACCAATGTTGTTTAAACATGAATCTTCCACATGAGTATTCAATATTGAATCTTACCAATGTTGTTTCAAGACACACATCCCATAATGCTGTTTTTACAGCACTATAGTTCTTGAGCCCAAGAACTAGTGCTGTAGAAACAGTTTTTCTGGAAAGTATGTCTTGAAACAACATTGGCAAGAATCAAGATTGAACACTCGTGTGGAAGATTCATATTTAAACAACATTGGTAAAAGTGAACACTATCATGTGGTAACAATGTGGAACACCCATGTTAAAACAGTATTGCTCATATTTTTCATATTCACATATATATATTCACATTGCTTTTTCATATTGCTCATATTTTTCGGAAGGGGTTATGAAATTCAAATTACCATTTAAAGTTGCAATTTTAAGCAAAACAAATTATTGATTTTTGTATTTTAATAGATAACAGAAAAAATTTGGAAGCGAATGTATCCTGCCTACTTTTCTAAGCGCTTGTTTTGACACATTTTTTTTTTCACATGAATGTGTTTAGTTTTATTAACACTGTAAAGTTTAAGAGTATATGCATTATAGAAACTCATTTAATGAAAAGAAAAAGTTAAAACTAGAATATTTTCCAAGTATTGGCTTTACGAGTTTCCAACTACTGTTACACTATGTATCATCTTTTAGTAGGTAGAATATCATTTTGTGAAAAATTAAACTTTCCTTTTATATGCAGAGGATTATTCTGTACAAAAATTTAATTTTGCTCCAATGAACCACAATTAAAATTACTTATAATATCTGCTACTTAATTATCTCTGAACTAATCGAATTTGAATAAAAATTATATATATATATTTTTTAACTGTAAAAATAAATCATTACATAATGTTCAAAATAATTTTATTTCAAAAATAGCACGCATAACATTAAAACAAATGTTAATAAAACAAATATTAATAATTACATGTAACAGTAACACACATGGTCCTAACACAATTACATAGGTACAAATACCTTTCAAATTGTTTTTAAGTTCACACTTTAAACCAGCAAATGAAAA
Organism: Linyphia triangularis; assembly: GCA_963978545.1. NCBI lineage: Eukaryota > Metazoa > Arthropoda > Arachnida > Araneae > Linyphiidae > Linyphia > Linyphia triangularis. The sequence goes on from OZ021728.1 coordinate 53,643,355, forward strand.
ATTATAAGATGATTAAATATATATGTGCTAATTTTTAATGACATATCCCATTCAGAGCAACAGTAGGATCTTAACTTCATGACCCCATTTAATAACAGTAAAATAAGAAAGGAGATACAAAATAATTATTTAAGTTTATGAACCATATGTTATAAACCATGTTTACAATCCTCAATACCATTCCCAAAAATATTCCACATCTCTGTCACCATCAGCAGCCTTAATGTCACTCCACGAGCTTCTTTCGCCTCCTCATTGGTTGTTTTCATAATCTCTAAAATAAAATTACCTTTATTTAATACAAAAACCATTCAAACATATATTTATATAGATATAACTGTTTTCCAATTTTTAAAAGTAGACACCATGCCAAAAATAATAATAAAGAAATACGACGTGTAAAAATGCTCAAATCCAACTCTGCTACTTAAATCGCCAACCAAATTCAAAGATTGAATATATTAATCAAAATAATATCCCTTTTTTATGACTTAAAAAAATCCCTCTCTCGTGTTGAAAGCGATCCCCTTGTTTTGGATGGTTTTAAGTCAATGCCAGTATGCGGAAGCACCCTTCATATTATGGTGTGCACATTGGACTGACCAAAGATCACATGACCATTTAAGGCAATAACAGACTTATTTCAGAATATCATGCAATGACGATACACAATATAGTTTAATCAAAAGTAGATTATGTAAAAAAAATTCGAAGGCAGATGCAGAATACCAATGTTGCCTACTCCCACCCCAGTATTTGAAAACTAAAATGAAGAGTAGAAAAATTTACAGGAAAAACGTATAATATAGGTTTTTATTAATGTTATATTTCAATAGGAAACCAATTATAATTTTTGAAAATTCTAGATTCAAACAACTTAGTTGCCTTTTACTCTTCGGTATACTTTTAGAAAAATTTACTGTATCATACAAATTTTGCTTTAAATTCAAAAACACTCTTTACTACTTTGAGGATAAATTAAATGAGCTGCTGCAACCAAGTTGAAGCCATGCTCTCTATTGGTTTCCAGTTCAAAGTCAGGAACTCATTTTTCATTACATAGTCGCCTGGAGGTTAAAATAGTCAATTAGGAAATTTTGGTACCTACGTATTAAGGCCACCACAGCTACAGATTTGGCGGTTTTTAATTACTTACAAGGAATTATAGTTTTATACTTACAAGGAATCCAAAAGATAACTGCGTGCGAACAACAAGATTGCTCTTTATTGGTGGCACTGAAAAACCGTCAAATCTGTAGCTGCAGTGGCGTTAATACGTAAGTACCGATATTTTTCTTACCAAAAAAAGTTTTCTGGAGGCTAAAATAGTCACTTTAGTAAACGCCACTAGCAGCCTTGTTATAATACTGCCATAATTCAGACATGTTCACAACAGCAAAACTAATTTAAAAATAAAAAAATTATACTTAATATATAAATTATAGAGGATTATCAAAAGAACTATCAGTGTCATTTAACATGATGGCCACAAAATTTAGGTAAAAAGTTCCCTGACAGATTTAAAAAAAAATCCCTTCTTGCAAACTTTTTCCAAATTCCCCCAATTTTTCCAGATATGTTGACACATTTATCGAATAGAACTTGTATGCTAAAGAGATAATATGCCAATTTTTTAAAAATAGGTTTGGTGGTAGTTAAAAGTTAAAATTATTCCATAACATTAAAACTTCTAATGATTATCACAGCAAATCATCAGGAAAATGGTACCAAAATAGGGATAATGGAAAAACATACCCTAAACAGTAACAGTAAATTTTCCTGAATATTAAAAAAATTCCCTGATTTTTTCCACAATCGAAAAGTTTCTTGATTTCCAGGTTCTGTAGCCACACTGTTTAAGTACAACAGCTGTATAAGCAAGTCCACTGAACACTGAAAAAAAAAAGAAGAATGTTCAATTCTAATACAATAATAAATTTATTCTAAAAAGTATTCCCAAATTTAATTACAGTCAAACCCTGTTAATGCGAAATCCGTTAACCTGAACTCCAGTTTAACGCAAAGTAAAAGCAGTTCTCCGTACTTAAAACTTAGCGTTAATTTATTCAGTTAGCACAAACAATTTCAGCGGCCCCATCGACTTCGTGTTAATGAAGTTTAGCCGCAGAGTTGGACCCCCCCCCCCCAAAAAAATGGGGTTTTTTTTTTGTTTAAAAGTTGTTGTTTTTTTTAAATCCTTTTCTAATTTAAATGTATGCATATTTATAAATAAAATTTTACATTAACTAGAATAATAAATGTTTAAATAACAAATAATATTTCTTCTGAAAATCATTTACACTAAGTAAATATACAATTGCTACTTATGTGAACAATTAAATCATTAAATTTTAATATTATATTTAGAGATATGTTTTTTTAAATCCAATGGAAACTATATAATACAATAGTAATTGTTTACTACTTCTACATGGAATGTTGCTCTTAGATTCATCAGTAATGGTGATAAGTTATACATAATTATATTTTTAAGGTTTAGAAATAAGTTATTTAAGCACAAAATCTCTATTTCACAAACAAGTTTAAAATGCAGCATATAATTTAATTTTAATTAATAATTTTGAATATTATTATAAAACAGTAATAAAACACTTAGATTAATATAAAAAGTTATTTTTGATACTTATAAAAAAAAAGTTCTATAGACTTTCACTATAAGATTTATTTAAAAAAGTTATTTACAACACTAATTATAAATAATCACACAAAAAAAGTGCAATTTTAAATTAATCTTTAAAAAGAGAAAAAACTATTTGGTTTAAACCATGCCAACCCTGTTCGACTGTATAACATAAAAGGGAGATTTAAAAAAATATATATATATATTTTTTGCAAAAGAACAGAATTCCACTTTCTAATTTTAGTTTTTTAGAAAGTTCTTTTTGTAAATTTTTAAATAGCGAAATATCCTATACTGTACTGCATCTTTTCAATTTACCACAGTACCTGAAAAGGATAGGTTTCAGTTGTTAGGAGCCAGCGATCAGATTCCAGGCACTATACCTGTTCCGCATTCCACAGTGTTGTACATGGTGGCAGTAAACTGAAAATATGATAACTATTATAAAATGTATCATCCTTATGCACATGTATATATTTACACTGATGACGTCTTTTTTAAACCTTACTTTGAAATATCGATTTGATTACCAAGTGGGATAGGGAGAAATTCTCAATTTGTTATCCATCACTGCTTGAAAAAGAAAATTAACGAAAGAAATTCATTTTTTGCACACAAAACATCAGTTCATTTTGCAGCTATGTTTTTAAATAAACACTTAATTTTACATTAATTAAAACAACACATTACACAGAGTGGCCACAAAATTCAGGAAATAAAGTTTTCTGATAATAACCTGATAGATTTTTAAAAATTCTCTGATTTTACAGCAAGTTTTCTTCAAATTTCCTGAACTTTTCCAGATGTGTGATCGAATTAAACATGTTAAAGAGACTACGGGTGTGGAAAATCACATAACTTTCAATTATATTATATAACATTAAGAAATATTCTATACTACATCTGTATTCCACCTGAAATAAATTCCCGGCCCTGTTGACAATTTATAATATTACGGTGGAGGTTTTTTTTAACTGAATTAGTTCATTTAATTACCGCAAAAATTCTTTCAACAAGTATAGAAATAATATTTATACAGCATGTTTAATTCTCAGTGATCAATCGTTTTAGAAAAACATACTTCTACAAGATAGCCCATTCAGTTTTATAGTTCATAAAAATACGTGAAATATACAATAGGTTTTTTTATTTATGTCACACGTGTGTCCCAAAAATCAACAAACCTCACTGATAAGAACATCATTATCTAATTTCATTTATTAATAGAAATACATCTAATTTAGAAAACCGGCAAATAATAGAGTATAATTTAATAATGTAATGAAGAAAACTTACCAGAAAAGGCATAAATCCAATCGTCAACAGACATCGTCAAGTTTCAAATCAACTTCAAAAGTGATGCCAACTACGTCATCACTGAAGGTAAAAGCGTATTGCGCATGCGTAGGATGATACAAATCGTGGATCAGTGGGGTAATGTTGAATTATCACATTGAAGCCATATTAAAAAACCACATTGAGTAAACGGATTTTTATTTTTTGCTTTTATAAATTGCTTTTACCAAAGTTTTCAATTAATATGATTCTTGGACAGGATTGGGGCTTTCCAAAAACCAAAGAAGACACTTGTTTCATGTCTGGTTGAAATATCACATTGAAACAACATTGTGATATCACATTAGAAAAGTAAAGAAAACGAAATTCTGACTTTATTCGTACTACATAATTAAAACCCCTAAAAATTATACGAAATAAATTGATTTCTTCTAATATCTGTTATAAAATATCAGCTTCCTTAAAAATGCATTGGAATTGCACATTGATACAATGTGGTTACAATGTGCCTTTCTCACTTTCAACGTATCCACCAAAAAACCACATAGAAACAACATGAGTGTGTTGCTTGGGATACTTCATTTTGAAGATTTTGTTGTGTTTTGATTCAAGAGTGGTGTTCGTGTGTAGTGCTTCGTGAATCATAAGTTCTGTTTTCTAAGTGGTTAAATGGAGTGCAATACTTCAAGATTGGTGATACGTTGCGAGTTTCAATGTTTGTAATTCAAGTGTAATTTATCGAAAGTGCTAATTTGTGGTTGGTATTTAGTGCTTGAGTTATTCAAGAGGTGTTTAGTTTCGATTCCGAGCAAGGTTCTAGTTTCATTTGTGTGCAATATTTCAAATGAAAATAATGTAATGATTACTTGTGGAGTGTGTACATATATCATTTGTGTGCAGTATTCAAGTGATTAATTTGCCTCATCTGACGTGAGTTATAATTATTTACTCATCGTAGATCAAGAGTGATTTTAAAACTGGTGGTGGAGCAAGTCCATTTTCTGGTGAAGAAAATTAAAGGAATTATCCGGCCCTCGGATATAATTACAATTAAAGTGAAAATAATTGTATTTTATGATTTTCAGCTTCATAGTTGATTTTTCAGTTCTTTGAAATTTATTTAAAACTAGTTTTGTTTAGTATCTGGTACATGCATTTAAATAATGACAGTATTTGAATTTATATCTTTTGAAGGTATTCTTTTAATATGATATGAATTTAATGCTATATTTGATTATTTGTGCTACTATAATTATATATATACCATAATATAATATCTGGTAAGATTCTTGTAACAAGAACACTTATTTAGGTACCAGTAGTTATAACAAATGCTTTGGGTTTGTGCTAACGCTTAGAAGAATTGGAAATTACTAAAACAAAAGTAATTTGAATCTAATTTTAGTTACAAGTTGTAAAAGAGTTGGTTTTAAGTGAAGTCTAGTTCTAGATATTTTTTGTTCTTGATCTGAAGTTTATTTCTGAATATTCTATTTCATGTTCTCTTTTTTTAAAAAAAAAAATGTGATTGCTATATACTTAAACTAGATACAATTAATTTGATTTGAGTTTTAAAAATTGCAATTGCTGAAATTAAGTGGTAAAAATGTTGAATTCTTTTTAAAACATTTATGTTCCTGTTCTATGATAAATTTTCATACTTGAATATTTTGTAGTGGTTAAGTAGTATCAAATTTATATTATATTTACAAGAATAATTATAAATTTGAGGGTGTTCTGTGTTGGGTGAAGAATATAAATTCTCTAGTAAATTATTACATTTAAAAATGTCTTTTTTGGGTCGTGCTAAGAAAGAAGATTTGAGGGTGTTAGCAGAAGAGTTAGGTGAAAGAGTAACACCTGGTCTTAAACTGGTAGATCTTAAGAAATTAATCACTACAAGTGTTAATTATGACGAAGATTACGTTAAGGAACAGATAATTGTAGTAATGGAGAGTAGGAAAGAACGTGAGGAAGCAGAACATGCAAACAAACAAGCGGAACTACAAAAAGAAAGATTCGAACAAGAACAAGAAAGACTGAAATTGCAACGTGAACTTGAAAAAGAAAAGTTTGAACAAGAACAAGAAAGAATAAAACTACAACAAGAATACGAGCTGCAAAAACTCCAGTTGGAATCGGAAAGAGGACCTATTAGTTATGCAAAATGATCCACAAAGATCAAGAGTTGAGCTTCGACACCTCATGCAGAAGTTTGATGATAAACAAACCGACATCAGTCTGTATTTGTTACTCTTTGAAAGGCAAGCAGAATGGGCTGGAATCCCATCGACGGATTGGGTATCTCATCTGATAGGACTGTTACCATCTGACATAACCCAATTGATTGCCCGTGAGCCATCTGAATTGGCAAAAGAATATGACCATGTTAAAAAGCTGATGCTTCTTAAGAGATTTAAGTTAAGTCCAGAGAGATTTAGGCAGATGTTTGTTCGACACCAAAAAAATGCAGAATCTACATGGAGTGACTTTGCATATGAACTCCACAATTACTGTCAAGAATGGGTGACTGGCTTAGAAATAACTACTTACGAACAACTTTTGGGTCTTATGGTGGTGGACCAGTTGAAGCGTCGTGTGCCTAACGAAGTGAAGGATCATTTCGTGGAAGAATGGGGAAACATAACTTCTCCTATAGAATTAGCTTCAAAACTTGATGCTTATGACAACGTTCATGGGAACTTTAAGAGAAAAATTCCCGAGAGAAATGGGGAAAAGAATATTCCTAAGTGGCGAACAAAACTTCCAGTTGATTCCAAAGCCAGAATAGAAAACTCTACTCCCTTCAGAAATCAAGTTCAAGGTAGTCCAGAGATTAAAAGAAATTCCATGAATGAACAAAATATGGAAACACGAAGGCAATTACGTTGTTATGAATGCGACTCAACTCAGCATTTGAGACCAAATTGTCCTGAATTAAAGAAGAAATCAACCACTACTGCTTCTATAAATAGAATAACTTTCAGTTCAGAAGACAAGTTATTAAATCCTTTTATCCTGTCTGGAAAAGTGAATGGGACAGACATGTCTATTCTCAGAGACACTGGTTCAACTATTGATGTGATCTGCCAGAAGTATGTTACTTCAGATATGATGACTGGAGAACAAGTTTGGGTGCGGCATCTTCTGGATGAAAGTATGTCCTGCCTACCGATTGCTGAAGTAGAGATAGAATGTGAGTTGGGGAATATTCGCACAAAAGCAGCTGTGATTCAGAACCCATTGGATCAAGGCAGATATCTGTTAGGAAATCGAACTGCTGCATTGCTTGAAGGTAGAAGGAAAGAAATTGGAATTAATCCTGAAGAAGTTAACGCCATCCAAACCAGAGCTCAGCGAAGGTTGAAGGAAATCGCCAACCGAGAGAAAGAAGCTGAAGCTGATCTAGGAAAAGGAGAAGACGCCGAAGCAGATGAAGTTTCTACACCGGAAAGTTCAGTGCTAAATCTTAGTAAGGATAACGAGATCATGTTACCCCCAGTTCAAGTTCAACAGGAACCTGCACTTTCACTCCTGGAAGTGAAACCTTCTGATTTTGCTATGGCTCAAAGAGAAAGCCCAGAGTTACAGCCGTTTTGGGAAGAAGCTTCTAAAACCAATAAAGAAGGATCGTCAAGTGATATACTCATCAGTAAGAATAATCTTTTGATAAAAAGGAGGATTGATAAAACAGGAAATGAGAGGTTTTTGCTGCTTGTTCCAGAAAAATTTAAAGAACGTTTAAAGGCTCTATGCCATGAGGGTACATCAGGTCATTTAGGAGTTACAAAGACCAAAGATATTCTTTCCAGATATTTTTTTTTGGCCTAACTGTTATAAAGAAATTGAAGACTATGTTCGCAGCTGTGATAAGTGCCAGCGTGTAGGGAAGCCAAATGACAGAAAGAAGGCTCCTATGAAATTAGTTCCAGTTATACAAGAAGTTTTCTCCAAAATTAATGTTGATGCGGTTGGACCCCTTCCAGTATCCACAGGTAGAAAACGTTACCTAATCACTGCTATATGCCTATCATCAAAGTACCCTGATGCTATTCCTGTGGCCGATATCACTTCTACATCAGTAATTGATGCTTTGATGCAAATTTTCAGTAGAATGGGGTTTCCTAAACAACTTCAATGTGATCAAGGGACTTCATTTATGAGTGAACTTACCACAACCTTTCTAGAAAACACTGGGATTAAAGTAGTACACAGTTCAGTGTATCACCCACAGAGCAATCCTGTCGAAAGATTCCATAGAACAATCAAACGAATTCTAAGAGTTTTGTGCCTTGAAGCCGAAGCAGATTGGGAACAGGTGATCTGTCCTGCACTCTTTGCTCTTCGAACTGTAACACATGCAGCTACAGGATTTACTCCTGCTGAACTCGTTCATGGGAAAAACTTACGAACACTGTTAACCTTACTGTTCGAACACTGGATGGATCCTGAAGAGGAAGAGAGCCCTGTGACTGAATATGTATTTTCTTTGATCAACAGATTGAAGCAATGTCAAGAAGTAGCAGTAGAAAACATGGAAGCTGCACAGCTCAAGAACAAGACATGGTATGATGAAAGAGCAATCAAGAGGGAATTTCAAGAAGGAGATTTGGTTCTCGTAGTGGCCACTTCCAAGGCAAACAAGATCGCTCCTCATTGGCCTGGTCCAGGAACTATTTCAGGAAAAATTTCTGAAACAAACTACCTTGTAGAATTACATGGAAAGAAAGATGAAACTCAAATTCATCAAGTGGGAGTTGCTGGTTACTATAGCCGCAATATTCATATGTTTTCAGTTATAGCTGCACCTTTGACTGATGCACTTAAGGGAAAAGTAAGAAAACGGGAGATCATCTGGACTCCTGAATGTTACAAAGCGCTAAAAAAATTGAATTATTATTATTTGGATGGACAGAAATTTGTGGTGCAAACTGATCCTAACCCATTAACATGGTTACGAACAAATGCTAGTTCAAAATCACGTTTAATGCGTTGGGCCTTAGCACTTGAACTATTTAATTTTAATGTCTTTCACCGAGCAGGCAAGCTAAACAAAAATGCTAATCCGAGTAGTTTTAAATTAAACGTATTCCTTTTATTAGTATTTTTTTGTACATTTGGTTTATTGATCATATTTATATTTTTACATATTCTTTATGCTATTATGATTATGTTCCTTTGTTGTAAATATATTTCAAACTTTTCTCCCTTTTTCTCTTAGAGAAAAGTTTTCTGTGAGGGGAGGAATTAATAGCTGTAACGTATTGTAACTGTTAATTGCTGTTGTAAAATATAGAGGGCGCCACAAAACAGTTATTTGAAGATTGTATTTTTTATGTTGTTTTTTTTATTAGTCTCCTATGAGAGACGAGAGAGGTCAGGCGATTCAGAGATGGAACACTAACACCTGCTCCTTGTGAAGTTCTTAAAATAAATGTGTTTTGTTTTCGTTCAAAATGAAATTTTTACTCGACCACTATACCACATTATACATAGACTGTTGCTTAAATAATGTTTATGGCATCGCGAAGGGAAAATAGTGGTAAAATCCAGCTTTTCTTAAAAAACATCTTATAATCAAACTATTAAAATTTATTTCAATAAAGCTTTTTATGTACATTTGAACAATATGAATTTAAAATATAGAATTATGTACTTTCAAATTTCAAAAAATACCTTTTGATAGTACTATTGCAATTTATCTTGCATAGATTGATACCCCATGGTGGGGAAAAATATAGGTAGTTCAAAATTCAGTAAGTATTTAAATGAAAATATATTAAAACTAAGTAAAAAATAATACAAATTCATTTGAGTATATTTTTAACCAAAATATTTTCATAAAAATATTATGAACAGAATATCTCAATAAAGAAATAATGTCAACGACTATTGAATTAAGGTTCATTCAATAATCGAACCATTATATAGCAGTCTATTAACGTTAGGGAAAATATAGTAGTTCCCCAATTTTGACCTAGTCGGAAACAATTTTTGGATTGATTTCCTGAATAGGACAGAACTTCTATTTAAGAACCTTGTTTTATTTCTTTTAAATGTATAGAATTAGATTGTGGCTGTTATATTTTAGCATAACAATTACAAAATAAAATTAAAAAACACTTTTCCAAAATTAAAAATTGTCAACTTAGTTAAAAAAAATAGATTAGGAATTTATTTTAACTGGTTTTATTATGAAATACATTGTAGAAAGCATTCACTATAGTTAACAAAGGGAACAAAATTACAATACCATACCCCCACTACTCATTGTACCCCCATTTTACCCCACAACTAAAATAAAATATTAATAAAAAGTATGATTTATAAAATTTATTCTTATCTTTTTATATAAACCTCTTCTTTAAAATTTTTTTAGTAAACTTTAACAAAATATTAGAGTTCTCTCTACTTATAAAGGAAGACCAAAATAAGTTTCTGAATTACTCATGTCAATAGCCACAATGGAAAGAACATTAAAAAACAATTAGAAATGAATAGCATACCTGCCAACATTGGCATTTTCAAATTAGTACAATTTTTACGGAAAAAATATTTGCATTCCTATGACTCATGGAAAGTGAAATAGGGACAATATTTATGAATGTAACATATAAATAATAGTAATTCACTAGCAAATGCAAGTAAAAAAAAAATGTATAGTATTAAATTGCTCCCAAATCTAACAAATTGTTACATTTTAGCACAGAATAGAAATTATAAAATAAAATACTAACCTGGATTTAAAAATAAATCAAATTTATATTTTACGATAAAATCTCTGATGAAGTTTATGATTTAATCTACATTACACCCAAATAACATGCTTTATGACACAAAAACTACAGTGAAACATACAAGAAGTTGGTGGTGTTCAAAGTGTTTAATCACACGCACAAATATCAATTATGAATGCCTTCGAATTCCTATTATTAAATTTGATGTTGTCAGTGTATTTTTTAGAATTAATATGAACTTTGACATCAGTAAATCCTCCATGAGAAATCTTAATATCAGATGCATAGATACAGAAAAATTTGTTCCTTTGTTTGAATTTATGATGATTTGAAGTAAAATGGTTGGTATAAGATTCCAAAAAAACAACTTGATATTTTTTGGAGTCTTATACCAAGATTGTTTAACTTGGATGTTTTAAAATAAATAATTAAGACTAACAAAGAAGCTGAAAACCGAAAGTGCTTTAATCACTTAAGTCCGAGATAACGAAACAGTCGTTCGGTGCCGCCAACACAAATGAAAACAATGCATCACGGAGTCGCGATTTAGTGCTATTATTTATGTGCAACGTTGGAGTACGGTCCAAAAGAAGGAAGAACAAAAAAAAAAAAAAACTAAAGCACTTTCAGTTTTCTACTTCTTTATTAATCTCTAAAGTTCGAGACAACGAAACAGTTGTTTGGTTTGCCAGGTCCCGTCGGCAACACCATTGAAAAAAATGTATCCCCGGCGCCGTGGTTTAGTGCTATTATTTCATAAGTCTATGTATTATTTACGAGCAATGAAAGAAGGAAGAATAAAAAAACTAAAGCACTTTCAGTTTTCAACTTATTTATTAATCTCTTAAGTTCGAGACAACGAAACTGTTGTTTGGATCGCCACGTCCCGTCGGCAACAAGGTGTGCTGTGTAGTGTGTAAGGTAGGTAAAACTTAAGCTTTTTTTTCCAAAACATTTTCTCTCGATGTAGCACCTATGCTAATAAAATTCATATCATGGCTTAATTATGCATCAATTAATGAATGGAAAATACACATACACAAGTTCAACAAATATCATTGTGAGAAACATTTCAAGAATTAGAAAATACATGTTATATACTTTGTGAGACATGGTTACACAGCTTTTTCAAATTAGGTTTCCACCACAGCAAATATTGCAGAATACATCTCACCATAATGCTTCACACAACTTTAATGAAATTTAGATTAAAGAAAAATGTTGCCAAAAGTGTAATTTTCCAACAACTCATCCATAGTAATAGAATAAAATTTGTGTGTTTTTATTTCTGTCAAATATAGTTTCCTTTCCGTGAAATCCTAATTTTCCTTCTATGCTAACAAGAGGAACCATGTCTAATTCAAAATTTTCATTAAAAGTTAGCAAATAGATATATTTTATATTTATAAATCAAGAATTCTCCATGCAATTGATACTTTTTACTTAATTTTAATACATAAAACTATTCATGTAAAGTCATATTTATGTTTCTAGTAGATAGTGCTCCAGTAAATGAACTTTGGTATGTATATTTGTCTTTCAGTAAACTCTACAAAATAAACTATAACATGTCTAATTGTTTGTAGTTTTAAATATGGAGGCATGCAGTAGAGACCAAACCTTGAACTTCAATCTTATTACAATAAGCTAATAATTCCGGAATATTATATTTGTTTATTTTGACAACCACTTTAACTAAACAGAAATATTAATCAGCAAGTAAACTATTTAAATACTAAAGACTATTTAAATTTAGTTAAGAAAGTTTAACATTTAATATATTTACTTTTCCAGATTGAGAAGTATATATTTCATATTTTAGTAAATAAAAATATATCACTAAGTATTTTTTTGTACACACACAAAGTACAACATGCAAACTTGTTTTGTTTTATAATCTTTTAACTGGAATATGAAAATAATAAAACCAATATCTTTATGAAACATTTTCTTAGGTTTATTTTGCAAATGACAAAATATATTGACTAACTGACATTAATACCCGCAATGTAATAAAAATGGAGTGTATTAAATATAAAAAACACCAGGAAGATTCGAATTATTTAATTGATTCTCTTTTCTAAGATTATTACATTCTTAAAAATATACAGATAAGAAGACAGATATCCAGCGATTTTCTTAACTTGTCCCTGAAGGCCTGAAAGGAAAAACAAATTAGCTTGGTAAGATGTATTAAACTATTACAAATTTAAAGTCACTTGGAATTTGCCTAGACAAAACTTTAAAAGATATTTAATACCAATGAAAAAAATTAGCTAGTCAAGATATATATGTTCAGATGACTTAATTTTCTTCCTCCTAAATAGACCTAAATAATACCAATATCGAAAGTATTGTTTTTTATACATATCTAGCTGATGGCTCTAACGTAAAGAAAAGGTTTTGGTCCATATTCATTGAAAGATAATAAATTAAAAAATGAAGCTACAAAATATTTTTCATAAACACTTTGTTAATTAGCTTCTATTACTAGTTGTTATATTTGGTACCACTTTCAAGATGTTTTGAAAAACTATTTTGGGATGCTCTTTGTTTGACCAAATATAATGTTAGTACTATTAGGCAGAGAAATATTGGTGATCAGTCTTATGACAGTAAAAAAACTTAACAGTAAAATAATCAATTATGATTTTCATAAAAATGTATAATATATATAATAAATATGTTTGTGTAATATTAAAATATAAGGCTTGTTTACGATATATAAAATATAATGATTTGTAATTGCACAAACTTTGTTTCTTTTTAATATCTTTTTTGATTATTTTGAAATTATTTATGTACATATATATTATACACATTTTTCATGTGCCGAATTTGCTAGAAATTTGAGGAATACAAAAAATTCAGACAGTTAAGATTATTCATCCATACAATATTGATTTTAATATATACCTATATAGTGATTTTCGTCATTTAAAGAACTCTTATCTCGAATTTAATAAATACACTAATTAAATGAAATCCTACAGCAAATTTGTACTGCAATCAAAATATTATACAACTTATTTGATTTTGATGACAACGATTGAGTTCACCTTTGAGGTGGAAAAAGAGATAAGTGTTAAAAAAACTATGAAGTATCACCACATAAACAACAAAACTCTGTTTTGAGTTACAGGCAGATTACATAAATTGAAGCTACTGTTCCAGGTAAGCTGGAAAATACTAATCAGCAGTGATATAACTCACATTTTATATCCTACAAATATAACAATATTTTTTTTAATTTTAAAAAATAACATTTTGTACAAGAGATTTCATCCACCTTTTTACCTTTTAAAAAGAAGCAAAACACATGGGAAAATGGGAAATATTTCATAAACAATATTAGTTACTATACTTACTTTGCCCATTCCACACTCAAAATTAAATTGTCGTAACCAAATCCATCTACACTCTGAATGGCTCTTTGTGCATCCTCTCTGCGATGATAGCTGATGAAGGCGAATCCCTGTTGAAGATGCATTAATTTTGCTTAAATGAGCAGTTGCAGTATTGTTTTTTTAGAAGTCAAAAAGGATAAATGAGAGTTGACTGAGAGGTAACAGCCATGTAACTTCTAGTTTACCTTGCTGACATGAATGGGACTAAAAATAAATAACATCTCCCTTCTTTTTAATATTTTAGCCTTACTGTTGGACTTGATATCTTAGTGTTAAAGATTCGAAATCTTAGTTTGATTTATTTTTCAATCACAGAGGCACAATAGACATTTGAAGGGTTGTCTGATAGAGATTTATTTTTTCGATCATAGAAAAAGACAAAAATGTGCACATTTTGTTGAACAGCCTGAGTAGAAGAGGTTCTTTTAGTTGATTGTTCTTGTTGTCTTGATATGTGTACCATTAATTAATGTTTTATCAATTAAATTATTCTGCATACTTTGTTACTTAAAAGAATTGATACAGATAATGAGAGCAACACAGTTTTGGAATAATAAGAAATATTTATATTAATGCAAGAGGTAATTAAAATATCCATAATCAATAACGAACATACTAAAGTATCACATCTCACAAATTACTTATAAGTACAAAGAATTACATTATTTGATTATAAAAAAACTGTCACAATAGTAAATGATAAAGAATATGTTAAATTGAATGTTTTTACAATGTGATATATAAATAAAACATTTCTTTCACAATTCTTTGTCTTCTATATAAAGGGATATGAATTATGCCCCTTTGAAATGAGAGGACTGCATATATTAAAACATGTCATTAACATTATTTTCATATTTTACTACAAAAAAAAAAATACAGATACCTACATCTTTTACATTTTGTTGATAAAAAGTCAAATTAAAAGGTTTAACAGAAAATAAAAAGGGCAAACAATCAAAATGTTATCAGTTTAGAAATGTAGAAACTCGCAAAAAAAAAAGGGCGTATAAAGTGTAAGTGGCCAAATAGGGAACTTCCAGTAACATGTTAAAAACTAGTGATAACTTTTTAAAAGTTTAAGTTTACACCATAAGCTTCTTTACCTTTGATTGTCCAGTAGATTTATCTTTAGCTAGATAAATGCGTGCAATTGTTCCAAATGGTCGGAATAGATCTTGAAGATCTGAATCTCTAACATCTTCAGACAGATTTGTAACTCGGATAGTAGGAGTTTCATCTTTAAAAGATAATATATTGAGAGTAAGTTCATTTACATTTCCCATGAGAACACATTGTCATATTACAGATTACAAAAGAAAAGTCAATCATATATAAATAAGTTACTTTCAATTTCTCATTCAATATGTGTTTAAAAAAATAGTGCATTTAACAGATAAAAAAATCGAAAAAGAAAATAAACTACAAAACTTAATTGTAAAAAGTGAATAATGAAAAATAAATGTATCAAATACTTGGGAAATTTAATACACAAAATAATCCATACTGTGTTTGCAATTTCTAGATAAAAATCATATGAACAGGGGGATCGAAAAGTCAAATCAGTCTGTTACCAATATATGTTAAATACATTTCCACATTTTAAGTATTCCATATGTCTTATCATGCAGAACGCTATGATAATAACGTTTGTAAAAAAGTTAACCATTTTATGCAATACATAGTCGTCAACAGCAATTCAGGTGTGAAAACAACAAAAATATATTAAAAAAAGAGGAAAATGTACGTAGCATCATTTAGAACTACAAAAATAGCTGAATAAGAATATATTTGTATAAGTATACTAATGTGCTTACAGAACAGTGGTACAGCCAGAAATAGTTTTTGAGGGGGATTTTAAGCAAGTTTAGTCTGATAAAGTTCTATAAAATCAACTAAAAATGATAAAATTGTAGAAAAAGCTTAACTTTTCAGAAGAAAAAACCATTATTAGACTAACCTTAAATTAAAATAAAAAGAGAAGAGTGAAAAGAAAGAGAAGAGAATACAAATCATAACTGATTCTTCAGATTAAAAATTGCCAAATAGTATATACTTTCCTGAACCTGATAGCTCTGCATAATTATTCATTTTCATAAAAAATTTCTTATGAAAAACAAATAATTGGTCAACTCAGAATTGGTCACAGAATCAAATCCGATATTTTGGAATGAAAAATAAAGTTAAATGATACAACAGTCTAGTTTCCTTGAAATTTCACTGATTAATTACGTTTTTTTGAAATGTGCCTCTCAAGTCAAATAAAGGTATTAAAGCTCATACTAATGAATAATTAGCACAAATTAAACAAGTTCTTAGACAAAAACGGATACAAAAGATCTCCTAATATTAAAATACAAAACAACCAACCTCTCCTAGATGGAGTCATGGATTCTCCACGTCTGTTAGCTCCCTCTCTCATGCTGGGTGGTACATACTTGCCTGCTTTCACCTTCTCATCCACTTGAGGATTCGGAGTAGCAGCAGTAGATGCTAAATAAGGGAAACAAGTACAAATTCAGGTATGACAAAAGTTACTTTAGTCATATATAAGTAGTTCATAAATTGTTTGCTAAGTACAAATTCAATACTCACTCAAGCATACTGAGTATTTAATTGCTGTGAAAATAAGTGCACACAACATTTTTTAAATGTAACTTACTTTAGGACTTATTACCAAAATTTCAGCTTTAAAATTAGGCAAGAATTTAAACCAGGCCTGCTTGAAAGGCAATTCAACACTATAACCACTAAGCTATGATGACCAGAAGTAGAAGGTAATTTTCAAGAAGTTGTAATATGTATCTTGTTGGGAGGTCTATTTAGGAGATATTCTAGTTCTTTTACTGATCCTTTACAAAATCTTAATTTTGAAAAAAAAAGGGAACTTTCATAATAATCCATCTCTGAGAAAAAGGAGCCTCCACAGAAATAAATACATGTAAAAAAGTCCATAAAATTTAACTAAAAAAATTTATTTGTTAAAACAATTATTTGCAAAATTAAATGTATTGATTTAAACATTTTAAATGTGAAAAAGTTTTCTTCGTTGACAAATTTGATATATTTTGTTTATGAAGGTAACTTAAGGTAAACTTAATATTTTTCACAAAATAACTTTAAAAAGTTATTTACGAAAAATATTTAAGCAATCATAAAAATAGAACACTGCAAAATTCTTAGACAGATGTCTGCTTGTATCAGGGGCTTTATGTTCTTTAACACAATAGCAATAAATCCATGTGACTAATAATTAGCATCGGATATTTCTAAATTTAATAAAAATTTTATGGCAATGGCCCACAAATTTATGTAAATGCTTTACAAATAAAAATATCTTCAAATTTCAACAGAAATACAGTTTTTTTTTTTTTTTTTAAACATAAAAAAGATTTTAGGAAATTAAACAAGGCAATGTTTATTTAGGAAATTTAGATTTCATTTTAATTGTTTCAAGCCCTATTTTTTAAAACTTTTTTGTCACGTAAGACTTATTTTCATCAGAAAGACTACCAACTGAACAGAGAATAATCAATTCAAGCTTCTGGGATTCAATTCATTTAGGCAATGTATACAAGGGACATACCAGGTTTATTAGCTGGATCTTCTTTGAGGAGATCTGGCAGACTGCCCAATCTGTCCTTGTACGGACATTGAGTGGTCCAGTGGTCATCTTTACAGATACGACACTTGACCATCTTCTGACCCTTTAATTTTGCAAGAGGATCTTCTTCCTGACCCTTTTCTTCCTATAATAAAGTAGCAGAAAAGCATTAAAAGCAGACATTTTTCATTCATCTCCATATATATGTAAGTGAAAGCCCTGACTTACTCCATCATCACAAATTCTCAAAATAGTATACACAAAGCATTGAAATTCGGCACAGGTGTTCTTTGTGAGTTAATTAGGAAAACTACATTAAAAAAACTATTTCCTAATCACTTCTATTGAAAACTCTTTAAGTGCACCTAGCTTGAACACATTTTAGATAACAGCTGCAACTACACTTAACAGTTGCTAAAACACATATTTAAACATGATCACTAATTGATTTGATGGGCTCTGGAGAAATCACAGTAACTTGTTTAATGACATGCTTACATATGGATTCTTATTACCAAATAAGGGTGGCCACAGGCATAAAACTCTGATTGATATTGCGGTAAAAAACTATTAAAAAAAAGTTGAATAGCAATGGTATTGATTATGCAATTAGTACAAGTAATAAAAGAAACATGTTCTAGACACTTTTGTAACTTTTTGTTTTATATATTTGGAATTATTTGACATCTAACATCATCATAAAAGTTTTAGAATGTATTTTACAGTATATCTATCAGTAGTGCAACATCTGACTGAAGATGTTCTCTTTCTAGTACAGCTTTTACAAGAATATAGCCATCCATAGAAAAACCTTCAGTAAAACTTTAAATAAAAGAATAAGAAGAAAAAAAAGAAAAAAAAAAAAAAATTAGTTCAACAAACAGGAAACAAAATGGAATAATTTACAATTCAATTGTTTAACATTACTTAAAAGAAGAGTCAAATGTTTGTTTTTAATAAAAAAGAAAACATATTTAGTTCATGTACTTGAGAAATTTCAAATATTGTGAGGGACATTTATTTAGATATTCCAGCATTTGACAAAATCATGGTCATTTAAGCAATGTTCTGCTGCTCTAACTGAATATAAAATTTTCACAATGCCATTTTTCTCGAAAGATGACAAAAAGTGTTTTTATTTAATGTCTTAGTTACATTCAATGAAAACCTGATCATATACATTGTTTATACAGCTTTTGAACAGTAAAAATTAAGTACATTTTAAGGACTTTTTTAATGATCCTTTGAAGATTTTCAAGGACCTTTTATAAATTTGTAGCAACAAAAATGTATTGTTTTTGCGTAACGAAAGCCCATCTATACTTGAAGTAAAAAGAAGTCTTCTTGGAAATAAGGCTACTCTAAGCAACTTGGAAAATAAAACTGCTCCACCAATAAAAGAAGGATTCAAACTTGAAGAAAGGGCAAATGCACATCAAATTTGGGATAGCTAAAAAAAAGTTCTAAGAAAACAAAATCCAAAATTAAAGACCTAAGATGAAAAATAAGGATTACAAGGGTCTTTTTATAAGTATCTACCAAAAATAAGTAGTTCTTAAGGATTATTAAGGATTGTACAAACCCTCATGTATCAAGAAAATCTTTATTAACACTTTCAGCAATAATAAATTTAAGGTTAAATATCTATATATATCAATAAGTTTCTGTGAATTTGTTGATACTACACAATTTTTTTACATATATAGAAATTAAAAGGGGTTTGTATATTGTTGCTTTCATATGTCTTGCATTTCATAGCTAAATATTGTTAACTTTTAATCGGTTTCCCAAAGTAACATGGCTATGACATTAAATTATAAGTTAATAAAATAAAACAATTTTTCATGAACTCAAATAATGTACTCATCCACCAAGTAGAAAATAGAAACACTTACAAATACTCAAATTGAAAAAATTAAGCAATGGATTTTTTTTTTGCACTCATTTTATTAAGATATTTAAGGTTTTAAAAGTACTAAAAACATGATTTGGATAATTTCTTTTGAATGAGTGATAGTCCAAGTTTTAAATGCGGTCCTTAACTTTAAGAAAACCTACGAAACTAAATTATGATGCCTTTTACCACAAAAGGTAGCAGCCCACTGAAATAGCCAATTTCATTGCACTCCATTCAATTTTATATTATTTACATTTCATTTACTAACTCTTTGGTTAATAAACACTATCATAGATGAAGGGGGGAAATGTCATTGAATCCTTCCTGTTATCCTCAAATGATTAAATTTGCACACAGTGTAAACAACATTTCAGAAATCAGTTAAATTAGATCTAGACTAATTCTATGCTAGGCATATGGTTTGAAGTGAAAAAGACAATCAAGATTGGTAACTACCAATCTGGATACAGTTGAGAAAAGTAACAGCAATAACAAACCTCTTTATTCGACAAAAACTGCATGAATATTTCTTCACATACGATGGTGTTGGCAGGATTGGGACCAGGAGGGTCATTTGATGCTGAACCAAACTTTTTCCATGCCTAGGTGAACAAAATGTTAAGTATCTCTACTAGTTTTACAAATATAGCTCCAAATCGGAATTTTCTCACACATATATTGGTAACTTATAAAAAACACGATTTAATACAAAGAAGAAAAAAAAACTTACTTTCCTGAGTGCAATGGATTTTGAGACCATTTTCCGCTCAATTTTGTAGTAACGCACAATCTAAAACCGAATTATTAATAATTAAAATAATATATCTGATAGTTAACTGTAATAAAAATAAACACATTGACAAAATAATTATGTAAATGTTTTAAAATTTATTAATTCGAAAAAAAATTAAAGAAATTTAAATGATTTAAAATCAGAAACATAATGGAAAAATTGAAACTAAAATTTTATTTTAATCATTATAGATTTATAGAATATCCATCACAAAAACTAAAAATTTAAATGTTTTCTTTTTACATTTAATATAACTATAAATATACAAGGCTAAATAATTTTGTCATACAGTATGTTTCTCGTGACAATCTATTAATGTCTCGTAAAAGCTAATTTAAAACTAAGGAAAATTTTCAAAAGTGCAAAACAAAAAAATCTATTTACTTAGTTTACAAAAAGCATTTTGTAGAATAAAATAAAAGCGCAGTAAAATATACAACAAATAATAAAATTTAGCCAGAAATACTGAGCAGAAATAAGTAGGCTTAAACAGGGTTCCCACTCAAATCACAGAAAGAAACTTAATGACTTTTAAGGACCTAAATAATGTTTTTAAGGACCTTTGAAAATTTGTTTTGAGGGATCATGTCAATATATAATTTTTTAATAAAGTATATTCTACCAAAAAAGTTACAAGTTGGTGGATGCATAATACAAATATGACGGAGAATTCCGATACAATGCAGATAAGTGGCAGTCACGCGGGGATAGCAAGTCTGAGTTGTATTTTTATAATTTTTGCAGTTGGGCGCACAACATCTACACAAATTAAGGACTTTTAAGGACCTGTAAGCATTTTCGAGGCTTTGAAAACAAGTTCAGAAATATTAAGCACTTTTAATGACTTTCAATAATGGGAACCCTGTTAAAGCCTACATTATAAAAAGGCGATAGAATTTTTTTTTTGTGTTACCCCTAACCATACTAGTTTGCAAAGAATTTAACATTCAAATTATCGATAATGCAATTTCTTTAATAATTTGGAGTTCATGTGGTAAAATCGGATGAGGACGAGGGGTGAAAGTGGGATGATTAGAACTCGAGATCTAATGAATTGATTTGAATATTTTTCTATAGGTATCTCGACTAATTCAGATTAAAGGGAAACAATTTCACTCCGATATTTTTTGGTTAAGGTCCCGAAATCAACAATTAGGTGAAAGATACCATGTTATGTTTTTAGCTTGGGATGACTGAACCAACTTGAAATAGCCTACATTGTGCTACTGCTAATTAAATCTAGACACTTCAACTAGTTCTATAAAAATACAATAGTAGTTATTTGAATATTCAAATCAAAACACATATACAATTGAAGTTAATGAATTAAATTTCAAATACCTTAACTTTCTTTCCTTCATCATTGATTTTATATTCTGTTACCACTTTCTTGTCACCAGTAATGACCTCCCCTGCAGGCTGCAAATCAGCTGTGAAAAATTGTTAAGATCTTTATTACATGAAAATGAAAGTGATTAAAAATGAATAAGAATTGAGATATACACAATTGATTTCATAGTTGGGATATATATGTTGAAATTCTACCTGGGTTTACAATTTTTCATGATTTAAAATATTGACTTCAAATATATGTAATTTAAAAAATAAGTAGTAAGTATCCATTGGAATAAAAAAAATATTCCAGCACAATCCCCCTTGAAATAAAAATCTGTTTTTTCTTTTGTCTGACTGAAATAAGTAAAAAATGTTAAAAGAAAAATATAGATTAGGCTCCTTTCACATTACCCGACTTTTTTCGATCGACATAAAGTAGGAAGACAATTTTGGTAGCACCCGATTTCACACTAGGCACCTTTCACACTATCCGATTTCTGTCAAGCGAAAAAAGTTTGGTGAAGCATCGCGTTCACACCATATGTACGTTTTTCCAATTACAAGTTCAGTTTGTGTTTGAGTGGTTATTATAGAGCTTACGAAAAAATTATTGCATTATGGTTATATAATCGCCGCCGAAAGAGGCAACCACGTAAACGACATGTTTGGGTGCATCCTATCAATGAATGAAGAGAGGAAGTGGGGTTATTTTAAACTTTGTTTGAGGATTTACGTAAAGATGAAAATAAGCTTTTCAATTATTTTTTAATGTCATTGCCTCCTTTGATGAACTACATGAAAAACTCAAAAATGTCATTCAGCACCAAAACACACAATTTAGGAATTGTATACAACCAAATGAGATAATGGCTATTAAATTAAGGTAAATATAAATAGTAGTAGTGTTATAGCACAATATAAATACAATATACATATAATATGCTGTATTCGTACAAGGTTTCCATTAAATGACCAACCCATGTTGAACTTAAATACTAAAACACAATTTTGAGACAAAAATTAATTGGCAAACATGTGTTTTTCAAAACTTACTGTTTTTCTAGTACCAATACAGCAAACGGTACATTCTTCTTTATTGTATTTTAATTATTCAGGTTTAATTATTTAATGGGGGGGGGGGGAGTTCAGTCATTTATTAGACATGATGTATGCACCCTGTATTTACTTGTACTACACTCGTGAAATATGTTATTAAGGTGTTGGAAATTGAAAGAAAAATAAACTCAATGTAGAATTATTGATTAACAATGTAATTATATAGAAGGTAATTTTTTTAAATAATAAACTAACACATAATTATTTATTTGTACCAAAATCAACATTGTCTGCCAGTGAGGATGCCACTGAAGTTACAGATATATTTTCCTCGCTTCCTGGAGAGGTGAACCCACTGAAATAACGCGATAATGGAGATTCCTGCTTACTTCTTTCAAAACTGTGAGGTGATATTTCGTGTAGTAGCGGTGCTTGGCTATTTCCACATGTAGATGGATGAGATTGGTTAGGTATAGGCATTTGCACGTAAATTGATGAAGTTTGGCCATGCATGTTTAATTTTTCTCGAAAAAAAGGAGGCTGATTGGGGGCATTAAAATATTGTTGAGGCAGATATCGAGTTGCAGTTGAAGGATGTACAAAACGGGATTGAGGATAAGTTGAGAATTAATGATGAGAAATATGATGTGGCTGAAAATATATTGCTTTCTTTTTTTAGTTGATAATTCCTATAATTTTTTAAATTTCCACTTGAAATTCTAAGAATTGCTCATTCTCAAATTTTTGCAGATGTGGCATGGGGCTTTGTAAAAATGCCATTTTACTACAAGGTTTCTCACCTTCTATTGCTTTTAAATATCTCAGTTCAATTTCATCAGGTACCTTTCGCTTCCTAGTTTTTGGTGTATTTGATTTTGTAACTACTGGAGAAGATACATCGAAAACAACAGCGAAAGCTGTGTTTTTATGTACGTAATTATACAACAGTTATTAGTATTTCTTATTTATTAGTAATTGATGAACAAACCAAACTAATAAGCAATTAAACTGCAACTTCAGTGGTTCAAGGCCAACTCGCCATCCGACATAAAGTCGGCTAATGTGAAAGCGCTCATTTGGTTACATGGACTACTGAATCATCCACAGTCGGCCTGACACCAGATATTTCAGTGGCACCCGACGGTTGCAAACACACGTTCTTCCGACTTTTTGACTCTGTCGGATAATGTGAAAGGAGCAATTCACTTCTTCACCCCACTAAAATAATTTTGTCTTCCTACTTTTTGTCGATCGACAAAAGTCGGATAATGTGAAAGGAGCCTTAGGTTAAACTTTTTTTGCTTTAGAATAATACATTAATGAAACAGTTAGTTGCTGAATTTCTTTGCATAAAATGTTAATCTTTTGTACTGTCTACGAAAGAGAACATTATTTCACTTCATATAGAATTTAAGAAGAATTTAAACTTTAAAGAGTAAATGCTTTTAGTTACAATAAAGCTGTTAATGTTACGATATATGTTGTTGTCAATTGCAAGTGTATAATTGTCAATCTATTTTTATTATTTTTTTAATTTAAAAAAAGACACCCTTAAAAGTTAGAGTCTATCTTGAAGCTCTCACATGTTGTAGTTTCTTATTTCTTGTTCATATAACACAATTTAAATAAAAAATTAAGTAGGTATTTTATCACCTTTAGGGAGAAAATAAAAATAATACAACTTTTTTTTTATCAAATATTAAAATTTAATCATCTTTTAGATATTAAGTTTCTTTAAAAGAATATAGACAAAAATATCACAATTTTATCTTGGATTTGTCCAAGAAAAAAAATTGGGTTTAAGATTTTAGTGACTTTGGAGCTTAACTTGTTTTTAATTTTGACTTACCTCCTTTTTATCAAAATATATATCTATATATTTTAAACTTAAATTCAAATTTTTTAATGCCAAAAAGTTTAGTTTCAATTTTGGACTAACTGTGAATCGAATTGACTACAATAATAAAAATTACTGAAGATATAAAAAAGAACACTTACCTCCAACATATTTTTCTGAAAACAAACAGAAAAATATTTTTAAAAGAATTTAATAAGCAAATCTTAAATTAGAAATACCCTTACAAAATAGAAAAACACATTGTATTTGCAATTTAATTTAGTTTTTTAAAATAACTTAATTGAATAATTTTACAAATTAATCTGAGTAAAGTGAAAAATCTTATCCTACACTTAAAACTTATTTTTACATAAAAAAAGTATTCAAGATATAATCAAAAGAAATTCTGCAGCTGTAATAAGTGTTTTCCTACTACTAGCTACTAAGAGTCTTTATTTTATGATTTACATATTTTATGATTTAACTGTCACAGATAAGAATAAAACAAAATTTTTGTTGCACCTATTTTTTTTAATTGAAAAAGTTTCCTAATAATATCAACAATAAACTTGTTAATAATCACTGTTTCATATTATTTTTAGTATTATGTACTATTAAAGATTAGTAAAAAATTGTTAGCAGTTGTGATCATTATTGAAAATTACTATCCAAATATATAATTAGTAGAATAAAATGTTAATACACTTTTTAACTGTATACATTAATTTTAATTCTTAGCCAAATTTTGATCCTTAGATTTTAAGTAGACAGAATATGAATATCTTCCTTTATCAAACTGTATTTTGCAAAACCCAGAATTGCTTGGTGTAGTATAGATTCCAACTATCATCGCTGCAATTTCAAAACCTTTAAGCCATAAAAAGCAACTGTTCAGACAACAATGGAAATAATGTAAATTGGCAGTGTTAGGTTGGGATACTAGGAATTGTTTAAACGGTCATATCATTTACTAGAGTTATTCTGAGGCTTATTTTTCAAATAATTCATCAAGTTTCTTTACATAAAAACCACTTATCACCTAAAAAAGCCTAATTTTTGCATTACAATGTATTAAAATTATAGCAACAATATACATTTTGAATGCGGGGCACAACGGCCCGAATTAGAGTAGGTCTGAGTAGTAGGTAGAGTAGGCTTACAGTTTTAATCTTTTACTTATAAATTTAATCAATTTTTATTTATTATCATTATTATTTTTTTAATGTTTATTTTTATTATTTTGCAATGGAATACCATGATATATTTTTTTAGAAGATAAAGTCTTTGAAATTGATAAATATTTGAAAGCTGTTATAGTAAAATTACATAAAAATGTTTTGTAATACCAACCTTCTCCTTGCTCAACTTGATCAGCCCAACTGATTGATTTTGCTCTGAAATAAAAGATTCAAGTTGTATTAAAACTAAGCAATAGTATTACAATTATAGAATTCAAAGCTAAATTGAAGGGAATTACACCATCATCAATACAAAGTGTAAATAAAATTACACCATTACATTTTTTTACATGCTAGCAAACATATATGGGTCATTCTCCAAAACTGGGCACTTTTTAATGTCATGTTTTGTAAAAAAAAAAAAAAATTTAAATGATTTATTTTATTTTTTTAAATAATCCCTACATGGTTCTTAATATATTCCAGCTCGTAGCCAAAATCGCTGACAAATATTTTTGAAGAAAAAAATTATTAATGTTTTCATTGCCCACGGAGTTGACAGATCGAGAAACGGAGTTGACATTGAGCAGAATATTGTCGAATTTTAGGAAAGAAATATAAAACTAAGTATTTTTCAACATCACTTTGAGTGGAACCAAAATACCAAGTTACAATATATACCAAGGTTTAATAAACAAATGTTACAGTACTGCTTATACACAGAATATATCTTAATTAGTCAACATATACTTTTAACATTGAAAAGAAAATTTTTTTTTAAAGAAGTTTACTTGACATTATGAAATTTTTGTTAAATCTAAGTTGTTAAGCATGTATGTATAATTTCTATAATAAATTAACACTGTATGGATGGTCACTTGTTAACGTGAGCTATCGAAATGAAATGCTTGAATTTTACTTAAGTATTTACACTTGTAATTTTTAGAGAAATCCATATGATTAACACTTCCTTGGGTTTCAATCGGTCTTTTATATTCAACACTTCTCTATGTTAGTGTAAAATGTTACTAATATGAATCATGAGCATCATATTTAGCATTTCTGATTGTAGGGCATGAACCAGTTCAGCAGCAGAACAGTTAACCTCTTGCCTGTGACACCCGAACTCAATTCCGGCAACTCAAATGCGTTTTCAAATATATTTCACAGGCAAAGGTTAATTTGATCTTTAAACTATTTATTAATCTTTTTCAGAGTACCTTAGACTATTAATGTCTACTTTTTTTAAAATCCATTTCTCATACGACACTGTGTCTTCTTTTGAATAATCCAATAAATGCATTTTTCTGTTTTTGCATTCCTTACAATTCCTCTCTGAACACTCTTTAATATTGTCTTTATCCCACAACAAACTTTTGTACATCTCAGCTGGGATATTCTCTGAAACAATCTTTATCTGTTTTAATTTTATCTACATAAGATTCACGAAGCCGACAGATACGAGTTTCGTAGGCCTATTTTTTTCTAAAAACACCAAAATGGTCAAGGTTTACAAAACGTAGAGTAATGTATGGAATATTGCATACACTAGCTGAGAAGGTCTTGTGAAGGTTTTGTAAACTGTTGTTCAAGTACCTTTTATGTTTCTTCACTCTTTTTCTGGTTATTTTATCTTTCATTCCAAGACATAAAGTGAAGCAAGAATCGTCTTCCAAAAAAATTCTGAATAGCTTTTTTAATCTGTCCCAAAAGGGCTTGAATTAGGGTTTTTTCTTTAACATTTCTTCTTCTGAGATTTTTGAATATTTTTTAACTTCATTGAGGAACTTATAATTTTCCCAGCTACGCAACAGAAAAAAGATTTCCTAGATTCTTTCCTACTGCATGTTTTCTGAGAATTACAGTCAGTTTGCAAATTAATGCTTCACGAAAAACTAATCTTTTTGTAAGAGAAGATACCTTCCAACCTTTGGTCAATTTCTTAACTTCAATATTTGGTGTTTAATTCCCTCCCCCCCCCCTCCCCATATTATCTACTTTTTAACTTGTTATATTTTGTTTTGTACACTTTTAGTTTTTCCTGTTTTTTATTTTCTTGTAAGCTTCTGCCCTACCATTTTTTACCTTTCCGACCACTTTTTTTCTTCTAGATTTTCTGGAATAGTAAGTTTCTGCAGATTTTTCAGAACTTGCACACAGTGATAATGGCGAATTGTTTTGATGTTCTATAAGTTCATTTAGAACTACAGATATTCCAGGACTAGAAGAGCTATCCAGACTTAATATGTGCACTAACTTTTCATCTTCCTTTTTGGCTGCACAGTATCTCTTTGAACATGCTTTCCCACTTTTTTGCTTAACTCTTTGCTCTCGGGCTGGTGCAATTTTATTAATATATTTTATTTTACCTCTTTCTTTTTTAACATGGTACTGTTCGAGTTCTTTTCTCGCTGCTTCTTCATATAACTCTGGGTTGTTTTTAACATGCTCACGTCT
This sequence comes from Linyphia triangularis, assembly GCA_963978545.1. Lineage (NCBI taxonomy): Eukaryota > Metazoa > Arthropoda > Arachnida > Araneae > Linyphiidae > Linyphia > Linyphia triangularis. The sequence continues at coordinate 53,671,593 of OZ021728.1, forward strand.
TTTTCTCTTGCATTCTTTGTTTTGTTTTACCACTCTAACTTGTATTTCATAGATTCTCTCTTGCTTTAAGCCACAATTAAAATTTAGAAAATGCATATTAAATTGGTTAAAAGATATAAAAAAATTTCTTTGCTTCCATTTATGTAACGTAACTTCAATTTTTTGTAAATTTTTTATAACATTAACTACTACTCTAAGAATAAAATCAAATAAAACTATTAATAGCCACATTTCTATCCACTATTATGGTTGCATTTCTTTAAAATACGTTTAAACATTCGACGCAGCTATACCACCATAATCATTCACTGTCACCAAGGTTAGGCCTATTTATATGTATGGAACTTAGCATTTTTAAAAACTTATTTATGGAGGAAATATGCTTAAATATCATGTAATGATGGACAAAAAATTTGCATAAACTTAATTTATACATAAAACACGAGAAGTAGATATCAATAAATATGTGCTTATAAAAATATATTTATTAGAAAAAAATTCAAATTCATTAGTTAGGCTTAGAATCCACTCCATGGGCAAAGCATCAACTCCATGGGCGAAGTTGTCCACGTGGTGCCCACGGAGTTGATGCCCATGGAGTTGATGAAATCACATTTTGAGTGCAAGTTGAAGCACAGTTTTAATGTTATAAAAAGGTGTTCAGGTATTTGATGTCTTTTCATCATGTACTTCTACTATGATATAAAAAAACAGGCAACAGTTTACATTTTATAGGTTTTATATAAGCCATGGAGTTGACAACCAATAAACATACTCGCCTAGAATTGAGAATGTCTTCTTTTTCTGTGTACAAACAAAGCTTCATTCAGATCTATGCACAATGTAAATACATACAAAATGTCTGTCTCTCTTCAATAACACTAGACAAAAATGACTTGTATTGCCGTATGTAAAGAATTTTAGAAAAATATCTCTGTCCATGGAGATGATGCTAAAACCTGGTTGCAAACTTAAGATAAGCAAAACTTTATAAATTTACAATATTTGTTGTAACTTCAATACGTAAAACTATTTTTCAAAATATATTTATTTAATTTTACATAAATAAAAGGTAATATTTCATGTAGTTTTAATAATATGACAACTTATTTACGTAAACTATGGACTGGTTGCAGTCCACGGAGTTGACTTTCCTACCATATTTTGAATTATATCCTACTGAAGCAATTTAAAACAAATTTTGAATTTCAGGTAATTAATTAGTACCCATCTAGAACTACATGATACAATTTTTTTAAATAGATATTTTGTTAATGGAATAGTCAATGTTCTCGAGTTTCAAGAAAGTGCCCGTATTTGGAGAATGACCCATATAGGGCTTTTATTAACACTAAAATGATGCCCCTTATAATTGAGAGAGCCCTGTATATGAGGCATTCTTCCTAAGCAGGCAACTTTTCAATATCAAAACACTTTTTAAAAAAGGATGCAGTAAATTATGCAGTAATACATTTTTTGTGATTATTTAGACTATATACAACAAGAAAAAAATACCAGCAGCACAAAAATTTGTTTGTTGCAAGTATTAAAAAATATTTAAAAAAATCCTTATGCTCAGAGAATGGTGCTCATAATATGAAATTTTTTTAAATGAGATGATTTAAAAAAATGCTAATTAAAATAAAAACAAAAATTCAAATTATATTACAATACCAAGACAATGATGAAATTCATATAATTAGTAGCAGGTACATTCTAGTACTTAAATTACAAAAGTTTACTTAAATATTTTCCAAAAGATTACTTTATTACGTATTCTATATAATATAGCACAATGAATTTTTAGTCTACACATTTAGTATTTTATACATACTAGCAAACTTCGATCCATTACCACATGTTGAAAACTTGTTATTTACAACTACAGGACTAAGACACATGGAAGGGCACGCAATTCAGATCACTACTATTTCAGAATTTTCTGATTTAGATCAGAACAAAAATTGCACCAAAATCAATAATATTGTTGTGTAACATGAAAATATTTTTAATATAATATGTTAATATAGTGTCTTTGTTCATTTCATTTTAGTGTAAGTGTAGTTCAATATCAATGAATAATATATATGTTGTTAACAACAATTCTTTTTCGACAGGTCAGTAGTAGATACATGAATATGAATGAAGTGTCCGTGCATGTATTTTCAAGACTAACTCGCTCGATAGGGCATGTAAAATATTTGAGATTTTTCGTACCCTGCTGTAAATCGACGGAGGTTAAAAGGTTATAACTAGAACATATGAAACAGATGCATGATAGAGAACTTTTTATAACTTTATTATTTGGATAGCTAAAATAAAAGAAATGAACATAGTTTATCGCAGATATAAATTTTAAGGAAGAAAAATAAAGGGGTTGCAATTTGAAAATATTATCTGATGAAGCAAGTAACCGAAATTCACCGGGCTCATATGCATCTGTACCAGATACATTATGTTTCAAACAAAGCTAGAGAAATGCCAGAAAACATCTTATCTCAATATATAACATATATAAATAAAATTACAATACGCCAAACACCATGGCTATAATTCAGGAAAAAATTGGGACCGATTTCCTCTTATATGACGGTGGAATTCTCCATTTCCAGTTCCTGTGCACAACGGGATTTGGGGGGAAAAAAATCACAATAAAATCAAATTATAAAAAAAATCAAGGAAAATTCATACAAAATACACGGGAAATCCAAATATACTTTAATAACAAAGTTTTAAATGGTACAGAATATATATAAACAAGTTATTATATAAGACTAATAGACCGCGATAGAAGATCTCAACAAAAAAAATATCAATAATGGGTCAATTAGATTTGCAAAAGTATACATGATAAAAATATAGTCAAGCTTACTCCATTGCAGATGGCATAGCTAATTAAAGACAGATTTTATTAAAATTTTAGAAATCAAACGTGGATGAAAAGAACGAAAATACAACAACAACGGCAAACCAGATTGAAGAGTTGGCAGATTCTTCTTACATTTTATACGATATATATTTTTTAATCGCGATGACGTCGAATGTTGAAGGTAAGCTAGCTTTCTACAAGGCGAATATATTTTCAATATTTTGTATGTCAATAAATTAGGATAAAATTAATTTTTAAGGATTAAAATGATTTTTTTCTAAAAATAAATCCGAAGACTGGTGAAGCTATTGTATTTATTCAAATTTTTATATGATTGGTAGGTTTTTTCGCTAAACGACTTATTTTTGGGCACAATGATTAATCAGACCGAAACCTACAGCTTTAAGTGGATTCCGAGCTGCAGCTAATGACCGTGCCTATTCCAGGTTTCAAACCTGGAACCTTTGGCATACTAGCTTAGAGCTCTTAACACACAGCCATCAAGTGAGCATAGATCAAGTGATTTATACAGGCGAAGTTCCTGAAAAGCAAAGGAATATGAATGGACCAAATAAAAGAATTCAAAGGAAAGATTCATTCTTTCGTTCGTTTTTCAACTTTTTAGGCCATTAAAGCATTTTTACGTGAATTCCGGAGGTGGGGATGTTTAGAACGCCTTAAGAGGCATAAGCACAGCGATTTTTATCAAAATCATTAGAGCCGTTTTTTAGCAATCATTGAAAAACATGATTTTTTCAATGGCAGCTACCTTAAGCGCGAGCGCGATTTTGACGAAAACTTTAATGGTAGGTCCCATGGCCACCAGCAACCCGCATACCAAATTTGAACATCGTAGGTCAATTTGTTCGGGAGTTATACTGACCACAGACACACATTTTTTCTAGATCACTTTTTTACTTTCAATTACCCATATGTAATACACATAGGGTAAAGAAAGTATAGGATTCGGTTTGAAAAAAAACATCGATTTTTTTGCATTTATCCACGTTTTGGAACATATCGTCAGTGGCGGCTGGTGCAGGGGGCCAGGGGGGGCCCGGGCCCCCTCACTTTTTTTGGTCGTTTCCCTCTCTATCTTTTTTTTTTTTTTTTTTTTTTTTTTAAATAAATTTTGTAGTTATTAGTTAATAAACTGATTTAACTGGTTTTTTAATCTTGAAACTGTTCACTTTCACTCAACTAATAAATGTCCTTATGGATGGATATTTAAGTCGCCTGATCGAGCTTCTTTTTCTTTACCCGTAGAAGAAACGGAATGGAAAAAAGACGGGGGGGGGGGGGGGACTGATTTTCGCCACCTGCAATATCCTGCGAGTCTGTACCCCTTGTGTGGTTCTCAAATTACAAAATTCCCGAGTTTCGTGTTTTGACACGGTTTTCTGATCTATGAGTATTAGGAGGCAGGCTCGTAGCCAAGGGTTAGGATAAGGAGATCCCCAACCGAAATAAAAGTTAATCTCATTAGATCAAAGACCCAATATTAATGTTACGCATCGATATTTTTTATTTTGTTACTATAGGCTCATAAAGTTTAATGCTGTAAGTCACACTAGAATTTATTGCTGAAAGAATGGATTTGAAATCCCCAACTACGATATCTTTATGCACATCTGTGTTTGAAAAAATAAGTTGAATGAAAGTAAATAATTTATTTCACACAAAAAATAGGATGGTCTTGTGGAAAGAGAGAAGACCTCACTCTAAAGAAGAATCCTTTTGTTTCTGAAAACTGAAAGTGTTATTTTGAAAGTAATTTCCAATGTAGCTGTAACTGACTATTCAAATTTTTCTACAAATCTGGTCGAAAAGAGTGAGTAAAATTTTTACATCAGATAGCATTGTGCAATCTTCCTCTTGATGAGATGCCAATTTGTTTTACTGTAATAGCGTTAGGATACCCCTTAAAATTTATTTGATATAAAAAATAACGCACGTAAATAAATTACAAAAATAAAAGCCTAATTCATAATTAAAAAAAAAAAAATTAAAAAAAAAAAAAAAAAAAAACTTGAATAACCGTACTGTAGTATTATTGCAATTCCACAGAATATTATAAGAACCCACAATTCCGATTAAAACTCTAACTTGCCCTCTTCAAAGGATGTTAGTTTCCCTAGACTGTGCTTGGGGGAACAAAATGTCCCCCTAATTTGGACGACCTTGAATTTGAAACCTAAAGAGATAAGACAGAAAATTCTATAATGTGACGAGGGCCATTCCTTCCCTTTCACGTGACATCCTGGTTTTTTGTCATAACATGAGTTTCAAATTACCAAGACACCTCCTGGTCCTGGGATTTGCAAGGAAATGGTCAATTCTTACTTTGAAGTCAGGGATCGGACGTTTATCTTTAGTGTCTTTAACTTGTACTACTGCGAAAGAATTTACACCAATAAATAACAACGGTAAGTTTTTTGTTTTAAATTTTACTCTTTATTTAGTAAAATGTATGAGTTAATAATAGGTTTTTGTTTTGATATCTACTCTTTGTCTCAAAAAATAACTGAGTATTTAAATTTCGTCCAAATAATCAGAAGTGTTGATTTGTCCTACCTCTCCCACTGATATATGATATCGTATGGAATCATTAACGTAACTCTCCGATACGATTAATAGAAGAGTTTCTATAAAGACAACAAAACATTCCTTATAAAAATAAATGGTTTTACTAGAATTGGATTGAAACGACATTTATCCTTTTATTGGGTAGTAAAAATAAAAGAGAGAGGATATAATTTTAGAAAAAATTCTGTAATAAATAAGTAAATGTACAGTACTGAAAATTTTTTTGATTGAAGGATATTCCGTTGCAGTATAACTCTCCCTTAGCTCTTGCGCCAAAAAAATACACAACGAGATATATTTTACTATTCAAAGAATATCAAGTAATTCAATTTAAAACTGTTGAACTGGTCAATATAACAATACCTTCAATTTTGTTTGCAAAATTGTAAATATTGTACTTTCAAAGGTTTTGTCACATTTTATTAACTGTTATATAAACCAAATTTATTTTGCATGAATTAATAATTAAAATATCAGTGACTGAAATATTAGTAGCATTACTGATGACTTTAAAATATATATATATTTCAATTACTTTTAAAACTTATTTGCTGTTGTAAGCAAGCATTTTTTTAATAGTTTTTTGTCTTTCATGTATATGTGATTTGTATTTTAATTCTTAAATTCATGTAATATTTAACGAAATTTTTTTTCTGTGCATATGCTGCAGAATTTTTAATCGAGTTATTAGATTTGTATAGTTTGTAACTCGTAAATCTTTATTTTCTTTTTCTTTTGTACAGAATAGTGATTGAGCAATATCGGTTTTTATAGTTTCACATATGTTATGTAATTGGTATTTTGGTTAGTTGGTTTGTACGCTCAAAGACCTATTTTTATGTCCAATGACAGCTAATCAGGCCGGGACCTACAGCTTAACGAAATTTGGTATTTTAATTTACTATTATAATGTCAAACAGAATTTTAAAGCATTGCTTAACTCATTAAGAACCTTATAATTAGGTAGTTTCAAATTCCTACAGTGCTAGCTAAAAGTACTAAAAAAATCTGATCCTATCAGCTTTACTGTGCTTAAAATGATGTGGTATGTTGAAAATATTGATAATTTATCTTACATTAAAATAATTTCAGCTTCAAAGTTGTTGAACTTAAACATTTCGCCCGATCAACATTTTAAAATGTTCTTAAGTATTCTTAATCTAATAAAAATATTAAATATTTATAAAAAAATTTTATTGCATTTTTAATGCGATTAGGTTATATGGAGACAAAAAGTTATGATCCATACGTCTGTTCTTTTATCTGTCTGTTCTTTTATCTTTGAATCCCGGAATATAATTAAGCCCCACCTCCTTTTCTCCTAGTAAAGTTGCAAACAATGTCCGCCTCTGTAAGCAATCTCACATAATCGCACTGCTATTGTTTGACCTCAAAAACTCCGCCCCCCCCCCCCCCCGTATTTTTCGACCTTCTTGCAATTTTCGTAAAAAAACAAAATCCTTATTTTAAGTTATATTGCTACATAGTTGTATGTTATAAGTTGCATCGCTCGATTGGTCATAGTATGAACATTGGATAGCGAATGAAATATTTCTTAATTTTGCTGAGCAATTATTCCCAGGATTGTTTTCTCATTTCTGGAAAAAGGTTTAGTTCTAATTTTAGAATTCCTTGAAACATTTCTTGCCTCATTTTTTTTTTTTTTTTTTTTTTTTTAAATGGGATTTGTAGGCAAAACAAATAAAAAGTCTACAGGCAGTCAATTGAAAGTAGAGTGAACTTTTGTCAAATACTATAAGCACATTTTTATATATAAAAGAAGAGATTGAAAGGAAACTTCTTATCTTTCTGGAACATAAGCAGGTTTTTTTTTTCAAGCAAATGACTTTGAAAAGATTTTCACAGTTAAGGACTAATATTCCTTACAGAGGTTTCTTTTTATTTGGAAAAAAAATTTGATCGTGCTTGCTAAATTTTCTAGTAGAAATAAAAACATTTTGCATTTATTGCCAAAAAAAAAAAAAAAAAATGTGCAAATGTTTCGTATTAATATTTTTAGAGACCAAAAAAAATACTTTTTCCCACTTTCTTAATATACTTTCTTAGAAGCTCAATATTCAAATTACAGAGTCTTTGTAACCTTTTTTTTTTTACTTATAAAGATACGTTTTTACACTTTAAATTACGTACTATGGTTCAATATATATATATATTACTTCGCAAACTCCAATTTTTTTTTTCATCGGGCCCCCCCACTTTTTCTGCCCACGAGCCGCCACTGCATATCGTGATCTAGAAAAAATGTCTGTCTAAGTGTACGTGGTCAGCATAACTCCCGAACAAATTGACCTACGATGTTCAAATTTGGCGAGCAGGTTGATGATGGCCTAAGGACCTACCATTAGGGTTTTCGTTAAAATCGCACATACGCATAAGGTAGCTGGCCATTGAAAAAAACACGTTTTTCAATGATTGATAAAAAACGGCTCTAATGATTGAATCAAAATCGCTGTGGTAATGCCTCTTAAGGTGTTCTAAACGTCCCCACCTCCGAAATTCCCGTAAAAATGCTTTAATGATGTAAAAAGTTGAAAAACGAAAGCTTTCAAAACAGAGTTCTTTTTGCTTGAACATAGCCCATTAACGATAATTTTTTCTTCTCTTCACAGTTTCACTTATAAGAGAGGATAACATAAGAATTATCGAAAAGTAACTGCAAAAATTCCCATTTTAGCAGTTTTTTTTTTACATCCATATAAGAATTATTGCAAAAAACATTGCCAATCTGGCAATTTTTTCTAAATGATGAAAATATAAAAATGGTAAATGATACAAATCTATGTCAGTATTATAGTGTAATTGAAAGTTGTGCAATGTTCCACACCCCTAGTTTCTATGGTGTAACTATGACTAATGGATTAAAAATATGGTGAATACATTTGAACCTTTTTCATGTAATATTATTTACGTTTTTATTTATTGCACTGCATTTTTTATTTTCAAAATGTTTTATTAATTTATAAATACATGGAAATATTTCCAACTATTACTCATCATAATGCATAGTAAATTTATTTATTCTTAATAATGTTTCAACAGTAAGTGGTGATATTTAAGTATTAAGTACTTATACCATGTAACCCCTGCATAGCCGGACCAAGAGCCAGAGTCAAACCAGGTTTTTCATGATGAATATCGTGTTTTGCACAATGAATGCATTAGGTTGGTAGTAGTTAGAAAGTGGGGCTCCTGAGCCAGGGCGGTATGCGGTATGGGACGAGGGACGATGACGTCACCGGAAGGGGCGTGGTCGGATATGACGTCACCGGAAGGGGCGTGGTCGGATATGACGTCACCGGAAGTCACGTGACCGGAAGTGGAGTGGAGTTGTTTCCCTCCTGCTGCTGTTTTAGTTTCGGTTTCGTTATAAGCTGTTTGTGTATGACGTCACAGTGGGTATGACGTCATAATGTGTTTTATATCAAAGTTTTGAGCGGTGGCAACACTTTTTAGTTTTTGTTTCCAGTTAAATGGGGTTGAGTTGTTCTAGGACTGCTTGTAAACGAATAAGTTAGAGTGATAGGCTTTTATTGAGTGACGTCACAATAGGTATGAGGTCATAATTTGTTTTATATCAAAGTTTTGAGCGGTGGCAACACTCTATAGTTTCGATGTACCTTTCAGATGGTGTTGAGTTGTTCTAGGGCTGCTTGTAAACGAATAAGTTAGAGTGATAGATATTTGTACTAGTGACGTCACACGGGGTATGACGTCATTCTATGTTAAAATTTACGTTTTAAGTGGTGATAACACTGGATATGTACCAAATTTAGTTTTCAGGTGTTGGCAACGAGTTCTGATCGGTCAGCTAAATACTCGCTGGTGATTGGTAAGTTTTAAACATGTGACCAAAAGCTAACTCCTGATTGACTGTTTGGTTTTCTAGCGAGTTACTTACATATCCTTTAGCCAAGTTAAAATACCTGCAACAAAGTTACACAAATAAAAATGTTAAATTTGAAAAGTTAATAAAAGGAAGGCCATTTGCTAAGGGTCTAAAGAACCCTAACCCCGAGCTACACGTGACATTTCAATATTTTACCAAACAATTGTTAAAATATCGACTATCGGACGTTGCCTTCATGGTAACTCATCTACCCACCCCCCTTCCCTAACTAATTTTGAATAAGTTAAGACTTTAGAATTACAATTAATAAATTTTGAAAAATTAATTATTAAAGGTGAGGACCCACCTCCAGCCCGATACCTCTTTTAGGAAGAATTGGTACCGCCTCACTCCACCCTAACAAAAAAAAAATCTGTGAAAAAAAAAAAACACGAAGTATTAAACACGCCTTTCACACTCAGGTATCTAAGTAGAAATGGCGAGACGGCAACCGGTAGCGTCTATATATGAGGGGTGATCACGTGACTTCACCGACCAATCAGATTTCACGGTAGAGGGTGCTACTGACTATCGACCCGTCAGAAGGGAGGGGAGCGTGACTAGGGATGTTTCAACACGCTTCAACGCGTTTGCGAGTTGAGTTGTTGTGTAACGATCTTGCTTGAAACAGTTAAAGTGATAGATAATTTGTTCGTGACGTCATAGTGTAGCGAATGGGTTTTTAGCGTAGACAGTTGTTGCAATTGGAGTAATTATGAAATTTATTAAATATAAAGATAATATTTAGTAATAATTATCAGATTTTATTATTATTATTATAAAAAATAAACTTATAAAAAAAGTGAACGTGAAAATTTACTTTACGAATAAAAATCATGTCTTTAAAATGTGTACGAATATCACTAAATAAGAGAAAAAAGTAACATACTTAAACTCTTTAAAATAAATAACTTTAACATTAACGTAAAAAATTTACTTTTCACATAAAAATCACTTTAAAATGAGTAAAAATATCGCTAAATAAGAGAAAAAAAGTAACTTACTTAAAATTTCTAAGATAAATATTTAACCTTTACTCGAAAATTCCCTTCATATATAAAAATCACGACTTTAAAATATGACATGCAAGAGAAATGTAACGTACTTAAACTTTCTACGACAAATAACTTTAACATTAACGTAACATTTTACTTTACACATAAAAATCCCGACTTTAAAATATGTAGAAATATCGCTAAATAAAAGAAGAAAAGTAACACACTTAAACTTTGTACGACAAATAACTTTGACATTAACGTAAAAAATTTTCTTCACATATAAAAATCACGACTTTAAAATGTGACGTGTAAGAAGAATTAGCATACTTAAAATTTCTACGACAAATAAATTTAACCTTTACGCGAAAATTTACTATATACATAAAAATCATGTCTTTAAAATATGTAAAAATATTGCTAAATAAAAGAAAAAAAACTAACATACTTAAACTTTGCACGACAAATAACTTTAGCATTAACGTAAAAATTTACTTCACATATAAAAATCACGACATTAAAATGTGACATGTAAGAAGAATTAACATACTTAAAATTTCTACGATAAATAATTTTAACATTTGAGTGAAAATTTACTACATATATAAAAATCATGTATTTAAAATATCGCTGAATAAAAGAAAAAAGTAACATACTTAAACTTTCTACGACAAATAACTTTAACATTAACGCAAAAATTTACTTTACACATAAAAATCACGACTTTAAATTTGACATGCAGGAGGAAAGTATAACATACCTATAATTTCTACGACAAAGAATTCAAACATTGCCATTCATGTCTTTAAAATGTATAATGACAACTCTAACATTTAGAAAAAAGAAACACTAAAAATTTACAAGGCAAAGAATTTAAAATTGAACGTGAAAATTAACTTCACATGTACAATCATACTCTTATATCAACGATAAATAAGATAAAAAAGAAGCTCTAAAAATTTATAAGGCAAATAATTTAAATAATACGCGAAAATTTACCACACATATAAAAATTATGTCTTTCAAATGTGTAAGAATAACGCTAAATTAGAGAAAAAGAAATACTAAAAATTTATAAGGTAAGGAATTGAAACAATATGCGAAAATTTATTTCACGCATAAAATTTTTATCTTTAAAATGTGTAAGAATAATGCTAAATTAGAGAAGAAAAAAAAAATAACATACTTAAACTTTCTTCGACAACAATTTAAACAATACGCGACATTTTCATACACAATTATTTTCTTAGGTTAATGTTAAATAATGGGAAATTTAACAGAATAAAAATTTCAAAGATAAAGAATTTTAACCTTTACACGAAAATTTACCTCACAAAAATATCATATCCTTAAACTTTAACGTGACAATTTACTCTTCATATACAATTAAACTCTTAGGTTAATGTTAAATAAGAAAAAAAATAATATACTTAAAATTTCTAAGATAAACATAACGTAAAAATTTCGTATCATGTGTTTAAAATGTAACATATAAGAGAAAAAAAACTAACATACTTGAACTTTCTATAGCAAAGAATTTAAGCATTAGCGTAAAAATTCACTTTACATATAAAATTCACATCTTTAAATGGGAAGATAAGCAGGTGACGGTAATTAGCCAATCAGGGTAGCGGTAGGTGATACGCCATTCGCCGGCATTTTTAGATCGGAGGATGAGTCACGCTAAAACTTGTTGGAACAGGTCGGGAGATTTGTACAGCAAGAACAACAGCATCGACGCGCAAGCAGCGGGTGATGCTGTGATGTGTCAGCAGGTCTTTGAGATTATCGTTTTCCTACTTTGCCGTTTTCATAATGAAATGTTTGTGAAAACTTGGAATGAATAAAGTGGATTTCAAAGACATATTAGTAAGTGAAGATAGAATTCGCATGGACTTTCTTCCAAAAAGTATGATTCACTTGGAGAATTTAAGATCATTTCTACTTGAAAACTTTTCTATTATTTAAAACATTGAATATTGTTCAAACTCAGTGGGATTATATGCTACAATACGGGTAAAACTTAACAAAATTGTTACATAGAAGAAAAATAGTAAGAGATTTAAAATAAATATTAGTTATAGATACTCCAAAGAAAAAATTTCACCTCAACTTTTCAATCGGAAAATCAATACAAGTTGGAAATTTATGTTACTTCAAGAAAGACTTAGACAATTTACTTTGTAATAATATACGTTAAGGTGTCGTATTAACTCGTGCAATACATGCTGACTAAGGTTTATTTTACTTGAAAGGTGAATTGGGGGAAAATATTAAATAAATTGTAGATATTAAATACATTGTAGATATGCATTCAAGTTTTGAAAATCACCTGCAAGACTTTTAAAACATCTTAAGATAAATTGAAAGAAACTTTTTATACTCTGAAAGGAAATCACAAGTAATTTAGTTTACTTTTTTCATGGTAACACTCATATTCAACGACATGTTTTTAAAATTTAACCTTCTTTACATGATAATAGTTATAAATTTTTTCAATCTCAGATGCGATATACTATTATTTCTAACATATATGTTACGAATTGTGTAAAGTTTTTAAAAGAGTATATGCAAATCACCAATCAGAAACATAAAAATCTAACATCAATCAAACACACTAAAATAATAAGATATTTTCCTTAGTGGAAATAGTTAACTACTCATGTGATGGAATGTACTTAGAAAATTTAAATACTGAAAAAAGTTTGCTAGGCAAACTTAAAGAATATATTTTTTTTTTTCTTGTGAAAAACTAGCATAAATTTGAAAAATATAGAGTTTGTTACTACGTAAAATTGAACATCATCTGGACAAACTAAATTATACATGAATTTTTTTTTATTTGAGAGGTGCTGACAATATATCATTAATACAGAGATTTTTAACTTCCACCCATAATTTCTAAATAACTTATACATAAATTTCAGAAAACTGAAACGGAATGTGTTTTACAAGACGCTTATTTTGTAAGATGAATATTCAATATTAATATAACTGAGCAAAGTTCATTACGGAAAAAACTTGTAAAAGATACTTATATTTTGAAAATAGTTTGAAATATCCTTTTAAATTTATGAATGCTCGCTTTCGAAAGACACAAATAAAACTGATATTACACATGATAATTAACACATGCATAACATTAATCAAACAAAGTGGAATTTTTATTGCTTGTGACCGATAACTTTTCAGTGAAGCAGAACTTACATAGGAAATTTGTGCAAACTTTTTCAACTTTTAAACCAAGTATTATGTAAAATTATAAATTACGATAGGAAATAGCACACTTCAGAATCGGAACAAGTCTTCTAGTTAAGCTAAATTTATTTCTCAAGGAATTGAAAGCATACCAGACAAGTCCTTATCATTTCGCATCTTTTCTCATGTTGCAAGAAGACATACTTTGTAAAAGATCGTCGTTGCACTTAACAAAAATCAGTAAAAATAAATGTATTTTCTATGGCAAAGATAAAACTTCACAACTTAATTACTGAAATTTAGCTAAGTTGCATATGGTTTATTCACATAACTCGCATATGCTTCGAATGTTGAAATATATTTGTCAGTTGAAATCAAACTAATCGAAAATAAATGCTACCTACATTTTCAAGTCGGAAATTACTATTAAATAAACTTTACATGTAAAACATTGTCATGTTAAAAAGAAAAATCTACAAAAATGTAAATGATAATTTTACTGTTGGTACATAAATGATGAATAATTTATGATTTTATTCTAGGCAAACGTTTTATTGTCTAACAGAGAACTTAAACTTTAGCAGAAAAACGAAAAAATACAATTTTTATATCCTATCATACTTGTCGAAAATTGAATTTATTAGCTGTTGTAATAGATTTTTATTGTCCAAATTTCTATAGTTTTTCTTCCCGGTGCAATAAAATTAAGTTCATGTGTAATAAGTAGGTTTTTTGATGAATCTTATAAATTTAATGAAATTATTATGACCTAAGAGATTGAGTGAACTGAATAAATCAATGATGTAAATTTAAACAGTGACTTGAACTGATACATACTATAACTGTAAAGAAGTATGACAAAGTGATAGATGAAGTAAAAATAGAAGTTGAATGAAATGTGTTGAAAAAAGTTGAAGACGACAAGAAATTCGTAATTGAGAATTATCATTGACTTATATTAACTTCGTTTTTCTTGCTTATGACAAGAAAATACACTCTTTCTTATTAAGAACCAACTTGATATCTTATCATAGAATGACAATGATGAAATATCTATACATTAAAAAAAAAAAAAAATACCAAACTTAGACATAGCAAATTTCTTGAAATTCATGTATAATGCGAGAAGTTTTACTGGAAATATAGAAGATACAACATTGAAAGATGTGAATGTTTTGAAGTACTTTATCAGAAATAAAAAAAAAAATGCGCTGAGATTCGCTATAAAAAATTTTAGGAGAAAGTTTAAACAAAATTTAAAATCAAACATGCTTTTAAATGGGAACACAAATATTAAAACTATAGCACATTAAACAATTTATATTACGTCATCTCAGTTGTATCAAACTGAATAACATGAAAAACAACCACAAACTGAATAAACATGAAAATTATCAATATATGTGGAAAAGTTTCCTTTTTTCACATATAAAAAAAAATAACACATGGACGTACGTTAAGATCACGAAACATGCATAATCATATACCGATAAGAGCAACCAATGTTGCGGGGAGATATTCACATGATGGTCAATATCCCATGAATAAATTGATTGATTGAATTTATAATGCTAATTCCAATAGTATTCCACGTAACTTCAACTTCATATGTTACACTATAGATATATTTATTTTTCAAATATATTGACTTTCGAAAAATCATCCTTCAATACAAGAATGATCATAGTAAGAATAAAAGAAAAGATACTAAGCATTGATTTAAAGTGTATTTATTTCAACTTAGCAACAAATCATATGCTTGAAACGAAAATTGCTTCGAACCAAAGTATAACCATCCAATTTCATTGATTCCTACAAGGACATTTTTCTCATCTAGTAATTGAATTTTTTTTTCTCATACACATTATAAGTGATGTCCAATCAGGTGTAGAATAGTTGAAGATATCCGACCTCTTTCTAAATATTAATAAGTCACTGTTGAAAAACTTATAAAAATTTCAATTTACACTTAAAGTTTTTTTTTTTTTATATATATTTCAAAGAATTTTTTCAAATCAATATGTATATTTAAATACTGAAACTTATTCACTTCAATAAATGTATGTTTAAGTTATAAAACTCTTCGTATGTATTGAAAAATTGTAACTTTTCGTCTTCTTCGTATAAATCGATAACTTATACACTAGTTCTTCATCAATTAATCTTCTAAGTAAATCTTTCAAAGGTAAAAACATACTTATAGCTTTGCATTTGTAACAAGTTAAATTGTACATGTTTCATGTGAAATTAAAATTTTATATGTTTTCCATGAAAATATCTGAAATTTTGTAACTTTCACATGAAACATGTACAATTTAACTTGTTACAAATGCAAAGCTATAAGTATGTTTTTACCTTTGAAAGATTTACTTAGAAGATTAATTGATGAAGAACTAGTGTATAAGTTATCGATTTATACGAAGAAGACGAAAAGTTACAATTTTTCAATACATACGAAGAGTTTTATAACTTAAACATACATTTATTGAAGTGAATAAGTTTCAGTATTTAAATATACATATTGATTTGAAAAAATTCTTTGAAATATATATAAAAAAAAAAAAACTTTAAGTGTAAATTGAAATTTTTATAAGTTTTTCAACAGTGACTTATTAATATTTAGAAAGAGGTCGGATATCTTCAACTATTCTACACCTGATTGGACATCACTTATAATGTGTATGAGAAAAAAAAATTCAATTACTAGATGAGAAAAATGTCCTTGTAGGAATCAATGAAATTGGATGGTTATACTTTGGTTCGAAGCAATTTTCGTTTCAAGCATATGATTTGTTGCTAAGTTGAAATAAATACACTTTAAATCAATGCTTAGTATCTTTTCTTTTATTCTTACTATGATCATTCTTGTATTGAAGGATGATTTTTCGAAAGTCAATATATTTGAAAAATAAATATATCTATAGTGTAACATATGAAGTTGAAGTTACGTGGAATACTATTGGAATTAGCATTATAAATTCAATCAATCAATTTATTCATGGGATATTGACCATCATGTGAATATCTCCCCGCAACATTGGTTGCTCTTATCGGTATATGATTATGCATGTTTCGTGATCTTAACGTACGTCCATGTGTTATTTTTTTTTATATGTGAAAAAAGGAAACTTTTCCACATATATTGATAATTTTCATGTTTATTCAGTTTGTGGTTGTTTTTCATGTTATTCAGTTTGATACAACTGAGATGACGTAATATAAATTGTTTAATGTGCTATAGTTTTAATATTTGTGTTCCCATTTAAAAGCATGTTTGATTTTAAATTTTGTTTAAACTTTCTCCTAAAATTTTTTATAGCGAATCTCAGCGCATTTTTTTTTTTATTTCTGATAAAGTACTTCAAAACATTCACATCTTTCAATGTTGTATCTTCTATATTTCCAGTAAAACTTCTCGCATTATACATGAATTTCAAGAAATTTGCTATGTCTAAGTTTGGTATTTTTTTTTTTTTTTAATGTATAGATATTTCATCATTGTCATTCTATGATAAGATATCAAGTTGGTTCTTAATAAGAAAGAGTGTATTTTCTTGTCATAAGCAAGAAAAACGAAGTTAATATAAGTCAATGATAATTCTCAATTACGAATTTCTTGTCGTCTTCAACTTTTTTCAACACATTTCATTCAACTTCTATTTTTACTTCATCTATCACTTTGTCATACTTCTTTACAGTTATAGTATGTATCAGTTCAAGTCACTGTTTAAATTTACATCATTGATTTATTCAGTTCACTCAATCTCTTAGGTCATAATAATTTCATTAAATTTATAAGATTCATCAAAAAACCTACTTATTACACATGAACTTAATTTTATTGCACCGGGAAGAAAAACTATAGAAATTTGGACAATAAAAATCTATTACAACAGCTAATAAATTCAATTTTCGACAAGTATGATAGGATATAAAAATTGTATTTTTTCGTTTTTCTGCTAAAGTTTAAGTTCTCTGTTAGACAATAAAACGTTTGCCTAGAATAAAATCATAAATTATTCATCATTTATGTACCAACAGTAAAATTATCATTTACATTTTTGTAGATTTTTCTTTTTAACATGACAATGTTTTACATGTAAAGTTTATTTAATAGTAATTTCCGACTTGAAAATGTAGGTAGCATTTATTTTCGATTAGTTTGATTTCAACTGACAAATATATTTCAACATTCGAAGCATATGCGAGTTATGTGAATAAACCATATGCAACTTAGCTAAATTTCAGTAATTAAGTTGTGAAGTTTTATCTTTGCCATAGAAAATACATTTATTTTTACTGATTTTTGTTAAGTGCAACGACGATCTTTTACAAAGTATGTCTTCTTGCAACATGAGAAAAGATGCGAAATGATAAGGACTTGTCTGGTATGCTTTCAATTCCTTGAGAAATAAATTTAGCTTAACTAGAAGACTTGTTCCGATTCTGAAGTGTGCTATTTCCTATCGTAATTTATAATTTTACATAATACTTGGTTTAAAAGTTGAAAAAGTTTGCACAAATTTCCTATGTAAGTTCTGCTTCACTGAAAAGTTATCGGTCACAAGCAATAAAAATTCCACTTTGTTTGATTAATGTTATGCATGTGTTAATTATCATGTGTAATATCAGTTTTATTTGTGTCTTTCGAAAGCGAGCATTCATAAATTTAAAAGGATATTTCAAACTATTTTCAAAATATAAGTATCTTTTACAAGTTTTTTCCGTAATGAACTTTGCTCAGTTATATTAATATTGAATATTCATCTTACAAAATAAGCGTCTTGTAAAACACATTCCGTTTCAGTTTTCTGAAATTTATGTATAAGTTATTTAGAAATTATGGGTGGAAGTTAAAAATCTCTGTATTAATGATATATTGTCAGCACCTCTCAAATAAAAAAAAATTCATGTATAATTTAGTTTGTCCAGATGATGTTCAATTTTACGTAGTAACAAACTCTATATTTTTCAAATTTATGCTAGTTTTTCACAAGAAAAAAAAAAATATATTCTTTAAGTTTGCCTAGCAAACTTTTTTCAGTATTTAAATTTTCTAAGTACATTCCATCACATGAGTAGTTAACTATTTCCACTAAGGAAAATATCTTATTATTTTAGTGTGTTTGATTGATGTTAGATTTTTATGTTTCTGATTGGTGATTTGCATATACTCTTTTAAAAACTTTACACAATTCGTAACATATATGTTAGAAATAATAGTATATCGCATCTGAGATTGAAAAAATTTATAACTATTATCATGTAAAGAAGGTTAAATTTTAAAAACATGTCGTTGAATATGAGTGTTACCATGAAAAAAGTAAACTAAATTACTTGTGATTTCCTTTCAGAGTATAAAAAGTTTCTTTCAATTTATCTTAAGATGTTTTAAAAGTCTTGCAGGTGATTTTCAAAACTTGAATGCATATCTACAATGTATTTAATATCTACAATTTATTTAATATTTTCCCCCAATTCACCTTTCAAGTAAAATAAACCTTAGTCAGCATGTATTGCACGAGTTAATACGACACCTTAACGTATATTATTACAAAGTAAATTGTCTAAGTCTTTCTTGAAGTAACATAAATTTCCAACTTGTATTGATTTTCCGATTGAAAAGTTGAGGTGAAATTTTTTCTTTGGAGTATCTATAACTAATATTTATTTTAAATCTCTTACTATTTTTCTTCTATGTAACAATTTTGTTAAGTTTTACCCGTATTGTAGCATATAATCCCACTGAGTTTGAACAATATTCAATGTTTTAAATAATAGAAAAGTTTTCAAGTAGAAATGATCTTAAATTCTCCAAGTGAATCATACTTTTTGGAAGAAAGTCCATGCGAATTCTATCTTCACTTACTAATATGTCTTTGAAATCCACTTTATTCATTCCAAGTTTTCACAAACATTTCATTATGAAAACGGCAAAGTAGGAAAACGATAATCTCAAAGACCTGCTGACACATCACAGCATCACCCGCTGCTTGCGCGTCGATGCTGTTGTTCTTGCTGTACAAATCTCCCGACCTGTTCCAACAAGTTTTAGCGTGACTCATCCTCCGATCTAAAAATGCCGGCGAATGGCGTATCACCTACCGCTACCCTGATTGGCTAATTACCGTCACCTGCTTATCTTCCCATTTAAAGATGTGAATTTTATATGTAAAGTGAATTTTTACGCTAATGCTTAAATTCTTTGCTATAGAAAGTTCAAGTATGTTAGTTTTTTTTCTCTTATATGTTACATTTTAAACACATGATACGAAATTTTTACGTTATGTTTATCTTAGAAATTTTAAGTATATTATTTTTTTTCTTATTTAACATTAACCTAAGAGTTTAATTGTATATGAAGAGTAAATTGTCACGTTAAAGTTTAAGGATATGATATTTTTGTGAGGTAAATTTTCGTGTAAAGGTTAAAATTCTTTATCTTTGAAATTTTTATTCTGTTAAATTTCCCATTATTTAACATTAACCTAAGAAAATAATTGTGTATGAAAATGTCGCGTATTGTTTAAATTGTTGTCGAAGAAAGTTTAAGTATGTTATTTTTTTTTTCTTCTCTAATTTAGCATTATTCTTACACATTTTAAAGATAAAAATTTTATGCGTGAAATAAATTTTCGCATATTGTTTCAATTCCTTACCTTATAAATTTTTAGTATTTCTTTTTCTCTAATTTAGCGTTATTCTTACACATTTGAAAGACATAATTTTTATATGTGTGGTAAATTTTCGCGTATTATTTAAATTATTTGCCTTATAAATTTTTAGAGCTTCTTTTTTATCTTATTTATCGTTGATATAAGAGTATGATTGTACATGTGAAGTTAATTTTCACGTTCAATTTTAAATTCTTTGCCTTGTAAATTTTTAGTGTTTCTTTTTTCTAAATGTTAGAGTTGTCATTATACATTTTAAAGACATGAATGGCAATGTTTGAATTCTTTGTCGTAGAAATTATAGGTATGTTATACTTTCCTCCTGCATGTCAAATTTAAAGTCGTGATTTTTATGTGTAAAGTAAATTTTTGCGTTAATGTTAAAGTTATTTGTCGTAGAAAGTTTAAGTATGTTACTTTTTTCTTTTATTCAGCGATATTTTAAATACATGATTTTTATATATGTAGTAAATTTTCACTCAAATGTTAAAATTATTTATCGTAGAAATTTTAAGTATGTTAATTCTTCTTACATGTCACATTTTAATGTCGTGATTTTTATATGTGAAGTAAATTTTTACGTTAATGCTAAAGTTATTTGTCGTGCAAAGTTTAAGTATGTTAGTTTTTTTTCTTTTATTTAGCAATATTTTTACATATTTTAAAGACATGATTTTTATGTATATAGTAAATTTTCGCGTAAAGGTTAAATTTATTTGTCGTAGAAATTTTAAGTATGCTAATTCTTCTTACACGTCACATTTTAAAGTCGTGATTTTTATATGTGAAGAAAATTTTTTACGTTAATGTCAAAGTTATTTGTCGTACAAAGTTTAAGTGTGTTACTTTTCTTCTTTTATTTAGCGATATTTCTACATATTTTAAAGTCGGGATTTTTATGTGTAAAGTAAAATGTTACGTTAATGTTAAAGTTATTTGTCGTAGAAAGTTTAAGTACGTTACATTTCTCTTGCATGTCATATTTTAAAGTCGTGATTTTTATATATGAAGGGAATTTTCGAGTAAAGGTTAAATATTTATCTTAGAAATTTTAAGTAAGTTACTTTTTTTCTCTTATTTAGCGATATTTTTACTCATTTTAAAGTGATTTTTATGTGAAAAGTAAATTTTTTACGTTAATGTTAAAGTTATTTATTTTAAAGAGTTTAAGTATGTTACTTTTTTCTCTTATTTAGTGATATTCGTACACATTTTAAAGACATGATTTTTATTCGTAAAGTAAATTTTCACGTTCACTTTTTTTATAAGTTTATTTTTTATAATAATAATAATAAAATCTGATAATTATTACTAAATATTATCTTTATATTTAATAAATTTCATAATTACTCCAATTGCAACAACTGTCTACGCTAAAAACCCATTCGCTACACTATGACGTCACGAACAAATTATCTATCACTTTAACTGTTTCAAGCAAGATCGTTACACAACAACTCAACTCGCAAACGCGTTGAAGCGTGTTGAAACATCCCTAGTCACGCTCCCCTCCCTTCTGACGGGTCGATAGTCAGTAGCACCCTCTACCGTGAAATCTGATTGGTCGGTGAAGTCACGTGATCACCCCTCATATATAGACGCTACCGGTTGCCGTCTCGCCATTTCTACTTAGATACCTGAGTGTGAAAGGCGTGTTTAATACTTCGTGTTTTTTTTTTTTCACAGATTTTTTTTTTGTTAGGGTGGAGTGAGGCGGTACCAATTCTTCCTAAAAGAGGTATCGGGCTGGAGGTGGGTCCTCACCTTTAATAATTAATTTTTCAAAATTTATTAATTGTAATTCTAAAGTCTTAACTTATTCAAAATTAGTTAGGGAAGGGGGGTGGGTAGATGAGTTACCATGAAGGCAACGTCCGATAGTCGATATTTTAACAATTGTTTGGTAAAATATTGAAATGTCACGTGTAGCTCGGGGTTAGGGTTCTTTAGACCCTTAGCAAATGGCCTTCCTTTTATTAACTTTTCAAATTTAACATTTTTATTTGTGTAACTTTGTTGCAGGTATTTTAACTTGGCTAAAGGATATGTAAGTAACTCGCTAGAAAACCAAACAGTCAATCAGGAGTTAGCTTTTGGTCACATGTTTAAAACTTACCAATCACCAGCGAGTATTTAGCTGACCGATCAGAACTCGTTGCCAACACCTGAAAACTAAATTTGGTACATATCCAGTGTTATCACCACTTAAAACGTAAATTTTAACATAGAATGACGTCATACCCCGTGTGACGTCACTAGTACAAATATCTATCACTCTAACTTATTCGTTTACAAGCAGCCCTAGAACAACTCAACACCATCTGAAAGGTACATCGAAACTATAGAGTGTTGCCACCGCTCAAAACTTTGATATAAAACAAATTATGACCTCATACCTATTGTGACGTCACTCAATAAAAGCCTATCACTCTAACTTATTCGTTTACAAGCAGTCCTAGAACAACTCAACCCCATTTAACTGGAAACAAAAACTAAAAAGTGTTGCCACCGCTCAAAACTTTGATATAAAACACATTATGACGTCATACCCACTGTGACGTCATACACAAACAGCTTATAACGAAACCGAAACTAAAACAGCAGCAGGAGGGAAACAACTCCACTCCACTTCCGGTCACGTGACTTCCGGTGACGTCATATCCGACCACGCCCCTTCCGGTGACGTCATATCCGACCACGCCCCTTCCGGTGACGTCATCGTCCCTCGTCCCATACCGCATACCGCCCTGGCTCAGGAGCCCCACTTTCTAACTACTGTTGGTTGTATTCAGATTATCTGGCGCCGTCAGCAACACGAGGGCTATAACGCGCCGAAACATTTCGTCATTTAACAAACCAACATACATTTACAAACACCCATGCCTACGCGGGACTCGAACCCGCAACCTCGCGGTCTAGAAGCCAGCACGCTAACCACTATACCGTTTCGTCGGCATGAATGCATTAGGAATTTTCAATTCCTAGGCACAAACTATGTGAAACTTGTCGTTCAATATTTTTGATAAAAGTCTGGAGGTGATAACTCAAATAATAATAATAATAAAAAAAACAAAAAAAAACATAGCAAGATGAAGGTACAGTACTCAAAAAAAAAAAAATCCGAACGATAGCTACATCTTTGTTTCAGGGTTGCCACAAAATTTAGGAAAAAAGTTCCCAGACAATTTCCCGATATATTTCTAAGAAATTCCCTGATTTAACAGAATTTTTTTTACAAATTTCGCCCACTTTTCCAGATATGTAGACATCCTATTCAAATAGAACATGTATGTTAAAGAGATATGCCAATTTTTTAAGAAATAGTTGTGGTGGCAATGAAAAGTTTAAATTATTCCGTAGCATTAGACTTCTAACGATTACCACAATTTTCGGGAAAATGGCGCCAAAATACGGATGAACGGGTCTTCAGAATAAAGAAAATTTTCATGATTTTCGTTAAATTAAAAAAAACTCCTTGACATTCCCCCCCCCCCCCCCCCCGATTTCCAGGTTCTGTGGCCACTCTGGGTTTTCTAATTGATGAAATAACAGAAGTCAAGTACCGTTGCAAAGGAAGGTCTTCATTAATTTGTATATATATATTTATCATGAGGAGTCATCCACATATTAAAACTAAGCCAAACTTTAAAAAGTTCAATAGATTTAGAAACCAAAAAAATGTCCAAATACCTAACGAGTGGTTAGTTTTCAGATTATCTGGCGCCGTCAGCAACACGAGGGCTATAATGTGCCGAAACATTCGTCATTTGACAAGTCAACATACATTTATAAACACCCATGCCTTACACAGGACTCGAACCCACAACCTCGCGGTCTAGAAGCTAGCACGCTAACCAGCCGAGTGGTTAGTAATTTAAATGAAGTCAAAGAAATGATAAATTAATGTTAAAAGAAAAAATGACTTTTTTGGCCACAAATTCATAATTAATATATTTTAGCAATATTTGTTTTGAACGATAGTTTGTTAAATGCCAAACATTAATAGTAATCAACTTTTGCACAAAACAGTGTTTTAATAATTAATAAAATAAATTTTATAAATGGAAACATGCATTTTTTCCCTTTTCATTAAATTTATCATGGTTGAAAATCCCGCCAGAATTTTTTTTATTCCATTTTGACTTTTGGTTTCCAATATTTTAGCAAAAATGTAAAAAAGCTCGGGACAGTGTAATAGATTAAGTCTTGTAACACGCAAACGTTCAATTCTGCCTCGCTTTAAAGAGATGTTCTGAAGATCGGTCGAAACATTTTCCTTCATAAGTGACGCATTTCTCAATATAATTAGGTATTTGGGCTAAACGAAGTACTCTAAATTGAATGAAACATAAAAAATAGCGGTTCGTATTGAAATTTTCAAAGATAAGAGTTAAATTTACTTAGTAAACAGCCCCCTAAGAAAAAAAATTTGCACCAGACATATAGAAAATTTGTGAACAAAACATTTTTGGGAAAACCATAAGATTCTATGATAATTAGAACCGAAGATATAGCTATCGTTTGGATTTTTTTTTGCATACAGTACAATAACACAGTCAGAAAATGAAATTCCTTTGATGTTAAAAATGCTTTCAATGATGAATTCTTATAATTGTTAAATTTGTTTGATAAATGATACTTTATAGAAATAGAAGATAATTGATAATGAATTGCTCTATTAGTTATGGCATCAATAAAATTTGTTAATTTACAAACTCCCTATAAAATGGAATAAGGTATTTTGCATTACCATTTTGAGACCCGAAAATTATAACAAATATTCCAAAGGACATGTAAGGTAATCCTAAAAAGTAGTTATGTATTCGAAATGAAATCTAATTAAAAATGCTAACATAATATAAGTGTAAATTAAATAAAACATAAGTGACTTGCAACACATAAAAGTATTCATATATATTCTTTGTATTTAAATTTCCAAACACAACATTGAAAACACATATTTTAAATGATCATTACTTTAATTTCTAAATTGTAAGACCCACATACAAAAAATTAAATATTAAGACACATAAAAGAAATATGTATGTTAGGTGTCTTCAGCCATTTCCTACATGTGGTCTATAGAAAGTTTTGTAATCACACGATCACTATAAGTACAATAATAAAGAAATAATAAAAACATGCAAAAATCCTTTATTTAATTTGGGTTTTTCAAAAGTAGTATAATTTTTTTTAAAGGTCAAGGTTTCTTCATTGAAATATTTTGTCAAAAGCGAAATTAAAAGAACTTAAATTAACATCTTAGTAAAGTACATAACGATATAGAAAAAAATGGAACTAAATTATTAAATATAGGGAACCTTGTGCTCATAGCTGGCTAATAGACAAAAATCTGTTACATTATTTTCAGGATAAAAAATATTGTATAGTAGATGAGTGATAAACACAGCAGATTGCATAAGGCATTTATTTTAAACAATGCCAAATTTATTTAAAAAAAAAAAAAAAAAATCTAAAATTATGTACAGTTTCATAAAATTGGGGAATGTTCACAGCATTTGAATTGTAAGCTGTCGTCTAATATAATTCACAACTATGCCTCCAATATTACATAGATATGAATATTATTTTCTATTATAACAGACATTTTAACTGCAAAGGCTTCTATAACCATGAAAATTGCCAATAAATTTATATATTAATTGCAGCAAAACTATGTAATGTATTTCTACTTGAAAGTTATTTATAACAGATCAATGTAATAGAAAAAGTTGAGTTTTCAGTTCGATTGTATTTCAGTTACTTAAAATATAAACAATAGCATTTAAATTCATTTGATAAAGATTCATTCATTTGATCAGATATATCAACAAAAACTAAACATATATAATTTCATGTTCAACACAGCTATATTAAAAAAAAAAAAAAAAAAGTTTACTCATTATTTCAATAAACATAAATTTAAAGTTGTTGAATGTTTCTCTATAATAAATTCTTAAATAGATTTTATAACGTATACAGGAATTTCACTCTTATTTCTAGTTTGCAATGAATAGAAAATTTGAGTAGCATTAGATGATGACATTTCTAAATTCTATTTAATTCTTGATAAAGAGCAGTAAAAAAGACAGAACAAACATAATTCAACATTTCTTTAGGTATCCCTCAAAGCAAGCATTTACAAAGTTCAAATACATGGTGTATAGAGAGGAAGACATTTGAACTGCACAAGTTTCCATATTCAAATAGGTCTTCACATTTTAGAAAAATCAATCTTCGAACAACATAGTAACTAAAGCAGCACTTTTGCATTGTTCATCATCCAGTCTTCTAGCCTAAAAATTAATGAATATTTAGTTTCATAAAAATATTTATTACTTCAAAGAGAATACTTTGAAGTGTGTACCAAACATTTAAATTATACATAGACTGTTGCTTAAATAATGTTTATGGCATCACGAAGGGAAAATAGTGGTAAAATCCAGCTTTTCTTAAAAAACATCTTATAATCAAAGTATTAAAATTTATTTCAATAAAGCTTTTTACGTACATTTGAACAATATGAATTTAAAATATAGAATTACTTTCAAATTTCAAAAAATACCTTTTGATAGTACTATTGCAATTTATCTTGCATAGATTGATACCCCATGGTGGGGGAAAATATAGGTAGTTCAAAATTAAGTAAATATTTAAATGAAAATATATTAAAACTAAGTAAAAAATAATACAAACTCATTTGAGTATATTTTTAACAAAAACATTTTCATAAAAATATTATGAAAAGAATATCTCAATAAAGAAATAATGTCAACGACTATTGAATTAAGGCTCATTTAATAATCGAACCATTATATAGCAGTCCATTAACGTTAGGGAAAATATAGTAGTTCCCCAATTTTGACCTAGTCAATACAATTTTTGGATTGATTTCCTGAATAGGATAGAACTTCTATTCAAGAACCTTGTTTTATTTCTTTTAAATGTATAGAATTAGATTGTGGCTGTTATATTTTAGCATAACAATTACAAAATAAAATTAAAAAACACTTTTCCAAAATTAAAAATTGCCAACTTAGCTAAAAAAAAATAGATTAGGAATTTATTTTAACTGGTTCAATTATGAAATACATTGTAGAAAACATTAACTATAGTTAACAAAGGGAACAAAATTACAATACTATACCCCACTACTCATTGTACCCCCATTTACCCCACAATAAAAATAAAATATTAATAAAAAGTATAATTTATAAAATTTATTCTTATCTTTATATATAGTCCTCTTCTTTAAAATTATTTTAGTAAACTTTAACAAAATATTAGAGTTCTGTCTACTTATAAAGGAAGACACAAATAAGTTTCTGAATTACTCATGTCAATAGCCACAATGGAAAGAACATTAAAAAACAATTAGAAATAAAATGTGTTTCCAGATCCTAAAGCTTAAACAGAAACAATTAGACTTAAGACTCATTTACATGCTACCAGTCAGCATACCAGTAAAGTTATTTGTTTATTATTTTGAGAAATTCCAATTCCGATTTCTTGTGATATATTAGAAATATGTTTGGTGCTGCCTTTGCAATAATACCTAAGAACAGTCTATTTCCATCATCAAGATAATTCAAGCTAATTTATATGAGTTCAAAGGTACTAGATAGCGCCAGGGGTCGAAATTGGCGGTTGCCTGAAGCAACCAGATTTGAAAAAAGTTAACTTAAATAAAAAATTTAGTTGTCCTTTGTGCAACCAGAAATTTAATTTATATTTCACAAATGTGTGTTTCGGTAATTAGGATAAAACTAATCAATTGGATTTTGAGCACTTATTTTTATGTGTATGATGACTAATTTAATTTATTCAAGGTTAAAAAAAATCTGAAAAAAATGCATCTGTCAATCATGAATCTTTTCTTATTGTTGACTATGAAAGTAAATATTTCAATTGTTTCATTAAACGTTTATTAAGTCATTAAAACAACAGTTATAGGAATTTCTAATTTTCATATTCAGTAACATTAAAAAATTTAAAAGCAAAAATCTTTACTTGTGGACAATCAAGATCACTTCAGCCCTAAAAAATCGCATGATTCAACCTCTGCATAGGGGAAAAAAGATTTTCAGTAAAACATTTTATTGTAAATAATGTATTCTAACTCTAAAAAGTTAGTTTCTTGTTTCCCAATGGAATCCTAAACTCTCATTAAAATAAACTCAGCAGCTAACATATGATTTTTTTTTTTATTTTTTTATTTCCATTTAGATTACTCTTTGAAAATATAATGTAACATACTAATTCTATTAAAAGTAATCTGTTAGAAAGGTCTTGGATATAGTGAATTCAAATGAATTACATTGCACATTTAAATAAATTGGAAAAAAATGAATAGATAGAAAAAGGTTTTAACTTTGTAATTAAATTCAGGCATGCTTCATGGGACCAATTAAAACCAAGCTTAAATCTTAAAATTTTGCTATAGGGTTGTTAACCCTTTAACAAGATTGAAAATATGTTTTTATAAAATCTATCTTTTAAGAAAATATAGGCTAAATTTATCAAAATGAAGAAGGTACACTTACTGTATTCCATTTCATAAGTGTAGGTACACTAGTAAGCTTGAAGTTTTCATCTCTTCTGAATTCATTATTGGGATTTTTCCAACTGAAAACAATATCTTATTATTCAATTTATCTTTATAACTAACCAATAATAATGACTATGATAAAAAGAATGCTTCACATATGCATTTTTGTATAACGCAAAGAACATTTACATGAAATTTCTAACTAATATGGAAGTAGAAATTAACTTTTAGTACCTACCATAATAAAATATTTGCAAAGAAAATAAAAAATTACAGAACAAATTTCTTTTCTAAAACAATAACACAATGAAGAATCTATTTTTTGTTATGTAAACCAAAAGTCAAAAATACTACAGAATTGAAACATGCTATATAGCATATGTATGTAATGTATTCCCATTGGAACTTTCGATTTTGGCTTTAGTATTTTCCGGAGTTAGCACAAACGCTTTTTAATTTGGTGTGGTCTATCTTAAACTGGCTTGGACCGGTGCATTGGCGATCACCCATCTATAAAAACCACAGTTTTCTGTTCAGCTGCGCCTTTTTTGATATCATTTAAATCTATAAACCTAGCCAATCATCAACCCCGTCTCCTCTCATCTCTGAAAATAAACTTTTGTTTCCTTCGACCACGACTTGCTTCTTATGACGTTCAACACCCAATGTACTGTTATATGTACATGCCATGCTAACCATGCTATAGCCATATATGCATATGCAATGAAAAGCTGACTAAAATTTGTGTTTGGACAAGGTATCCACTGTCTGTGGGGAATGAAATTCCTGATATTTCCCCCACTCTTATTTTACAGATTAAAATGATTTCAATTTGATGCCAAATCTATAATAATAAAACAAGCTGTGTGTCTGTCTATGGATTTATAGAAACCTACTTAAAATTGGAGTAGAGTTCTGAAATTTTCAGCATAAGTAGTTTTGGCATTCTAATTTTAAGCATCACAAACAGAATGTCAAAATTTTAATTAGTTCTTTTTAATTAATTAATAAATATATGTTACAAAACGATGTCTAAAAGGGCTACAGCTCTGAAATTTTCAACATATGTAGTTTTGGCCTTTTAATCGGACTTTTAAAAAACAGAATTTTAAATATTTTCTTTTTTTCTTTTTTAATTAATTTTTTTAATAAACATTTTACAAAACGATTACTAATAGGGCTACAGCTCTGAAATTTTCACCATAAGTAGTTTTGGCCTTCTAATTGGACTTTTGAAAAACAGAATTTTAATTTTTTATTTCGTTTCTTTTTAATTAATTAATATTTTACAAAACGATTTCTAATAAGGCTACGGCTCAAAATTTTTCAATGTAAGTAGTTTTGGCCTTCTAATTGGACTTAAGAAAAAAAAGAATTTAAAACTATTGTTCAGTTCGTTATTAATTAATTTTTTTAATTAATTAATATATATAATTAATATACATTTCTGAAATTTTCAACACAAGTAGTTTTGGTCTTCTAATTGGACTGACAAAAAGAATGTTAAAATTTTAAATTGTTTTTCAATTAATTTTTTCACAAAAAGCGACTTCGAATAGGCCTAGATTTCTGAAAGTTTCAACATAAGTAGTTTTAGCCTCTAATTTTGCTTTTCACAAACGCGTGTTAAAATAATCTTAAAGGGGTGTTGTATTATTGTATAAAGGGGAATTTTTTCTTTCTTGATAAGCGAGAGGCTTTTAATATAAAGTCTTTACGTAGCAATTAGATACTTACGCAGCAATGAACCTTTCAGCGAGCGAAGCGAGCCTATGCTTGCATAGCAATGAACCTTTTAACGAATGAAATAAGCCTATGTTTATGTGTCCATGAACTTTTTAGCGAACGAAGCGAGCTTGATTTTGCATAGCGATGAACCTTCCTGTGAGCGGAGCACCAAAAACTGGTTCCTATACACGAATGACAGATTTCTGTAACGCGAGGCCTCACAGCTAGCTAAAATATTGCATGTTAAAATTTTGTAGCGAAGCACGGGTATTTAGCAAGTAATTTAAAAGTAAACCATTTCTTAGAATTTTTTTTTTATTCATTTTCTAAAAATATTGAAGGTATTTAAAACTAACCATGAAATAAAATTTTTATGCGAAATCAAATTTCATTTCAAAAGAAATCATATTTTAATGAAGTGAAATATAAAGAGAGAAAAAAAATTGAACGGGAAAATGCGATTTCATAATTCCAAAAATTTGGTAAACAAATTTAAAAATTGGAATAAATCATAAAAATTGGCATTCAAAATTTAAAAAATAATAGTAATTACTATTATTTTTTAAATTTTGAATGCCAATTTTTATGATTTATTCCGATTTTTAATTTTTTTTCTGATATTACAAAAATTTCCAATTTTTTTATTCCCCCCATTACTAGACCCCTTGCTAGGTACATAATGTTCTTATTTAATGATAACATTAAATAGGAATTTAACAGTTTCAGTTTGAGATAAATATAATTTTTATATGCTAGTGTTACAAATAAAATTATATTCACATTTCTTAAACATTCAAAATGGATTAATGTAATTCTATAAGGGCCCTACTGTCAGAATTTAAAATGTTTCAAATATATCATCCACAAAATCAGAAAATTTAGAATAACTTTTTGTTAATAAAAACACTATTGTGTTTACAATATTAACTATTTTATGTTACTACAAGTGAAATGTCACAGAATTACTTATCATCCCGTCAATTGTTGGTGACGAAAAGCTTGAACCACTTGACCTTCTCAGAAGTCCATTGTTTGTACCAGAGTTGGGGGCCTTCCTGTAGGACGTCTCAGTTTTTCTGTGGACCAGAAATAACTGTGTGTTCAGAGGACCAAGGGAATTCTTTTGGTGAGATTTTTGTCTCGCCAACCTTTGACAGGCTAATATGCAAGTACCTTATTTATTAAATGGCAAAATTCTTAGACAGAGCAGAAACCCTCCCTTAATAATTCTAGATCACCCAAAATATTGAAAATTGACACCTAGATGTATAATTTATCACTTGATTTTTCTCAACAAATATATGAGCAATTATAAGAAATACATATAGTTCTTTCATAACATAAACAAGTCTTACTAAGTTCTGTCCCCCACACTGCAGTGGATAAAAACACTATTTTCCGGAGCAATTCTTAATCCTTCTTCTATAATTGGTTCGGCTAAAACATGAAAATACTTCTTTAGACAAACATTTAAATGAAAAATCAATTTGCAAAAGACAAATGAAGCAAACCTACAAAAATTTAAATATTTTATTGCTTTTATAATGCAGCTTATTTAATAATTATAAGCTATTGTAAATTAAGAAAATTCTTATGTTTTGTTAACTATCTCTGTATATAAAAAGCTATCACTGATTGACTCATTACCAATCTTATATTTCACATAGCAGGAAATTTAATAATAAAAAAAAAATCAACAAGGATAAACACAGGGTAGGCAGATTTGATCTTGATCCTTCAACCTAAAAGAGGTTAAAAGTTCCAAATGAGGGACATTTAAACATCCTATTTCCTCTAGAGTTAGGAGCAGAAAGGTCATAATACTCCAAAATTGTACATAGTATAATAATACCTTCCTGATTTTGAAATAATATCTTTCCTGATCGAAAAGAGGAAAAACATCCCTAAAGTGTAATATCCCAATATCTTACTACCCATATAATCAGGTGACTGAAAATAGATAAACGTACACTGAAAGCTGTGCATAGTAAAACCCAGTTATGCCGATTTTGAAAAACCTTCCTTAAGAAGTGGGAAAGAGTAGTTTTAAATGTGTAAATTTCCAAGATACAGAAAATAGTTATACATTTTGCTAAAGTTGTAACTGTAACTACACTTAAGAGTTGCAAAAAGACTAAAAAAATTCCAAATATGGAATGATTTGAAGTCCCATAAGGCTTGGATACTAAAAATGAGTACAGTACATGTTCCTACAGCTGTACTGTAAGACTCTCCTCTAGCGCTAATTCCAGTATTAATTCTATACTATGAGTTGTTTACATAAACCATAGCCAAGTAATGGAAACCATAAACATTTCAATCGCTGTAAGAAATGGCTGCCACTGCCGTTTGTAGGAATTAATTGCCTAGTCTCAGAATCCATACTGGAATGGGAAGTCCAGTCACCTGCACAAAAAGTATAAGCAATGGTGATTTAAACTAACCATTCTTATCCTGCACGAACACCCACTTGTGTGTTATGGGAATATATATTATGACCGAGCCTCTAAGACCCAGCATGTGAGTTTGCGAGTTAAGATTTTGAAAATGATTAATATGTTCCAAATACGAAATACTTTACTGTCCTATTTTCCATAAACACTAAAAATGAGCACATATTCTCCAAGAGCAATTTAAGTAAAATTAAATTATCACGATTTCGAGTAACAGTATAGTTACATTATAGGGACTTGATTAATCTTGGCAACTTTCTTTGGCATTATTTATACAAGTTTCAATTAAGGAACATTACAATGCCCTACTTCTCTAAAAGCCAAGATTATAAAAATTCCATAGAGAAGCATGAGTATTGAGCTAGTTAATATAGATTTTTCATTAGAATACTTGAAGATATTATAAACACGATTACGAAACGACTTGATTACCGGCAACACAATCTGGGCACCAACTCTCTCCTTTGCTGTCTTTAGCACCAGAAAATAAAACGAATAAAGCTTCAGACTTTCTGTTTTCACCGATTGCTTTTTTAACTGCATCATACCCTTCGACATTTACCCTTTTTACCATTTTTTATACTTGCTTTTTAGATATCAAATGCAGAGGGACAATTGTACTTTGATCACGAGTAAATACTGCTTTCGTTTTGAATTTCATATGACAGGCAGTTGGGTTGAGATGATATCTGCATGTCTGCTAATTTAGAAACAAAGGACAAATTAATTTATTTTTATTGTTGATACTGTATAATACAGGTAAAAATAAGTAAATAAAAGTAAACAATGAGAAATTCTACCATATTTATCTAAGTGGAATTATGAATTTTTATATGAATTAGTAGCATCTGGCAGAATGTTTTCACTCGTTTTAGTCAATCATTATACAAATTTTTAAACCAGTTCGAATGTTCAGCTAATCAGTGGTGTTATTTATCTTCATGGTTGTAATAGTTGACTATGACGTCTCATATCTAAGCTACATTTTAAAGTGAGATTTGTGAATCTAAGTGAAGTGTAATAAGGAAATGTTTTTGTTTAGCAGCATGAGAATTGTAGTTACATGAATTGAGTCGTTTTGTTTGGAATTTTTCATTCATTTGAGCATCACATTTAAAAATTTTCATTTTGTACCACAATTTATTTTGAATATCAACCAATGGCTGAAGCACCGGCCACCTTTGACGCTTTTAAAGCACCTCTCTTGAAAGAAGAAACCATTCCATTGACTGAAAGTGAATCATCCAATGAAATAAGTAATGAAAAAAAAGAGGTACCTCTTAAAGTTAAGAAAACATCCAACAAGCCTCTAGTAAATGTCCCACTGCCATATAAAGAGCCCGAATGGGGTGGCTCTCCTCCACCGAATTATAGTTTTGAGATAATTAAGAATGGCACTTTGATATCCACTTTTCAAATAAGATCATCTCTTTTGACCTTTGGAAGACTAGAAGTATGTGATTTCGTGTTTGAGCACCCATCTGTGTCTAGATACCATGCCATAATCCAATACTGCAAGGGTGATGATTCACATCCAAATGGGTTCTATTTGTACGATCTCGGCAGTACCCACGGGACTTCTCTCAATAAGCAGACCATAAAGCCAAAGATTTACTACAAGCTAAAGGTGGGCTATATTTTGAAATTTGGTGGCAGCTCAAGGTTGCACATATTTCAAGGACCCGAAGAAGAAGAAATTGAAGCAAAGAAACCAGAGGAGAAAAATGTAAACATTTGCAGTTGGGGCATGGGAGAAGATGCGGTCGAAGATGAAGAAGAAGGTTCTATTAACCCATTTGCTTTGTCGACACCAAATGAAGAATTATATCTTGAGGATCCAAAGAAAACCCTCAGGGGGTGGTTTGAAAGAGAAGGCTATGAACTGGAATATAATGTGGAGGAAAAGGGCTATCAGACATTTATGTGCTGCATCAAATTACCTGTTGATACACCAACAGGGGAATTCATGTCCGTCGAGGCATCTGTGAGTGGTAAGAAGAAAGAAGCTGTTGTAGCATGTGCATTGGAAGCCTGCCGCACTTTAGATCGTCTAGGGTTGTTACGACAATCGCATCATGAAAGTCGCCAGCGGAAAAAGAAGAAGTGGGAGGAGAATGATTACTACGATAGTGATGAGGATACTTTTTACGATCGGACAGGGGAGATCGAGAGAAGGAGAGAGATGAGGAAAAGATTAGCAAAGAAGAAAGAGACAGAGAATTTTGAGAGCATTGAAGCAAAGCTTAAGAGTATAGTGGAGGAAATTACTGGAATTGAAACAAAACTCGAAGCATGTGCTGCCAAGGATGCGCTGGCTGCTAAAGATGGGGATGAGGATTCATTGGAAATGTATATGTCTAACTTAGCTGCAGCCGTTAACGCCCCAACAGATAAGTTTGAGAGGCGAAAACTTAAGTTGAGATTGATAGAAGCAACTAAAGAACGTTCTCAGCTGGAGAAAATGTTGGACATAGTGAGACCTACAAAATTGCCTCCACTTGCAAAGCATCCAGGTATAATTGGAAAGAGGCCAAAGTCTAAGCTGCAGTTACCTGTTGTGAAACCACACGTTCTGGTGAGTTCTAAAGTTACAAGTGAAGAAGTGGTTGAAGAAGTGGATAGTGATAGTGAGATGCCTGTTGCTGAAAAAATACAAAAGGTTTGTGAAGAGAATGAAGTAAAAGACACTCTGGTTAATGAAAAAGGTAAGAAATATGGACTCTCATTGAATGTTGGACCTGAAAATGTACAAGAACATGAAGAAAGAGTACTTGGGGAAGATATGGAGACTTCTAAAGATATGGAGACTTCTAAAGATACTTCACAGTCACTAGATGAAACTTTTGATGATGTTACTGGTGAAAAAATGGATTTTGAACCTTCTGTGCGTAGGAAGAAAAACCGTTCTGAAAGAACAAAGAAAAAGGCTGTAGATGTTTATAAGACTGACACTACTGAGTATTGTACATGGACGCCTCCAACTGGACAATCTGGAGATGGGATGACACACTTGAATGCTAAATATGGTTATTAGCTTAGTTTGTTATGGTGACATGTTTGTAGGAGTAATGTTATATCATCAATTACTTCCATTTGTGTGCCTGGCAAGCAACATATAAAATATTGTTGACTGTAGTTTTTTGTTGAGTAAAAATTTAGATTTTCCATGCATTCTTTTTGAAGAAGAAGAGATGACACACTTGAATGCTAAATATGTATTTTTTTATTTTGTGTAGCTTACAAATGTTATAGGTATTATTATAGGTTTTAGACATGAGGTTTATAATTTTTTTACTTGATGGATTTCATATTGATAAAATGCAATTTAACTTAAATACTGTGTTATTTTTTTAAATTTATAAATTTAGAGAAATAATTATTTTAAATGCCTAACTTTGTTTTGGGGGAAAATTGTGATAAAGTAAAATATACAATTTATGGTACTCTTCCATTAGCTAGGTACTGGTTGGCTCAGTTATTGCAGAACCTAAATGTTTATGTGTTTAAATTATGTGTAAACGTATTGCCAAGCCTAAATGTTTATTGTTTGTTTACAACCCTTTAATGGTTTGTTATAGGAATTATAATTGATTTGAATGAGTTAGGTCTTCAATCTGGCAGCTTTTATCTGGTATCCAGCTAATGGATCAGAACCCAATTTACTTTTTAATTTCTTAAAAATTTTGTTTGGATATTTTATTAATAACCAATTAATGATTGTTAATGCCCATTATGAGAATTTTTAAAAATTTATTTGATTAAGATGGAATTAAATATTATTTTAATTTAAAAATTTGAATAACTTGAATGATTATACAAATTTCACTTAGAGAATGTTCAACCATAATTCTACTTGTGCTTTTTTATATTATTTATTATTTTTTGGTTTCAAGCTGTATATATTTAAAAATTGATTTAACTTGCATTAAAATCAATTTTAATAAGTTGTTTGATTTAGTCTTATGATATTGTATCAAAGTTCATCCTAGAAATGAAAAAGGGCAGGGTGCTATTTTCCAAAAAAAGGACACTTCCTGTTTACGAGGGCACTTTTATGGCAAATTGCAGAAATACGCGTTTTCTGCCACAATTTCAATATAGTTATACTTTTCTACCACGATAAATAAGTTTCAATATTCTGAAAAAAAAATTATAATGCAAAAATCTGTGAATCAAAAACTCGCTCAGAAACTTAAAAGATATCAAAATACTGATTAAATGCTGGAAATTATTGAAAAACTGGGACTGAGAAAATTATTAAAATTAAAGTGCAATATACACAGTAAAATTTTCATCAAATAGTAATTTTTATAAAATTATCAATTTATAATACAGTAAAATTAAGATAACAATGTTTTAGT
The DNA here is from genome assembly GCA_963978545.1 of Linyphia triangularis. Lineage (NCBI taxonomy): Eukaryota > Metazoa > Arthropoda > Arachnida > Araneae > Linyphiidae > Linyphia > Linyphia triangularis. Next base: position 53,708,912 of record OZ021728.1, read on the forward strand.
ATAATGAAAATGTGTTAAGATAAAAACTTTTTACTCTTTCAAAATTTTCTAAAGTTTGATTGAATCAACCTTTAACTTCATCTCTTAGTTTTGCTATTGTCAGATAGAGAATAGAGTTTCTCTAAATTTAACATTATTTATTGTGGGATATCACAAGGAGTATTCCGACTAAAGAACTTGGACTATGTCCTGAAATTTTTGCATTTTTTTATTTTCAAAATCGGATCAAATTTAACGTCAAAACGGCGATTTTTTTTTGCCGTGCATGCCGCTATTATGTAAGCTATAATAGAAGTTTTATTTTTTTAAAAATCGGAAATAATCTGGGATTTTGGTTGCATTCCTGTTATGTTTAATTTTAAATATGAAACGGATGTTTAAAAATTAATTGGTAACAGGCAAATTACCAAAAACACCCCCTAAATTTAACAGGAGGACATTGCGATTACGCGTGTCCAAACGGAAATATTCTTTTTAAATTCTTAGTGTAAACATTTGATAGTTATAAACCTTTAACTAAGTTATTCAAGTCTTTCAAATTCCTTTCTTCACTATTTTGAAGGAGGCATGGTAAAAATCCAGCGAAATACACTTAATCAAAACACGTGCGAAATGGCCATCGGAGTTTACTAATGAGCACTTGGGAAATTGTAAGTTGGCGCCCTACTACTAATGAGCACGTTATATAGACATCTACTCAATGGTTTCAGTCCCTGATATATACGTTGCGCTTTTGAACATGAATGCGCAAGCGCGACAGCCGATTTCAGTAGGGGTGATCCACTTATTGCGTACTGTTGGGAGGGGAAAAAACAAAAGTTTTTCGAATTCTTTTAGGATGAAATTTTTTCTGAAAAAGGGGAGGAAGGATGCTATTTTTACAGAAAAAGGGCAAGAAGGGCGCTATTTTTATAGAAAAAGGGCAAGAAGGGCGCTATTTTTATAGAAAAAGGGCAGGCAGGGCGCGCCGCCCCTCGAGAAATGCCTAGGATGAACTCTGTTGTATTTTAAAAACAATTTTCAGTTAGTTTGAATTGAAGGATATTTATTTATACATACCTATACATTCGAACTCTGTTTATGTGAAGTCGATGGGGCTGCTGAAATTGTTTGTGTTTTCATGTTAAGCAATTTCATGTTAACAGAGTTTGACTGTACGTGGGAGGATCTAAAAGTTGTTATTCGTTAAGTCTGTTTATGCATTAAATGATGATAATTGTGACGAATGAGTGGCTAACATTGCATAGATTGGGAATTTTTTTTTTTTTGGAGTTTGGTTCTGTCGGAGCAAGCAACGTAGTAGATTGCCAAAGTTAGGCTAGTGCTGCATTTCAGTTGCCAAATTTGAATAACGCCCAAATAAGTAATTTTCAAATTTGAAAATTTTAAGTGCAATTTTCAAATATGAACAATGCCCAAAATGCCTAAATTTTTGTGCCAGCTTGGAAACTCTGAAAAGTATTCTTATTATTTTCGGTGATGAATATAGCATTGAATTATGATATCCATGGATATTATAACTTAATGCAAAAAATCATCCTATACCAATCCAATCATCTATACAGCAATTCTGATAAAAGCATCCACATTTACATAGCTTGAATGTCTTGATAACTTCCTCATAAATTTTCTTTCTTCTTCTGTTAAAGTAGTTGCTAAACTTTGTCAGGGTAGTTGTGTTTGCCTCTAGGACCAAACTTGCATTTGCCACTTACTAACTTTTCTTATTTTTAGTACTTGGAAAGTTTTCAGATAAATTTATGTTGAAAAACATCAGAAGTTTCGTTTTCCTGTCTACACTCTTTTTCTATTTACAATCACTAACTTGAAAGTTGGCCCGCTTGACAATTCTAAGTTGGGATTTCTAATCCAGGTGTGCCAGGCTGTTAAATGAGAACCTTTTATTTTGACCTGCTAGCAATTGGGGCAGAAAGTTAAATTTTAATACCTTAGAGTAGTCAGCCTTCTTATTAAGTAGTAAATGCTCTGCATCTGTGTAGTTTGCAAGAGAAAACTACCACTATTCATTCAGACAAAAAACGGCATGCCACATTCATCACTATGTTTACTTATTTCTGAAAGAAGAGCTTATGAAGTGTATTCCAGAAAATTAAACTAGAATAAATGGATTTGGTAACAAAGAAAAGAGCTAACAATCAAATTCAAAAGATTAGATAATTTTTTTTAGCATTTAGTTATACTACTTGTAAAAATCTTGAATTATTTTAATTTTATGATTGTAATTATTCAATAGAGAAAAGGAAGTTATGTTATACTTTTTACTTTAAATGAGCCTTTATTATAGATAATGATTGTAAGTATACGATCATTTTTTTTCCCTACACACTTTGGAACATTCTGATTTAAAAAAAGTGGTCTAAAAAAATATCAGTGTCTGTGGTCAGCATAACAGAGGTTGATCTACGATCAACTTTTTTATACGAATTATTGGAGCAGCAACTGTCAAAAAATGGCTATAATGATTTCGATCAAAATCGCTGTGTTAATGGTTTTTAAGGGTTTTTAAACATCCCTATCGACGAAATTCCCATTGAAATTCGATAAAGGTGTAGAAAATTGAAAAACGAATGTCTTTAACACAGAGTTCTCTTCTCTTGAGCATTGTCTATCGACGACTGTTCTTCCTCTGTTTCACTTAATCGGAAAAATAATATAAATCGAAAAACGTATCTCCGAAAATAGTTTCAAAGTGGCCATTTCTGCACATGAAAAAGAACGGCGACATTACACCAATCCATGTGAAATTAAAAAGCATTGAACAGTAATTGAAAGTTGTGCGATGTACCAGACCCTTAGTTTGATATAGAATATTCCACTTTGACTGACAAAGTGTGTTAAAACACAGATTTGTTTCCATTACAACATTTTATTGACATGTAGCTAAATTGCAAATGCATTTTCGCCAATGTTTTGCATCATGTTTTTACATTTAATACATGAAGTTACTTGTTCATCTAAATAACTTTTTTTTGCAGTATAAAATGTGATTTTAATAAAAAAATTTACGATTTTTCCACGTACAAATAGATTCAAAAATCGAATCGCGTCATCAAAGCATTAAAAAAAAAAGGGGGGTGGGGGGGTCTGTGATTAGTAATAGTCATACTTATACATTGTTCCATAGGAGCTCCCTATATTGAAAATGTAAGGTTATTAGGCTATCATTTCCTGGATTACCGCCATTTCTTGCTCTTAAAAGATTTTTTTTTTATTCAGTTAGTACTAAAAACCGTCTGGAAGTGCTTGGCCGTACTTTTCTAAATTAACCTTTTTGCAGGGTTCAAAAAAAAAAAAAAAAAAAAAAAAAAAAGGCTTTCACTTTCGACTAGAAGAATTATTCCACAGCAACTTTATAGGGGGTTTACATTTTGGCTATAAATAGAGATATGGGATTCAAATTTCGATACTCAATAAGATGTTTTATTGTCAAATTTGCCACCTACACGATCTATTTGTTTATAAAATGATGAGCAGATTTTTTGTTATATTTCGTCAATCCCAATAATGTAACCCATAAAAAAAGTTTTTAATGTAAATCCTTGCATTGCCAATTTTTATATTCATTAACAAAGCGCCGTTTCTGTAACCAGCTTGTGCTTGGTGTTGGTATCTAATTTTAAATATTAATAACATATTTATTAGCAAAATATGGGACAAACTATTTTTCAAAATTTATTCATTAAAAATTAATGTGAATTTATGCACTCACATCCAAATACTTTTTATTTATTCTAAAATTCTGATTAAAACCATTTTATTATTTATGTATTAAAACAATTTTAGAAACAGGAAAGAGTTTCTTCAATCAATAGTTAAATGCTATTTTATCGAGATTGGATAATGGCAAATTTGTTTATTAGTGTTCCGTAAAAGCGAACTTTTAGTGACAGCAGCCAAAATTTGATAGCATGCAATGTTATCGAATCTATCTGCCAAGTGTCAGCCCGATTAGATGACGGCAAGGTGGGTTAATTAGGCCTCCGCAGATTTGCTCGCCATCGAACACACACACACACAAAATCGAAGTTAATAAAAAACTTAGTGTTACTGTGTATAAAATAACTAAAAAAAGGGCTACGTACGTCACAAACTTGTGGGTTAAAATTTATCAATCATTATCATACGATAATTCATTTAATTAGATAGTAATCTTCCTTAAAAAAATTAAGAACTTAAAGTTCTTTTTCTAGGTAATGGAAAAATTAAGAGTAATTGTTAAAGGGAAAATATGTTTTTGAACTGAATTAAAAAATTACAAATGTATGTATAAAAAATAATATTTTTTTTTTTTTAAATAAGAAAGAATGGATTTTAGAAGAATAAACTTAAAAAATTATTAATTCAATGCATTTTCTTAGCAAATGTATTTATAACATTTAGCAATTTTTCTAGTAACCTGTTCGTTTGAACAGCCGATAATATTAAAAAAAAATAATAAATAAATACTTATTATTAAAATAAACCGTAAAATTGGCTAAATAGAAACAGTTTCGAATTGCAGAGAGCAGCCTTCTTTAATTGAACGTGTGTTGAAATAGAAGGACGCTGTAACAATCCAAGCATTATTTATATCTTGTATTAAAAAAAGATTACAAAAAAAAAAAAAAAAAAAAAAAAAAAAACTCACTTTTTAACTTACTATGTCCTTTAACTCGAGAATTAATTACCGATAATTTAAAATCAAAATAATGAACTTTAAAAATAGCCAGTGAAACATCAAAAATCGGAGTGGAAAAATAAAGCTTTGACCATGATTACTCAAAGTAATTTAACGAGGCTCATTTTGATTCTTTTTCTGTGCCTATAACCACACTGATTCTCATTATCTCCCACTTTTACACAAAAATGGCTTTTTATTCAGATTGAAATTGACAGAGGCGTGAAACAAGTAAAAATGCTTCAATTAGATAAAAGTGTATGTGGCTGGCATTTCAATTGCAGTAAAGCTGTTCAAGCATCGTGGACAGGACAAACATTTAAAAAATAACGACTTCTATCCCCATGGAACCATCAGATCAGAATTAATAGAGGGACCACGCTGAACGCAGGTGCACCGTGTTGACCACACTCCGCCGCAGTAGCCCCCTCTTCGACCGATTTTCTTGCACTGTTGGTTGCATTCGTTGCTGTTTGTAGGGCACATGTTCTTGCGCCCTGCTTGAGTCGAACTCATGTTTTGAAGACCTGCAATTATAATATATTTCTCAGTGGAGTAAAGATTCGCTGCCTCTTAAAAATTATTTTTTTATTAAAAAAAGTTTTTAACTTTAAAATTTTATATATACTTCTGCTCCGGATATTGGTAGTATAAACCTGTCATTTTGGTATTATATTCATATCAATACTTCACACTATGGTACCAAAGTTAAAGTTTTAATCGTGTGGTTTATTAAATGGAGGTGTAAACTTAAAAGTGCCTATTTGGAGACTTGTTGTTCACCAAATCAAACTTTTAAACCTTTCTGAGCCAAATTCGGATTTGTATTATTTGCTCTCTTGAATTAAATTGTTATTCTCTAATTGGAATTTCTATTATCTGCTCTTTCCTTTTTATCATGAAACTAATCGTCATTGTAAATAGGCCCCAACTTTCGACGCACCGCGAGCCCAATCTTGCTACGCTCACTGAAAAGTTCATTTCTACGTATACTAAAGTTCGTTTTCGCTCTTTAAAGCTTGGCGTCCACTATAGCTGAGCAGAGTGGAGTGGATTAGGTTAGAGCCAATTACAAAACTGTCAATGTCCATTGTAGCACGAGCCTCGAGATACAATCGACGTTGACAGCCTTGTAATTTGCTCTAATCCACTCCTTTCTGATCTGCTCTGCTCTGCTTAGCGATAGTGGACGCCAAGCTTAATTCATTGCTACGCAGGCATTTTTCAAGCTGAAAAGTTCATTGCTACGCGTATTGGAAGTCAATTATATATATATATCAGCAAAATTTAGGTAGTTTTTTGGTTATGGTGATTTAAAACCTCAAATAGTATCTGAAACACAGTTTGGGTCAAAATAATAGGAGTTGTTTTACTTTGAAATTTAAATTTACCACAGTGAAGTACATTATATATATATGCATTGATTTTGGCAAAATCCTTGATGTCAAGTATAAATCGAATTTTTGTCTTACGCATGCCAAATTTAGACATTGTAGCACATTCCACTGGTTATAGTTTGTTAACAAACACACCATTTTTCGAAAAACCCTTTTTGGACTAAAGACCTTTGAAAAAAAGATCACGTAATAAGTAATTTTTTTTTTTTTTTTAGATCGATTATGTATTACATATCGAGCAAGTGAAAGTTATAAAAAAATGAAAATAAACCAAAATAAGAAGTTTGATTCCTATTCCGCTTTGTGCTCTGGTATCATAAATAAGTTTGAAAAACAGTATTAATTGTGACTACTATTGGGGAAATATAAAATTAATAATCACTAAATAAACTTGATTTAATTTGCCAATTCTATGAGTTCCGATTTTCAATCCATCTTAAACCTATTACATTTTACTCTCGGTTGGAAAATAATTGTATAGTTTTTTTCCATTACAGAAATCGATTGATTCAATTTGAATGCAAATTCCCTCTAGAGTCAAACAGATGGGGTAAAGTATGCTCTAACTTAATGTGAAATGCATATTTTATTGAATTCTTTTTTAATGTTTAATCTATGTTATGAGTGCATAAATATGTTTTACAAATCAATTTATGTTATTAAATGTTTGTTGTTGGTTACCAAGTATTAATCTTAAGTATTGAAGATCATAGAGGGCTTCGGAAGCAGTCGTCATTGCAAACTTATACTATGACGGACTGAAATATATCCGTAAAACTTGGTCCAAATATAATTTTGTACTTTTCGATTATAATTTATTTATAATAGACAAGGAAATATTAGGGATAATGAAATGTTTTAACTTGAAATTGTTGATTTAAGCATATAGACGTTTCTAATTTTTCAGCCTCGCTATGTATGAAAACACTCTAAAGAATAATCCCAACAAGAAATATTTAAAAGAATACTATTTTATTTTCAAACTTTTTCTAGTGACGGGAATCTCCTTCAAGTATACCATGTTTCGGACAGTCATACAGAAGTCAGTTGCAGCTTGTTTCGGAACCGGATTAAATTTACATTACCTTATTAGTATCATAGATTTTATTCTGAGATATCACTATGGTTACATTAATCAAATTAAATCCACGTCGGTCATAATCTTCAATAATATTTTAGTACTGTTTCTGTGGCAAACTCTGTACTGGAGAAGGAGACGCATTGAGAAAACCATTGTATATTTGGAAAATATTAAATGCTACTTTGAACTATTTGCAGTAAGCAATAACGGGTACAGGTGGATATGGATATCACTGATCAGTTTCGTTGCTCAAAATCTATCTGCAGCTTCATTTATAGTTTTGAGTACACCTCAATCTATCATTGAAAATACCTCTTGGTTTGAAAGAATTTTGATATACAATCGCTACTTAGTCCCTTCTTTGTTTTGGATGATGCACACTGTCCTAACTTTGTTTTGCTGCATGCTATTCCTAGACATCTGTAAAAGTTTACGCCTGTGCAGAACAATGCTGCAGCAGAAGCCTTTGAATACGAATACATGCCTTGAACTGTACAAAGTGACACTGTGCCTCAAGAATGAAATGGAAGCGGTTCTATCTTTGCCGATTCTGTTGATGCTGTGCTTAGAGTTCCTTAGCACAGTGTATGGATTGAGCAAAGTTTTGGAGCATTCAAGCAACATGATTATCAGCCCACGGATATTGATTGCTCTTCCTGTGCTTTTTTACGGGGCTCTTTTTTATTTCTGTCTTTCAATATCGGCTTCAGAAGTGGATGTAGAATATAAAAGATTATGCCAATCTTACAGTTCATTGAAGAATTCTAACCATTTTCAAGTTCCGTCTGAAGACTTGGAAACTTTAGGAATCTTTGATGATGACAAATGCAAAATGACATTTACTGTTTGTGAAATGTTCAGCTTTACTCGAGGGTTCATTGTTTCGTCCATCGGAGTAGTCGTCACGTATGCCTTGCTAATTATCAAAAGTTAGGAAAAATTAACTAAGTGTGAATGCCTTATTTTGTCATATTAAAAAGTTAAATGACCTTAAGAAATATGCTGCTTGTCGTGTTGCACTGCAAAGAAATAAAATATTTATGATGCTTTGTCAAAAAGTCGAATGGATACTTTATTAATTAAATTTATTTAAAACATTTGGTAACTAGAGGAGCAGAAATTTATTATTGGATGATATTACGTGACATTTCATTGATTCGTACCATGGAAAGTATTGGAACACCTTGGTTTTTTAAATGTTCCATATGCAGTATACGAAAGGTATTATGGTATGTATGGTAGTAATTGAATTGGTATACAAGGTATTTCTACTTACTATTGGAAATTTACTGCATTCAATGCCAGCGAAATGAATCGTTTTCTTGCCAACGTCTTACAAGGTAACTTTGATCACAAATTTAAAAAAAAAAAAAGTAAAAGCGCATTGAGCAGAAATTTTTGTGTTTATGGCCTTTTCGAAGCATTTAGAATTGTATAAAAAAAATAAAAAATAAAAAATGCGGGAATTGTCCATTATGTCCCATTTAATATAATATTCATGTGCAAAGACGATATGCTTGCTAAATTTGCTCAATATATGTTAGACAAAGTCTCTTCAAGAATAGAAAGAAAATGCTCCACAAACTTCATCAAAGTTATTTTGACTGTACATGTACATGTACACTAAGTAATGTCTTAATTGATATTTTTATTATTCCACTAATATCTAAATATTGAAGGAATTTCTTTAAATAAACGAATGTATGGCTTATGCGAACTAAAAATGTTAACTTTTGAAACCCTGGTAACTTGTAATTAATAGAAATATTACATTATTTTCAATTTTAATTAACTGCGAACATGCATCTATTGATATTCTTTCTTCGATCATTCTTTTGAAAATGAATCATTTCATATCTTTTAGTTTTTTTCTCATCTTAGCCAGACGCTACATCATTTAGAACCATGTTTTTGAATATGACATGATTCGAACAAGAAATTCCTTTTGAAGGAACATTTCGTTCGTGTTTTTAAGTAATTATAATTCCAATAATCCAGATATTTGAAGGAAGTCAAACGTTCAGAGCATCCTCTTTATTAGTATATGGACTGTGAACCCGTAGCTATTATTTAATACTTAAATTCTAAACTCTGCAAAAGTACTGACTGTGTTGTGCCCGGAGTAGTTACAATGCAAGAACATTACAAACAATTAGATTTAAGTTTTACGTTCAGATGTTTTGATATTTATATATACGAATCAATTAAAATTCACTCACATTAGCCCGACCAAGTATATTTTGTGTCATACTGAATAATATTGCTTACCAGTTTAACGAAGCTTTTTTGTACATTCATACACTATACTTGAGTTCATACTATCCTGCTGAATAGTCCTTATTAATGTTGTTAAATTAGATCCAAAGAGTGTCACTTCAGTAGCAGTTATTTGACTGCTTTTTGCTCTACTAATTAAATTATAATTTAGCCTTTGAAACATTTAAAAATATTTTATTGAAAATATTTTTGATATGAAATGAAATTTTTTTTCTCATAATGCGTTAATTGTTTATTTCAAAATCGTTTTGAAATAGTTGGGAACTGAAGATTGTTGAATCGCTCACTCCTTTTCTCTGTGGTATTAACCATTTAGACATTGCGTTGTGTTATTAAAGATTAGTAATATATTAATAATAATGATTTCAATAACTGTACTGCAACAACTCAAGTTATCTGAACTCATAACAACAAACACCAGCTAAATAAATAAGTACTTTAATTCTGGTCTAAAATAGTGATACAAAAAATACTATGTTACAATTATACCAAGGAAAATATTACATCAAAACTAATATCAAAATGGGTTCAAAATTATATATATATATATATATATATATATATATATATATATATATATATATATATATAAACCAATTTGTCTTAATTAAATTAACTAAATTCTTGACTAGAAAAATTATATGGAAATGGACTTACATGGATTCAGCACCATCGTCAAATCTCTCGCTCACAGAAACATCTTAAGGATAGTTGTGAATTGTCATATTGGGAAGTGTCAACTCTCTTAATATTGGTTGACGGGCCAAGTTTTTACATCTCTATTTTTCCCATTAAAAAAACTTACTTTTAAATCATGCTTAACGCACCTCCCAAAATATTCAGCACCTTTACTTGAATGGTCACTTGTACACCCGCCTAAATTTTGACCTGACCTTATTGGCTTTAAGGTATTTCTTTATAAAAAATGTCTGTATCTCAAAACTCACCACCTATGTGGTAATGTGGTAATAAAACTTTTTTAACTCTTGACTTCTTTGTAACCAGGTAACTAAATAGAGTAATAAAACCCAGATGTGAAAAACCAGGTGTTCAACAGGTGGCTGTTTTCTAAAACTTCTAAAGAAATTACGTACTTAAAATATTATGAAATTGCCTTCCCAACATTCCTCTAATTACTCCAGGTTTTTTCAACCTCATTAAAGAAAGGGGGTTACTCTCCAACAATTCATTCACACTTCCGGAAAAAAAAAATAATTCTAAATCCAAGTTATACTAATAAAAAAAATTCGTTACATAACTAACAAACACAGCGTACTTTAATTCAGAAGATGTTAAAGTACTATTATACTATAAAATACAGTTTCTATCTACAGGATCAAATGAACTAATGGTCCGTATCTTGACTTTTGAAATATTAATAACTTTTGAACTAGTGGTAGTATTTGTAAAGTTAATAAAAACTGTAAAATTTTTGATTTTTTAGAAGTATAGTTTTTGAGATATGGACTTTTGAAAAAGGTAAAAATGTAAAAATGTGCAATGTTTCAATATTCTCAAACTGTTGTAGATATAAAACTATTAAAGTTAGAGACCTCAAATTTATTCCATTCTTATCTAGATTAAATAAGCTTTAATATGAGGAATGACATGACTATAATTGTCAAAAATTATTTTTTTATGAAACACTCCAAACTATTTTTTTGATAATCTCAAAAAGACATATTTTAATTAAAAAAAATATATCTATATTTTGAAGACACCAATTGTCTACTCGTTTGCAAAATTTCAGAATGGGACAAAATGAGTTCCTCTAGAAATATTATTTTATGTATACTGATTTATTAAGACTGGATATGACAAACGAATATTTTGGCTGGAAGGCGTTGAAAGTATATCTATTAGTCTATTTTATATTTTTAATTCTAAACATGTGATAGAGCTTGATATTTATCAAATATAATGTGGGTTAATATCAGATTGAAAATTGTTACTGAACACGTATTGGCTTATGTTGTCGGTCAAAATAATAAATTATTAATAAATAGTATATTACAAAATAATATATAATGCACCTTTAGAAAATGAACGAAACGACTGCCTCTATGGGTTAAAACCAATAAAAGAAGCATTATATCAAGTATTTGTGGAAAAATAATTGATGAAGTTACTCATAACAGAGGGTTTCCAGTGGACAAATATACCCTGGTCAAAGTAATTAAAAGCAGTGGTGATTTTATCGAATAATATACGGAAATACTACTGAAGATTCACACGTATGTTGACAATGGTCAAAAGAAATGTATGGATTTTAAAGCAAAGGCAACTGAAGACCAAAAAGTAATTGTGATTTTGTAGAAAACTATTTGTGCTTCAATACGAAATTTAATCATATCATTGGACCAGTAACCGCTTCACTGTACTGATTCATTATATATTATAAGTGGATAAGAGAATTTAAGCAACATCATAGTTCTAAAATTATGAGAGAGCTTTATATTTATCATACCTGAACATGTATTGGCTTACATTGTCAAATGTTTGCCATTAGCCTTCTGTAATATTTTTCGTTATTCTTTGATTGAGAAGATAACATGTGCTTATAACAAACATGTGCCTTTTACAAAAAAAAAGAAGTCATTTTTAGTAATAGCATGCGAGTTAAATTAGAAATATTTCAGAATTTTTTTTCCTCTTCTTATATTGTGCACTAGCTGAATACCCGTGCTGCGCTACGAAATTTTACCATTAGCATTTTAGCGATCAAAAGACATTCATGTATTCTACACTTCAGACGTTTGCTCCCTTTTCGATCCCGACAAATTGATTTATCAAAATAGAAACTTTCCTTTGTTGACATTTTAAACGAAATTTATAATTGTGAATAGTAAACTGGAATAGTTTATTGTGTTTATGTTTGCTCTTAGTTCTAAATTTCAAAGTAGTAGCTGTATTGGAATTAAGTTAATTAGACATTAAGTTAATCCTCGTATAGTTTCAATGTTGCGTCGTCTTTTCATCCCTTAAAAATTCGTTAATCGATATTGGAATGACTTATTTTTTTAACATTTGCAAAAAAATATCAGAAAAATGACTACATTGGAAGAGGAACATTCGGATATCCCTCGTTTGGAACATTTAACCCCTTTTCGACCACTTAAAGTGTGTTAATCGAGATCGGAATAGTTTACTTTTTCTATTTTTACCATTGTTGATATTTGTGCCGATTTTCAGAGTTGTGACTATGTGGGAAGTAGGATTTTCGAATGTCCCCCGTTTGGAACGTTTAACCCCTTTTCGACCCCTTAAAGTGTGTTAATCGAGATCGGAATAGTTTACTTTTTCTATTTTTACCATTGTTGATATTTGTGCCGATTTTCAGAGTTGTGACTATGTGGGAAGTAGGATTTTCGAATGTCCCCCGTTTGGAACGTTTAACCCCTTTTCGACCCCTTAAAGTGTGTTAATCGAGATCGGAATAGTTTACTTTTTCTATTTTTACCATTGTTGATATTTGTGCCGATTTTCAGAGTTGTGACTATGTGGGAAGTAGGATTTTCGAATGTCCCCCGTTTGGAACGTTTGACCCCTTTTCGACCCCTTAAAGTGTGTTAATCGAGATCGGAATAGTTTACTTTTTCTATTTTTACCATTGTTGATATTTGTGCCGATTTTCAGAGTTGTGACTATGTGGGAAGTGGGAGAATTAGTGATGAGTGAGTCAGTGAGTGAGTGAGTGAGTGAGTGAGGGCTTTGCCTTATATATATAGAGATAACTGTTATCAGAAAAGTAAACGGATTTCTAAATGATGTGAGGTCAAGTTTCATCCACGCAAACCCATTGGTTATGAATAACTTCACCAATTAACTTTTATTCACATTCTTACATAATGCTTCTTTTATTAGCTTGAGCCCATCGTGGCACTCATTACGGTCATCCATGTAGCAATTTTGTGAAAGTGGATTACAAATGATTTTGTGATAAACTATTTATCATTAGTTTAATATTTTGACTGACAACACAAGCCAATAAGTGTCCACCAACAAGTTTCAATATGTTATTAATCCACGTGATATTATGTAAATATTAGGCTCTATCAGAATTTCTTAGAACTAAAATTGTGAAGTAGATTATAATAGATATACTTCCAGCCAAAATATTGATATGTCACATCCAGTATGAATGAAAATCATATATATATAATAGTAATAATTAGAACATGAATTCATTTGCATCCCATTCTGAAATCTGTCAAACAAGTCGTCAATTGGGGACTTCAAAACATACTTAAAAAAAAAAAAAAAAAGAATTTTTTGTGTGTGTGTGTGATGTTTTATATATATATATATATATATATATATATATATATATATATATATATATATATATATATATATATATATATATATATATATATATATATATATATATATATATATATATATATATATATATATATATATATATATATATATATATATATATATATATATATATATATATATATATATATATATATATATATATATATATATATATATATATATATATATATATATATATATATATATATTGACAGTTATATTAATGTTGGGCAACATATTAACTCTTATTTCATCTAAAAAAGTATGGCATAAATTTGGGATCTCTAATTTGAATATTTTTAAATCTATAGCAATTTGAAGGTATCAAAACTTTGCGAAATTTGTTCAATTTTACCTTTTTCAAAGGTCCAAATCTCAAAAGCTATAACTCCAAAAATTCTAATTTTTTTTTTTAATATTTTTTTTTCATACTTTTAATTAATTCACAAAATAACAGTAAAATATAAATCGCGAAGGTCCAAAAATATGCTTTTGTACGTTGATTTGACTTTGAATGACCCTCTACGGGAGTTTTACCTCTTATCAATTTTGTGATAACGATACTGTTTTTCCTCCACTGATCCTGGTAAGATCAATTTTTTTACTGTTCAAATACTTTTGAAAGCACAAAATTCATTGCATAGAATCGATTACCAATAATTTCCATTTTGGTACATTTTGCTGTCTATTAAAGCAAATGTCTTTTGAAGGTAAGATAATTGTATAGATTAGATGTAAAATGAATTTTATTTCCATGGAAATTACCAAAACACTCGTAAATCAACCTAAATAAAGCATAAAAACTAACAAATTAACAAAAAAGATTTTCACATTTTTCCTTTTCAACCCACAATCAAGCAAAAAAAAAAAAAAAAAGTTGTTATACTTTAGTTCGTTTGTTTATTAAGTTTTACGAAATAACTATCCGATAAGTCATATGATTAAAATGCTTTGGATTTATTGATTTCTTGCAAAGTAAAATCAATACATTTCCATCTAATGTTTTCAATTATAAAAGATTTTTTTGCACGCTTTTCGCTGCTTCCCGCTTCGCATAATATATGAATTGTAAAGATACCGATTTTAGAGTTAATACAGAAAAGTCCATATATTTCCATTTGTAGTTTTTTCTAAATATTGAGATTTCTATGGTTTTCTTTATAATGCTTATTCAGAAAATGAATGTACAGATTGGAAACGACCTGATTTTGCAGCCTACAAAATATTTACACGACTACAATATGGTTTTCAAACTTTTCCTTGTGACTGGGATTCCTCTGAAGTACACAAAAATTGGACAATTCTTACACATAGGAGCTGTCCCAATTCTCGCAATTGTTTTAAATTTGCATTTTATATTTGATGTGATTTTTTATGGTTGGTTAATCTTGGATGGTGAATCTCAACTGGTAATGCTTCTCAGTCACTTGTTAATTTTAATATTATGGCATGTTCTATACCGCAGAAGAAAATGCATTGAAAATACAATTGTCTACCTTCAAGCGATGCAGGAATGCTATTCTAACCAAGCTACGTATAGAAATAGGTACTCTAAATGGCTGTGGATTGCACTGATTATCCTCTTCACTCATAACTTAATAGTGTTATGTCTTATGCTTTCTAAAATATCCCAATGGGACCCTGAGCATAATTCATGGTTTAAAATCTTTTTGATCTTCAACCGTTCCTTAGATCCTTGTTTCTTTTGGACGATGACAGACATTTTAACATACTTTTGCGTCATGTTATTTTTAGATATCCGTCAAAGTTTGCGTCTGTGCCTAACTTTTTTGAAACAAAGACCTCTGGACACAAAAAGGTGTTTCGCGCTGTATAAAAAAACACTCCTGCTCAAGAATAAGATGGAAGAGGTTTTGTCTTTGCCGATGCTGTTGATGCTGGTCTTCGAATTTCTGTGTATAGTGTTTGGATTGAGTATCATTTTGGAACCGTACAGAAGAGTAGGTCCTCGAGTTTTCATGGCATATTCAGTAGTTTTTCACGGTACTGTTTTGTATATTGGTCTCGCATTGTCGGCGGCTGAAGTGGACATGGAATATAAATTATTATGTAAAACTCACAGTGTATTGATGAATTTGGCTACCTCCAGTCCATTTGAGGCTAAAGAGTTGAGAATTTGGAGGATATTCGAGGATAACAGGTGCCGAATGTCTTTTTCAGTTTGCGGAGTGGTCAGCTTTACAAGGGAGCTCGTTCTTTCGTCTATTGGGGCAGTGGCCACATATGCTCTACTAATAATACGAATTTAGAAAATTTGTCAAAGCATTTAAAGTACCTTGTGTTACAATGCAGTAGCAATTGGCTGATTATTTAAAAATAAATTTTTCTTTGTCTGTTTGAATTGTCGCATCATGTTAACAAAAATCCAAATAATTTGTGTGTATTATTTCTTTAAGCTGAGGATTAGTTGTTTTCAGTACTTAAAGTTTTATAAATTTCTTTGAGAATTGGTTAGAGTTTTTCTTCTTCTTAAGAATCTGAAGATTTTAACGAAGACAATCTCGTAAAGGAATTATTATTTTACAATCTTCGAACTTTTCAGCTATATAATGGTATTGACTATCTAATTTGCACACTTGGTGAAGAGAAGGGTGAAATTAATTTATAATAATAAAACAAAGAGTCTGACTGTGGCTGATTTTTATAGCAAGTTACTTCCAATATACGTAGAGCTTTGACATTTTTAACATAAGTAGATTTGGTCTCTTAACTGTGCTTTTAGCAAACAGAATGTTAGAATTTTATTTTTGTTTGTGATTTTTTAGAGTTTCTTTTGCAAAGCAACTTTTAATAACTTCGAAGTTACTTGAGCAGAAATTTTCAACATATGCAGTTTTGACCATCTCATTATACTTTTGACAAACAGAATATCAAAGTGTTAATTAGTTTTTTATTAATTTTTAAATTCTTGAAAGTTTTTTTTTTACAAAGCAACTTCCAATAGGCGTAGCGATCTGAAATTTTCAATATTAGTAGTTTTGGTCTTCAAATTTTGATTTTCTCAAACCAAATGATAAAATTTCAATTATTTAAAAAAAAGAAGTTTTTTAAGTGTTTTTACAAAATAACTTTCAATAAGATTAGAATTCTGAATATAAGTAGTTTTGGCCTTCTAATTTTGCTCTTCACGAATATAATGTTAAAATTTGTTTGCTTTTCACTAACACAATGTTGTAGTATTCTTGGAGGGGGGAAGGTGAAGGGGAGATGGGTGCATTATTGTATTAAAGAGGAATATTTTTTGTGGTTTTTGACTGGAGGGTGAGGTTTTAACTATAATAGTTTACGTACCTTTTAGCGAGCGAGGTTAAGCTTGCGCAGTAACGAAACTTTTAGCAAAGCGAGCCTGTACTTGCATAGCAATAATCTTTTTTGCGAGCTTGGCTTTGAGAATTGCTGTAAATTAGTGCTTTACAAAAGCGGAAAGTTCATGTGTGGTTAGTACTTCTAGTTGATATTGAAACTACTTTTCGAGTAAAGTAATTAAAATAATAATTTCATTGTAAAGTAATTAAAATATACTTTTAAAATATACTTTAAAATAATACCTTTAATGTAAGAAGGATTGCACGTAATAATTTGTTTATCGAACTTTTTTTTTATTTTTTTATATAATATACATATCCCTTTCGGTTCTTATTTCGGATTGTGGCTGTAACTCAATTACTTGTTTGATTGAATGGGCTCAGTTTGTTTTTGCAAAAGTATTTACAATTATAATGAATCCGGAATGAAATGTGTCCATATGAGGTACGTTTTACTATTCTTTCAAATCTTTATTGTTCACTAATCTGAATGGCAGTGCAGTCATTATTTTGTACTTTTTTTTTTTTACCATAGAGTGCAGTTATTTTTTTTTTTATAATATATACATAAAAAAAAAAAAAATGATACAATCTGTAGGGTATTGAAATATAATATGTTTCGGTTATCAAAATATGTTTAAATGTGTTTTTAATGCGTAGTGACATTGTTAGATAAGATAATTTTTTAGGTTTTTAACGTAGAAGTTAAAAAAAAAAAAAAAAAAAAAAAAAAAAGTATATATATATATATATATATATATATATATATATATATATATATATATATATATATATATATATATATATATATATATTTATTTATTTGACCATAACTTTTTTTATATTTTTATTTTGTATGCATGTAAATAATGAAAGTTTAAAACAAAAGAGCAATATTACCATAAATACATTTTAAGTTAAAAAATATACTTCAAAATAGATATTAAAATGGAAAATATCTTTCTATCAAGAGAATTACGTTTATTTTGTAATCAATGCTCGTTTAGTAAATATTAATGTAACATGAGAGCTGAATACAAAGAATTATCGAAGTAACAGCTTCTAGAGCTGACATATACACACTATACATAAGTAGTTTTTTTTTTAACTCTTATTGTAATTACTTTTATTCTTTTTACTACATGAAGACCTTTGGAGAAGGTGAATGCAAATATTTTAACTATTACTATGGTATAGGAGCTATATATATTAGTGAACTCACAATTTCAAAATTATTTAAAGAAAAGCTGCTATTTCACAAAAGTTTGATACTTCTGAACCCCAAAAACAAATCGTCTTTTCATTTTATGAAATAATATATAGTGTTAACTTAGGGTTTCCTTTAAATTTGATAGTAAGCAATTTTAGAAAATTATTTTCTCTCTTCTGCTTAGAACTTTTTTACTCCAAGCAGACGGTATGTTTTAATTAGTCTATAGTAAAATGTGTAAAAATTTAAATATATATATTAAAAATAGTTAAATTGTTTTCAAATGAAGCTTTAAGGACAACAATCATAGAACATAAGTTCAAAACTTTGTTACATTATTTTCTTTTTGGTCTAAAGCTTCTAAAACTTTGTTCTAAAATGTATAAAAATTTAAATATGTGTATCATCCTAAATGATATAGAGGGCGCTTTTAACGTAATCCCCTAGCGGCGACTTCATCGCCAACGGAGGAGTATGATTGAGGGAGTGAAGAAAAGGGAGTGAAAAAAAAAAAAAAGTGTCTACGGTTGGAAAATACATATAATTCATGCTACTTACATATCAAGGTAAGGAAGCTTACAACTAAGCACATATTTGTCATATTTTGTTCTTAAAAGAAGTATATTTTTTAGTTCAGTTGATAAGTCCTGATCCCACACTTTTGTAAATGCCATGCATAATTGTCACAAATCAAGCTATCGACTTCAAAAGTTTGCATTGTTTTTACGAAATCAGTTTTCGAAATTCGATTCAATGGCATTTGTATGTCTAGTCATGATAGGAGAATAATTTCAAAACCAATTCAACGTAGCATTGAAATGTGAAATGCACGTACATTTTGAACTACAAAAAAAAAAAAAAAAAAAAAAAAATGAATAACAAGTCTGGCTTTTTTTTTGCTGATTTAAAATAATTTGAACTAATTTTCCCATTTAGTACTGATTTTATTCATATGCCCAGGGCAGGTATTTCACGCGTTACTATGTAGTTTCTTAAGTGTAACGTACTTTAGTTCTGAAAAATGAATAGTGAATATGACCACTTTGAAACAGTTTACTTTTTGTCATGTAGCGAACTCCAGACTAAATTGCAATGTAAAACCTAAGTGGATTATTTTAGCTTTGTGGACCTGCAGCTGCAATAAGCGCCTGTGCTTATTCAACTAGGAAGTGCTTGGCTTTTTGTTGATGCATTAGAAAAGTTTTTTTTTTTTTTTTTTTTTTAAAGGAAGGATGAAATTTCTTCATGGGTTTTTGAATACCACTAAACGGGGTGCCACTTCCGAATATTTTTTGACATTTGTGTTGCCCAGGGGCGTACTGGCAATACGGTTGTTCTGTGCAATCACTGGGCCAGTCAGTGTCAATAAAAATTGGGCCAGTCTAAAAAAGTTCTTTTTTTTTTTTCAATATGATAGTTGCCTTCCTTAATTTTTTTAAAAAGCCAAATGCATTCAA
Source organism: Linyphia triangularis (assembly GCA_963978545.1). Lineage (NCBI taxonomy): Eukaryota > Metazoa > Arthropoda > Arachnida > Araneae > Linyphiidae > Linyphia > Linyphia triangularis. The sequence continues at coordinate 53,728,661 of OZ021728.1, forward strand.
ATCCCAATCACTTCCTTAAAACTATTATTTTAGTTTCAGAGATATTGGTTGTATATGTTTATTTAAAAATTGCTTAAAATTTCACATTACTTTAATTTATAGATTATGAAGTATTTGGGAAATAGATGCACTAAGTTAATAATTACGACTTTTAACTTTCAAGTTTAAATATAATAATTTCGGATGTTATTTTCCAATGAACGTAATAAACTAGTTATATACCTGGACATTCCCTTTTTTTAAAATTTTTGTTTTTATTAGTTTTAGCATCACTTTATTAATGGTTTATGGAAACCCAATTCACACAAAGGAGGTACAAACATTAGAAACAAAAGAAATTTAATCTATTATTGAAATTAATAAATAACACTATTTGATTATTGAAATAGAATTAAATAAATATTTGAATATAAAACTATTTAATTATTACAATTTATCATTTAGTTATTGGTATTATTTTATTATTAACAATAATGATCAAAATATAATTAATGATTATATCGAAAAGTTGGGCCGGCCTAAATTTCAAATCACCGGGCCGATTTTATGTTCCAGTACGCCCCTGGTGTTGCCTGTCGATTTTTGGCATCACATGTCGAGTAAATGAAAAAAATTCTCTAGCCGGGAGAGAATTGAATGTTTGTATTCATGTACATCATGATAACAATGGATGAATATGCATGAAACACACATAGGTCAGTAGACGATGCAAAAAGTAAATTTTTATTAAATATACTTCTTCCAGATGTACACTACACATGTTATAATTGCTCCTTTAGTTTTGTTAAGTATAATTTACGCGTGGTAGGATGTTTTCTTCAGGAACAATGGCACTCTTTCTTGTCTGCGCCTACGCAATATCCAAAGCGCAACTTATGAGATTTGCAGAAAGCTTCGCAAAGTTTTCGGTCGGGGCAACCACGGCTCTCTCCAAATATAACCCCATAGGCTGGACCTGAAACAAGACTCATTTTAATCGTCCAATAAAAATTCAAAAGTTCGAAAAATAGGTAATAGTTGCCAGTCAGTCAACCGGATCACTGTTATATTAGACATATGTGTTTAAATAGTAAAAATTTAAATTCCATTGCATTAGAAATATATAGTGTATGACGTAAGGGCATAATATGAAACCATAATCACCTTCTGAAGAAGTATAACTTTTCACTCTAAGTATGACAATTTATCTTAATTTGATTTTATTTCCGTTTCAAATTTCGTTTCAAACCGTTCTACTACCTTTATAATAGCTATCAAATTGGGGGAGGGGTAGACATTCAGACGACAAAATCCTCAGGATTCTTTTAAGATTTCCCCGATATTTCTATTGATTTCTTCAAGTTCTGATACCAGAAAATGAATACATCTAAATAGTATACAAGAGATAATTGTAATTATTATGATGTTAATTTTGGTGAGAAAAATATTAAACCTTTTCCTTTATTTGAAAACTCTCTGACGAAGAATGACAACTGATATTGAGGAATAAAAACAAAAAAAATTTAATGACCTGCAGGTTTTTTTCAGGTTACACCTTTGAAAAATGTTTTTTTTTCCATGAAGGTCTTTTGCATTTTTATCAATTATAAAGTAAAGTTCAATTTCCAATAATACAGTAAAGTTTTTACAGATTCCTAGTTTCCTTCATAAAAAATTTGATAAGTGAAATACATCTAAGATGGATGGCCTGATATGGAAATGTGATCTTATTTGGTGTACCTAGATAATTTTTTGTGAAAAAAACAAATCTGAAAATCTTGCATTTTTCGAGACATGCGGAAATAAAAGGATACGCGGCTTCTTGCCTGTTCTATTCAATAATTTTCTTCACTGTGTACCATTCGCAGGAAAAAAAAAATGATTAAATGTCATTAATTTCTTCCAAGTTATCCAATGACGATATTTTCTAGTAAGATAAATATTTATTCTTTTAGACCTAGCCAATTCTCCAGGAACATAGGTCTTGAACTAATAATGTTTGTATGTCGAAAATGATGCTTTAACGAATTACTATTCAGTGACGGGTAGCCAGGGCTGCAATTGGTGACGGCTTGTTTCTTCTCGCTTGTTGGGCTACATGTGTTATCTCTTGAACTACGCGAATACGTGGAAATGCATTTTAACCACACACACACACACACACACACACACACACACACACACACACACACACACACACACACACACACACACACACACACACACACACACACACACACACACACACACACACACACACACACACACACACACACACACACACACACACACACACACACACACACACACACACACACACACACACACACACACACACACACACACACACACACACACACACACACACACACACACACACACACACACACACACACACACACACACACACACACACACACACACACACACGCGAGGTGTTGAGTTCTACAGTTTGATTTTTGCTGTTTCTACCCCGCTTTTTCAAAAGCATTCATGCCAGATCGGATCAAACGTGGTTTATTTAATGTCTGGCGCTTAATACCTCATATATACCTTCCATTACTTGGCTTACAAAACTAGATTTTAAATAAATATATCAATAAATGCTTCTGAAAAGTAATTTATAAAACAATTCCAGTAAAAGAATCCCTTCTCGTAGAATTAAAATAATAATTCTGGGAACAAAGACTGGTCACACAAACAACACCTACTTGTCGTTGCAGTTTCAGTTGAAGCAGATGTCACCTGGGCGGGACAGTCTTTGAGTGTTACGCATGCCCCTTTGAGGTCCCTGAGCAGCCCCTTCTTGCAGAAACAGCCTCTGACGCACTTGTAGGGGCAGCCACCAGGGGGCATATGGCCTATGTTATCGCAGGTATCGGGGCAGGTGGAGCCGCACTCCACATACTCTTCTTCTGGGAGGGAGCATTCTAAAGCAATGATAAGAGTATATGGCATCATTGAATTGTGGGTTTTAATCATTTAGGTATTAGGAAAGATTAAAACTATTTGAGACATATGATCAGGTTTATTTTGGGTACAAATATGCAAAGCGATAGCATTTATTAAAATCTGAAATACCATGAAAACCATTAAGGTAAGGTTCGGTATAACAAGGCTTAAATAACAGGAGTTTATTTGACTAAGAAAGTGTTTAAAAATTAGACATTCTAATATTAAGAAACCATTGTCTGATTTACAAAAAAAATAAACATTTATAAATATCATCTATAAATTTTAGTTTTCGCATCTGATTCTCGATACAGACGTGTTTTAATTCTTATTACATACCTCTTTCATACTGTGGTGGTATTATTACGATGTTTGACTACAGCAGAAGGCTCAATAGACAAATCATACGACCTCTGATGCTCTTGTCTGTTACATTAGTAGTGGCGGCTCAAAATCGTTTTTTCCCACAGTAAACCCAATTCAAGGCAACACTCTCGAAAATTATTTTACTTAACTATTCTGCAACCACTTCTGAACCTCTGTTCCCTTTCTGAGCCCTTTCTGTTTAGGCTGATCTTGTGAGTTTTTATGGATACAGGAGCATGATTGAATGACCTAGAGTTGTTTCTACTAATGTATTAGACCATAGACTGAATTGTTGAGGTAGTATGCTCACTTTTGTGATAGGCGAAGAGTCATTAAATCCATGACAAACAACTAGGTTGTTTTGTATGGGTTTTCATAATATTCTGGCCATTACCTGCATCTGTATTGATCATTCTCAAGACTTTTCAACTTGAAATATTTTGCGCTGCAAATTGTTATATTTTGAGAACATAATGTGCGTTAAATGTATACACACGGTAAATAAATTTTCGTACTCATAGAGACATATGAACTACATTTTAACGAGTGATACGGCATCGCCATGGGAGGTGGCGCCAAATTGTTATCTGTATTAAGCAAATGAATTTGCTTCTTACTTTTGTCACACAGACTCGGAGGTACACAGTTCCCGTATTTCGTTTTCACGAAACCGGACTTGCAGAAACAACCTGGAAGACATGCTGCAATACACGGCTTCTGCGGTTGAGTGTGCTCGCAGGTCTCTGGGCATGCAGGTCCACACTCCAGGTACTCTGCATTCGCCCGGCAACGGGTGACATTTTCTAGCGGGAAAAAGAATTCATCGCGTTAAAATTCAGGCATAAAAGGTCAATCCGCAGATATGATATTAATAATCTGCAAATGTAAAGTTTAAAGCCATTAAAACAAGGAGTAAACACACTTACACAAACAATTTGTTGTTCTTAAAACTGGCAATTAGCATGCATGATAATAACAATTATGTTTTAATAATAATTATTCTCATCTTAAACTAATAAAAGTACATGGCATTTTTCGAGTATGCTACAGTCAAGTTTTACAGCTTTGAAGTCGCAACGTATTTGATTTATATAAGCTAAGCCTTACTACAGACATTAAGACATAATGCGGGGCTTGTATGCAGTAAGTCTCGCGATCGGAAATCGCCAGTGTTCTGCAGTGTCTTTAAAGTTCATGGACACGACGGCATTTGTGACAGATTGTCTTGGGGTAGTTGTCGAGGTGACTGATCTAAATTTTCTTGGTTTACTACCTTTCGAAGCTAGAATATGGTGCAGTTTTCGTTTGAAAGACCTCTCTGAAGTTATATTTCCGTCACAAAGATAACAACCTAACGATGCGCAAACGCAGTATATAGCTCTTATGCCAAACAATCTCCAATATCAACTACCAACTTAAAATTCTAAGAGCTTAAGTATTAATAAATGTTTCCTTGCTGACATAGTAACTTACTTATCTCACATTTTGGTTTTCCAAACAGAACAACTGGTTGCATGGTCTGGGGAAATTTAAAGACTAAGTAACTTTTGAAGTGATTCACCCCACATAATGTCACATTTGTCAGGACTTTAAGAAACATGTTTTATTAAACCAGAGGACCTCCACTAAAACGTTGAACGTTACCGAAGAATACTATTGTAATATAACACATGTCACAGGAAATATACCAAACCAATGCAGTCTTTCATCCCGTCGTTATCCATCAATGTAATAATATATATATATATATATATATATATATATATATATATATATATATATATATATATATATATATATATATATATATATATATATATATATATATATATATATATATATATATATATATATATATATATATATATATATATATATATATATAATTTAAAGATATGATTTTAAATGTTGTAAAGCATTAGCAAGAAACGGGTAGCATAGGAACACGTCCTCGATCCAGAAATTCAAGAGTGGTTGTCTCTGACGAAGAAATTTTGGGCTATGCTCTTGCTTTCCCTCAGTCTAGTGTCAGAGACATTAGTGAAGCATGTGAATACTCAAAAACCCATGTGTGGAGAGTCTTACACCGACACGGTGCACATCCTTATTGCCCGCTATTTTTACAAGAGTTTTTGCCCAGGGATGAAAATAGACGGTTTGATTTCTACAATTTCTTCATGAACAAGCTAGAATTGAATTAATCATTTGTGAATAACATTCTATTTTCTGGTGTGTGTACGTTTTCAAGAACTGGGGTAGTAAATAGGCAAAACACACACTTTTAATCAATGCAAAATCCCCATGTTATCCGACCCAACAAGCATCAAGTGCGATGATCCGTTAGCGTTTGGTGTGGCAGGTGGAAGGGAGCGTTAGTAGGACCTTTCTTTTTTATTGATACATTAACAGGTAAAAAATATGAGAACCTGTAACAGGGACTTTTATCTGACTTTTTGGATGACCATGTTGTGTTAGCAGACCTAAAAAAGATGTGGTTACAACAGGATGGTGCACCACCCTACAAGGCTGCTTCCTGCCGAACAGTACTACAACAACATGTTCCAAGACAACATTATAGGCTATGGAAGTCCTGTAGAATGGCCTCCTAAATCTTCTGATCTAAATCCTTTAGATTTCTTTCTTTGGGGATTTTGGAAAAGCAGGGTCAATGAAAAAGAATCGACGAGTCTATTAGATTTGCAGAATCGAATTTTATCCTCTGTCAGGTGTATTACGCCTGGAATGCTGAAAAATGTTGAAGATGAATTTGAATCACGTGTGCGCTTAGGTATTTTAGTCGAAGGAAAACACTTCGAGCATATGTAATTAAGAAAGAGGTTATTTATCCTTTTCACTTTATTCATTTCTATCACCTTTTATTTGTGTTTGTGCTAACAAAAAGCGCTGCTTCCTGGTTATGCTAGTATTTAAAATTACTTAATTAAAATTGCTTATAAGTTTGTTTGCTGTTTATTATGTGTTGTACAATTTATAATTTTTTGTTTTTCAAAGCAGTTCTAGACAAAAATTATAATGTTTTAGGCGATGAACAACAACTTGTTTGTCACAGTCAAACCCTAGTCTAGAAGCTCGTTGTTATTCTGATATGACGATATTTTCTCATTTAAATTTATGTACGGACCCACCAAATAGCGTTTAAACTTTAAACTCCAACAACACCGTGGCTATTGGTCGAACAAATTTCGATTTTTTTTTTATTTGAAGTGTTTTTTCATGAGCAACATTTTTCTAAATATGAGTTGAGGTAACAGGGGACCGTATAAAAAATTTACAATCCGTAATTTTTATACCAGCCCCTTTTTTAACTTAAAAACTATTCAGTAAACATATTTTAACGATTTAAAACATTTCTTCAATTGGGACTATGCATCTAGGACCAACGGTGTCGAAAATAAAGGTTGGTCAGGTTATACGGAGACACGCTGTATATATATATATATATATATATATATATATATATATATATATATATATATATATATATATATATATATATATATATATATATATATATATATATATTAAGTAGATGCATTTATCCTCTTACTTTTTTGGCATTGTTGCGGAAGAACGCACTTTCCATCTTTGGTTTGTAGAAATCCGTGCTTGCAGAAGCATCCAGCTACGCACCTCTGCGAGCATGGGTGTGGCCTTGGGTAGTCGCAGGTCGGGGGACACGATGAGCCACATGACACGAACATAGCATTCTCCATGCACTTAGGAGGAGTTACTAGGAGTAAAATTGGAAAGTTACTCTCAAGTGATCAACTAAAGTTGAAAAGAATCCATATTTCAAAGTACTGTTTTCATCCAGTCTCGGGTGATTTCAACAAGATGTTCGAAGTTATTCGAAATAGTTCAGGATTTTTGGAATATAGAATCATTAGTAAGATGTGGATGGGGCCTCAAAGTAAGCTATATTCTCAACAAGCAGTTTAATAAGTAACCCGTAAATTGATAAGAACAAGCAGCGTGGTCCCTTGTGGCCTGGAACTTGTTCTGGTTAACCCTTTGAATGTGGAAAAGGAGCTAAAATGGTTTCTAAAGAGAGTCAGAACTGCTACATTTCGATATCAATGGATTGCGGGACACCATCGCCATTTTTGCGTAATGAAAATTTGTGTAGTCTAACTCAAAATATAACAAATAACGAATAACACAGGCCTGCAACCAAAAAAGTGTTTAAAAACTAATCGAGGATATTGATAGATTTTTGGACGCTGATTTCAGGAAAAATAGTAAAAAACTTCAATGACGTACCATTTTTTCAAAAAATTAAATTTTTTTTTTTTTTTTTTTAAATTTTCCAAATTGAACATTTTGATTTTTGTAGTAACCAATCAATATCAAATGTCATAAGTCGTCCTTATTAAAGAAAACTGGCAATTTTTCTGTCTCTGATGAGAGAGAAAAAAAAAAAAAAAAAAAAAAAAAAAGAAAACGTAAAAAAAAAAGAAACAATTTTCAAGTTAATTAATGTGTCTAAATCCGAGAATCTGTCTGCCAAACTCTTAGGCTCTAGGCTAAATCAAAAGAATTTATTGGCTCAGAGTATCTCTTTCTATGATTCAGAAAGAGAGAAGCAGATTTCGTTTCATACTTTTCTCAAGATAGTGGCTTGGTTTACTCTAGCAATATCACTGGATTGTTGGAGAATTTAAATACGCAGTATGACGTGAATGAATGGAGGCTCTTTATTGACTCCTAAAAGAGAAACCACAAAACAGTGCTTTTGCATAATGGCAGCAAGTATTCTTCAGTGCCATTAAGGCATTCCGTGTACCTGAAAGAATCTTGCGAAAATTTAGCTTTGATCCTCACTCCAATTGAAATATAAAGAACTTGGATGGATGATATGCGGTGATCTAACAGTTCTTTCCATGCTTCTTGGACAACAAATAGGATACACCAAGTACCTTTGTTTCTTGTTTGAATATTACAGTAGGGATTGGATCAAAGAAGAGTGATAGCAAAGGAAACCATTAACACATGGAAAAAAATGTAGTTAAGGAAAGTTTGGTTGATCCCAGAAAAGTCCTATTGCCTCCACTTTACATCAAAATTGTCTTGATGAAACAATCTGCTAAAACTGTATCAAAAGATGAATACTTTAAATACATAAGCAACAAGTTTCCAGGGCTGTCGGAAGCTAATATAAAGAAAGGCTTTTTCGTAAGGCCAGATATTCGGAAATTTTTTAAAGACGAAGTGTTTGAAAATGAAATGCTTTCGAGTGCAAAAGAGGTATGGAGATCTTCAAAGGGAATCGTCACAAAACGGTTCTGGAATTTTGAGGTCATCAACTATAAATCCATTGTGGAAAATATATTAATGGGATTCAAACACTTGGGTTGTTCAATGAGTTTGAAAGTGCATTTTTTAAATTCGCATTTGGATTACTTCTCCCCAAATCTTGGGGCAATTACTGAAGAACCAAGCGAAAGATTTCACCAAGATATCAAGGAGGTGCAGTATGGATACCAAGGTAGATGGAACAACAGACTAAGTGCCAAAATGAGCTTTAAGGGAAAAAGGATAAGAAAGCATTAAGGATATATGAATCCAGGATGTATTAAACAATGGCAACCATTAATTAATATAGTTTTTAATTAATATACATTTTGCAATTGTTCAATATATTAATATGTTAATAAAACTCTTCAAAATATTTTCTTTTCACCAGAATATGTACAGTTTGCTTTCTTTCCCGTATATTTAAATTCATTTTGTGAAAAATAATTACGTGATGGAGAAAAATGGATGTCATATTTGAAATCAGCGCACAAAATAATATAAAATTCAATCATTACATTGCAAACACTTTCTATGGCTCAAATTTAGCAGGCCTTTGATAATTGGTACCTATAGCGCACCTTTAGTTTTATATTAATCGGATGATTAAGGTTTAAAATCAATTCAACTGATTCATAGTTTCAAGTAAGTTATTCACAAAATAAATCTATGTATAATTTATCGATTGATAATTCTCTAAGAAATGCGTAATTAGTCACGTAAAGCGATATATGTAATATAATTTGTCTGAAGATTCGGATGTCCCATATTAAAGACGTGTCGCCGCAAACTCGTGCCTATGCTCTAAATCAGTGATTCTCAACCTTTTTTTGGTGGCGGCACACTTTTAACGATTTCAAAATTTGGCAGCACACAAAGAAAAAGATAAGTTTAAAAGTTGTTTATTTTACCTACCTATAATACACCTATTATACACTGTGTAAAATAGTTTATGATAATAATTTGGAATGTAAAATAAAATAATATAATATGTACTACAAAAACAACAGTACGTTTATTAAGGGATTAATTACAAATATACATTTCTAAAAAATGGCGGCACACTTTAAGAATTCGGCGGCACACAAAAGTGCCGCGGCACAGTGGTTGAGAATCACTGCTCTAAATACTCAAGAGGAATTCCACCACCGACAATTTTCTATACGACAACGACTTAAGGCATGAACTTTTCGAAAAGAGTTACTTAAACAGAACATCCGCTCATATGGCACAATAAAATATATTATTTTAGAAATGTCTTGAAAGTGTGTTTCAGCGAAACGAATTTTTTGTATGTGAAATTTTGCAAAATTAAGAATCATTTTATTATCTTAGTATATTCTTAGTCACAATATTTGAGAGGACATACTAGGACATTGATTGGGGCGGACACATTTTCCGTCTTCCCTCTTGACCAATCCCTCTCGACAGAAACAGCCGGGTGGTCCGCATCCGCACTTCACACCCGGTCGGTTGTGGTTCTTGCAAGTGTTCCTGCAACTAGGGGTGCAATCGTAGTATTGTTCGTCTGCATCACAACGATCTGCAGAGAGTACAGTATATCATGTTATTCATTAAATAAGATACAATAATAAGCAGAAATTCAATTTTGAATTAAATACTCAAGGGGAATTCCAGCACCGATAATTTTCCAATGACTTAATGACTTAAGGTATGAATTTTTCGAAAAGAGTTACTTAAACAGAACATCCGCTCATATGGCACAAAAAAAGATATTATTTTAGAAATGTCTTGAAAGTGTGCTTAAGCGAAACGATTTTTTTTTTTTTTAAATTTTGCAAAGTTAAGAATCATTTTATTATCTTAGTATAACGCTTAGTCACAATATTTGAGAGGACATACTAGGACATTGATTGGTGTGGATACATTTTCCGTCCTCCCTCTTGACCAATCCCCTTTCGACAGTAACAGCCGGGTGGTCCGCATCCGCACTTCACACCCGGTCTGTTGTGGTTCTTGCAAGTGTTCATGCAACTAGGGGTGCAGTCGTAGTATTGTTCGTCTGCATCACAACTGTTTATTATTCTTGAGTGGACTGTAAGTTTTGTGGTTATTTAATGTGCGTTGGAAGAATGCAGGGTTCGGTTCAGGTTTATTGTACTCCTGAACGTTTTGTTCCTATCGTGGCTAAACATCATTTTCTCAGTTTTTACAAGTCGCCCACAGAGGGCGTTGGTTTTGCATAATTCTTTACGAACATGTTTAGCCGGCTGGAACATACTCCCCGCGTTGAAATTAATAAATTTTAAAATTAATAATTATACAATTGTAACGAAAAGTATACAGAATTAGAATGAGAAACAGTAAACAGAATATTACTTAATATAACATTGAGTTTAAAAAATGTTAGACAAATTAAACAATTACAGTATCAATTGTTATACATATAAAAAAAATTAGACATTTGAATCAGTTGGGACAGGTAGAACAGCTAGCTTTGAAATGGGCCGTTTTAAAATACCATCACGCTTTGTTTTTATTAGACAAACTCTAACACATTTATCCTTTCCTTCAAACACTTTTATAATTCTTCCCATTAGCCATGAATCTATGGGCATGTTGTATACCTTGACTATGACCTCTGTTCCAACTGAAACATTGTCTTTTACAAAATACCATTTTGACATTTGCTGTAGATGGCACAGGTAATCTTTCGACCCCTTTTTCCATATTAATTGAGTTATTTTTGTGGTTCACTGTCATCTCTTTACCTATTGTCGGAAATATCAATTACTTCAGGTTCTACTATACTTAACATTGTTCTTCCAATAAGGAAGTGTGCTGGTGTTAAGACATCTAACTCATCTGGCATCACTGGGTAATGGCGTCAATGACCTAGAATTTAATATAACCTCAATTTGATTTATAATCGTTAAAAACTCTTCATAAGTCAAAGTTAATTCACCAATTGCTCGTTTTAAATGAAATTTAAATGATTTAATTCCACTTTCCCAAATCCCCCCGAGTGTGGAGACTTGGGTGATATAAATTTCCAGTGAATTCTTTCAGAAGTAAGAAATGTTGCTAAAGTTTCATCTGGTCGACTCACTAGATTGTGTAGAGAGTTGAACATTTCCCCCTACGAGACATAAATCTTTTAAATGATGCAATGAATGAGTCGGATATCATATCTGATACAATTTCAAAATGAACAGCACGTGTTACTAGACATACAAATATAACAATAAAGACCTTTTGAAATGGCCCTTTACGTTGATTTTTGTTTTTTATGAAAAATGGACCTGCAAAGTCTGTACTAGAATTAAGGAAGGGGAATGTTTGCTCTGGCAGATCACCCATTTTTTGAACTAAGAATCGTGGTTTATATTTTGTACAAACCACACATTCATGCACAATACTTCTAGCAAGGTCTCTTCCATGAATAATCCAATATCTTTGTCTAGACAAATGTAACAGTGCTTGAGCACCGAGATGGCAATTACTTTTATGTAGATCTAACAAGATGAGCCTTGACAATCTATGATTTTTTGACAGAGCAATAGAATGCTTTGCATCAAAAGATAATTCTGAATTGGAAAGGCGACCTCCAACTCTGATGACATTTGAGCATTTATCAAGAAAAGGTAATAACAATTTTAATTTACTAGTAGCTGTTACTGGGTTTCCTGAACTTAACTGATGGAAGTCTTCACCAAGACTTTTTTGTTGTACCAGCGATAGTAACCGCAGCTCGCTGCCATCGACTTCATCTGCAGAAAGAAATCCAGCCTTCTTTGGCTTACACTTACAATTGTTAATAAACCTAAGAACATAACTAAACACATTAATTAATTTTCGGTAGTTATTACTGACATTCAAGAAATTTAACAAAAAATAATTTTTTGTTGCAATTAAGGCAGTTTCAGATGTCCTTTTCAGTTCACTGAAGTATAAGTTATCATTAAGATTAGTTAGATAAAATGAAGAATCCTCTAGGTGGTCTTGTTTCAAACTTACTGGCCCTTCCCACCAGAGCTTATTGGTGATTAGAGCCATTGAGTCTAGTCCCCTAGAGATGATGTCAGCTGGGTTTTCCTTTGAAGACACATGTCTTCATTCGAAGTTGTTGTCCAGGGATTGAATTACCTTCACTCGGTTTGAAACGAATGGCTTCAACTTCTCAAGAGGTGTTTTGATCCAGGCAAGAGTGATTGTTGAATCTGTCCACAAACAAATGTGATCTAGTGGTAGCTGTAGGATAGGTACAACTCTTGATGTTAAGCGAGTCAACAAAAGAGCTGCTGAAAATTCCAAAAGAGGAATCGTTAGAGTTTTGATGGGGGCTACCTTGGATTTGCTGCACAGAAGTCTGGTCTCTACTTGCTCTTGTTGATTTGTAGATTTTAAGTAGATCGCTGCACTAAAGGCTTGTTGTGACGCATCGGCAAACCCATGGAGTTAAATAGTAGTGGCACTGGGAATAAGAACACACCTGGGGATTCGCACTTGATTTACGAGAGGTAAGTGAGTCAGAAAACTTAACCACTCTTTGAGCTCCTTTGGTGGAAGAAATTCTGACCAGTTGAGTGAAAGCACCCTAAGTCTTTGAAGAAAAATATTGGCCTTGGAATTGATTGGTTGTATCAGGCGCAAAGGATCGAAAAGCCGAGCAATTGTCGATAACACTTCTCGTTTCGTGTAACTTTTTTCAAGATTCACAATATCTTTGAAGGTAAAGTAGTCTAAACTTGAGCACCAAAGCATGCCCAAGGTTTTGACAGCAGGATCCGGCGATGAAAATGAGTACTTGGAGTTTGCGTCACCCTGTATCGATTCTGGATGGTTTGACACCCACTTGTGGAGCTCCATGCCTCCCTTGAGTAGGAGTTGAATGAGTTCAGCTTGTTTGCTCTAAACTTGTTACCAGGTTTGTGAACCAGATAGAACGTCATCTACGTAGAAATCATTGCGGGCTATTTCGGCGGCCACAGGATTATTGCATTGTTCATCATCAGCAAGAGCCCTTAAAGTTCGGGTAGCAAGAAAGGGCTCACACGATGTCCCGTAAGTTACTGTTTTAAACTGGAATACTTCAATGGGTACAGATGGACTCAATTTCCACAGGATCCGTTGTAAACTTCTGTCTTCTGGTGCTACTAAGATCTGACGATACATTTTTTTTACATCGACACTGAAGGCAAACTGATGTTTTCTAAATCTCGTTGCAATGGAAAACAAGTCTTGTTGAACAGTACCATCATTGAGTAAGATGGAGTTGAGTGAGGTACCCTGGTTGGTCTCTGATGATGCGTCGAATATGACACGAAGAGGCGTTGATAAACTGTCCGGACGTAACACAGCGTGGTGTGGAATATAGTAAATGTCCAATTCGTGCTGACCGTCTATAATTTTATATGACTAAGAGAAAGATATTCATCAATAAAGTTCTTGTACTGAGATGCCATGTCTGGATTTTCGTTTAGTCTTCTCCACAAATGATTTAAACATATATCTGCGACATCTCTGGAGTTCCCAAAATTGCTCCTGCAATTTTCCTTAATCGAAAGCTTTACGATATATCTACCAGTTATGTCACTCTTAGTGGTTTCAATGAAATGTTTTTCGTAATATAATTCCTCGACGTAAAGGTTTTGTTTATCCTGATTATCTCCAGGAAAAGACTCTGTTTCAAAAACCTCTAAAGCGAGTGATATAAATTTTCCCGTTCCGATATTAGACCAGAAAAGGAATTTGATTGCACATTATTCATAGATCTGGAATCTAAATATCAGAACACAGTGTTTTGCAAGACTAACGAATTATTGTTTGATTTAAATTTTCCAGGCATAAGTTATTCAAAAAATAATTCGCACCTTATATTAAAATATCAATTTTGTTAGGTACAAAAAATTCAGGATCTGCTAATCGTATTCCGTTGGGAAAAGTTATATGCGAAATATCCAGTCGAGTTACCGGCTTTAATACTGTGATGTTAGGTAAAATCAAAAATGTTGTTGTTCTGAATAACTTACATTATCGTTTGAAATAGTAGCCGTTAAAGTATTTTAACAAAGTGCTCCTTTCCATTTATTCCAGAAATAGAAAGATTAGATTTTTCTCTTTTTAACCCCAGAAATTCTGATGCTTCATTTGTAATGCAATGGACAGAAGAACCGTAGTCAAGAATTTCCCTCATTTTTATTTTTTCTCCTCGCGAATTTTTTATATGAATCAGAACAGTTCATAGAATGCCCGATTTATGACTGCGAAGAATATTTGTAAGAGAAGCTTGAGTGGGAGGATTTATTTCCTGAACGAACGAAGTACTCGTATTATTTACATCTGCTGATGAATTATTGCTTTGATCGGAATTTTCTTTTTCAATATGAAGCAAAGTGTTCCTGTCTTTACAGGCATCTAGAACAGCTAAAAGATGATTTGCATACATTTTTATGGCGCCTCAAGCGATTTCGACATAATTTGAGCGCTTTAACGGTTTCTATTCGTTTGGAAACATCCATATTATTGAATTGAGAACATCTAAATAAATTATATTTTTTATTACATAACAAACATGGTTTAACATCTTTATTAAAATTAACTAGCAAATTTTTGGGTTTTTAATTTGAATTATGGAACCCCTTAACAAATTTTTTCGTTTTGAATTCATTTTTAGTTGTTCTAATACCATCGACCTTTATCAATGAATTGTAATACGTCTTCTAAAGGCGGGATTTCTTTAGTAGTCACAGATAATTCGTACGCTTTTCTTGTATCTTTATCTAATTTTTGAAGAACTATGTTTGAAATTATAGCATTTGAAAGATCATTAGATTCTAATTCAAGAACTAGGGATGGAACGGATGTGAGTTTTGCCGGATACCGGATTTCGGATATCCGGGGTACCATGTCTACCGGATGCGGATATCCGAAACGGATTTCACCGGATATCCGGCCGGATATTCGGTCTATATACTAAAAACGATAGTTATACGATATGCTATACGAAAAAAATGGTCATGATATGAAGTATCAAATAAATTATAATTAGTGGTTAGCGCACCGCACTGCATGCCACAGGTCCATGGTTTGATTCGCGGACTGGGCAAGGTTGACTTAGCTGTTTATACATGAAATAAATAAACTGAGGAGGACCATGCATGCTTGGGAACTAAACACTGGGGTTCGGAGTCAGAATGACCATCTGACCGGAACATCTGCTATGTGACACACAAATGCTACAGTCAAGAAAGCTGAGCTGGGCCCAGCAGGCTTTGGTCCACACGGGCTGTCGCGCCACTGAGTTATTTTTTTTTAATTTTAACTTTAGTTGATGCAACGATGTTTTAGTGATGCCAATACCTACACTTGCTGAACAATTTTGAAACTTCATCACCATTTTGTTTGTGTGTTACTTAAAATTGTACCAAACATTCTGCAATGTGATGAAAATATTTCAGAAATACGTTTGTAAATTGTTACTCAACTTCTTCTTACCTTGTATCATGTAATGTAAACATAAGATAATCTTCCTCAAGTCTGCATAAATATCCTATATTGCTTTTACCCGAAAAACACACAGAAATTGTACTGAAGTCAAAATAATAAAACAATGGAATTTCATTAACTAATGATATTTATTTCTAGTTTATTAAGACAAATGTGTTAAGAAATACTTAATAAAACAAATTTAATAAGAATTTTTTTTAATTTGATTAAAATATATGCAATACTTTCAACAATATCAATCTGTTTTGGAACAGATGTAGTATAGAACGTTCTGCAATTTGTTTTTAATCAAGCAATCAGAAAATTTTTCAAAATTACTATTTAAGTAATGGAAAAATTAAGTTAAATTATAAATATTAAAATATAACTTAAAATCAAACATGTTGCAAGAAAAAAAAAATCTTCCAAACAAAAGTTTTCCTAGGAAATGTCCTATTCAACATCTTTACCTTTTTTTCTGCCCTTTTGGTGGAAATGCACTATAGAATAGACGACTTTTTGGAATATTTGATTAATGCCAATAAATAAGAGCCAGTGGTTTATTTGAATAAAATTTCATCACGAGAAGTCTCGTGTATAAGAAAATCACAACACTAAAAAGATAACAAAACCGATTTACAAATTAAAAAAAAAAATAAAAAAAAAAATTAAAGAAAAAAAAAATAACAGCTACTTAAAATAATTTGGGGAATTCCTAATTTGGCATTCATCGACAGCAACAAAAATCTGTAACATTTTATAAAGACAAGTTGTTCTTAATAGTATTAAATTTACTAAGTAAAATATACCAAAATTCAAAAGGAACACCAATTAAAATGCAACGTGACGAATCAAAGTGAATAAAGGAATAGTATTTCTAGTGATATCCAATCTGCATACTTCACTTTCCAAGATTTTTAGATTCGAAATACAAATTATTTAATAAAACGGAAAAAAGTCAATGAAATGGAAAATAGACACCTGGAATTGCTTTTCAGAATTTGTTGAGCAAGAAAATTCAAAAGAGGAAAATGACGACAAAAATGATTTACTAGCTGCAATAAGAAAAGAACTGGAAAATTTATTCATTGTTCCTCTAATAGACAGGAATTCTAATCCAATTGAATGGTGGAAACATCATATACAAGAATATCCACGTTTAAAGAATATCGTATTGAAATATTTGAGCTCCCCACCAAGCTCAGTCAATTCAGAGAGACTTTTCAGTGTAGCAAAGCGAATATACACTGATAACCGAAACCGATTAGCACCTAAGAATGCTGAAAAGTTATTGTTTATAATGCAGAACATGAAATACTGGGAATGAAAATATCACTTTTTCTCATTCCAAATAGATATGCCCAGTGAAGAACTTTCATTTCATGTGTGAGTGATAATTTCCTAGACCATACCATTCACAGCATAAAGGGGTAGGGTATTATCGTCGATAGAACAAAACAAAAAAAGCATTGAGGAGTGCGCATTGGCTATTTATTGCTTTTTACTCGCTAGCAAATGTCAGAAAAAAAGGAGGAAGTGAGAATAATTAAAACTCTTAACAAGTAACTTATGTTATGGAAAAAAGTACTAGTTATTAGTATTTTGGTTCGTGTTTTACGGAGAAGCATTCAAATATAACATCTGGAATTAATCAGATCATAAACTTGGAATGAAAAGAACATATTGCAAAACACGTATGAAGGATGGTAAGGAAAAATATTGGAGGAATGGTTTACGCTTATCAACTCGGCGCCAATAATACGGCGCCTCTTTCTATGAATTGAAACTAAATGCACATGCATCTTCTAGCTCATCTCTGAAGTTAGGGATATGCGAAAGCATAGTTCTCACGAAGGAACTTTTTCGTTTTCTAACTTGACTGCAATTTAAGTCCAAGGAAAAAAAAATTTAAAAAAAAAAAAAAAATGTAGAATGCGGTGTCCCCTTTGTCCGAAAAAGATCATTATTTTTTGCAAAAAATTATTTCTTGTGGATACCTGGTGGCCGGATATATAGCCGGATATTCGAATGAAATTATCGGATGTCCGGTATTTGAAATCGGATATCCGACGGGGTTTCGGATATTGATAAATAAGCCGGATATGCCGGATATCGGATATTTGCCGGATATCCATTCCATCCCTATTAAGAACCTATAAGCCTCTTATATTTTTTTTAACAACATCGGATAAATTTCGCAATGATTTTGCATATTCGAAATTAATTTTTTCTACTTTCAAAATTTCCTGAAGTGTAGGTCTACAATAGCACGTTTGTTTTCGTATCTAGTCTCTAAAGCATTAAATAATGATTGATAAGTATCTTCACTAGTTTCTATCATTTTTGTCTCACCCTGTAATGCGGCTTTAAGATAGAACAATTTTTGATTTTCAGAAATGCGTTCATTGATACAAATCATGGATTCAAACTGCGTTTTAAAATTGGCAAATTCTTCCATTTTACCGCTAAATTTAGGCAACGGAATATCAGGCAATTTAGAAGCTAAACCAAAGTTAACAGATTTAATAGCGGAATTATTTTCATTTTTGTACACACTAGTATTTGTATTAAATTTTGAAAGAAAATATCTGATGTTTACCTCCAGAGGGTGGCATAACGTTTCTAATACTTGGATAGCTGCATCGCATTCATTGGAAGTATTTTCTTCTAACTCCAGTTCGCCATGGCATTCACAGAATTTGTGCAGCTCGTTTTTAAGTTCAGTGATGTCGCACAATTTTTTATCACCTTCAATCTTGGTATTTTCGTCGGCTTCTTTTTCTTGTTGGTCAAACTTGACAATGGCGGTGAGCTTCGCTTTTACTAGCCCACGCATTCTGATCAATTCCTTTAGACTGTAAACTTTTGCCATGACTTCTCTCCGGTATAGACTGACCACAAATATGTATTCTTCTTGAGTGGACTGTAAGTTTTCTGTTTATTTTGAGTGCGTTGGAAGAATGCAAGACTAATAGTCTTTCGGTTCAGGTTTATTGCACTCAGAACGCCTTGTTCCTATCGTGGCTAAACATCCTTCTCTCAGTTTTTACAAGTGTTTTACAAGTCGCCCACAGAGGGCGTTGGTTTTGCATTATTCTTTACGAACATGTTTAGCCGGCTGGAACAACAACGATCTGCAGAGAGTCCAGTATATCATGTTATTCATTAAATAAGATACAATAATAAGCAAAAATTCAATTTTGAATTAAATACTTAAGAGGAATTCCATCACCTACAATTTTTCATACGACAATGACTTAAAGCATGAACTGTTCGAAAAGAGTTACTTAAACAGAACATCCGCTCATATGGCACAAAAAAAAATATTATTTCAGAAATGTCTTGAAAGTGTGCTTAAGCGAAACGATTTTTTTTTTTTTTTTGAATTTTGCAAAATTAAGAATTATTTTATTATCTTTGTATATTCTTAGTCACAATATTTGAGAGGACATACTAGGACATTGATTGGGGCGGACACATTTTCCGTCCTCCCTCTTTACCAATCCCTCTCGACAGAAACAGCCGGGTGGTCCGCATCCACACTTCACACCTGGTCTGTTGTGGTTCTTGCAAGTGTTCCTGCAACTAGGGGTGCAATCGTAGTATTGTTCGTCTGCATCACAACGATCTGCAGAGAGTACAGTATATCATGTAATTCATTAAATAAGATACAATAACAAGCAGAAACTCAATTTTGAATTAAATACTCAAGAGGAATTCCACCACCGACAATTTTCCATACGACAATGACTTAAGGCATGAACTTTTCGAAAAGAGTTACTTAAACAGAACATCCGCTCATACGGCACAAAAAAAGTTATTATTTTAGAAATGTCTGGAAGGTGTGCTTAAGCGAAACGATTTTTTTTTTTTTTTGAATTTTGCAAAATTAAGAATAATTTTATTATCTTTGTATATTCTTAGTCACAATATTTGAGAGGACATACTAGGACATTGACTGGGGATGACACATTTTCCGTCCTCCCTCTTGACCAATCCCTCTCGACAGAAACAGCCGGGTGGTCCGCATCCACACTTCACACCTGGTCTGTTGTGGTTCTTGCAAGTGTTCCTGCAACTAGGTGTGCAATCGTAGTACTGTTCATCTGCATCACAACGATCTGCAGAGAGTACAGTATATCATGTTATTCATTAAATAAGATACAATAATAAGCAGAAACTCAATTTTGAATTAAATACTCAAGAGGAATTCCACCACCGACAATTTTCCATACGACAATGACTTAAGGCATGAATTTTTCGAAAAAAGTTATTTAAACAGAACATCCGCTCATTTAGCACAATAAAATATATTATTTTAGAAATGTCTTGAAGTGTGCTTAAGCGAAACGATTTTTTTTTAAATTTTTTTTGCAAAATTAAAAATTATTTTATTATCTTTGTATATTCTTAGTCACAATATTTGAGAGGACATACTAGGACATTGACTGGGGATGACACATTTTCCGTCCTCCCTCTTGACCAATCCCTCTCGACAGAAACAGCCGGGTGGTCCGCATCCACACTTCACACCTGGTCTGTTGTGGTTCTTGCAAGTGTTCCTGCAACTAGGTGTGCAATCGTAGTACTGTTCATCTGCATCACAACGATCTGCAGAGAGCACAGTATATCATGTTATTCATTCAATAATATACAATAATAAGCATAAATTCAATTTCGAATTGAAACGATCTTAACAGGATAGTAGGTAATAAAAGGGAAATTGTTATAAAGCTATGTACTTTAATACATTTTGTGGGGATTTATTAATTATCTTTCTTCTTGACATATCTATAGAAATTGCTTATATTGTTATACATATTTTAAGTGCGAGATACATATTTTATGCTAGTCCAGGACTGGAGTATTTAAGATACTTTCAGTTGTTTTCTTACAGTCCCTCTTGTTCACTTGCATCTTCATTTTAATATATTGAAATCTGCATTCATAAAATGTAAAGGTAAATGGGTAGATGAAAAGCTATGCATAAATGGGTAGATGAAAAGCGTAAGAAAAGCTATGCATGATAGTACAGTCAGTATCCAAAAAAAAAAAAAAAAAAAAAAAAAAAAAAAAATCAGAACGATGGCTATATCTTGTGCTTTAATTCTTGAAATAACAAACAAAAGGTACCGTTGTAAATCGTGGAAGGTTTTTAATAATTGGATGTAATTTTTTTTTTTTTTTGTCATGAAGGGTCATCTACATATTAAAACAGAACCAAACTTTAAAAAGTTCAATAGCAACCTCATAATACTATCCCATACTTGGATTCAGCATCCAAAAAAATGTCGAAATACAAAAATTCGTAATTTTCTAATGAATGGTTTGTAATTTAAATGATAAAAAGAAAATGATAAATTAATGCTAAATTAAAAAATTGTTTTTTTTGGCCATAAATACTTAAATAATTAGTATATTTCAGTAATATGTTTTTTTTCAAAAGATAATTTGTAAATGACCAAACATAAATAGCAAACAACTTTTGAATCAATGTCTTTTTTAATAATTAATTATTAATTAATAAAA
The DNA here is from genome assembly GCA_963978545.1 of Linyphia triangularis. Classification (NCBI taxonomy): domain Eukaryota; kingdom Metazoa; phylum Arthropoda; class Arachnida; order Araneae; family Linyphiidae; genus Linyphia; species Linyphia triangularis. Next base: position 53,750,249 of record OZ021728.1, read on the forward strand.
CAATTTTAATGTTTATTTTTTTTAATAGAAAAATACATTTTTTTGCTTTCCTTAGATTGACCATCGTCTGAAACCCCCCACAATTTTTTTCTTTTCAGTTTGACTTTTAGTTCTTGATTTTGTAGCGAAAATGTAAAAAACGCTCACTTTAAGGGACCTTGTAGTAGACGACTTTTGAAAACTATCAAAGATTAATTCAAGGTAAACTAGAGGTGTGGAAAATCGCACAACGTTCAATTATCGTAAAATGGGGTGAATAGGAACAGCGGGGTGACTCGGAACAGAATTTCTTGAAATTACAAAAAAATATATTATTTTATACAAACAAAGCAGTTTTATTTTTTGTATATATATTTTTAATCTGTATAAATATTGTTAATCTCTCTAACGTGTTTGGAATCGTGGAACATATGTTTTGTGTGGTTTTCAACAGTGTCCTTTTTTTAAAAAAAATTTACTTCCTTAAATTACATTTATTTAAAACAACATTTTTTAAACAATTTCAATAAGTTTTCCTTTAAAAATTTTACTGAGTCATGTGATTTTTTCATTTTATAAATAATTTCAATGATCAAGTTACATTTGTGTTTACAGTGAAATGTTTCTGTAAAATAATCACGCTTTGCTGAATACTGTTTACTAATGCCTACATTTTATATTTATTAATTTTCTAATTATCAGTAGTATACGTTATACTTCTGCAATTACAGTTTTCGATATTTTATTTATTTCGTGTGAAGAATGCACATCTTTAACGTTGTAAATAAATTATGTTACTTTTGCGTTTACTTGCTATTTTTGTATTACTCTTAAACATGACACTATAAATCCAAGTAGTTTCTATGCAGTTTTAGACTAATATTTGTATTTTTTAACGTCTTGAAACGCCGCACTGACCGTTCGATTTCGACCGTTCTATGAAGTAGAACCTTAAAAATACCTTTCGTTTTATGGAAATTCTCCCTGACTATCGGTCAAAAAATGGTCGAAACATTTTCGCTCATAAGTGACGTGTTTTTCAACATAACGCATTGAAATTTGGTATATAGAGTAAATGATGTATTCTGAATCGAATGAAATGATAAAAATTAAGGGTTCGTATTGAAATTTTCAAGGATAGCGTTACTTTTACTTAGTAAACGGTCCCTCAAGAAAAAAAAATGAATAAGATATATAGAAAATCGCAAGCAAAACATTTTGGTGCAAACCGTAAGATTCTACGATAATTAAAACCGTAAGATATAGCCATCGTTCTGATTTTTTTTTGGGTACTGTACCTCTACTTTCTACATATGTACACCGAAAAAAGATATTATACCCTTAGTATAGGACTAATTTACTTTTTTTAATAGTTTTCTTAACTAAAATAATCAAAGACTGAATATTAAAAAGCTTTTAATGCTTAATGCATACATAATAAAAATAAAATTTTACCTTCTTCTAAATTCAAAATATTTAAACTCTTATATGTTACGTCACTTAGACTTATACTCAGTTCTAGAGATATGTTTAATCATATTAATACTTCTTATAGGCATTGTTGAAGGTGATGTATTCCATATTGGTAGAAATGTTAAAATTAAAAGTGCAAGCTCCACGCTAAACTATTAAGATAATACAATATTTAAATTACTATAACTGGATTTAGAGTACTGTAACAGGATACGTTACTCTAATTGAGATAAATGTTAGCCGAATGAATTTATTATTCCATTTATAAATGCTAGAGTAGTTATCTGTCATTAAATTCGATTGAGAAACATATGAAATGTAAGCATATTTAAATAATGAACTTTAAAAAAAATATACATATAGACCATATTAACTTTTTCCATCACATTGCTCCTTTGTAACGCATTTTCCGTCCTTTCTTTGTAAGAAACCCGTTTTGCAGAAGCAACCTGCAACGCATTCCAGAGTACATCGTGAAGGGTATGAATCTTCGCACGTTTTGGGGCAAGATGTACCACAATCTTGGTAAACAGCATTTTCCGTACATTTAGTTGGGTAATCTACAGTAAAAATAACGAAGAATGAATAAATATTCAGATATATCTGAATCTCGACAGAAAAAACTGAGTCCTTTTAATTATAAGCAATGTTTTGATGAATGCAGGACAAGGGGAGAATGCACAGATATTAAAAGTAACATATTTGGGCTCTAAAAAGTAACAATATTTTGGGTGATTAATTTGGCAGGTACCAAGAACCACTTGAAGTACTTAAAGGTTTTATCTTCATACAAGGCCTATCTTAGTACAAATTCATGATTGCCTAAAATCGAAACCAACTGTCTTCAATCATAGAATGAATGTAACGTAGTTTTGTCAATTGCGTATAATGATACTCCTGTAAATGTAAAATTTATATATATATATATTAGTAAAATATATATATTTGCGTAAATGTCAAAAGCATGTCTTAATATTACAATGCAAAAAATTATGATACGATGAGAGTTGTGCCATCAATTTGCGGCGTCTATATTGTAAATTCATTACCTTACGTAATTTTCTAATTACATTTAATCATCATGGGAAATAATTACATGTAATTAGAATTCAACATGAAGAATTTTCGTTGAAACACCATGTACATCGGTGCTATTTCTGCTCATTCAAAATTTTGAAAGTAACGAAAGTGAAGATAATCTCATGATGAAAGTGAAGATAATCTCATGATGAAAGTGAAGATAATCTCAGAAAGTGAAGATAATCTCATGATGTTAAAACATTTCAAACTAGTCTGTACTATCTACCAAAATTATAAATTCAAATCTACCTGCTAATATCTCGATTTGTTGTTCATTTCATACAGGAATGAAAAGTACAGGCAAAATGAATGTGCCTGAATTATTTAACTAAAAAAAATCACTACTATTTAATGATACCACTTTTTACCAGGTGTGGGAGGTGGTGGTGGTGGGACGGGAGTTTTCTCGCATTGATCTGGGCGTACACATCTGGTGCCGTTGATGTTCATAAGATATCCCGGAATGCAAAAGCACGCAGTGACGCATTCGTCTCCGCAAGGTTCTGGATACATGTTCTTGCAGGTGGGCGCACAGGCAGATCCACATTGGATGAACACTGAGTATTCGGGACATTTGGGCTCAGCCGGCACTGATGGAACAAACAAGTAGCAAATGAATACAAATAGTGTATATAAGAATATCAGTTTCTATAAGTTCGATAAACAGTAAAAGTTACCTCATAATAAAATGTACTGCGTATTTTTATATGCTAAGAGGCTCCGCCCAAAAGGCTTGCTAAGCTCGCGGATTGTTAAAGTAATCCCTTTATTTTGCTTCGCAATCTCTAAATCACTTATTTATGTAAATTGTACTTACGTGATGGTTTGAACCATCTGTTTTTATACTTGAAAAGAATGAAATTGCTTCGAGAAACAAAAACTTTCCACACTTACTGCGAATACGACGTAAATTAAAAAAAAAAAAAAAAAAAAGCTTAACTTCGCCTCCTTTCTCGTAGAGCGATTTGACTGACCGAAAAATACTCCCTTTTTAAATATTTTGTCCTAGCCTAGCAAGGAGGTTCTTTTGAACTAGGTCATTTCATCTCATTGACTTTTTTTAAATTGGACGAAGGGATTCCAAACCCTCGCAGGGGCACGCTTCCACTCGGCACTTTCACATCTCCGACTCAGTTGGATTTAGCAGTTACTGAAATTTAGTATTTTTTTTAGTTATTATGTTACGACCAACGCCCTAAATTTAGTCTTTTGTGTAGTAAATGCTCATTTGTGAAAATATTAGCTTTGATTTCATAATGTGATTCAATACATGAAATATTACAATACTAAATAAAGTAATTAATAACAACGACTAAAATGTATGTTTACGGCTTTGTCAATCCAAAGCCACATTGTAAAACAGCTAATTTTAATTTTGTCATTAGTCAATAGGAGTCAGCCAATTATCAAAGTGTGATTAAACAAACTTTAGTATAGTACGTTAGAGTTGGATTCGCGTGACTTCCCCTGTTTCAATAAGGGTCCACCTTGTTCTGATGTGAGGAAACTCATACTAGAGCCTCACGGGGTACTATATCTCAACAATTAATTTATTGTATTTTCAAAAGGTTTTAAACCGCAACAAGATGGCTTTTGTTGTTCTATCTCCTTTCTATCTTGTAGAAGGGAGGTGCTAGGTGATAATCACTCTAATGTACGGACTCTGTGGATATATATATGAAAAAAATTCCATAATTAAAATTCACCAATCCACTTGGGATTCGAATACACCAATTTTTCTCACTAGGAATGTCCTTGAGGTTGCAGTATTGAGGTGGGACGCAACCCTTTCCGTCCTTGCTGAGAAGGTATCCCGGTTTGCAGAAGCAGGATGCTACACATTTGTCGTCGCAGGATCGAAGTCGAGGATCTTCACAGGTTGGAGCACACGCCGAGCCACAAGGAATGTAGATGGCATTTGGAGGACAGTCAGGAGGAGGAACTAACAAAAAGAAAATGAATTTATTTCCAAAAATTGTAATATGTTAAATTCAAGTATCTGTTTTTGAAACCAAAGGAGAATTTAAATTTGAAGAGATTTTTCATTAATTGAAACCTTGCATTGAAAAACATGTTGTAATTTTTCTTTGATTTTCAATGTTTGTTTCATTTTATTTGTGACTGCTTTAAATTCAAAAATGGCTGAATGAAAGTGCATGAAGATCTAGCGGTTCACATAGAATACATATCGAATTTAAATGTGCAGTTGTTCTTTTATCTATTTCTATTATTAATGAAATAAATAAAAAATTAAACTTTATAATTACAAGATTTATTTGGAATTTCTCAGGAAAGCGGGAATCGGGAGCATAAATTTTGCTTAGCTGTCTTAAAAAAAAGTCATGTTTCCCATACTACCAACTGTATAATGATCTACTATGAATAATAAATAGACGAGAGGTGGGAGTATAGGGAAGATATAGTTGAAGAACGGGTAAGTGTTGTTGAAGACCTTTATTCCTTAGTGTTGTTTACATCAAGGTAAAGTAAAATAGGATTTTAGTGATAGGAGAGTCTCAGTCTTTTCTCTTCAGTTGTAGTATTCAGTTTATTGAGATGTTTGTCAAGTTTATAAATTTCATCAGCTATAGTGATAATAGTGATAATTTCTTTACAGTACTTTTTCAACGCCATAATATTTCAAATGAAAGCTTGTTTAATGATGTAAAAGCAATTTTATCTACCGAGAACGGAGTGTAGACAGCATTATTCTAATTTAAATGCTTACCAAGATCATAATGAATGCATATATCCAAATCATGCACATAATGGTTTTAAAACACATCATACCATAATTCTGAAAAATGTCCCCTTTTAATTCTTAATCAATTTGTAGAACACATTCATTCAAGAGCTGAAAGCCTGTTTCTCCATTTTGGTGCTTCATTAATTATCTTGTCTTAATCAATTTTCACTTAACTGCCATAGTTCCCATTCCTTGAGTCTATACATGGCCTCTAACCTAGGGAATAACCTGCTATATTATCCTTAATTAACCTTAAAGATCCCCAGATTCGGGACATTAACTTCTCGCTGTGTCTAAATAATCCTCCCCCCCCCCCCTTCTCCAGATATTTGATCTCTGACTGTCTTGCATATAAAACATTTGTTGTTGCTGCTATCAAATAAAGTGCGTATGGCTGCCCGGGTAGGATTGGACTTCTTATTTTACAACGACTGCATCCATCTTATGATCTCTTGGGTTCATTACACTGTTAAAAAAATTTGTCCACCATGCACCAAAATTTGGTTCCCATTTAGCTGCCACCAACATTTGGTGCTTAGTTTCGCGATTTAATGGTGCTTACGGTCCGAGGTTGCACCATTAAATCGTGAAACTAAGCACCAAATGTTGGTGGCAGCTAAATGGGAACCAATTTTTGGTGCAAGGTGGAACAAAATTTTTAACAGTGTACATACATTGAAATTGTTCTTCATATCAGGTGTAAAACACATGGTTGAGGGGGGTTGGGCAGTTTCTTTTTAAGGAGCATTCTTAAGGTAGAAGTTTGACTTGGCTTCCTTGCCTACACTGTTAAAAAATTCAGTTCAACGTTGAACCAAATTTTGGTGCAATTTCATGGCTGGCAGGCAGTTGCACCAAAAAGTGGTGCAACTTCCATCAACGAAAAATACTGATGAGGAGGTTGCACGAAAATATGGTGCAACCTCGGATCACCGCAACCGTAACCGATTGAAATCGACAACAACCGCATCAAGACCGAAAGTCAATGTCTAGCACAGAGTATTTAAATCATTAATCGAATATCAAGGTAAGTAAAATGCTTTATTTTACATATATGGTAAATGTTTTTTGCTTACTGTAAATTATTTATCGATGCAGAAACTGATTTGCCCTGTGTTCAGTTAGGCTTAAGTGATGTTGACAAATTCGCCGCAATGCATTACCAGTGAAATTACCTTAAAATTTCTGATTTCGCGATGTTTTATCGCACTCTTGCTACAAAAGTGACACAACCCAAAATTCTTTTTTTTTAAGTTAAAGTGTATACATAATCATAGATTATATGGGCTGGAAGGACGCTTAAGTCTGTTTCAGCTTGAATTTAATATGAAAACAATCTTGTGCCATTCAACTAGCTTCAAGTACATGCAGTCTCGGATTTTTTACTCAAAATGATAAATTTTGACTTATATTGCACCCTTTCTACAAAAATGACATATGTATGAATAAAAAATTATTTTATTCAATAATTATTAGCATTATCCTAAAGTTTATAAGCTTTAACTGTTGTATGCAGTTTCAGACCCGAGTCATTTTTCCTGAAATGTTTCCACCCTTGAAAGTGAACAATGGTCCCTCCTCTTTTCAAATAAATAATAGTACTTAAATAATATTTATTAATTTTCCGTCAACTTTTAATCACGCTTATGGAAGAATGGTTTGAGAGGCCGCTCATATGAATTATGTAACAGTTTATGCCACTGCAGTTGAAAGTTTAATCATACAAAATATTCAAAAGTTCAATTTAATCAATTTCTCGAACAATTCAATGCATTTTCATCTAAACATGTTTTCTGAAAAAGAATGTTTAAGGCCCCTTTCGTTCAAATTATACGTTTTCAATTAATGCTATTTTAAATGTATTTTTTTCACGCGTAGTTTATTGTCTTTTTATATATCCTTTATTTCAATTCTACCTGTATCACTAATAGACTAAGAGACGACTGCATGTTGAGGTACATCATCGAACATCATTCTGTATTTTTTATAGAATACGAAGAATGTAAATCCCCTCGTCTGCTGTGGCAAAAATGGCCAAAACTGCTCGATTTAATGACTTGAACTAAATCCGACTGCCAAATATGTCGTAACTTGCTAGTATATTAACTCACTTTTTCTTCTGGTCAGCCAACGCACTTTGATTTTCAATGAAGAAGGAGGCAAATGATTTCTGATTTCTGGGTCAGAAAACTAGCATATTTCAAAAGTGAGCTTAATTGGCAACATCAGTTACGTCATTAGGGACATAATATATATTGTGTACTTGATTCATTTTTAAAAGATACAAGTAAGCCGTCGCCTGATATCTGAACCGTCTGCAGCCTTTAATTGAAAATTAAAGAACTAAGGGTTATAAAATAAAAAAAGAATGCTCATTATTTGTCAATCGGATTTAGTTCAACTCATTCCATATCGATTTTTGACCAGTTTCGGCCATTTTTGCCACGGCAGACCAGTGGACTCATAATCTAACTTTTCTCCACATTCTGTAAAAAAAATTATAATGATGTCCGATGGAGTACCTTAACATGCAGCCCTCCTTCGGACTATAGAGTTTAATTGAGAAATAAATTGCATAAATAATAAATCGTCTCGGATAGTTATCGATTAAATAACAAAAAAAAATTATTCTGTGTAGAGCGACCAGTGATATTTCAATGAAATTGCAGTTAAGTAAACACAATTTTATACATAATAAAAATAATAATAAACTCGGGACTTAATCATGCTCTTTTGTATATTTCAGTTTCCCGATGATGATGCTCAGCTCAGCTCACAAATCCATAGGAGTGCGAGGTGGTGGAGATCTCTTCTGATCATCACGTTGCAAGGCATCCCAGATATACTAATATTCCTGTCTGGGGGTTTAGGTGGTCAACGAAGATGTCCAAAGTCAAAAGAGTGTCCCTGGAGCCAGTTTGTAGCTACTCGTGGCATGTGGAGTGTCCCATTGTCCTGCTAGAATTGCCCAAGTCCAGCCGAATGCGCCATGGACATGAATAAGTGCAGGTGATGGGAGAAGATGCTTACATACCTGTCAGAGTCGTCTCTAGACTAATCATGTGTCACATATCGCTCCAACAGCATATGCCACATATCATCGCAGAGGCTCCACTAAGTTAAACAGTTCCCTGTAGACATGTAGGATCCTTGGATTCATAAGGTTGTCTCCAAACCCTGCTTGTCCATCTGCCCAATACAATTGTAAAGGAGACTCATCAGACCAGGCAACAGTTTCTTGTCATCAACAGTTCAATAGCGATATTGGTGGGCCCAGGTGAATCGTAAATCCTTGTGTCATGTAGTCAACAACGTCATGTGTGGGATTCTGCCTCACATCATTGATGGTTCTTTGAACTGTTTGCACATTGACACTTGTTGATGCCCCAGCATTGAAATTTGTGGCAATTTGTAGAAGTGGTGCACTTCCATCTTGCTTAAGGATTCTCCTTAGTTGTTGATGGTCCCTGTCTTTCAAGGTATTTTCCTAACCGCATCGATTTCTCTGAGATTTGATGTTTCCGACGTTTCCGTCCACGGTAGATACACACGGTACAGTTTATTTACCACGGTACAGTTTATTTACCACAGTACTGTTTATTTACCACCTCGGAGATACTATGTCCATCTTTCAAGCGCTGACTATAATGCCACGTTCAAAGTCCATTAAATTTTGATAACCTATCATTGTAGCAGCAGGAATGGATCTAAGTCAAATGAGTACACAATTGAAGACTATGCTGCACCAGAACGTGGTTCGTATATGATCTGGATAAGTAACCTGATGCTCCGTTCAAGAAGACTAGAACTTATTACAAGTTTTATTCTAAAAAAACCTTAAATAATCTAGTACATGTTTTATATTTAATTTATGTATAAACAATGTTTCTACTACACTGTTAAAAAAATGTGTCCACCATGCACCAAAATTTGGTTCCCATTTAGCTGCCACCAACATTTGGTGCTTAGTTTCGCGATTTAGTGGTGCTTATGGTCCGAGGTTGCACCATTAAATCGTGAAACTAAGCACCACATGTTGGTGGCAGCTAAATGGGAACCAATTTTTGGTGCAAGGTGGAACAAAATTTTTAACAGTGTAGGTCTTGCTCTTTAAGAAATCCTTACTTTTAGTTTTCATTTATAAAAACCTTTAATAATTCTTATTTTTCTCTAATAGTAATTTAAAATTCCAGCTTATTTATTACAGCTAACTAGATTTGACTCATTTTCGATATGTTTGTGGTATTAATGGTTTCAAATGTGTTGTTTATTTTTAAATAAGATAGTTTATGCTAATTATCATACAAAATCTTGTTCAGGTTTGATTTTTAATTCATGTATGCAAGTTAAGGTTAGTTCTTATGAAAAATATTAAAGGTGTTTAATAGCTTCTTATTGTATGAAAAGTGTGGGAACCCTGATTAAAAACAATGTTTTTGTGTGCTAAATAAAGTAGACTTTCAAAAGTTTCATTTCTACCCTGCTCGTAATAAACATAAACATGAGCTATCTTTTTCGGTATGTTTGTGGTATTATTGGTTGTCCCTCAGCTTTTTTTAATTATTCTTTGTTAAGAATTCCCCTATTTCAACATGAAAAACTTGCATTTAGTACAAATAACAGTAAAATGACTTCCTCTGAAGGTGACTTTAAATAATTTTTTTTTAAATATATTCTATTTTAAGCTACATGATACCATTGCATAATGAAAGGTTGCTGTAATATGATAAAAAATATAATCTGCAAAGTAATAAGTTGATTTAGTGCTCAGTTACAGACTTTTAATCAACTAAATGTTTTAAAAAGCCTCTTCAGTACTTTTCCGTTAAAGGAGGCCATTGGCAAAATCCAAGTGTGGTACGGATTCTGCGCCAAGATAATTTTTGCCAATAAATGGCAGCAGCTGCCATTTTTTAATAAGTTAACTGCCTATGGTTGCCATGATTTGGCTTGGTTTTACGTAAACAGTTCTTAACGCAGAATCCGTACTGTACTTGGATATTTTTTGCCAATAGCACCCTTTAAGGGAAAAGTACTGTCTCTTCTGTATTAAAAATGTACGTTTATAATATATTACTTTTTTACAAATATATTTAAACAGAATTTGTTTGATAGTATAATTTAGATACACATGTCCAACAGGGCAAAATATAATGGTATTCTGAAGCTGTGGTTTCCTTAACACAAGTTGTGGTGTAGAAAGTGGGATGCTAATTTTACCAACCGTATTGTTATTCATAAAATGTTTTGTAATTACATCTGTTCAGTTTGCTTTTTTGTAATGAGCAATTAATAAAATATTTTGATTTTGTATTTTCATTTATAATGTGAAGCTGCTATTTAAATTTGAATATATATATGAAATTGAGGGTGTCATGACTCATTTTTATTGCATTTGAGATCTGATTAAATAAGTAAACAATGTTTTCCTGTTCAAGTATTCTGTGTGAAATATACAGGGCTATAAAAATAGTTTGCTAAAATATGAGAATTGTTGATGTGATCATAATTTTAATTATTTAAAAGGGTTATTGTTGGTAACAATAAATAAAGGTATTCAGTTTTTAAATAAATAGTAATGCTTATTAGAAATATAATTTTTTTTAATTATATTTTCTACTTAATATGTGGATATTTTGTTTGTTGAAAAAAAAAATTACTTTAATATTGGTTGTTTCCAAATGGATATATTTTTAATTAATGCATGATTATACTACTTCATTGCCCTAGCTGAAGAACCCATGCAGTTATATCCTCATTGAATGTTGAAATGATAACTATTTTTTATTTATAATACATTAAAATAATTTATATACAAAATATTATTTATAAAACTATATAATATATGAAAAAGTAATAATTTAAAACAAAAAAAAATATTTAATACAAACAATATTTAATTTAAAAATATATATTCTATCCACAGCTATAACAAGCAGGGGGAGGGGGGGGGAGGGGGAAAAACGCATTATTCAACATTTAATGCACCTTTAAGTTGAGGACAGAAATCATTAATATTGATTCATCTTAACTTCAAAATGCGGTACAAAAAATATAAAAGGGGGTTTAAACTATCACCATAAAATGGTATAACAAAAACGCAAATATTGGTTCAACGTTTCACCATAAAATGGAGTAGCGAAAACACTAATTTTGGTGCAACCATGCACCATAAAATGAGGTAGCGAAAACGGGAACCTTGGTGCAACCATGCACCATAAAATGGAGTAGCGAAAACACTAATTTTGGTGCAACCATGCACCATAAAATGGGGTAGCGAAAACGGGAATCTTGGTGCAACCATGCACCATAAAGTGGTGTAGCGAAAACGCGAATTTTGGTGCAACCTATCACCATAATATGGTGTCCGAGGTAGCACCATTATTTCGTGAAACTAAGCACCAAATGTTGGTGGCAGCTAAATGGGCACCAAATTTTGGTGCAGGGTGGAACCAAATTTTTAACAGTGTACTGACTTTAGCTGGGCACATTGGTCTGACCTTTACAACTAGGGTGGCGCTGCCACGAGAAGATCGTCCGATGTATTTCGCCCAGACTGCCCAGTAACACCTCCTCGCCACGTTGAGGCACTCAGTAGGACTTAGAGGGTCTGAGCAACAGTTGTACTAATGAAATTGTGTTGTATGAGGAAGGCTAACAGCCACTGAGATTTAGAGTAGGAGTTAACTTGGAGAAATATTTTAACAAATTTAAAAGCTATGGCTCTCACAACCGTACCTCAGATTTTTTTGAAGGGTGGAAGAGTAACCATGGGTTAAAGAAAAGCAGTCCTATGAGCCAAGCTACGGAGTTGAATTTAATCAGCCGGGAGGTTAATATTCACTCCCTGAAAAATTGTATTGATCCATCGGAGGGACTAAAGGGAGTATTCTTCTATACCGAACCACAGCAGGCCATGAATAAAGCTTATACAGTCCCGGCTCATATGAGGCAGATAGCACTTTAAATAATCAACGAAATCCCTGGAGTAGATATCCAGATTTACACAGATGAGAGCAAAAATGAAGACATTCCATCTGGGAGTGGGATTTATATTAAGACTCCCAGAGAAGTCAAGAAAATTAAAATGAGATACCCGGATAATTGCTTGGTGTTTAGAAGTGAACTGTTGGCTATAGAGGCCGGACTTGAGGTCATTTTGAAACAGTCAATTTCGGAGCGGTATGGATTTTATCAGATAGTAGAAGTTCAATACAGCACTTGATAGACTGGAACAATGTGGGTGACCGTACTGACATCTCTATACTGAAAATACTTAGACATATAAGCCTGGACCATGAAGTAAAATTCATCCATTGCAAACGTACCTGCACATTCTTGTGGAGGGACACATTTGCCGTCTTCCCTCTTGACCAGTCCTTCTCGACAGAAGCATCCTGGTGGGGCGCAGTTGCATCGAACTCCCTGGTTATTGAAGTTCTCGCACGTGTTTTTGCAACTTGGAGTGCAATCGTAATACTCCTCGTCTTGTCCACACTGCTGGTCTGGAAATACATTAGGTTCATTCCGTGCTTACATTAGTCCATGATTTCGTATCAATTTTAGAATTATTTTAAATGGTAAACCCGTGGCTAAATTTTTAGGATAGAATGTCATGTTGATAATTTGGAATACTCATGTCGCATGCACTAATTTAGAGCATAACATTGTTGCAAAAAAAGTCTTTTAGTCATTATTTTCAGTAGAATTTGGGGGGGGGGGGGGGAAATAGAAAAACATTAAATTTTTTGTTATTTTATTTGTATTTTGTGTGTGTGTATGTTGTTCTACTTACTAAGCGATTTCAATAAAAATCGTTGTTGACCAGAAAATTAAAATATCTTTTCAAGAAGGATTTTAAAGAAACACAAGTGAAATTTTTTGTTCTGTAAGCATCGCACATAGTTGAATTTCTTTCTTTCAAAATTATTGTAAAGTGAAGATAATTTGGAATTACAATTGTAGTGAATTAATATTCTATACTTTTTTCACTTTAAGTCCATACTTCGATTTCGTTCCATTTTAGTTCCATCAGTTTTAGTGTAGTTTATTCGAACATCTAATTTGTATTGTCCTTGGGAAATTGTAACTGATCACATTACCAATTATTCATCGTTGTTATTTTAAGTTTGTGACTCTTTTAGATTTTCTTTACAAATATGCTGCATTTAATCTTCAGACGGTTAAAAAAATATGATTCTTATTTGTAAAAAATTTTCAGAAGCACTTTAATCATGTGGTAAAATAGTACAAGTATTGGTTAAAATTAAATGTGGGATTAAATGATGCCGAATTAATATGTATTAGATCTAATTCATTACAATTAAATACTTACGTGGCTAATCTTCCCTTTCTTTTTATTTATTTATGGGACTATTTGCTCTTTTTATTCTTTAGAATAGTGTCACTGAAAGATCATAACTTTCAGAAGTATACTCATTCCGATTATTAGCGTTCTGCTAACTGATGCTCATTTAGAAAGTTTTTATTTTTTAAAAGTTATGGAACAGCGCCATTTTTAACTTGAAGGTACTAATGTCATGCAGTGAAAGAATGTTCTTGTCAAGCAGCGGCAAAATCAAGTCACTCGGTGACAACAGCAACTACCATTTTTAATTAGAAAATCATTTTTTTTTAGACAACTATTGCAGATGATGGCAGCCATTAACTCTAATGCTGCCATCATCAGACATTCAAGAAAATCACATGCATACAAAGGAACATTTGAATCCTCTTGCAGATACCAATTGTGATTCTATGTTTAAGGCAAAATGAAAGATGCCTATCAGCCAAGTCCCCGTTTACATGTTCAGTTAATGTTGAAATACAAGGACACTCAATTTGAAACAGCCCCAAAATTACTTTCTAAAAGGAACATGATCTCGAGAATCACCATGTACTAATCGGAAATCCCCCTGCCAATTTTTACCCTAAGATAAGGCATATTTTCTTCGATGACAACTGACAAACCCCAGATATCAATCAGCAATGAGGTTCGTTGCGTTCTGATAGTATACATTTTTGATATAAAATTTGTTTTATTTTATAATTTTCAAATCCATGTTTTATAACGTAAAATTTACGAATCCATATTTTATACTGTAATGTCCTTATAAATCTATGAAAATATTGTAATTCAATAATACTGTTTATGTACTATGTAACAGAATTTTATGCATTGTTGAAATCATAGGAATGCATAGATTTTGGCTGTATCCATGGAGCAGTAAGAAAACCTATTTGTTTCGTTTAAAACCATGTAGCCTAGTGTCTTCAAATTTTTTCTAGAATGAAATCTCGTTTTTTCAGCAATAATATTAATTTATATGAACACAAAAGAGATGTAAACACCTATTTAAGGATACTTAAGCAATATTAAAGCATCAACATCGTCCAGTATGTTTGTTCAATAACAACAGTAATTTTAGAATTTAGTGCCATCACGATCTCATTCATCAAAGTCGAAACCTGTCGTATGGCCACCTTAACGAAGTTTACTAAGGTAATAAAAGCAAAGTTAAGAGTATTTGTTTTCTTACAGCTGGTATCCTGTGTATTTGGTGGATATTCTCTCGGGTTAACACACTGGCTCTGAAGTACGCAGTGTCCGTCGCTACGCAAAAAATACCCTGGATTGCAGTAACATCCTGGTTCGCAGTTCTCTGAGCATTCATCGCTAGGATATGGGTTCTCGCAAGAGAGCATGCACCCGCAGTCTGCGTATGTTGAGTATTCTGGGCATTGCTGGGACGTTACTGTGAAAAAAAGAAAATGGAAGCATTACAATGATAAATGCTATCTCGGAAATCAAAGTGATGCATGGTGTATTAGATATAGACAGAGAAACTCAATCTTAAGATATTTCATTTCCTTGTACTTGGCTTGTGTAGTTAACCTTTAACTGCTGTGTGCGGTCTGACAGACCGCGAGTCATATTTTGTAGAATGATTCAGCCCCTTAAAATATTTCAAGTTTGACTTTTATATTATTTTTTCCGATACTATGTTTCTTAAATTTTAAACTGATGTTCATTAAATTGTTTTATGCAGTATGGACCACGTATTGCTCTTGCACCAAAATTATCAAACCACCCAACCACAGCAATTAAAGGTTAAAAAAGATTCACACAAAAATTCAAATAGTGTGAACTTCTATGTGTTGATTGTGGAAATATCTACACCAGAGAAACGTACAATACTGTTCAAACGTTTCTGTAAAATCTATGAATTGTGACCAAATTGTTTTCATCGGTTTCTTATTACATACACGAACGTAGAAATGAACAGGGGATTTTAAAAATGTAAAAACAACACCATCCAATTTAAAACTTCACCGTCATGTGTTTTTGTATAAAAGCAGTGGGTGCAATTGAGAACCAAAATTAAGTTTAGCAGAATCTTCAGGCTGCAATTTGTCTGGCAAGCCAGTACATTCGTATTCTATTGGTTCATTTTCCTTTACTCCTCGTGAATTTAAGAAAAATGTTTTATCTCTGACGGCATAAATTTGCAGTATCGTAAGGCTGATTTACACGTAACCAGGCGGCGTACCAGTTGGGGTCAACAGTCGTCAGATGCCAGAGACAAGTGTCTTATAAACGCTTTATGTCAGTCATTGGAGAAGCTGGTTTTCTGCAGATCAGACGTTTTTTATTTGCTGGAGCGTCAACTACCATCTCACACGCAGTCACATGATCACCGACGGCCAGTATAATGCTCGCTCTATAGCTGTATTAGTCCAGTTGATGGTACCAGTGTAAATAAAAAACTGGCATTCCAATTAACGCGTGATAATAACCTTCCAATAAACTTACCAACTGGTATTCCACCCACTGCAACAACGTGTTTAGCCTTAACGTGCACAAATATTCCGAATATTGGCAGCACACCAGATCCAGCTTAGTTGGAAAAAGTCCCGTATCTAAAACAATTTTAATAAGTGGGATTGGATTCTCTCTGACTCAAAACAAAATAATTCTTTTAGTGGTCTTTCTTTAAACCAATATCCACTGAGCCCGTCATTTGATACAGTGTCCATTTGCAAATTTCCATTAGTTTCCTTGAAGGAAACAACAAACAGTTACGTTTATTAATCGGTACCATGAAACAACATAATTAGTTTTGAAATACAAGCCAAGCAATCAAAAAAAGAAAGAAAAAAAATGCAACAATGTGTGGTCTATGTTAAATAATTTGTTTACAAATAATAAATTTCTAGGTTACAAATGAGGAGACTGCAAGAAAACGGTTACATTGTCAAGTTTTTCTTGTCCTCCCTTAACTCACGTTTGTTTGGCTTCAAAATATGTTGAACCAAAAGCATCTCTAAACGCTTTGAAATAAGTGAGTTCAAAATAATTTGCCTGAACAAAACAATGTTTATTTTGATCTGTCCTGCAAAAAACTAGCTAAGGGAATAGTCAGGTATTGTTCGTAACCTGTTCAAATAATATATTGCAAGATTGCAAATAGCTCGTAAAATGTATAGAATATTTGTTTTGTTACACAGAACCATTTTTAAATCGAACCTTCCTATTTAGCACAGAACTCATTTTGAGTCATAGGTTTTATTCATATCACAACTTAATGTGAAAGGCCATTTGGAGTATCGGAGTATCGGGAGAAAAGAATCGGAGTTCTTTTCGAAACTCCATTGAATAGATGCATAAATGTTTGTTTACTTACCCAAAGAAAAGTAAACGCAGACACTCAAAACAGTCGACCAGAACATTATTTAAGCAAAGTAACTGTCAATTGACAATTAAGAACGGTAGAACCGAAATCGTCACCATTGATACCAAACTCTCAGAGTATAGGCATATCCATTCCATTATTTCATTAACTTGGGTAACATGGCCTTTAATTTAGCTGACAATGTTTTATTCGGGTGACATCTGCACCTGTTTAAAAGTCGGGAAATTTAAGGTCGGGTTGGTGAATCGTTATTCTGAAAAATTACCGAATAAGTGGTCATAATTGTATCGACTCATTCACTACCATGCGATGAGGATTTTCTGTTTATCTCAAATTTCTATAATTTAAAGAAGTTGGTAAATTTTATTAATTTAGTTGATTGATATTATCTCTGTTTGCAACGGCAGATGGAGGGGGGGGGGGAAAGCTTAATTTGCTAGTTGCATTATTGTCGATTCAAACAGGCTTTGGCTCCGTGATGCCTATATTACCACTGATTTCCATGAAATGAGGTGTTAAAAATGTTTTTTCCTTTCCTTCTTGTATTTTACGGTCCATTAAAATTTTTCAACTGCATATTAATTTGAAAGCACTGTAAAATTTTCTAAGTTTGCCCTAATTGGTATTTGGGTAGTTTATCAAACAGGATTTTGTTAGAGCAGTTTTTCACAAAAAGCTTTTGAAGAAATCGTCAGAAAACGCATCTTATATAATAATCTTTCAACTGAATATAGTGTTACACCTTAATCAATATAAGTTTTATTTAATTTAAAATGAAAAATAATTCGGGACTATACAGATTTGCGGTAAATCTAGCTGGACTTTAAATTAATATCCAAAATCATATTAGTTACTTGGTCATTTTTTTTTATTTATTTTATTTTAAATTTTTCATTAAGTTTTGGACATTTTTTTGAAAGATTGTTTGTTGATTCGACCTATGACGTCATTGTATTTTCCCGTTGTATCCCTAGTAGTATCCTATAGCGCTTAAGGGGCAAACCTAGTGTGAAATTTTGAAAAAAAAAAAAAATCTTTTTTTTTTGTTGCATATTTTGATAGTTTATACCTTTAAAAATAACATATTAAAATTTCAAATGAATATTGTAAATAGTTTTTTTGTTACATTAGGTATGATTTTTATCTATTAAAAACTATGAAATCAATCATTTTATCTTTAAACGCGTTTTTCTCCAAACTACATTTTTCAAATTTGCTGCAGTTGTAACTCGAAGACAAATCATCCGATCGCTTTGATTTTTTTCTGCTTATTTTATATATGTTTCTCTGTACAATAAACCTCCAGTTTTTCGATTGTATAAAAATTTAATTTTGGTGGGCCAAAAATCTTGCAAATTTGAGCGAAATTCGAATTTTTTTTTCAAAACTCTGCCATTTTGTTAAATTTCAATTTTTTTCACAATCGTGTATATAATCGCGGTATAGGCAATACCTTCTAGTTTAATAATCTTTTTATTTATTTTTTATTTCAGCCACGGTGAAGTCCGCAATCACTGCAGCAGTGGAGGATCTTTTTTTTTAATGACTTGGGAGATAGCGAATAACTCGCTGATTTTTTTTTTTTTTTTTCATTTGAAAATTTCAGTGTATATTCATTAATTATGTATAAATATATTCTCACAATTTTAAAACATTTCAGACGGTAGTTTTGTTTAAAAAAATTCCCAAAAATCACCTTTTTTTAAGGTGGTCACACTAGGCGTGCCCCTTAATCATCGAAAAATATGCATGCAATAACGCGGTTCCTTTAAAACCATTGCCCTTACGAGATTACATCAAGAACATTTGTTTAATTACTTGTTTCGCTTTCTTTTTCGTAAAAAGTTGTTATATTCCATAAAAATTATAGAAAACGTTAACGTTGACCGAGATTAAAATTTCCTGTGATTTCATAATCGTTTCTACGATTTCCGTTTGTATCGTGACGTGTTGTTCGGTTCGGTAAGCTATAAATTCAATAAATAACAACAATGGACAATTCCCGCATTTTTTTAATTATTTTTTATTCAATTCTAAATGTTTCGAAAAGGCCATAAACATAAAATTTTTTGCTCAATGTGCTTTTTCTTTTTTGTAATTTGCGATCAAAATTACCTTGTTAGAGGTTGGCGAGAAAACGACTCATTTTGTTGGCATTGAACATGACGTAAAGAGATCTCAAACATCTTAGCTTGAAATGCAGCAGCGGTAACCAGATTTGCAAGTTTCTCGCAAATCACGTCAACCTATACGGAATATGGCAATGGTCTATCAATGCTAACTTTTTTAATGATAACTATTTGGCAGTAGGCTTGGGCGATGTTAAAATTTCTGCATCGCGATATATCGGGAAGCAAACATCGCGATGTCACGATACATCACGATTTCAAATATATTTTTTTACAAAATACTATAAAACAATGTTTTCATAACAAGCTATGTAGCCGAGAGTTATGCTTACTTAGCTTTGTAACATTTTAATTAATTTTTGTACAGAAGTTTATATTAAATAACATGAGCAGCGACAGAATTACTTTCAGGGGGATACATAAAGCACCCAAGGTGGTATAAGCCGGTTATTTTTAATCCGGATTTTTCAATTTCTCTATCTTAATGAAATTTTACTTTGTTATTAAACAGGGAAATCGGTGGTTGGAGAGGGGAGGACAAGTGCACTTCCTGGCGGTGCAAATGTTACTTTAGTTATTGGATATTCTTAACTATTAAATCAAAAAACATACTTTATAATGGATATTTTATTACTTACTATATACAATATAACTATTAAACAATAAAAATAAAATTAATGCATAACATTTAAAATTCTAATGATCTTTATTTTGTGCCAAAAAAATCTGCATTTCAGCATTTTTAAGAAGCAATGTTGGATTGAGTAATTAATCTTATGGAAATAAACTTTATTCAAATCGTACAAACTGAAAAAAAAAAAGTATAAAAGATTTATTTACTTACGAGTCAGAAAAGAAAATCCTTCAACGTAAATGGGGGAAAAATTGTTTATAAGTATTTAAGCAATCAAACTAGAGAAACATAACTGTGATCCGTTCATGCGCTAGTTCATACTAACTTTGGCAGATATAACAAACCATCATAGTAATAAACAACCTGATTATCTTAACTGGGTAAGAATCAGACAGATATTACCACTCAAAACTACCTCAATCCCCTTTGAGTTAATAAATAAAGCAAAGCTCTCAGAGGGTAAAAATGTTCGATAAAAAAATCCTGAAGTTAATGTAAAAGATTTAAAAGTACAAAAATGTAATATTTTATTTCTTCCAAATTAGAGAAAAAAAAAAAAAAAAATCAAAAATGAAACACTAAAAGTTTAGGAAATACTGAATTGAATTCCAAAAATAGAATATCAAGGTCTTATATCTGATGACAAATTACATAAATATCAAAACGCTTTTCATGAGTTGAGAAAACAACAACAAAAAAATGTTCAAACAATCAAAGGAATACTTCTTTCATCGAATCTCCAATATTACTAGACTAACTGGCGCCTGAAAACCACCTCGTAATTTCAGTACTCAGCTGTAAAAACGAAATAGGAAATAAACGCGAGAAAAAAAAAAAAAAAAAAACATTGTAAAATTGAATAATAATTTCAACATATCATATGTGCTTTTTTTCCCTTGAAATGTGCACTTTTTTTCCAACTTTATTTTAAATTCCAAAAGTCATGGGATGCAAAAGCGAATGCAACATGTATTAAGTGATTAAGTGCGCGATGCCATCTGTAGCGTTTTGTTTCTATTCAATCATGGAAACATCGCACATACCGGATACGATTACCACGATGCCGATACAGCAAAAGCAAATGGAAATAGTCTCAAACGGCGCGGTGTAGCTTTTACACTACGTTTCTATATAATCTTGGATACACCGCGCATATGCAGGGAGGATTACTGCGATGTGGTGAAGTACCGTGTCTCCAACGGCGCGGTGTCGACGGTTTCAATACGTTTCTATAGTATTTTAGAAACACCGCGCATGAATCGTGGCATCATCGGTTCTTTGTCCTTGAAGTGCTAGACAATGAGTGTATCGCGCTCTCGTCAAAAAAGATCGTGATGTATCGGTTTAGGGAAAATAGTGACACCGGTTTGACGATGCAGATTTCACACCGGTTTTAGACGATGTATCGATACATCGCCCAAGCCTATTTGGCAGAAACCTCACGATAACCATAGAAACGCAGAGATCTCTTTACGTCACGAATTTTGTTGACTGTTTTGATCGGACTGGTTTTGGCTCTGTTTTGGGGCATTTTCTTTTCTTAATATTTAAATAACTAATTTTTTAAAGAACTTTTGTTTAAATATTTAGAATCAGAAAGAAATTCTTCATAAATATGTACTAATTTCACTCGTTTTTAAAAAATGCGGGAATTGTCCATTGTTTAAGATACAGTTGCATTTAGTTCTTCAGTTAATTTCTTTACATCTATATTCCTTGGGCTACAGTGTCCCGGCGGCTTAAGACACCGAGCTCCTAAGCAGTTGATAGTGAGTTTGGTCGTGGCCTCTCTGAATAGTGGAGTTTTTAGTAAAGGGGGAGGGGGGGGGGGAGGGGGTGCACATTAATAGTTCGTGACCTCCATGTCCTCTAGTTGGTGTGGTTGGAGATATAAGTTTGCGCATAATAATCATAATCTTATCGTAGCTCAAAATCACGAGGCGTATTTGGCTATGCTAAGCATTCCATAGTTGCAGAAATAAACTAAACTATATTCCTTTCATAAAGTTTCGTAAAGGTCCAGTTTTTCTGAAGGACACATCCAACGTCCATTCCGAGTCTCCTCCCCTCAGGTCTGGGTTCTTTTTATGTACTAAAGAAAAGACTGGGACAACCTTAGACGTACGTTCAAATCAATCTGGTGTGGGTTGGGGAGAAACTGGGACTTCAGAAGTTTCTTTCTCTGATAAGAAATTTCACTTGGATGGGACCAGACAGCAGTGTCTATCTTTATATAATGATCTGAAGTACGGCTAAGATGTAAAACGTGAAAGGAGGTTTAGTTTATTGAACATTTCACGTTTCAATTGTGAACAAGAACCACGCTTCATAGCTCTCTATATATTGATCCGTATTGCGACTTTAGGGTACAGAGTCTCATGCCGATAACATTTGTAACTAATTTTGAAACTCCTGTATAATATTTTTACAGCCTTTTCAATATACCCCATTGTTGGGTGGAAGCGATTAGCGTTTGCGATGCTTTACACAACTACTATCCATAATAATTATTAAATATGCAATGACAACAATTATTCAATATTCTGTAATAATCAAGAATGACATGCAATAAATCCTTTCTTTAATAACCGCAATAACCCAAGTATGACTGAGGTCTGATAGAGGACAACACTTTAACTTACAAACACAAAATTTATTAAACACCATATTTCATATTACAGCAATTGAATATTAAAGTAAAATAACTTAATCGGACTTACCATTAAAATACAAGCATAATTAAAATGAATTGTTACCTTTGACAGTAACAAATCAGTTCTTAATTAATTTAATAATACTCGCTTTGTTCCTCTCTGATAATAGAATATTGACTCACCCAAACTCCATGGAAGGCTCATACTCATCGAATTAATATCCATTTTCGTGAATGATTACTTTCACAACACACACTTGAATTAAACACAAATTCTTCTTCAGGAGTTACACTCGCAGGAAGGCACATAAAATTACATCTCGTCGATGTTGGAATGAAGCTAGCGGTATCACCCTATTAGATTATTAGGTGAAACCCACACATTAATTGAAACCAATTGATTTGAAGGAACTTGTCGGGGTACAATCATCAATCTGTGGGCCGTTGCACTGCCCAGCAAGTAAACACAGCCACCGGCATATCGCCGGGGCAAAGAGCCCCAAGGTCTACATTTTTATAGATTTAAACTAGCTCCGGAATTATCCTTCAAATTCTCGTGCAAGGGTTTTTAAAAACTCGGTTTCCATTCAAATCTTACTTAGCGAATCGCAAGGAAATCCCGCCTAAAAAATACACGTACTTGAATTTCACTGGATAACTTTTGATCCTCCTACAAACATTTAATTGGAAGAAGGGTGCAATTGTAAAATTCCTTCCCCTCGAAAATATTCGTAGACTTATAAATTTCGGAGCAGACACATTGTGTTAAACTGCCAAAAATCACAAAAAGTCCAACACGCCTTGGCGCCAACTAGTTGCTTCTATAGAACTACAAAGTATAACTCCTTTGAAACCTTTAAATTTATTGCATGGGGAAGAAAGCCTGGTCGACTGGGGCCTACATCAAAAGTGCCCACGAGACACGCAAATTCGCAGGTGTTCATGTAAGAAATCTTAGTGACCCTTGTATTCCCCTGAAAAGAACCCAATTTCTGTAAAAGGGAAGACAGCAATCCAACACCATGTTTCATTGTTCGATTGATTACCGTTTACGAGTTTTTCATTTCGACGTTGGGGTCCTACGTGATACATCACGTATACATGGTGTAAAAAAATTAAGTGGTATTTCCCCCCCCCCCCCCCAAAAAAAAACCCCCCTAGGTGTTGTAAAAAAAAAAAAAAAACCTCCAAGTCAGCCAGAAAAAGTTATGAAATCTAATGTTTGCTGCCAAGAATCCACGTTTAGTTTCATTGGGGTAATTGTACACAATGAAATAAATTATGATTATTAGGGGGGATAACCATATTTAAGGGGGGACAATATATTAACCATATATAACCATTAGGAGGGATAACCACAGCTATTTTGCACCTATTGCACTGAATTGATTAATTCTATGAAAACTCTAGCCTGCTAAATACTGATTGGCTATGGTTATCTCCTCTAATATTCACAATTTATTTTATTGTGTACAAGTACCCAAAGAAACTAAACGCGGCCGCTTGGAGGCAAACATTAGATTTCATAACTTTTTCTGGCTGACTTGGTGGGTTTGGGAAGGTATCAATTCTTTTTGTAGAGTTTTCTAACTTAACTGCAGTCGAGATCTGCTTTCCATTTGAGAATCCAGGCTCAGCAATAATTTATTCAAGTTCAATTAAATAATTAGTTTTTAATTTTTTCTAATCACACCGTTTTGATAGTTCAACTTAAAGTATTAAATTCACTTCTTGAAAGTGAGCGAAAGGTGAATATCTGAAATCCATTGACCTGTTTTAATTAGTCATTACCCGGGATAAAATTCCGAACTTCCGGGATCATTTCTGGGGGAGGGGTACAGATCCTCTTACGCATTAATACATACAAGAGGCACTTCCTCTAATCAATCTGAGAGGAATAAAAAAAGAATGATCTGAATATATTAAAGCATTAAGCTGTAGGCCAGGCTAAAATTCCCAAGCATTGAAACGTATGATATTTAATAAGTAAGGATATTTCAAAATAAACATTGAATTTTACGCAGTACCTATCGACCTTGAAAGATAAACCTAGTGAAAAAGGACAATGGAAGGTAATGAAATTTCAATATGAATTGAGTGGTTTTCAGAAAAATAAATGAGAAAAACAAATTAAAATGCATTTCATTTGGGGGTCATTTTCAAATGAATTGAGGCATTCAATTTCGCAACATATCCAAAACTAACTTAGATTAAAAATAAAATACGACTCGGTTATTAATTTCTTATTGTTCTCAGGAGTTGTAATTTTTATTGTTAACTAGCTGTGTGGCCCCGCTCTGCTGGGGATCCGTTGAAAGACATAGGACATTTGAAAAAAAAGGAGAACAGATGTAGTAAAGGGCATTTGGCGATTTTTTTTCATCTAACGATCAGAAAATTCGCAAATATGAAAATCACGGTACCTAAGAGAAAACTAAAACATAATAATAAAATTAAGTTAAAATATAAATATTAAGGGTACTCTTCCGTTAGGCTGTTACCAGGTGGCGCTATGCCTAAATGTTTACCCACATGAATGACGCGTAAGTGTATCGCCAATTCTAAACATAGAAATTATAAATTATTTGGAAGTTGTCAGTTTATATTATTTAGGTCTTCTTTTTGGTGATTTTTTGGCTAACGTACCCGGCAAACGAATTAGTACCAAATTAAGTTAAAATACAAATAATTATAAAATTAAAATATAACTGAAAATAAAAATATAGTTGCGAGAAACCGCATTTATCTGTAAAAAAGCACTAAACAAAAGCGCTCCAAAGAAATGTCTTATAGTATATCTGAACCAAAAAAGTGTTGTATTCTCCCATGCCCGGCCCCTTACCAACTTCATAATCACGATCAAAATAAGACACCAAAGAAATAAAATCGCAAATGAAATACAACGCTTCTGGTGTAAATTGTAAAATAGTCTAGTGTAAATAATAAAATATGGATGATACAAAAAATGTACTAAAATCTAGATTAAATAATATGGAACTTGGATACACAGTACAAAAACACTATACAAAAAATAAAAGCAATCAAGAGAGGGAATTTACATTCAGATTATTAGCATTATGCTAAAACCGCGCATGCGCAGAGTGTCGATTTACAGTAAATATATGAAAAATTATAATAATATTCGAACTGTTTATCGGACAGGCAATTGTAATGCATAAAAATAATCAGAAAAATATGGAGGCTTATTAAAATAACTTTTTGTTTTATTCTGATGTCATAAAAAAATATCATTGCCATTCCAAGAATTTTTTTTCATGTCATTAAATTTTGATAAAAGCAACTTTTAATGGAATTTTAAAGTTGTTCTCTACAATCTCCATGTACTAAAGCTTCTATGTATCGAATTTTGTACCTCTAGGTGCAAAACTGTTAATTTGTATAAGGTTCAGACATACAAACATCTCCTTTTTATTTACATAGATCATAAACGAAATAAATTGTTGTTATTGAAACTTGTAAACTTACTTAATTATATTGTAATTTCTTTGTTTCCAAATTTTATAGTTTTTAATGCCAGTTTTTTATCTCGTGAATGCTATTTTGTTTCTTAACCAAGAGTTTAACTTCTCTTTTAAACTTTTTACTGCATTTACTATGAATAGATAAAAAGTTTTATAATAAAACACAATTTAATTAAACTAATTAACATATCCAAGATCATTAACTTGATATTTACAGGCGGTAACACTAATGAGGCCCAGATACCTATTACACTGAAATATGTGATACGTATCTATGCAAATATGTCAAAAAGTAACACTCATTAGAAGTAGCACACATGAGGTTTCTGGAAGAATTTTAACAGAGAACTTTATTTTACCATGCTTGGAAGTTAAATTTAGGCCTGATTGTACTTAAGCAAAATATACATCATTCTTAAATAAAAAGATAATTATTCTTAAATAAATAACAGAGAAAAATATAGGTAACACTCATGGGTTACAATACAAATACTTACCATATTGCTATAAACTTTTCGTCCAACAAGTAATAAAAAATAGAACATCTGAATTTTTGTTTTTACTAGATTAAGAACAATCAATTTGGCTTCCACTAGCTATGTTGCCACTGCAGAAATCAATATTTTAAAGTTAAATAATACGAGTAATACCCATGAGATGATATGAGGACACAATATTAAATTAAAATTTAACAATATTAATTAAATATTTTTAAGAAATCAAATTCAAGTTTATTAATTAAAATGTATTATTTCACAGTTCTTAATCCATACACAAAGATTATATACTTTCAAATTATAAAAAAAGATTCAGTTAGGTTTAGAATTTTGTCTTGGGACAAACAAATTTCTATTACTTGAGAAATAATATAATAGAAAATGTAATTATTTTAAAGAGATACTTACAATTTAAAGAATACTTTGATTATAAAACTATGTACCATTATATGTTCTAAAAGTTTTAAAAAAATTATTTTAATCTCATGAATTATGGATTCAAAGTTCAGGACATCAAAAGGTCAATTCATTTGAAAATGTCCTTGCCTGTTTACAGCCGTAAAATGCTACTCATCAAAATGCTTTATTATGTGTATTATTGACTTGGGACAACAAAGTGGACGTTTTGGGAAAAATGATCCATGTATATTCCACTTTAATAAGGATTTACCGTATGAATAAAATTTGGCAATTATGTTTAAATGTTTTTGATTACTTTTTATTTCCCTGCATAGTTTATATTACTCGAGTAGCAATGGATTATCCAGTAAAACAACGTATTTTTACCATTTTTACTTACTAAGCTCACTGCATAAATATGTTATGAATATGTTAAATTTTGATGTACAATGGACAATTCCCGCATTTTTTAAAAACGAGTGAAATTAATGTATATTTAGGAAGAATTTCTTTCTTATTCCAAATATTTAAACAAAAGTTCTTAAAAAAAAATTAGTTATTTAAATATTAAGAAAAGAAATTGCCTCAAAATCAAGCCAAAACCAGTCCGATCAAAACACTCAGCAAAATACGTGACGTCAAGGGTTTCTACAGTTTCTATGGTTATCGTGAGGTTTTTGCCAAATAGTTGGCTTTGAAATAGTTGGCGTTGGTATACCATTGCCACATTCCATACAAGTTGGCGTGATTTGCAAGAAACTTGCAAATCTGGTTTCCGCTGCTGCATTTCAAGCCAAGGTGTTTGCGAAGCCGTGACGTCACATTCAATGCCAACGGAATAAAAATCGTTTTCTCGCCGACGTCTAGCAAGGTAACTTCGATCGCAAATTTAAAAAAAAAAAAAAAAAAAAAAAAAAAGCGCATTTAGTACAAATGTTTGTGTATGGCCTTTTCGAAACATTTAGAATCGAGGGAAAAAAAAAAAAATGCGGGAATTATTCATAACTGATTTTCCAGTTTGATGTAAGTATAGTATAGGATTTATGCTTAGTCACAAATAAAAGTAGCAAGTTCCCACTTTCATCGGAATTTCTTCAGTGTAATCGATACCTCCAAGGACGTAGCTTGAGAAAATGTTTAAAATGCACGGTACATTTTGAATACAATTTATTTAAAAAATAAAATGGGAAATGAAAAAACAAAAGGACAGTGTTAACCACTTTACGCTAAGATAGCAAGTCAGAAATGTGATGAAAGAGGGTGGGTGGTTATGAAGTATATTTCTTGAACATCGCATTGATTTTTTTTACTTTTTTAAATATTCAATTTCGTTCTGGCTGAGGCCCAGTGTTGCGTCCAACCTCCCCTCAGGAAAATTTTAGATCCGCCACTGTTACGGGCGCCGCCAGGAATATTTGCAAGGGCGGATTGCAAGACTAGATTTGTATAAAAATCATTAGTTTTTTAGAAATGTTAATTAATAATCTTGCATTTTAAATTATGCTCTTTGCGAATAGTTTTAAAAAAATTCTTGTTATAGATTTTTGAAAGCACATCCCTGTTAAATGGAAAAAAGAAGAAGAAAAAAAAAAAAAAAGTAACAATATTAAAAAGTGTATTTTTAACGGTTTTTTTTTATCATACAACTAGATCTTACGGCATTCAAGATACAGTGTTTGGAACAGAGGAACACGAAGACGAAGATGCAAAAATACAGAAGAGTAATATTTTATTTCTTCCAAGTTTCGGAAATAATAATTAAAAAAAAAAAAAAAAAAAAAATTAAATGAAACACAAAGGCCGAATTGGATAATTGATATGTTCAATTGAATTCTAAAAATAGATTTCAAGATATAGTATATCTGATGAACTTAAAAAGCAAAATATTTTCCTAGAATTTTGAGAACTAGGCAGGAAATGATTATAACAGAATAAATTCTTCTTCAATAATCCTAGACAACAGGCGCCAGAAAATCTTCACGCAAGTAGCTATAAAAAAAACCACATATAAAAAAAACAGAAGACTAAAATAATAATTAAAAAAAAAAAAAAAAAAAAAAAAAATGCTCATTGAAACATAAAAACATAAATTACTTTTTTTTATCTTGGAATTTACACCTCTCCTCCCATTTTTAAAAAAATTTCAAGAGCCAGGGAGGTGCCTCCTTGCACCCTCCTGACGGAGCCCATGACTACAGCCCTGCCTTTAACTCACCAATTGTTCGTTTTATAATGTAGAGAGCACTAAAATAATCGACTCCGAAACCGGTACTTCCCCTTTTCGAAGTAGATGCAAACGCCGTCCATATCTTTTTCGCGCTGTTGATAACAATTTTATCTAATTTTTCTTTTTCTGACTACGTTGAAGGTTGAATCAATAGCCTGTCGCTCCAACACGCACAGCTGCTGCAAGTTCGATGTTTTGATACCCTCCATATTGTGTTGCCTATTCTGGCAACTACAAATCCAATAAAAGGTTTAGAAATATAATATGAAGGATTGACGCAAGTGAAAAGAAAAGTTGTCATCAGCACTTTGAAAACATTGGAGAAAGAATGTCAGGTAGCGGTAGTTCTTTTTTCTTTTTTTTTCATGTTTTGATTTTTGAACGTGCACTTTTGAAATATTTCTCTCTACCCTTTTACTGTTTTTATCACCAAAAACGTCAGTTTGACGCTACAAAAAATGTGAATAAAATAAAATTCATGCAAGACTCATTACGATTCACTTTCTGTGCTTCTGGTCGCAACTTCAGGTGAAATTAGATATGCGGTTTCGGACAAGCATGGTGTAATTATTTAAAAAATTTTTTTTTTAACGAAAGACTTATTTAAAAATGTTTTGAAACTGTAAAAAATTGCATTTGAAAGAGATTGCGAAGACATTTATAATAAATCACTACATATTGTGTTTTATAAATTAGGAAAATCGTAGAATAATAAATTGAGCATTTTTGAATTATAGGCTGACAATCAACTAGTTTAGAATTTTAGAAATTTATATATATTGATGTAGTTTTAGTTAATAAAAATGTATAATGTTAACAACAGACACATTTAATTCGATCGGGCATTTCGACTGTAAGACATTGGATTTTGGCTGTATGATAAAAAAAAAAAAAAAAAAAGTAGTAGTTTTTGTAGTTTAGTACTTTTTGTAAAGAAGTTCTTTTGGAAGTTCTTCATTCTGAGAAATAGTTCATTACGTTTAAATTACTTGTATTAAAGTGGTTTGTTATGTAGAAAAGTATCAGTGATTTTCAATGTAAATTTTAAATGGTCTCTCATCCTTTATCTTGGTACAAAACCAAATTTTTGATTGTTATGGTAAATGTGCCATGAGAATTGAATGTTTTCGAACTGCCTGTATTGGATTATGTTAGACACAATATATTAGACCATTGTCTATTGTGTAAAATAATTCTTGGATATTTCACAGTTAACTGATGTATTACATATTTTAAGAAATTATCGAATATGAACAGTCGCTTTGATTCTAACCACTTTCAAATACTCTAAACTACATAGACTGTAAATAAACTGTAACTGAATTCAGTATGTTTGTAAAACTTCTAAATTCTTCAGTAGACATTATTAATAACATATTCAAGAAGCATTTAAGATAATATCGGTTATCAAACAATACCTACATAAAATTTGTTTATCGATCTTATGTATGACAACGAGACAGACCATTCTCCTAAATGTGTGACGTCCTTACCGGAGTGTGATTAAATGCAATAACACATTTGGGCAGTTCTTTAGCTGACGCACGGGGCATTTTGGCTCTTTTTTCTACTCGTAAACAGATAAAAATTATAAAATTAAGATTAATCTAATAGTTATGTTTTCATTTTAGATCATATTACTTGGTGACGAAGTTATATGGAAAAATAACTATTTTAACTAGGTCAAATATGCAATTATATCGTCTGACGCACGGGACACGGGTCAGACGATATAAATGCATATTTTATCTTTTTAAGTTAAAATAATTATTTTTCCATATAACTTTGTCACCAAGTAGAGCTATATAAAACTAATGCATATTGCTAGATTGATAATAATTTTAGAATTCTAATTTCTTCACACACACACACACACACACACACACACACACACACACACACACACACACACACACACACACACACACACACACACACACACACACACACACACACACACACACACACACACACACACACACACACACACACACACACACACACACACACACACACACACACACACACACACACACACACACACACACACACAGTTAATGGATTGATATAGGTTTATGAAATATTCTAATATATTTCTAGAAGCTTAACATTGAAATGAATGTTTCATTTAGTTAATTTTACAGGTAACATGCACGGGAAAGGAAACTTCCGCCAGAATATGCATCACTGGGACTCCAGAATCAACGTCGATGCTGCCAGTCAGGAAGACGCCTCCTCCCAACTTTCGGAAGATTTAGGTGGGTTCCAACATATTTTATGGCTTGCCTATGAACTCAGTTTAGTCGCAAATCTCACTTTGTCTGATGAAAGTTCGATTTTTCAGGAACTTCTTCACTAAATTACTTTTTTATTGTTGAAAGGGAACATGACCACTAAACAAAAGTGAACGTGATTGAAAAGCACGAAAGTGTGTTTTGATTGGCATTGTTCGCTACTATTTAGATATCAAATAATAATATTTTTGAACACGGATGGACAGTTACTTCCTGGCGAACAATAGTTAAATATGTAAATATATGAACTCTTTCAGTTTTCAACAATAAACGAATCAGATATGTGCTGGTTCATTTTAAATTCAAACATTCAGTGACGTTTGATAAAATATATACTTTTTCAAGTAGTTGCTTTTGAAATAATGTAAATAATTTCTTAATAAAGACTGCTTTTTTTCAAAAATCAAGTTATATATACTGTATACTAGTGTTTCCCAAACTGTAGGTCTCGTGAATAATCATCCCATGCAGAATTTTTAAACTTAAAAAAATTTCAAAATTGTCATTAAATTGTACACTCTCTTAAATCATGATATAAAAGGGAATTACTTTTAAGAACTTAAGATAAATTTAGTCACTTTTTCCAATTTAATTATTTTTAGTAATTTAAACACATTTAGTGATTTTTTAAAATTACAATTTGAATTAAGTTTTTTTCATGGTTAATTCAAAATAACTTTGAAAACAATTCAAGACACTTGTTTAATGATAGAGTTTTAAGATAGAACGGTTAATCAACTTTCTAAAGGTGACTTGCTCCTTCTAATTCCACACAGCCGTCCAATAAATTAATTCCTTAGATAAAAATTACTGGAAAGAGCTATTGCTGAAATAAATATTCTGTCTAATGGACACAAACTGTTGCTTTTGATTAAAATGTAGAACTTTTTTTTTTATTAATGATCTCTGACTAACTTGATTTGAACATTAAGTTCGTACGAACAAGACAAAAAATATTCATACAATTTCAATTCAGTTTATAGATTATAATAGATATCCAATTGAAAATTTTTGGTTTTAAAACAAACAATTAACCGCCTTGTATTCCCTTGTTTGTCTTCTGCAACCCCCCCCCCCCCCTGAAAATAATTCTGCCGGGACCCATGGATCAGAACAAATATTCTAAAAATATTGTCGATTTGCTCCATTTCATGGTATGAGAAGTTTTGAGCTCTAGTGTTGGAACTTTTAGATTTAGTTTTAGGATTGTAGTGGAAGAAATAAAGAAATTCCACTACAATCCTTATACTGAGAAAGGGTCATCCCACACATGTCGCTTATGGGTAGAAATGTTGAGACAGATAAATATTTGGAGTTTTTTTTTTTAAAGGTAAGCACATGTTTCAATGGGTTTCTTTGATTAGTAAGTTTCTTTCTTTGTTGTCAGTTTCTTTGATTGTAGTTGCACAATTATTAGTTTAAAACTAAACTGTAATGATGGACCGAAGTGTTTTTATTTTGAGTTGATGCCATTATCATAAGCGGTGTAGTTTGTAACCGAAACTTTAGTCAGTTTCGAACGTGCAATAAAAGAAACAATGCGGGTTATCTTCTTTTTAAGTATGTCATATCACCGACTTTCTATATGGTTAGGTTTTGAAAATGCTTTAAGAAGAGAGAGAGAGAGAGAGACTGTGCATATAATCTAATCTATAGAACTAGAGATTAGGAAAAAGACTGTGTTCGCAGTTTGTTTATGTCATGAGTTAATGGAATTTCTTCATAAGTTGTTTCACAGTATTTTACTCCATCAAAATTGAATTTTTTTTAGTTGTTCATATAGAACTAATTTATAATTACTCTTTTAATATCAAAATGTTCTAATTAGGGTCGAGCCACCTTTGTTAGAGATTCTGTTGCCTCTGGTAGGTGGCATTTCTAGTAGAGGTCGGAAATATCGATCAAAATAAATATCGATACTATATCGTTGCATAGGAAAACATATACATGACTTTTTTTTCTATTTGATTTTTAATTTTGCCAGAAACGAAGTTTTTCAGGGCAAATTTATACTTTTCATGATTGCTTTTTCTTAGGTGACTACTTTTCCAAATGAAATGGATCTATTACAAAAAAAAAATATATTTTCGCTTAATTGGTGCTGTGATTTTAAGAAAAATCTAAAAGCTTTTAATGGCAACGCTGAATATTTATCATAATATTTTTACAATGTAAATAATTGAAAACAGAGGGATATATATATATATATATATATATATATATATATATATATATATATATATATATATATATATATATATATATATATATATATATATATATATATATATATATATATATATATATATATATATATATATATATATATATATATATATATATATATATATATATATATATATATATATATATATATATATATAAATAAAATAAATTGTATAGGGGTTAAACTATTTGAAACGTACATTTAATATAGATCAGTTACTCAAAAAATAAAAACAAAATTTGATTATGAACATGAGAACCGACAGGATTATTTGCAAGGGGGTGCAAGGTTTTCTAGAAATTTGTTTAATTCTTTAATTTTTCAGAAATGTTGATTGCAAATTACTAATAAAATGTTAATTAACAAATATGCATCACTTTTCATTCTGATAATGAACAAAACGTACCGTGCATATTTTTGAAATCCTCTCTTCTGTGTATTTTATAGGTATTCAACACAACCATATTTAGAAAAAAAAATTCTTAAATTTCTTTAAACTTTCTTAAGAAAGAAATGATAAAAATACAAAATAATACTAATAATTGTTTTTAACGATTTTCTTGTTTTTTATCTTCCAAGCAGTACTTGTGGTATTTAAAGTAGGAGTGTTTCGAACAGATAAAGCAGAAGGCACAATAAATAAACCATAAACACAAATTTTCTAAAATCCTTTATATGCATTGCTAATTTTAATGTGTAATTGCAACTTTTTGAGTTCAGATCGTTTTCATAGTGCTTGACCATTACGAAAAAACATCCACTCCGAATTATTTACGTGTATATTAGTAGGTGGTGATAAATCGCCAAGCCAATAGAAGGTTTTGTAAAAGCGACCTTTTAGTGATAGTGATAGTAACAGCCCCAAAAATTTTATAGACTGTAGTGTCATCGACATCAAATCAATCTGCCAAGTTTCTGCTCGATTGGATGAAGGCAAGTGTGTTAATTAGTCATCTGAAACGAAAATAGTGATGTGAAAAAGCGGCTTTTTAGTTACAGTGACTAAAACGGTATAGTGGGGCCAGTAAACACCAATACGGTGCACCGATACTTTTTTGAGAGATGGTACGGCGTAACGCCAATATTTTGAACTAGTAATCAATAATACCTCTAATAATCTTTATACAATATATTGTGATATAAGTTAGTGAGAAAATAAATACGTAAATTAAGGGTATTCAGCTCTTTTGTATGGTAAATTATTGTAAATTTGCATTTTATAATATTGTTGCGTGGTCGGGTTCGAAAGATTTGAAGCCAAAGCAGATCAAAGTTTCCTTGTACTTCAAGATTCCTTGTCTAAATTTTGAAAAAAATAATATTTCGAAATGATTGATTGGGGCTCTGCTAGTTAACATTTAAAATACATCCGCCCTCAAAAGGATAAAAGATTAAGAAATTCGGGGTTTTATTTGCTCTGGTGAAAAACCTGGATGATATTTTGATTTCTTCACGTGTACACTATCCACTCAAGCAGTTGAAAGATGCGTCAAGTTGGTGATAGAGGCAGCAGCCAGTGTCTGCGAAACCGAATAAAGAGATAGAAAAATATGATCTACCCTGAAATTCAGAAATATTATGCAAATCTTCAGTCAAAAATGTCTGTAAAAATTACTTTATGAACAACCCATGTGTGCTGTTTTGTACTTCTTCAATTAAATCTGTTTGCGTGGGGTTTGGGTTTCATAAATACTCTCGGAGTTCACCATATCTCTTTTAATACAGACACACACAACCTTATTTAACAGCTACATGCTTAGGAATGAATACATATTTACAAAATAACTATTTACACTGAAGATAGTACTCATGGCGCCATCTATAGTCATTATCAGTATCTAATATCCCTCCCTCTTATCAAGGGAAATCCCGATAGTTCAGTCGAGCAGGTGGTTTCCTGTTTCGAGTAGAACGTCTCACATCAGGAACTAAAGCGACTGATGTTTGTGGATGACTGTCAGGAGGAGAACTGTCGTCTGGACTGCTCTCCGAAGTAGTAACCTGCTGGGAAGGACCAGGAACGTCAGGGCAGGGCCGCCGACAGGGGGGGAGGGCAAAACAGTGCAAATGATAGGGGCCCGCTTCGCCAAGTAGGGCCCACAATATACGACCTCTACTCGTTTTTTTTTTTTTTTTTTTTTTTTTTTTTTGCTACGCCGTCCAACAGAAGCAAACCACAAGTGGAGGGAGAGACTATGGGGGACAGTTGTAATGGATGTCTGCTTTATCAGAGTGAGAGTCATCCAATTTTTACTTTTTGTTGTTCTTTTGATGCTTAGTAAATAATCTTTTTGGTTCTAGTGAATATTGATAAACCTCTAAGGGGCCCCTGACGAGCTCTGACCTCAAAGGCAAACAATATTTATTGAAAAAATTATAGAGTTATTTCGTGGACAAAGGTTTAGTATGAAGTAAGAATTAATCTGAAAAGTGGCCTTTGATGACCCATGCCTTATGGATCTTTTTGAGGGCCCCGTGCCATATAAAATACGATATTTATTCTTAAACGTGAAACTTCATTTAAGTACATGCAAAAGTTATTAATTGTCATTTCATAGACGAGAGTTCATTATAATTTTTTAGGAATAAACAAACACGTTATAAACATCAAGTATGCCCGAGGAGACTCGGGCCCCCAAAATACAAAGTAATAATAAAATGTAGTAAGATGATGTACGGCTTCCAAACGTGCCTGCAGATCATCTAGATACTGGACAGGCGAGGAAGGAGTGTCCGGTGGTTGTCCAAAGAGGAGGTTGCTGGGGAGACTAAGGTCTCTTCCAAACATCGTTAGAGATGGAGAAAATCCGGTGGTCTCGTGAGTTGCACTCCCGTATGCCAACAGAAGCGGTGAAAGTTTATGATCCCCATCTTGCTGGTTATATGATTTTGAGATTGCGTCCGAATCATCCGCAGGTGCAGCTGATAGATCCCGGGACCTCCGTTCGATGCTTGTAACAGGAGTACGGATGTCGATTCCCTTTTCACTAACTTTGTCCATTTCAACATGAACCACTTCCTGGGAGGGTTTCGTCAACGTCACTTTCTTCGGTTCTCTTTCCGAGGCTGGTGAGGTACTTTTCATAGATGTGGACTCTTCAGCATTCTCTATGACATTGTCTTCATGAGCCATAATCCGATATACGCTCAGCTCTTTCATGTCTAGATCGTGTAAAGGAACTTCGCCTCTCCATGTTTGCAGCTTGCTTTTCTCAAAATTCAGCGTAATTCCATTTTTCTTCAAAAAGTCTAGTCCGAGAATGCATGGGTCTACAATTTCGGCAACAGAAACGGTGTGCTTGTAGATGTTAAATCCAAGGGCAATGTCCACTTGCAATTTCCCATGCACAGAGATATTACCACCAGACACAGTTTGTAGAGAAACAGAGGGCGCTGTGTAGAGGAGTCGGCTGTTCAGGCGACGAGCCACGTCCGTCCTTACGATCGTAACGTTCGCTCTCGAATCGACGATTAGACAACATGGAGAGTAGTTAGAAAATGACAGTCGGGGGCCAGGGCGCAATGCGCAATGGTATGGTATGGGGGCGTGGTTATGACGTCACCGGAAGGGGCGTGACCGGATTTGACGGCACAGGAAGTGACATCACCGGATATGACGTCACCGGAAATCACGTGACCGGAAGTGGAGTGGAGTTGTTTCCTTCCTGTTGCTCTTTTAGTTTCGGTTTCATTATAAGCTGTTTGTGTATGACGACACAGTGTGAATGACGTCATAATGTGTTTTATATCAAAGTTTTGAGCGGTGGCAACACTTTTTTAGTTTCGATTTATCTAGCAGACGGGGTTGAGTTGTTCTAGGACTGCTTCTTAGTGAATAAGTTAGAGTGATAGGCTTTTATTGCGTGACGTCACAGTAGATATGACGTCATAATTTGTTTTATATCAAAGTTTTGAGCGGTGGCAACACTTTTTAGTTTCGATTTACATTTAAGATGGAGCTGAGTTGTTCTAGGACTGCTTCTAAACGAATAAGTTAGAGTGATAGGCTTTTATTGAGTGACGTCACAGTAGGTATGACGTCATAACTTGTTTTATATCAAAGTTTTGAGCAGTGGCAACACTTTTTAGTGTCGATTTACCTTTCAGACGGAGTTGAGTTGTTCTAGGGCTGCTTCTAAACGAATAAGGTAGAGTCATTGGTATTTTTACTAATGACGTCACAGTGGGTATGACGTCATTCTATGTTAAGATTTACGTTTTAAGTGGTGATAACATTGGATATATACCAAATTTAGTTTTCAGGTGTTGGCAACGAGTTCTGATCGGTCAGCTAAATGCTCGCTTGTGACTGATAAGTTTTAAACATGTGACCAAAAGTTAACTCCTGATTGACTGTTTGGTTTTCTAGCGAGTTACTTACATATCCTTTAGCCAAGTTAAAATACCTGCAACAAAGTTACACAAAAAAAAAAAAAAATGTTAAATTTGAAAAGTTAATAAAAGGAAGGCCATTTGCTAAGGGTCTAAAGAACCCTAACCCCGAGCTACACGTGACATTTCAATATTTTACCAAACAAGTGTTAAAATATCGACTATCGGACGTTGCCTTCATGGTAACTCATCTACCCACCCCCCTTCCCTAACTAATTTTGAATAAGTTAAGACTTTAGAATTACAATTAATAAATTTTGAAAAATTATTTATTAAAGGTGAGGACCCACCTCCAACCCGATACCTCTTTAAGGAAGAATTGGTACCGCCTCACTCCACCCTAACAAAAAAAAAAAAATCTTATTCCACAGAACGTATATTTCTTTGAAACTTGAGATCACTAATCAACCATCCGATGATATCTTTTAAGAAGATATCTTCACCTCTTAACAATTTTAAAGTTTTAGTCTAAAAGATTAATGTTGGACATAAACTATTTCTAGAATAGAGTTACATTAAAAATTAAATTTAAGAGTGTCCAGTTTTTTGAAGAAGACTTGGGGGAACGTATATTTCCCAAAATTAAATTTAATGGTCACTAACAAAATCCTGAAAAAAAAATTAACGTTAAATAAGTTTTTAAAAATTTAGTTAAAGTAATATGTTAGTTAAAGTAAGGCTTAAAGAGATAAAAAAAAATAAAAAAAATTTAAGGATTAAATGAATGATTTAAGGAATTTTGAAGTGACCATAGGCATAGCTGGTTATGCCATCTTCCAGCAGATACCGCTTGTCGTCATAGGCCGACAAGGCTCTCTTGGTTTGTTGGAGTGAGAAGATGTTTAAAAATTCACTTACCGAATAATCGAAACGAAATCTGCGAAGCTAAAATAACTGTGAATAACTACACAAGTACGAACAAAATCGCGATGAGAAAAAAAACACGAAGTATTAAACACGTCTTTCACACTCAGGTATCTAAGTAGAAATGGCGAGACGGCAACCGGTAGCGTCTATATATGAGGGGTGATCACGTGACTTCACCGACCAATCAGGTTTCACAGTAGAGGGTGCTACTGACTATCGACCCGTCAGAAGGGAGGGGAGCGAGACTAGGGATGTTTCAACACGCTTCAACGCGTTTGCGAGTTGAGTTGTTGTGTAACGATCTTGCTTGAAACAGTTAAAGTGATAGATAATTTGTTCGTGACGTCATAGTGTAGCGAATGGGTTTTTAGCGTAGACAGTTGTTGCAATTGGAGTAATTATGAAATTTATTAAATATAAAGATAATATTTAGTAATAATTATCAGATTTTATTATTATTATTATAAAAAATAAACTTATAAAAAAAGTGAACGTGAAAATTTACTTTACGAATAAAAATCATGTCTTTAAAATGTGTACGAATATCACTAAATAAGAGAAAAAAGTAACATACTTAAACTCTTTAAAATAAATAACTTTAACATTAACGTAAAAAATTTACTTTTCACATAAAAATCACTTTAAAATGAGTAAAAATATCGCTAAATAAGAGAAAAAAAGTAACTTACTTAAAATTTCTAAGATAAATATTTAACCTTTACTCGAAAATTCCCTTCATATATAAAAATCACGACTTTAAAATATGACATGCAAGAGAAAAGTAACGTACTTAAACTTTCTACGACAAATAACTTTAACATTAACGTAACATTTTACTTTACACATAAAAATCCCGACTTTAAAATATGTAGAAATATCGCTAAATAAAAGAAGAAAAAAAAAGTAACATACTTAAACTTTGTACGACAAATAACTTTGACATTAACGTAAAAATTTTTCTTCACATATAAAAATCACGACTTTAAAATGTGACGTGTAAGAAGAATTAGCATACTTAAAATTTCTACGACAAATAAATTTAACCTTTACGCGAAAATTTACTATATACATAAAAATCATGTCTTTAAAATATGTAAAAATATTGCTAAATAAAAGAAAAAAACTAACATACTTAAACTTTGCACGACAAATAACTTTAGCATTAACAGTAGTTAGAAAAGGACAGTCCTGGGCCAGGGGCGGTGCCGGTGCAGGGATGAGGGATGATGACGTCACCGGAAGGGGGCGTGACCGGATATGATGTCACAGGAAGTGACATCACCGGATATGACGTCACCGGAAATCACGTGACCGGAAGTGGAGTTGAGTTGTTCCCTCCTGCTGTTTTAGTTTCATTATAAGCTGTTTGTGTATGACGTCACAGTGGGAATGACGTCATAATGTGTTTTATATCAATGTTTTGAGCGTTGGCAACACTTTTTTAGTTTCGGTTTATCTAGCAGACGGAGTTGAGTTGTTCTATGGCTGCTTCTTAATAAGAACGTTATGGTGATAGGCTTTTATTGCGTGACGTCACAGTAGATATGACGTCATAATGTGTTTTATATCAAAGTTTTGAGTGGTGGCAACACTTTTTTTTTTAGTTTCGGTTTATCTAGCAGACGGAGTTGAGTTGTTCTAGGACTGCTTCTTAGCGAATAAGTTAGAATGATAGGTTTTTATTGCGTGACGTCACAGTAAGTATGACGTCATAATGTGTTGTATATCAAAGTTTAGAGCGATGGCGACACTTTTTAGTGTCGATTTACCTTTAAGATGGAGCTGAATTGTTCTAGGGCTGCTTCTAAACGAATAAGTTAGAGTGATAGGTATTTTTACTAATGACGTCACAGTGGGTATGACGTCATTCTATGTTAAGATTTACGTTTTAAGTGGTGATAACATTGGATATATACCAAATTTAGTTTTCAGGTGTTGGCAACGAGTTCTGATCGGTCAGCTAAATGCTCGCTTGTGACTGATAAGTTTTAAACATGTGACCAAAAGTTAACTCCTGATTGACTGTTTGGTTTTCTAGCGAGTTACTTACATATCCTTTAGCCAAGTTAAAATACCTGCAACAAAGTTACACAAAAAAAAAAAAATGTTAAATTTGAAAAGTTAATAAAAGGAAGGCCATTTGCTAAGGGTCTAAAGAACCCTAACCCCGAGCTACACGTGACATTTCAATATTTTACCAAACAATTGTTAAAATATCGACTATCGGACGTTGCCTTCATGGTAACTCATCTACCCACCCCCCTTCCCTAACTAATTTTGAATAAGTTAAGACTTTAGAATTACAATTAATAAATTTTGAAAAATTATTTATTAAAGGTGAGGACCCACCTCCAGCCCGATACCTCTTTTAGGAAGAATTGGTACCGCCTCACTCCACCCTAACAAAAAAAAAAATCTGTGAAAAAAAACACGAAGTATTAAACACGTCTTTCACACTCAGGTATCTAAGTAGAAATGGCGAGACGGCAACCGGTAGCGTCTATATATGAGGGGTGATCACGTGACTTCACCGACCAATCAGGTTTCACGGTAGAGGGTGCTACTGACTATCGACCCGTCAGAAGGGAGGGGAGCGAGACTAGGGATGTTTCAACACGCTTCAACGCGTTTGCGAGTTGAGTTGTTGTGTAACGATCTTGCTTGAAACAGTTAAAGTGATAGATAATTTGTTCGTGACGTCATAGTGTAGCGAATGGGTTTTTAGCGTAGACAGTTGTTGCAATTGGAGTAATTATGAAATTTATTAAATATAAAGATAATATTTAGTAATAATTATCAGATTTTATTATTATTATTATAAAAAATAAACTTATAAAAAAAGTGAACGTGAAAATTTACTTTACGAATAAAAATCATGTCTTTAAAATGTGTACGAATATCACTAAATAAGAGAAAAAAGTATCATACTTAAACTCTTTAAAATAAATAACTTTAACATTAACGTAAAAAATTTACTTTTCACATAAAAATCACTTTAAAATGAGTAAAAATATCGCTAAATAAGAGAAAAAAAGTAACTTACTTAAAATTTCTAAGATAAATATTTAACCTTTACTCGAAAATTCCCTTCATGTATAAAAATCACGACTTTAAAATATGACATGCAAGAGAAAAGTAACATACTTAAACTTTCTACGACAAATAACTTTAACATTAACGTAACATTTTACTTTACACATAAAAATCCCGACTTTAAAATATGTAGAAATATCGCTAAATAAAAGAAGAAAAAAAAAAGTAACATACTTAAACTTTGTACGACAAATAACTTTGACATTAACGTAAAAAATTTTCTTCACATATAAAAATCACGACTTTAAAATGGGACGTGTAAGAAGAATTAGCATACTTAAAATTTCTACGACAAATAAATTTAACCTTTACGCGAAAATTTACTATATACATAAAAATCATGTCTTTAAAATATGTAAAAATATTGCTAAATAAAAGAAAAAAAACTAACATACTTAAACTTTGCACGACAAATAACTTTAGCATTAACGTAAAAATTTACTTCACATATAAAAATCAC
This sequence comes from Linyphia triangularis, assembly GCA_963978545.1. Classification (NCBI taxonomy): domain Eukaryota; kingdom Metazoa; phylum Arthropoda; class Arachnida; order Araneae; family Linyphiidae; genus Linyphia; species Linyphia triangularis. The sequence goes on from OZ021728.1 coordinate 53,792,574, forward strand.
GACATTAAAATGTGACATGTAAGAAGAATTAGCATACTTAAAATTTCTACGATAAATAATTTTAACATTTGAGTGAAAATTTACTACATATATAAAAATCATGTATTTAAAATATCGCTGAATAAAAGAAAAAAGTAACATACTTAAACTTTCTACGACAAATAACTTTAACATTAACGCAAAAATTTACTTTACACATAAAAATCACGACTTTAAATTTGACATGCAGGAGGAAAGTATAACATACCTATAATTTCTACGACAAAGAATTCAAACATTGCCATTCATGTCTTTAAAATGTATAATGACAACTCTAACTTTTAGAAAAAAGAAACACTAAAAATTTACAAGGCAAAGAATTTAAAATTGAACGTGAAAATTAACTTCACATGTACAAACATACTCTTATATCAACGATAAATAAGATAAAAAAGAAGCTCTAAAAATTTATAAGGCAAATAATTTAAATAATACGCGAAAATTTACCACACATATAAAAATTATGTCTTTCAAATGTGTAAGAATAACGCTAAATTAGAGAAAAAGAAATACTAAAAATTTATAAGGTAAGGAATTGAAACAATATGCGAAAATTTATTTCACGCATAAAATTTTTATCTTTAAAATGTGTAAGAATAATGCTAAATTAGAGAAGAAAAAAAAATAACATACTTAAACTTTCTTCGACAACAATTTAAACAATACGCGACATTTTCATACACAATTATTTTCTTAGGTTAATGTTAAATAATGGGAAATTTAACAGAATAAAAATTTCAAAGATAAAGAATTTTAACCTTTACACGAAAATTTACCTCACAAAAATATCATATCCTTAAACTTTAACGTGGCAATTTACTATTCATTTACAATTAAACTCTTAGGTTAATGTTAAATAAGAAAAAAAATAATATACTTAAAATTTCTAAGATAAACATAACGTAAAAAATTTCGTATCATGTGTTTAAAATGTAACATATAAGAGAAAAAAAACTAACATATTTGAACTTTCTATAGCAAAGAATTTAAGCATTAGCGTAAAAATTCACTTTACATATAAAATTCACATCTTTAAATGGGAAGATAAGCAGGTGACGGTAATTAGCCAATCAGGGTAGCGGTAGGTGATACGCCATTCGCCGGCATTTTTAGATCGGAGGATGAGTCACGCTAAAACTTGTTGGAACAGGTCGGGAGATTTGTACAGCAAGAACAACAGCATCGACGCGCAAGCAGCGGGTGATGCTGTGATGTGTCAGCAGGTCTTTGAGATTATCGTTTTCCTACTTTGCCGTTTTCATAATGAAATGTTTGTGAAAACTTGGAATGAATAAAGTGGATTTCAAAGACATATTAGTAAGTGAAGGTAGAATTCGCATGGACTTTCTTCCAAAAAGTATGATTCACTTGGAGAATTTAAGATCATTTCTACTTGAAAACTTTTCTATTATTTAAAACATTGAATATTGTTCAAACTCAGTGGGATTATATGCTACAATACGGGTAAAACTTAACAAAATTGTTACATAGAAGAAAAATAGTAAGAGATTTAAAATAAATATTAGTTATAGATACTCCAAAGAAAAAATTTCACCTCTACTTTTCAATCGGAAAATCAATACAAGTTGGAAATTTATGTTATTTCAAGAAAGACTTAGACAATTTACTTTGTAATAATATACGTTAAGGTGTCGTATTAACTCGTGCAATACATGCTGACTAAGGTTTATTTTACTTGAAAGGTGAATTGGGGGAAAATATTAAATAAATTGTAGATATTAAATACATTGTAGATATGCATTCAAGTTTTGAAAATCACCTGCAAGACTTTTAAAACATCTTAAGATAAATTGAAAGAAACTTTTTATACTCTGAAAGGAAATCACAAGTAATTTAGTTAACTTTTTTCATGGTAACACTCATATTCAACGACATGTTTTTAAAATTTAACCTTCTTTACATGATAATAGTTATAAATTTTTTCAATCTCAGATGCGATATACTATTATTTCTAACATATATGTTACGAATTGTGTAAAGTTTTTAAAAGAGTATATGCAAATCACCAATCAGAAACATAAAAATCTAACATCAATCAAACACACTAAAATAATAAGATATTTTCCTTAGTGGAAATAGTTAACTACTCATGTGATGGAATGTACTTAGAAAATTTAAATACTGAAAAAAGTTTGCTAGGCAAACTTAAAGAATATATATATTTTTTTCTTGTGAAAAACTAGCATAAATTTGAGAAATATAGAGTTTGTTACTACGTAAAATTGAACATCATCTGGACAAACTAAATTATACATGAATTTTTTTTTATTTGAGAGGTGCTGACAATATATCATTAATACATAGATTTTTAACTTCCACCCATAATTTCTAAATAACTTATACATAAATTTCAGAAAACTGAAACGGAATGTGTTTTACAAGACGCTTATTTTGTAAGATGAATATTCAATATTAATATAACTGAGCAAAGTTCATTACGGAAAAAACTTGTAAAAGATACTTATATTTTGAAAATAGTTTGAAATATCCTTTTAAATTTATGAATGCTCGCTTTCGAAAGACACAAATAAAACTGATATTACACATGATAATTAACACATGCATAACATTAATCAAACAAAGTGGAATTTTTATTGCTTGTGACCGATAACTTTTCAGTGAAGCAGAACTTACATAGGAAATTTGTGCAAACTTTTTCAACTTTTAAACCAAGTATTATGTAAAATTATAAATTACTATAGGAAATAGCACACTTCAGAATCGGAACAAGTCTTCTAGTTAAGCTAAATTTATTTCTCAAGGAATTGAAAGCATACCAGACAAGTCCTTATCATTTCGCATCTTTTCTCATGTTGCAAGAAGACATACTTTGTAAAAGATCGTCGTTGCACTTAACAAAAATCAGTAAAAATAAATGTATTTTCTATGGCAAAGATAAAACTTCACAACTTAATTACTGAAATTTAGCTAAGTTGCATATGGTTTATTCACATAACTCGCATATGCTTCGAATGTTGAAATATATTTGTCAGTTGAAATCAAACTAATCGAAAATAAATGCTACCTACATTTTCAAGTCGGAAATTACTATTAAATAAACTTTACATGTAAAACATTGTCATGTTAAAAAGAAAAATCTACAAAAATGTAAATGATGATTTTATTCTAGGCAAACGTTTTATTGTCTAACAGAGAACTTAAACTTTAGCAGAAAAATAAAAAAATACAATTTTTATATCCTATCATACTTGTCGAAAATTGAATTTATTAGCTGTTGTAATAGATTTTTATTGTCCAAATTTCTATAGTTTTTCTTCCCGATGCAATAAAATTAAGTTCATGTGTAATGAGTAGGTTTTTTGATGAATCTTATAAATTTAATGAAATTATTATGACCTAAGAGATTGAGTGAACTGAATAAATCAATGATGTAAATTTAAACAGTGGCTTGAACTGATACATACTATAACTGTAAAGAAGTATGACAAAGTGATAGATGAAGTAAAAATAGAAGTTGAATGAAATGTGTTGAAAAAAGTTGAAGACGACAAGAAATTCGTAATTGAGAATTATCATTGACTTATATTAACTTCGTTTTTCTTGCTTATGACAAGAAAATACACTCTTTCTTATTAAGAACCAACTTGATATCTTATCATAGAATGACAATGATGAAATATCTATACATTAAAAAAAAAAAAAAAATACAAAACTTAGACATAGCAAATTTCTTGAAATTCATGTATAATGCGAGAAGTTTTACTGGAAATATAGAAGATACAACATTGAAAGATGTGAATGTTTCGAAGTACTTTATCAGAAATAAAAAAAAAAAAAATGCGCTGAGATTCGCTATAAAAAATTTTAGGAGAAAGTTTAAACAAAATTTAAAATCAAACATGCTTTTAAATGGGAACACAAATATTAAAACTATAGCACATTAAACAATTTATATTACGTCATCTCAGTTGTATCAAACTGAATAACATGAAAAACAACCACAAACTGAATAAACATGAAAATTATCAATATATGTGGAAAAGTTTCCTTTTTTCACATATAAAAAAAATAACACATTGACGTACGTTAAGATCACGAAACATGCATAATCATATACCGATAAGAGCAACCAATGTTGCGGGGAGATATTCACATGATGGTCAATATCCCATGAATAAATTGATTGATTGAATTTATAATGCTAATTCCAATAGTATTCCACGTAACTTCAACTTCATATGTTACACTATAGATATATTTATTTTTCAAATATATTGACTTTCGAAAAATCATCCTTCAATACAAGAATGATCATAGTAAGAATAAAAGAAAAGATACTAAGCATTGATTTAAAGTGTATTTATTTCAACTTAGCAACAAATCATATGCTTGAAACGAAAATTGCTTCGAACCAAAGTATAACCATCCAATTTCATTGATTCCTACAAGGACATTTTTCTCATCTAATAATTGAATTTTTTTTTCTCATACACATTATAAGTGATGTCCAATCAGGTGTAGAATAGTTGAAGATATCCGACCTCTTTCTAAATATTAATAAGTCACTGTTGAAAAACTTATAAAAATTTCAATTTACACTTAAAGTTTTTTTTTTTTTTTTTTTTTTTTTTATATATATTTCAAAGAATTTTTTCAAATCAATATGTATATTTAAATACTGAAACTTATTCACTTCAATAAATGTATGTTTAAGTTATAAAACTCTTCGTATGTATTGAAAAATTGTAACTTTTCGTCTTCTTCGTATAAATCGATAACTTATACACTAGTTCTTCATCAATTAATCTTCTAAGTAAATCTTTCAAAGGTAAAAACATACTTATAGCTTTGCATTTGTAACATGTTAAATTGTACATGTTTCTCGTGAAATTAAAATTTTATATGTTTTCCATGAAAATATCTGAAATTTTGTAACTTTCACATGAAACATGTACAATTTAACATGTTACAAATGCAAAGCTATAAGTATGTTTTTACCTTTGAAAGATTTACTTAGAAGATTAATTGATGAAGAACTAGTGTATAAGTTATCGATTTATACGAAGAAGACGAAAAGTTACAATTTTTCAATACATACGAAGAGTTTTATAACTTAAACATACATTTATTGAAGTGAATAAGTTTCAGTATTTAAATATACATATTGATTTGAAAAAATTCTTTGAAATATATATAAAAAAAAAAAAAAAAACTTTAAGTGTAAATTGAAATTTTTATAAGTTTTTCAACAGTGACTTATTAATATTTAGAAAGAGGTCGGATATCTTCAACTATTCTACACCTGATTGGACATCACTTATAATGTGTATGAGAAAAAAAAATTCAATTATTAGATGAGAAAAATGTCCTTGTAGGAATCAATGAAATTGGATGGTTATACTTTGGTTCGAAGCAATTTTCGTTTCAAGCATATGATTTGTTGCTAAGTTGAAATAAATACACTTTAAATCAATGCTTAGTATCTTTTCTTTTATTCTTACTATGATCATTCTTGTATTGAAGGATGATTTTTCGAAAGTCAATATATTTGAAAAATAAATATATCTATAGTGTAACATATGAAGTTGAAGTTACGTGGAATACTATTGGAATTAGCATTATAAATTCAATCAATCAATTTATTCATGGGATATTGACCATCATGTGAATATCTCCCCGCAACATTGGTTGCTCTTATCGGTATATGATTATGCATGTTTCGTGATCTTAACGTACGTCAATGTGTTATTTTTTTTATATGTGAAAAAAGGAAACTTTTCCACATATATTGATAATTTTCATGTTTATTCAGTTTGTGGTTGTTTTTCATGTTATTCAGTTTGATACAACTGAGATGACGTAATATAAATTGTTTAATGTGCTATAGTTTTAATATTTGTGTTCCCATTTAAAAGCATGTTTGATTTTAAATTTTGTTTAAACTTTCTCCTAAAATTTTTTATAGCGAATCTCAGCGCATTTTTTTTTTTTTATTTCTGATAAAGTACTTCGAAACATTCACATCTTTCAATGTTGTATCTTCTATATTTCCAGTAAAACTTCTCGCATTATACATGAATTTCAAGAAATTTGCTATGTCTAAGTTTTGTATTTTTTTTTTTTTTTTTAATGTATAGATATTTCATCATTGTCATTCTATGATAAGATATCAAGTTGGTTCTTAATAAGAAAGAGTGTATTTTCTTGTCATAAGCAAGAAAAACGAAGTTAATATAAGTCAATGATAATTCTCAATTACGAATTTCTTGTCGTCTTCAACTTTTTTCAACACATTTCATTCAACTTCTATTTTTACTTCATCTATCACTTTGTCATACTTCTTTACAGTTATAGTATGTATCAGTTCAAGCCACTGTTTAAATTTACATCATTGATTTATTCAGTTCACTCAATCTCTTAGGTCATAATAATTTCATTAAATTTATAAGATTCATCAAAAAACCTACTCATTACACATGAACTTAATTTTATTGCATCGGGAAGAAAAACTATAGAAATTTGGACAATAAAAATCTATTACAACAGCTAATAAATTCAATTTTCGACAAGTATGATAGGATATAAAAATTGTATTTTTTTATTTTTCTGCTAAAGTTTAAGTTCTCTGTTAGACAATAAAACGTTTGCCTAGAATAAAATCATCATTTACATTTTTGTAGATTTTTCTTTTTAACATGACAATGTTTTACATGTAAAGTTTATTTAATAGTAATTTCCGACTTGAAAATGTAGGTAGCATTTATTTTCGATTAGTTTGATTTCAACTGACAAATATATTTCAACATTCGAAGCATATGCGAGTTATGTGAATAAACCATATGCAACTTAGCTAAATTTCAGTAATTAAGTTGTGAAGTTTTATCTTTGCCATAGAAAATACATTTATTTTTACTGATTTTTGTTAAGTGCAACGACGATCTTTTACAAAGTATGTCTTCTTGCAACATGAGAAAAGATGCGAAATGATAAGGACTTGTCTGGTATGCTTTCAATTCCTTGAGAAATAAATTTAGCTTAACTAGAAGACTTGTTCCGATTCTGAAGTGTGCTATTTCCTATAGTAATTTATAATTTTACATAATACTTGGTTTAAAAGTTGAAAAAGTTTGCACAAATTTCCTATGTAAGTTCTGCTTCACTGAAAAGTTATCGGTCACAAGCAATAAAAATTCCACTTTGTTTGATTAATGTTATGCATGTGTTAATTATCATGTGTAATATCAGTTTTATTTGTGTCTTTCGAAAGCGAGCATTCATAAATTTAAAAGGATATTTCAAACTATTTTCAAAATATAAGTATCTTTTACAAGTTTTTTCCGTAATGAACTTTGCTCAGTTATATTAATATTGAATATTCATCTTACAAAATAAGCGTCTTGTAAAACACATTCCGTTTCAGTTTTCTGAAATTTATGTATAAGTTATTTAGAAATTATGGGTGGAAGTTAAAAATCTATGTATTAATGATATATTGTCAGCACCTCTCAAATAAAAAAAATTCATGTATAATTTAGTTTGTCCAGATGATGTTCAATTTTACGTAGTAACAAACTCTATATTTCTCAAATTTATGCTAGTTTTTCACAAGAAAAAAATATATATATTCTTTAAGTTTGCCTAGCAAACTTTTTTCAGTATTTAAATTTTCTAAGTACATTCCATCACATGAGTAGTTAACTATTTCCACTAAGGAAAATATCTTATTATTTTAGTGTGTTTGATTGATGTTAGATTTTTATGTTTCTGATTGGTGATTTGCATATACTCTTTTAAAAACTTTACACAATTCGTAACATATATGTTAGAAATAATAGTATATCGCATCTGAGATTGAAAAAATTTATAACTATTATCATGTAAAGAAGGTTAAATTTTAAAAACATGTCGTTGAATATGAGTGTTACCATGAAAAAAGTTAACTAAATTACTTGTGATTTCCTTTCAGAGTATAAAAAGTTTCTTTCAATTTATCTTAAGATGTTTTAAAAGTCTTGCAGGTGATTTTCAAAACTTGAATGCATATCTACAATGTATTTAATATCTACAATTTATTTAATATTTTCCCCCAATTCACCTTTCAAGTAAAATAAACCTTAGTCAGCATGTATTGCACGAGTTAATACGACACCTTAACGTATATTATTACAAAGTAAATTGTCTAAGTCTTTCTTGAAATAACATAAATTTCCAACTTGTATTGATTTTCCGATTGAAAAGTAGAGGTGAAATTTTTTCTTTGGAGTATCTATAACTAATATTTATTTTAAATCTCTTACTATTTTTCTTCTATGTAACAATTTTGTTAAGTTTTACCCGTATTGTAGCATATAATCCCACTGAGTTTGAACAATATTCAATGTTTTAAATAATAGAAAAGTTTTCAAGTAGAAATGATCTTAAATTCTCCAAGTGAATCATACTTTTTGGAAGAAAGTCCATGCGAATTCTACCTTCACTTACTAATATGTCTTTGAAATCCACTTTATTCATTCCAAGTTTTCACAAACATTTCATTATGAAAACGGCAAAGTAGGAAAACGATAATCTCAAAGACCTGCTGACACATCACAGCATCACCCGCTGCTTGCGCGTCGATGCTGTTGTTCTTGCTGTACAAATCTCCCGACCTGTTCCAACAAGTTTTAGCGTGACTCATCCTCCGATCTAAAAATGCCGGCGAATGGCGTATCACCTACCGCTACCCTGATTGGCTAATTACCGTCACCTGCTTATCTTCCCATTTAAAGATGTGAATTTTATATGTAAAGTGAATTTTTACGCTAATGCTTAAATTCTTTGCTATAGAAAGTTCAAATATGTTAGTTTTTTTTCTCTTATATGTTACATTTTAAACACATGATACGAAATTTTTTACGTTATGTTTATCTTAGAAATTTTAAGTATATTATTTTTTTTCTTATTTAACATTAACCTAAGAGTTTAATTGTAAATGAATAGTAAATTGCCACGTTAAAGTTTAAGGATATGATATTTTTGTGAGGTAAATTTTCGTGTAAAGGTTAAAATTCTTTATCTTTGAAATTTTTATTCTGTTAAATTTCCCATTATTTAACATTAACCTAAGAAAATAATTGTGTATGAAAATGTCGCGTATTGTTTAAATTGTTGTCGAAGAAAGTTTAAGTATGTTATTTTTTTTTCTTCTCTAATTTAGCATTATTCTTACACATTTTAAAGATAAAAATTTTATGCGTGAAATAAATTTTCGCATATTGTTTCAATTCCTTACCTTATAAATTTTTAGTATTTCTTTTTCTCTAATTTAGCGTTATTCTTACACATTTGAAAGACATAATTTTTATATGTGTGGTAAATTTTCGCGTATTATTTAAATTATTTGCCTTATAAATTTTTAGAGCTTCTTTTTTATCTTATTTATCGTTGATATAAGAGTATGTTTGTACATGTGAAGTTAATTTTCACGTTCAATTTTAAATTCTTTGCCTTGTAAATTTTTAGTGTTTCTTTTTTCTAAAAGTTAGAGTTGTCATTATACATTTTAAAGACATGAATGGCAATGTTTGAATTCTTTGTCGTAGAAATTATAGGTATGTTATACTTTCCTCCTGCATGTCAAATTTAAAGTCGTGATTTTTATGTGTAAAGTAAATTTTTGCGTTAATGTTAAAGTTATTTGTCGTAGAAAGTTTAAGTATGTTACTTTTTTCTTTTATTCAGCGATATTTTAAATACATGATTTTTATATATGTAGTAAATTTTCACTCAAATGTTAAAATTATTTATCGTAGAAATTTTAAGTATGCTAATTCTTCTTACATGTCACATTTTAATGTCGTGATTTTTATATGTGAAGTAAATTTTTACGTTAATGCTAAAGTTATTTGTCGTGCAAAGTTTAAGTATGTTAGTTTTTTTTCTTTTATTTAGCAATATTTTTACATATTTTAAAGACATGATTTTTATGTATATAGTAAATTTTCGCGTAAAGGTTAAATTTATTTGTCGTAGAAATTTTAAGTATGCTAATTCTTCTTACACGTCCCATTTTAAAGTCGTGATTTTTATATGTGAAGAAAATTTTTTACGTTAATGTCAAAGTTATTTGTCGTACAAAGTTTAAGTATGTTACTTTTTTTTTTCTTCTTTTATTTAGCGATATTTCTACATATTTTAAAGTCGGGATTTTTATGTGTAAAGTAAAATGTTACGTTAATGTTAAAGTTATTTGTCGTAGAAAGTTTAAGTATGTTACTTTTCTCTTGCATGTCATATTTTAAAGTCGTGATTTTTATACATGAAGGGAATTTTCGAGTAAAGGTTAAATATTTATCTTAGAAATTTTAAGTAAGTTACTTTTTTTCTCTTATTTAGCGATATTTTTACTCATTTTAAAGTGATTTTTATGTGAAAAGTAAATTTTTTACGTTAATGTTAAAGTTATTTATTTTAAAGAGTTTAAGTATGATACTTTTTTCTCTTATTTAGTGATATTCGTACACATTTTAAAGACATGATTTTTATTCGTAAAGTAAATTTTCACGTTCACTTTTTTTATAAGTTTATTTTTTATAATAATAATAATAAAATCTGATAATTATTACTAAATATTATCTTTATATTTAATAAATTTCATAATTACTCCAATTGCAACAACTGTCTACGCTAAAAACCCATTCGCTACACTATGACGTCACGAACAAATTATCTATCACTTTAACTGTTTCAAGCAAGATCGTTACACAACAACTCAACTCGCAAACGCGTTGAAGCGTGTTGAAACATCCCTAGTCTCGCTCCCCTCCCTTCTGACGGGTCGATAGTCAGTAGCACCCTCTACCGTGAAACCTGATTGGTCGGTGAAGTCACGTGATCACCCCTCATATATAGACGCTACCGGTTGCCGTCTCGCCATTTCTACTTAGATACCTGAGTGTGAAAGACGTGTTTAATACTTCGTGTTTTTTTTCACAGATTTTTTTTTTTGTTAGGGTGGAGTGAGGCGGTACCAATTCTTCCTAAAAGAGGTATCGGGCTGGAGGTGGGTCCTCACCTTTAATAAATAATTTTTCAAAATTTATTAATTGTAATTCTAAAGTCTTAACTTATTCAAAATTAGTTAGGGAAGGGGGGTGGGTAGATGAGTTACCATGAAGGCAACGTCCGATAGTCGATATTTTAACAATTGTTTGGTAAAATATTGAAATGTCACGTGTAGCTCGGGGTTAGGGTTCTTTAGACCCTTAGCAAATGGCCTTCCTTTTATTAACTTTTCAAATTTAACATTTTTTTTTTTTTGTGTAACTTTGTTGCAGGTATTTTAACTTGGCTAAAGGATATGTAAGTAACTCGCTAGAAAACCAAACAGTCAATCAGGAGTTAACTTTTGGTCACATGTTTAAAACTTATCAGTCACAAGCGAGCATTTAGCTGACCGATCAGAACTCGTTGCCAACACCTGAAAACTAAATTTGGTATATATCCAATGTTATCACCACTTAAAACGTAAATCTTAACATAGAATGACGTCATACCCACTGTGACGTCATTAGTAAAAATACCTATCACTCTAACTTATTCGTTTAGAAGCAGCCCTAGAACAATTCAGCTCCATCTTAAAGGTAAATCGACACTAAAAAGTGTCGCCATCGCTCTAAACTTTGATATACAACACATTATGACGTCATACTTACTGTGACGTCACGCAATAAAAACCTATCATTCTAACTTATTCGCTAAGAAGCAGTCCTAGAACAACTCAACTCCGTCTGCTAGATAAACCGAAACTAAAAAAAAAAGTGTTGCCACCACTCAAAACTTTGATATAAAACACATTATGACGTCATATCTACTGTGACGTCACGCAATAAAAGCCTATCACCATAACGTTCTTATTAAGAAGCAGCCATAGAACAACTCAACTCCGTCTGCTAGATAAACCGAAACTAAAAAAGTGTTGCCAACGCTCAAAACATTGATATAAAACACATTATGACGTCATTCCCACTGTGACGTCATACACAAACAGCTTATAATGAAACTAAAACAGCAGGAGGGAACAACTCAACTCCACTTCCGGTCACGTGATTTCCGGTGACGTCATATCCGGTGATGTCACTTCCTGTGACATCATATCCGGTCACGCCCCCTTCCGGTGACGTCATCATCCCTCATCCCTGCACCGGCACCGCCCCTGGCCCAGGACTGTCCTTTTCTAACTACTATTAACGTAAAAATTTACTTCACATATAAAAATCACGACATTAAAATGTGACATGTAAGAAGAATTAGCATACTTAAAATTTCTACGATAAATAATTTTAACATTTGAGTGAAAATTTACTACATATATAAAAATCATGTATTTAAAATATCGCTGAATAAAAGAAAAAAGTAACATACTTAAACTTTCTACGACAAATAACTTTAACATTAACGCAAAAATTTACTTTACACATAAAAATCACGACTTTAAATTTGACATGCAGGAGGAAAGTATATCATACCTATAATTTCTACGACAAAGAATTCAAACATTGCCATTCATGTCTTTAAAATGTATAATGACAACTCTAACTTTTAAAAAAAAGAAACACTAAAAATTTACAAGGCAAAGAATTTAAAATTGAACGTGAAAATTAACTTCACATGTACAATCATACTCTTATATCAACGATAAATAAGATAAAAAAGAAGCTCTAAAAATTTATAAGGCAAATAATTTAAATAATACGCGAAAATTTACCACAGATATAAAAATTATGTCTTTCAAATGTGTAAGAATAACGCTAAATTAGAGAAAAAGAAATACTAAAAATTTATAAGGTAAGGAATTGAAACAATATGCGAAAATTTATTTCACGCATAAAATTTTTATCTTTAAAATGTGTAAGAATAATGCTAAATTAGAGAAGAAAAAAAATAACATACTTAAACTTTCTTCGACAACAATTTAAACAATACGCGACATTTTCATACACAATTATTTTCTTAGGTTAATGTTAAATAATGGGAAATTTAACAGAATAAAAATTTCAAAGATAAAGAATTTTAACCTTTACACGAAAATTTACCTCACAAAAATATCATATCCTTAAACTTTAACGTGACAATTTACTCTTCATATACAATTAAACTCTTAGGTTAATGTTAAATAAGAAAAAAAATAATATACTTAAAATTTCTAAGATAAACATAACGTAAAAATTTCGTATCATGTGTTTAAAATGTAACATATAAGAGAAAAAAAACTAACATACTTGAACTGTCTATAGCAAAGAATTTAAGCATTAGCGTAAAAATTCACTTTACATATAAAATTCACATCTTTAAATGGGAAGATAAGCAGGTGACGGTAATTAGCCAATCAGGGTAGCGGTAGGTGATACGCCACTTGCCGGCATTTTGAAATTGATTCTATTTGTTACAACCGGTTGTAATTTAAAACTATACTGTACTATGCGAGCGATATTATATATATTAGCTACTTACAGTCTATGTTAAAATTTATATTACCAATAAACTTGTTAGAAATTAATATGTTTATGTTAGTTATATTAATCAAGATAGTCTTTATTGTACAATGATACTTACTTAAATTGATGAATGGCAACACATAACTAGCTGCTAATGCTGAATAGAGATGTGATAACTGATTTTGGATACTCTAATGCCTAAATAAGAGAGAAAAAGTAACATACTTGAACATCTTACAACTAACAATTCAAAAGTGAACGTGAAAATTTACTTTACGAATAAAAATCATGTCTTTAAAATGTGTACGAATATCACTAAATAAGAGAAAAAAGTAACATACTTAAACTCATTACGACAAATAAGTTTAACATTAACGTAAAAAATTTACTTTACACATACAAATCACTTTAAAATGTGTAAAAATATCGCTAAATAAGAGAAAAAAAAGTAACTTACTTAAAATTTCTAAGATAAATATTTAACCTTTACGCGAAAATTCCATTCATATATAAAAATCACGACTTTAAAATAAAACATGCAAGAGAAAAGTAACGTACTTAAACTTTCTACGACAAATAACTTTAACATTAACGTAAAATTTTACTTTACACATAAAAATCCCGACTTTAAAATCTGTAGAAATATCTCTAAATAAAAGAAGAAAAAAATTAACACACTTAAACTTTGTACGACAAATAACTTTGACATTAACGTAAAAAATTTTCTTCACATATAAAAATCACGACTTTAAAATGTGAAGTGTAAGAAGAATTAGCATACTTAAAATTTCTACGACAAATAATTTTAACCTTTACGCAAAAATGTACTACATATATAAAAATCATGTCTTTAAAATATGTAAAAATATTGCTAAATAAAAGAAAAAAGTAACAAACTTAAACTTTCTACGACAACTAACTTTAACATTAACGTAAAATTTACCTTGCACATAAAAATAACGACTTTAAATATGACATGTAGGAGGAAAGTATTACATACCAATAAATTCTACGACAAAGAATTCAAACATTGCCATTCATGTCTTTAAAATGTATAATGACAACTCTAACTTTTAGAAAAAAGAAACACTAAAAATTTACAAGGCAAAGAATTTAAAATTGAACATGAAAATTAACTTTACATGTACAATCATACTCTTATATCAACGATAAAGATAAAAAAAAAAAAAGAGGCTCTAAAAATTTATAAGACAAAGAATTTAAATAATACGCGAAAATTTACCTCACATATAAAAATTATGTCTTTCAAATGTGTAAGAATAACGCTAAATTAGAGAAAAAGAAATATTAAAATGTTATAAGGTAAGGAATTGAAACAGTACGCAAAAATTTATTTCACACATAACATTTTTATCTTTAAAATGTGTGAGAATAATGCTAAATTAGAGAAGAAAAAAAATAACATACTTAAACTTTTTTCGACAAAAATTTAAACAATACGCGAAATTTTCATACACAATTATTTTCTTAGGTTAATGTTAAATAATGGGAAATTTAACGGAATAAAAATTTCAAAGATAAAGAATTTTAACCTTTACACGAAAATTTACTTCACATATAAATATCATGTCTTTAAACTTTAACGTGACAATTTACTTCTCATATACAATTAAACTCTTAGGTTAATGTTAAATAAAAGAAAAAGTAACATACTTAAAAATTTCTAAGATAAGCATAACGTAAAAATTTCGCATCATGTGTTTAAAATGTAACATATAAAAGAAAAAAAATTAACATACTTGAACATTCTATAGCAAAGAATTTAAGCGTTAGCGTAAAAATTCACTTTACATATAACATTCACGTCTTTAAACTGGATGATAAGCATGTGACGGTAATTAGCCAATCAGGTTAGCGGTAGGTGATACGCCACTTGCCGGCATTTTTAGACCGGAGGATGAGTCACGCTAAAACTTGTTCAAACTGGTCGGGAGACTTGTACAGCAAGAACAGCAGCATCGACGCGCAAGAAGCGGGTGATGGTGAGGTGTGTCAGCAGGTCTTTGAGATTATCGTTTTCCTACTTTGCCTTTTTCATAATGAAATGTTTGCGAAAACTTGGAATGAATGAAGTGGATTTCAAAGAGACATTAGTAAGTGAAGGTAGAATTCGCATGGACTTTCTTCCAAAAAGTATGATTCACTTGGAGAATTTAAGATCATTTCTACTTGAAAACTTTTCTATTATCTAAAACATTGAATATTGTTCAAACTCAGTGGGATTATATGCTACAATACGGGTAAAACTTAACAAAATTGTTACATAGAAGAAAAATAGTAAGAGATTTAAAATAAATATTAGTTATAGATACTCCAAAGAAAAAATTTCAATTCTACTTTTCAATCGGAAAATCAATACAAGTTGGAAATTTATGTTACTTCAAGAAAGACTTAGACAATTTACTTTGTAATAATATACGTTAAGGTGTCGTATTAACTCGTGCAATACATGCTGACTAAGGTTTATTTTACTTATCAATCTAAGAAAGGTGAACTGGGGAAAATATTAAATAAATTGTAGATATTAAATACATTGTAGATATGCATTCAAGTTTTGAAAATCACCTGCAAGACTTTTAAAACATCTTAAGATAATTTGAAAGAAACTTTCGAATTATATGTAAACTACATAACTTTTCATACTCTGAAAGGAAATCACAAGTAACTTAGTTAACTTTTTTCATGGTAACACTCATATTCAATGACATGTTTTTAAAATTTAACCTTCTTTACATGATATTAGTTATAAATTTGTTCAATCTCAGATGCGATATACTATTATTTCTAACATATATGTTACGAATTGTGTAAAGTTTTTAAAAGAGTATATGCAAATCACCAATCAGAAACATAAAAATCTAACATCATTCAAACAAACTAAAATAATAAGATATTTTCCTTAGTGGAAATAGTTAACTACCCATGTGATGGAATATACTTAGAAAATTTAAATACTGAAAAAAGTTTGTTAGGCAAACTTAAAGAATATTTTTTTTTTCTTGTGAAAAACTAGCATAAATTTGAAAAATGTAGAGTTTGTTACTACGTAAAATTGAACATCATCTGGACAAACTAAATTATACGTGAATAATTTTTTTTTATTATTATTTGAGAGGTGCTGACAATATATCATTAATATAGAGATTTTTAACTTCCATCCATAATTTCTAAATAACTTATACATAAATTTCAGAAAAACTGAAACGGAATGTGTTTTACAAGAGGCTTATTTTGTAAAACACATTCCGTTTCAGTTTTTCTGAAATTTATGTATAAGTTATTTAGAAATTATGGATGGAAGTTAAAAATCTCTATATTAATGATATATTGTCAGCACCTCTCAAATAATAATAATAATAAAAAAAAAAATTCACGTATAATTTAGTTTGTCCAGATGATGTTCAATTTTACGTAGTAACAAACTCTACATTTTTCAAATTTATGCTAGTTTTTCACAAGAAAAAAAAAATATTCTTTAAGTTTGCCTAGCAAACTTTTTTCAGTATTAAATTTTCTAAGTATATTCCATCACATGGGTAGTTAACTATTTCCACTAAGGAAAATATCTTATTATTTTAGTTTGTTTGAATGATGTTAGATTTTTATGTTTCTGATTGGTGATTTGCATATACTCTTTTAAAAACTTTACACAATTCGTAACATATATGTTAGAAATAATAGTATATCGCATCTGAGATTGAACAAATTTATAACTAATATCATGTAAAGAAGGTTAAATTTTAAAAAACATGTCATTGAATATGAGTGTTACCATGAAAAAAGTTAACTAAGTTACTTGTGATTTCCTTTCAGAGTATAAAAAGTTATGTAGTTTACATATAATTCGCAAGTTTCTTTCAAATTATCTTAAGATGTTTTAAAAGTCTTGCAGGTGATTTTCAAAACTTGAATGCATATCTACAATGTATTTAATATCTACAATTTATTTAATATTTTCCCCCAGTTCACCTTTCTTAGATTGATAAGTAAAATAAACCTTAGTCAGCATGTATTGCACGAGTTAATACGACACCTTAACGTATATTATTACAAAGTAAATTGTCGAAGTCTTTCTTGAAGTAACATAAATTTCCAACTTGTATTGATTTTCCGATTGAAAAGTAGAATTGAAATTTTTTCTTTGGAGTATCTATAACTAATATTTATTTTAAATCTCTTACTATTTTTCTTCTATGTAACAATTTTGTTAAGTTTTACCCGTATTGTAGCATATAATCCCACTGAGTTTGAACAATATTCAATGTTTTAGATAATAGAAAAGTTTTCAAGTAGAAATGATCTTAAATTCTCCAAGTGAATCATACTTTTTGGAAGAAAGTCCATGCGAATTCTACCTTCACTTACTAATGTCTCTTTGAAATCCACTTCATTCATTCCAAGTTTTCACAAACATTTCATTATGAAAAAGGCAAAGTAGGAAAACGATAATCTCAAAGACCTGCTGACACACCTCACCATCACCCGCTTCTTGCGCGTCGATGCTGCTGTTCTTGCTGTACAAGTCTCCCGACCTGTTTGAACAAGTTTTAGCGTGACTCATCCTCCGGTCTAAAAATGCCGGCAAGTGGCGTATCACCTACCGCTAACCTGATTGGCTAATTACCGTCACATGCTTATCATCCCGTTTAAAGACGTGAATGTTATATGTAAAGTGAATTTTTACGCTAACGCTTAAATTCTTTGCTATAGAATGTTCAAGTATGTTAATTTTTTTTCTTTTATATGTTACATTTTAAACACATGATGCGAAATTTTTACGTTATGCTTATCTTAGAAATTTTTAAGTATGTTACTTTTTCTTTTATTTAACATTAACCTAAGAGTTTAATTGTATATGAGAAGTAAATTGTCACGTTAAAGTTTAAAGACATGATATTTATATGTGAAGTAAATTTTCGTGTAAAGGTTAAAATTCTTTATCTTTGAAATTTTTATTCCGTTAAATTTCCCATTATTTAACATTAACCTAAGAAAATAATTGTGTATGAAAATTTCGCGTATTGTTTAAATTTTTGTCGAAGAAAGTTTAAGTATGTTATTTTTTTCTTCTCTAATTTAGCATTATTCTCACACATTTTAAAGATAAAAATGTTATGTGTGAAATAAATTTTTGCGTACTGTTTCAATTCCTTACCTTATAACATTTTAATATTTCTTTTTCTCTAATTTAGCGTTATTCTTACACATTTGAAAGACATAATTTTTATATGTGAGGTAAATTTTCGCGTATTATTTAAATTCTTTGTCTTATAAATTTTTAGAGCCTCTTTTTTTTTTTTTTTTATCTTTATCGTTGATATAAGAGTATGATTGTACATGTAAAGTTAATTTTCATGTTCAATTTTAAATTCTTTGCCTTGTAAATTTTTAGTGTTTCTTTTTTCTAAAAGTTAGAGTTGTCATTATACATTTTAAAGACATGAATGGCAATGTTTGAATTCTTTGTCGTAGAAATTATTGGTATGTAATACTTTCCTCCTACATGTCATATTTAAAGTCGTTATTTTTATGTGCAAGGTAAATTTTACGTTAATGTTAAAGTTATTTGTCGTAGAAAGTTTAAGTTTGTTACTTTTTTCTTTTATTTAGCAATATTTTTACATATTTTAAAGACATGATTTTTATATATGTAATACATTTTTGCGTAAAGGTTAAAATTATTTGTCGTAGAAATTTTAAGTATGCTAATTCTTCTTACACGTCACATTTTAAAGTCGTGATTTTTATATGTGAAGAAAATTTTTTACGTTAATGTCAAAGTTATTTGTCGTACAAAGTTTAAGTGTGTTAATTTTTTTCTTCTTTTATTTAGAGATATTTCTACAGATTTTAAAGTCGGGATTTTTATGTGTAAAGTAAAATTTTACCTTAATGTTAAAGTTATTTGTCGTAGAAAGTTTAAGTACGTTACTTTTCTCTTGCATGTTTTATTTTAAAGTTGTGATTTTTATATATAAATGGAATTTTTGCGTAAAGGTTAAATATTTATCTTAGAAATTTTAAGTAAGTTACTTTTTTTTTCTCTTATTTAGCGATATTTTTACACATTTTAAAGTGATTTGTATGTGTAAAGTAAATTTTTTACGTTAATGTTAAACTTATTTGTCGTAATGAGTGTAAGTATGTTACTTTTTTCTCTTATTTAGTGATATTCGTACACATTTTAAAGACATGATTTTTATTCGTAAAGTAAATTTTCACGTTCACTTTTGAATTGTTAGTTGTAAGATGTTCAAGTATGTTACTTTTTCTCTCTTATTTAGGCATTAGAGTATCCAAAATCAGTTATCACATCTCTATTCAGCGTTATGTGTTGCCATTCATCAATTTAAGTAAGTATCATTGTACAATAAAGACTATCTTGATTAATATAACTAACATAAACATATTAATTTCTAACAAGTTTATTGGTAATATAAATTTTAACATAGACTGTAAGTAGCTAATATATATAATATCGCTCGCATAGTACAGTATAGTTTTAAATTACAACCGGTTGTAACAAATAGAATCAATTTCAAAATGCCGGCAAGTGGCGTATCACCTACCGCTACCCTGATTGGCTAATTACCGTCACCTGCTTATCTTCCCATTTAAAGATGTGAATTTTATATGTAAAGTGAATTTTTACGCTAATGCTTAAATTCTTTGCTATAGACAGTTCAAGTATGTTAGTTTTTTTTCTCTTATATGTTACATTTTAAACACATGATACGAAATTTTTACGTTATGTTTATCTTAGAAATTTTAAGTATATTATTTTTTTTCTTATTTAACATTAACCTAAGAGTTTAATTGTATATGAAGAGTAAATTGTCACGTTAAAGTTTAAGGATATGATATTTTTGTGAGGTAAATTTTCGTGTAAAGGTTAAAATTCTTTATCTTTGAAATTTTTATTCTGTTAAATTTCCCATTATTTAACATTAACCTAAGAAAATAATTGTGTATGAAAATGTCGCGTATTGTTTAAATTGTTGTCGAAGAAAGTTTAAGTATGTTATTTTTTTTCTTCTCTAATTTAGCATTATTCTTACACATTTTAAAGATAAAAATTTTATGCGTGAAATAAATTTTCGCATATTGTTTCAATTCCTTACCTTATAAATTTTTAGTATTTCTTTTTCTCTAATTTAGCGTTATTCTTACACATTTGAAAGACATAATTTTTATATGTGTGGTAAATTTTCGCGTATTATTTAAATTATTTGCCTTATAAATTTTTAGAGCTTCTTTTTTATCTTATTTATCGTTGATATAAGAGTATGATTGTACATGTGAAGTTAATTTTCACGTTCAATTTTAAATTCTTTGCCTTGTAAATTTTTAGTGTTTCTTTTTTCTAAAAGTTAGAGTTGTCATTATACATTTTAAAGTCATGAATGGCAATGTTTGAATTCTTTGTCGTAGAAATTATAGGTATGATATACTTTCCTCCTGCATGTCAAATTTAAAGTCGTGATTTTTATGTGTAAAGTAAATTTTTGCGTTAATGTTAAAGTTATTTGTCGTAGAAAGTTTAAGTATGTTACTTTTTTCTTTTATTCAGCGATATTTTAAATACATGATTTTTATATATGTAGTAAATTTTCACTCAAATGTTAAAATTATTTATCGTAGAAATTTTAAGTATGCTAATTCTTCTTACATGTCACATTTTAATGTCGTGATTTTTATATGTGAAGTAAATTTTTACGTTAATGCTAAAGTTATTTGTCGTGCAAAGTTTAAGTATGTTAGTTTTTTTCTTTTATTTAGCAATATTTTTACATATTTTAAAGACATGATTTTTATGTATATAGTAAATTTTCGCGTAAAGGTTAAATTTATTTGTCGTAGAAATTTTAAGTATGCTAATTCTTCTTACACGTCACATTTTAAAGTCGTGATTTTTATATGTGAAGAAAATTTTTTACGTTAATGTCAAAGTTATTTGTCGTACAAAGTTTAAGTATGTTACTTTTTTTTTCTTCTTTTATTTAGCGATATTTCTACATATTTTAAAGTCGGGATTTTTATGTGTAAAGTAAAATGTTACGTTAATGTTAAAGTTATTTGTCGTAGAAAGTTTAAGTACGTTACTTTTCTCTTGCATGTCATATTTTAAAGTCGTGATTTTTATATATGAAGGGAATTTTCGAGTAAAGGTTAAATATTTATCTTAGAAATTTTAAGTAAGTTACTTTTTTTTCTCTTATTTAGCGATATTTTTACTCATTTTAAAGTGATTTTTATGTGAAAAGTAAATTTTTTACGTTAATGTTAAAGTTATTTATTTTAAAGAGTTTAAGTATGTTACTTTTTTCTCTTATTTAGTGATATTCGTACACATTTTAAAGACATGATTTTTATTCGTAAAGTAAATTTTCACGTTCACTTTTTTTATAAGTTTATTTTTTATAATAATAATAATAAAATCTGATAATTATTACTAAATATTATCTTTATATTTAATAAATTTCATAATTACTCCAATTGCAACAACTGTCTACGCTAAAAACCCATTCGCTACACTATGACGTCACGAACAAATTATCTATCACTTTAACTGTTTCAAGCAAGATCGTTACACAACAACTCAACTCGCAAACGCGTTGAAGCGTGTTGAAACATCCCTAGTCTCGCTCCCCTCCCTTCTGACGGGTCGATAGTCAGTAGCACCCTCTACCGTGAAACCTGATTGGTCGGTGAAGTCACGTGATCACCCCTCATATATAGACGCTACCGGTTGCCGTCTCGCCATTTCTACTTAGATACCTGAGTGTGAAAGACGTGTTTAATACTTCGTGTTTTTTTTCTCATCGCGATTTTGTTCGTACTTGTGTAGTTATTCACAGTTATTTTAGCTTCGCAGATTTCGTTTTGATTATTCGGTAAGTGAATTTTTAAACATCTTCTCACTCCAACAAATCAAGAGAGCCTTGTCGGCCTATGACGACAAGCGTTATCTGCTGGAAGATGGCATAACCAGCTATGCCTATGGTCACTTCAAAATTCCTTAAATCATTCATTTAATCCTTAAATTTTTTTTTTTTTTTATCTCTTTAAGCCTTAATTTAACTAAAATATTACTTTAACTAAATTTTTAAAAACTTATTTAACGTTAATTTTTTTTTTCAGGATTTTGTTAGTGACCATTAAATTTAATTTTGGGAAATATACGTTCCCCCAAGTCTTCTTCAAAAAACTGGACACTCTTAAATTTAATTTTTAATGTAACTCTATTCTAGAAATAGTTTATGTCCAACATTAATCTTTTAGACTAAAACTTTAAAATTGTTAAGAGGTGAAGATATCTTCTTAAAAGATATCATCGGATGGTTGATTAGTGACCTCAAGTTTCAAAGAAATATACGTTCTGTGGAATAAGATTTTTTTTTTGTTAGGGTGGAGTGAGGCGGTACCATTTCTTCCTAAAAGAGGTATCGGGTTGGAGGTGGGTCCTCACCTTTAATAAATAATTTTTCAAAATTTATTAATTGTAATTCTAAAGTCTTAACTTATTCAAAATTAGTTAGGGAAGGGGGGTGGGTAGATGAGTTACCATGAAGGCAACGTCCGATAGTCGATATTTTAATAATTGTTTGGTAAAATATTGAAATGTCACGTGTAGCTCGGGGTTAGGGTTCTTTAGACCCTTAGCAAATGGCCTTCCTTTTATTAACTTTTCAAATTTAACATTTTTTTTGGTGTAACTTTGTTGCAGGTATTTTAACTTGGCTAAAGGATATGTAAGTAACTCGCTAGAAAACCAAACAGTCAATCAGGAGTTAACTTTTGGTCACATGTTTAAAACTTATCAGTCACAAGCGAGCATTTAGCTGACCGATCAGAACTCGTTGCCAACACCTGAAAACTAAATTTGGTATATATCCATTGTTATCACCACTTAAAACGTAAATCTTAACATAGAATGACGTCATACCCACTGTGACGTCATTAGTAAAAATACCTATCACTCTACCTTATTCGTTTAGAAGCAGCCCTAGAACAACTCAACTCCGTCTGAAAGGTAAATCGACACTAAAAAGTGTTGCCACTGCTCAAAACTTTGATATAAAACAAGTTATGACGTCATACCTACTGTGACGTCACTCAATAAAAGCCTATCACTCTAACTTATTCGATTAGAAGCAGTCCTAGAACAACTCAGCTCCATCTTAAATGTAAATCGAAACTAAAAAGTGTTGCCACCGCTCAAAACTTTGGTATAAAACAAATTATGACGTCATATCTACTGTGACGTCACGCAATAAAAGCCTATCACTCTAACTTATTCACTAAGAAGCAGTCCTAGAACAACTCAACCCCGTCTGATAGATAAATCGAAACTAAAAAAGTGTTGCCACCGCTCAAAACTTTGATATAAAACACATTATGACGTCATTCACACTGTGTCGTCATACACAAACAGCTTATAATGAAACTAAAACAGCAGCAGGAAGGAAACAACTCTACTCCACTCCCGGTCACGTGATATCCGGTGACGTCATATCCGGTGACGTCATAACCACGCCCCCATACCATACCATTGCGCATTGCGCCCTGGCCCCGGACTGTCATTTTCTAACTACTATGGAGTTCCGTTGATCTCCCCCTTCACGAATAAACCCTGGTTTCCTCCTTGTCGGGATGAAACATGGAAACGACTGGTCGGGGCTTCACCTGTTCTTCATTGAAGCTTCTGCCCTGAGAGATGGCATCTTCTTAGATTCAGTTGTAGAGATTCCGTGGTAGTGTTATCCCTTCTCTTTTTCAAATCAAGGCAGTTACGTCGTATATGCCCTTCCCGTTTGCAGTGCCAGCAAATGACTCTGGTCCTTCGATCCCTGGCTCCGGGATAGCTTCTCATCATTCGATCAATTTTGCTCTCCAGTTCTCGAAGCTTATTGGTGACAAAGTCAGAAGAATCCTCGGCTAATGCACCGCACACATATCGTCGGTCTTTTCCAGAAGCTAGCTGCGCGGCTTCCACTCTCATGGCGTATCCGAGGGCAGACTTCAGGTTTTTGTTTTGAGATAACCTTACCGCCTGCTGCACATCGGGATCTTGAATAGCGTCGATGAAATACTGCAGCGAAAGATCATCTCGTACATCCGGGGGACAGTCTGGGAAAGCG
The DNA here is from genome assembly GCA_963978545.1 of Linyphia triangularis. Taxonomy (NCBI): domain Eukaryota; kingdom Metazoa; phylum Arthropoda; class Arachnida; order Araneae; family Linyphiidae; genus Linyphia; species Linyphia triangularis. Next base: position 53,817,232 of record OZ021728.1, read on the forward strand.
AGGAGCGACAGTCTTTCTATATCTGACGCCAACTCTTGAAGAGTTTCATTGGCCTTCTGTTGTCTCACTTTCAATTGCAGTCTGTTATAATCCTTTAGATGTTGCTCCCCAAACCTTAACTCCAACGCACTTGCCAGCGCCACGAATTCTCCCCGCTTCTCTTCAGGTAGTGTCTGTAAAATGTCAGCAGCTTCACCTCGAAGAGATGCTGCGAGATGGAATGCCTTCGAAGTATCGTCCCAACCATTCGCAGAAGCAATAATTTCAAACTGCGTTTGATAAACGCGCCAAGACGACCTCCCATCAAAAGTGGCCACTTTGATGTTGGAACGTGGCGCAATAAAAGGAGTGGAAACATTATCCCAATTAGGCGTTGCAATGGTCACAGCTTCGCGAGTTTCCATTTTTCGCAGCCTTTCTTCTACAACGTCAATGAATTTGGCTTCCTCTTCCTTTAAGGTGGAAACTTTTTCTTCGATTTCATTCCTCACAGTCACAAGATCTTCTTTGACTTCCGAAATATCAGCCTTCATTGACTGAAGCACATTTTCCGTGCGCTCTATAAATCCGTCAACGGACGCAGCTGTCGATTCCTGTTTGGAGGCTAAAATTTTAATGTCCGACGACGTTGCTTCTTGACTGGCGGCGATTGCGGCGGCGAGTTCGACGTTAGTCGTTTCTTTTCGGGCTTGACCGGCGGATATGGTAGCGGCGAGTTCGGCGTTAGTCGTTTCTTGACGGGCTTGTCCGGCGGCAATCGTAGCGAAAAGTTCGGCTTCCATTTCGGCTGCGGTGGTTTCTTGGCAGGCTTTCATTTCGGCTGCGGTGGTTTCTTGGCAGGCTTTCATTTCGGCTGCGGTGGTTTCTTGGCAGGCTTTCATTTCGGCTGCGGCGGTTTCTTGGCAGGCTTTCATTTCGGATTTTATTTCGGCGGCAGTGGATTCTTGTTGGGCCTTCATTCCAGCAATCATTTCCATCAACTGCTTCATTTGGTCTTCCATCATTCCTCTAGTTGTCGGCATTCAAAATTACGAGATCCCACTTCTGACACCACTGTTACGAATTTTTCCACTGAGGCAATGATAGCACAGTTTTCACGGTATAAAAATATTTATTCTCTCTTCAGAAAACTCACAAAATGTATTCACAGGCAACAGTTTAATTACTCTCAAGCTTCAACACAAGCTTCAACAAAAATAACTTCGAATTCAGCGATTATACAAGCTCACTCCAATAGGTAAACAAAGCGATCAGCTTTCAACGAAGTCCCAAGTCAATCTGAAAACTTTCCCGTTCTCCAGTCTTTTATATACAAGCGCGTGAGACATTCTCGAAATTTCTAGCCAATTCATCGGAAAAGAAATATCTCGAAACTTCTCGATTGCTTTTGGTGTTGCCACCTTTTTCTAACTTGTATAATCGCTATTAATTAATAAATAAAATAAGATAAAAATAAATTACAGAACAAACAAATTACAGAAAAGAAAATTAAAAACAGATAAAAATAATCACTATTTACAATATATAGAGACAATTTGTGCAACAATATTGTCAATTTGCTTGCGTGATAAATCTTATGCCTCATTAAGGAATATTGTTACTGGAACTTAGTTTCATTTTTGAAACACTTTCCAGAAATATACTCATCAGGAAAGAGATTAAACATTGAATTTTTCCTATGTTGTATTAACCAAACATTGCTCCATCCTCGTCAGTTTTTACCAGAATCTATCTCTTCCGCAACCCAACTAAAGGCTACGATGTATGTTATGTTATAACAGTTTTATGTCTCTACAGGTAGTTTGAGTGTACGCTCCCCGGACATAGGCCAGCGACTGCGCGATCTCTTCAAGAACCAGCAGTACTCGGACGTGAAGTTCGTGATCAGTTATGGAGGCGTGAGGCCTAAGCCCTCCTTGGTGGCGCACCGGGCAATTTTGGCATGCGGCAGCAGCAAGTTTGCGGACATGCTGTACGGGGAAGGGTCCAGGGAGATAGCCAGTGTTGTCCATCCTGAGATACAGATCAATAACATTCCTTTCGAGGCGTTCAAGAACGTGGTCGAGTAAGGAAATCTCATTATGAAGTTTAAGAGTGAGTTCTAGTAGTGATCATTCCCTATACTCGCTATGTTCAGGGTTACCACAGTCATTGAAAGTCATTAAAAGTGCTTAACATTTTTTAACTAGTTTGCAAGGCCTTGAAAGTGCTTGAAAATGCTTAGAGGTGCTTAAAAGTCCTTGAAAATGCTTAGAGGTCCTTGAAAGTACTTAATTTTTACAGATGTTGTCCAACTGCAAAATTTATAAAAATACCACTAAGACTTGCTATTCCCGCGTGACCGCCACTTATCTGCACCGTATAGGAATTTTCCGACATATTTGTATTACGCATCCACCAACTTGTAACTTTTTAGCAAAATATACTTTATTAAAAGTTTATATACAGACATGATGCCTGAAAACAAATTTTCATAGGTCCTTAAAAACATTAATTAGGTCCTTATAAGTCATTGATTTTCATTATGTGATTTGAGTGGGAACCTTGATGTTAACATTTTCTAGCCCAGTGCATTTAGAAACTACTTTTTTTTAAACCTTCAAATTTGGCGAGTAGGTACGAAAAAGATCACTTAATGATCTATCAGTTGTAAATGAAAATTAAAGTAGCAAAAGACAAAACCAGGTGGAGTCACTGAATATGCATTGACGTAAGGATCCCAAACATAAAATAAAATACTATTGGACGCTGTTTTCGCGTTTTTAATTTCTGTCATTTCATTAAGTGATTATTTTCGTACCTACTCACCAAATGTCAAGGTTTCATACAAAGTGGTTTCTAAATGCACTGGGCTAGAAGATTGTAATATAGCGACTATAGAGAATGATCCTTACTAGAATATGAAGTAAGACTAAACGTAAGAGTATGTTAAGAATGAAAGTCACGTTCACAATGTTTATCGTAACACTGCTTTAAAACTCAGGATATTTTTAATATAAATTGCAACTTCATGGTATCTAAATGATAACTTCTTTTCTTATTCATTATCATTAAAGTTTTGTATTTGAAAAAAACAAATAATGAAATATTTTCTAATCTTCTTCGACTTGTTTAACGGAGGAACATGGGAAAATATTCAAGGAGTAAAAGTAGAAATGCTAATAACAAAAACCACACACTTCCCTTTCTTTTTAAGTTTTCTTCAATAATTGTTATTATATATTTTATGATATTTCAATTGATTTGAAACATTAATTCGGCTAATATTGTGATTGGGAAAATGTACCCTTCTCTATGGGACAGGGAAAATTGAACGAGAGTAATATTTTTAGGTTTCAGGTTACACACTACCATATGGGGAGAGGGATCAACTTACAGTAAAAATTTTCTATATTTTGTAAATGGCTGTTATCTTTCTTCCTGTATACATTTGAGTCGCAAGTTTAAAGCACTATTTATACTGACTACCTGTAATTTTCATATAAAGACCTTAATTAGCATAATGACCAACTTTTTACAATACAGGGCGTCAAATTGGTCGGGGAATAGAGTTCAAATACATCTGAATAATTCTTTTAATAACAAGGTCTTATAAACCATTCTTTTCCCTTATTAATTCATGTTCACCATGTCATTCTATATGGAAAAAAAAGAAAGGTTTATTATGCTTTGTTATTAAGAGTTATACAGATCTATTTGAACTCCATTGCCCAACTTATTTGAGGGACACCCTGTATTAGAAAAAAGTAATTAAATCAATTCCTGGGAATGTAATTTTTTGGTGGGAATCTGTATGTGAAAGTAGCATAAAAACTTACTAAATGCAGTAGTGGAAAAAAAAAAAAAAAAAAAAAATAATAATAAACGCATTTATATTATTTAGCTAAACTAATGAAGTTTCTTTTTAACTAATCAGTATTTCTTATTGTTTTTTTCCAATAAATATAGAGAGCTTCTCTCTCAATCTCCTAATTTTTAAAAAGTCGTCTAAATTAATCTCATGATGACGCTTTCAAATATATAACATAAAAATCTGGAATAATAAATTTATTAATAGAAAATGATTTTCTTTTTTAAAATATCTTTCTTTGTATTTTTTTTTTAACTTGCATTCAGAAATTTTTCAAGACATAATTCTCCTTTAACATTTAAAAGCTTCTTTTTGTGTGGTTTATTTGTAAAAATTATGTTCCGCACCACAGGAATTTCAACATTAAGACCCCACTCAACAATTAAAAACAACATTTTTAGGTGATAACGAAGACTGAATAACAGAACTTTTCTCTCTACTACATTGTAAGGTACCTGTACACGGACGATGTTTATTTCAACAACGACTCAGTTGTGATGGACACGCTGGCCGCGGCCAGAACCTTCCAGGTAAAAGCACTGGTGGATAGATGCGAGTCCTACTTCGAATCTACAGAGATCACGGAAGAAAACGCCTGTTCCAAGTACCAGTTGGCCACGACAAACAAGATGGAATCGCTTAAGAACAGATGTGCTATTTTCATACAGGAGAACACTCGTGCAGTTATTAGGTAGATCCATAGTGTTCTGTCATAAGTAATAATATAAAATGACCAAGTTATTGATGACACTAAAATTATTATGTGAAAAACGGACAGTGTTCTAGCAATTTAGACGTCACTTCAAGGTATGTTTTTTCTTCAAAAAATGTTTTACATTCTTGAAGGGTTCGTACAATCCTTAAAAGTTTTTAAGAACGACTTATTTTTGTTAGGTCCTTTAAAAGGGTCCTTATAGTCTTTAAATTTCATCTTGGGCCCTTAATTTTCGATTTCGTTTTCTTAGATTTTTTTTTAGCTATTCCTAATTTGATTTGTATTTGCCCTTCTACAAGTTTGGACCTCTCTTTTATTAGGGGAGAAGTTTTTATCATCCAAGTTGTTTGGAGTAGTCTTATTTTCAGGAAGACTTTACTTCAAGTATGAATGAACTTTCATTACACATAAAAAAGAAGGTTGCTCGTGTTATAAATAAAATTCTATTAAAATACTATTTGATTCCTATAATGTAATTTTTTTAATTTATGTATAAGAAAAAATGAATGTTTGTCGCTACAAATTGATAAGTCATTGAAGACCTTCAAAAGGTAATTAAAAGTCCCTAAAAACTACTTTTTTTATATCTAAAAGGCTGTATGAAACCTGTTTAGAAACTTGTACTACTTCCGTTTTTTTAACCTCTTTACAAACTTCTATTGGATTTTGGTTAACATTTCATTTGAACTTTTATCATTTCTTTTTTGTGGCAAGCCAATAAACTTTGTAGTTTTCAATTTGTAAAATAGAAACAAGAAAACAGATGCAGATTGAATACTAGAATATGTTCTTTTAGTTATACATAAAGAGTTAAAAATATACATATTTAAAAAAACGGATATATTTCAATTGAGTAGTACACAATGTAGCAAGATATTAAACGGTTGTCTTGGGGAATGCTATAAAAACACTAACAATCATTCTAAATACCGTATTGAAAGTGATTGAATTTTATGCCTCTTTAAATGCAGCGAAACTCCTTTGCAACGTCTTAGCTCTTTGTCTTTGTTAACCCTGGAACTATAGAATATTTTCTAAATTCTCTACTATTTCCGTATTATTCTTTTGTAGTGAGTGTGCGACAAATATTTTATTTAAAGTTTAAGTTCTTTAATTTCATTTTTCAGATCCAAAGACTTTAAGTCCAGCTTTCTTTCAACTGTGCGAAACATCTACAAACTGCCCAAGTTTAATCTTCGTTCCGAGAAAGAATTATTCGACGCCGCATTGGACTGGGTCAGTGCCCAATGTCCCGATTCCCAAACAAGTCGACGAGAGCTCATCGAGCCACTTATGAAGCACATCAGGTTTTTGACATTTCCTCCATCGGAGTTCACAGACATCGTGGGTCGATGTCCAGATATATTCGATACCAAAGATGCCTTGAATATCGTCGTGTATCTGTCAAGTTTTGAAAAGAATACCCTTACGAGTAATTTGCCGGCATGGTGTAACAGGGGTGGGAATCGCTGTGCCCTTGTTAATATCCAAAGTAGAGGAGGTACTATGTATTATTTTTCATTTGAATGAAATGCGTAATATATGGAAGTTGGTTACAGTTCAAGTGTCTTTATTTAGAGTCACTTGTAGACTGTTTTATCAAAGAATTTTTATGAAATTGTTATACATGCTATCGAGATAATGGTGAAGGAGTCCTCGTACGAGATTTTTTTCGCACATTTTCCTCACCTGATAGAAAATGAGTGCGTTATTTTCTCTGTAGAAATCTTTTTCTTGCGATCTCAGTCTTATATATGGACAGAACATTCATTAATGATTTCCCCACTGCGTCACTTTGACACAAGTTTGGTTAATTATAGTCTGACAACTGTAACTGTAAACTGACAGAGCTATATGTTCCCCTGTAGCACAAATCCGCTGCCCAATATCGGCTAGACACTGGCCAATCTCGATGTGAACCGTTGTAGACTGGCTTTTGCTACGGATCTTGGCGAATCTCGCCCTGTGCTGGGTAAAATATACTGGAAGTTACAGAGTTTAAAAATTGAAATATAGTGTTATAAGAAAGAACGGAGGGGTAAAAAAATATGTTTTGTGATGGCTTTGACATGATTATTTTTTTTAAAAAAAGAAGGGAAAAAAATCGTTTATTTTGGAACGAAGCTTGAGATTCGGCATGGACTGGCAATCTTTTTCTAGACCTCCTGTTTCCGATATTGGCCAATACCACTGTGCTACCTGGGATAGGGAAGGATAAAGATCCCCCCCCCCCACTTTTTCTGCACTGTGTGCATTATTTCCTGTGTAGAAATCTTTTTCCTGCAACCTCTGCCTTATGTATGGACAGCAAATTCATTAATGATTCCTCGCACTCCCCTCCCCCCTCCCTTTTCCCAGCGTCATTTGGACCCAACTTTGCTTGATTACAGTTATATAACTATAACTGAAATAGCTATAGGTTATGTACCAACAAATTCGTATTATTTTATGAAATATAGTTTCACAGTCTTTTTTTTTTATTTCAGTGCCCAAAGGCCATATCGCAGATCAGAAGGTATCCATATCCTTAAAACAGTGCAAAAGAGGATACCTGAACAACCTTATATGCATTCTGGAAATGAAATGTCTGCGGGGAAGCTACCAAGTGAAAGGACTGAAGCTTGCTTTCGGGGATCCAGTTATAGAATATAGCTGCATAGGTCACTTAGCCATCACGGTGAACGTCAAGCCATCGGAATTCCACTTCACGGAGCATATAAAGATAGACAACTCCAAAGAGGTCATCGTACCCTTCTCCAAAAATCTTCTGGTCAGGGGCGGAAACACCCTCTATCTTCGAGCTGAGGCTAGCGAGGTGAAGAGCTACAATTTTCTACAGTTCGACGAAGAAAACTCCTTTTCTGAAGAAAGTCCTTTCGAATGCAGCCTCGGGAGTGTTCCCAAGGAGAACAGGCTATTTTTCATAAGTGAAGTGATGTACGTAGCTACACAGCCGAGAAATGTTAGAAATTTCCGGAATGGAAGACGTTCCTAATACGTTGGTTCTTGATCTTAGAAAAGTGGTGACTTGATGAAATATCAAATGTGTTAATCTTGTTCTTAGTAAGTCACAAATACTTTACTGAATGATATATTTGAGTCATTGAAATTTTGAGTGGTGCCATCTAGAAACGTGATATTATCTGGATTATCGGCACTGGGTAATATTGGTTAGTTTATACAATTACTTCTAAGAAATGTAAGTCAAGTAGTATTTAAAGAAGTCTATGATGCAGTATATTTTCTTAATCAAAATTTTATAGATAGTATAGAAAATGGAAAAATAAATTAAATCATTGTTAATGAAAAATAAGCTATATCATTGCTGTATGTGACACGCCCGTACCTTTTTTCGCTTTCAATGGTTAATTTGTTCTTTGAATTATTTTTTGATTATATTTTCATGTGCCATATATCCATTAGAAGATTGTCAGAGAATTTCTTGAAATTCGTGAAAAATTTAGTTTTCCCCACCTAACTGCAACCAACATAAGACTCTAATAACTGTAGAACCGTAAAAATATGTGAAGTCGGTCAGAGGAAAAATCTAGGAACACTTTCCTTATACTTCGTTTCTTTCTTATGTAATAAATTGCTTGTTTTACATATTGGTAAAATAGGCAAAAATCTGTACAATACTTGTTATTGTGTATAATGATCCACTATTAGTGTCAAAACAATGAAAGTTGTCTAATGTTCTATCTTAGCAATCTAGAATATGTGACATAGTGTCTTTTCTGCCAGAAAATAGGTCAATTATTGATGTTTTGTTTTAAATACGAGTAATAGCATGGTCTTGAAATTAATGGAGACAAGGATCATTATTATACCACTGATTTTAACCGTTTTTCGATGAGAATTTAATTTAAGAAACATTTTTTACTTTAAAATAGTTCTTCAGATTTATAAATGCTACTTTATTACATTGTTCCGTGTACATCACGCTACCTTTATAATATTCTACACTTTCTACTGTAAGGTCACTTTTGTGCAGTATTCTACACTTATGGCTGTAAAGCAATGAAATGTGGATTAATGGAATCAAAGTTCACCAAATTAATCGTTCTCGGTGTGTTCTTGTAAGTTATGAATTTATAATTATTTTTCTGTGATGCTCAATATTACTGTGATAAAATAAAGCTATAATTGTTTGTTCAGATACTTTGTATGTTCCACAGTAAAATTTTTACTCAAATTGAATTTTCTTTGATATATAAGAAATTTCATTTCTATATATAGCCTTGTTTTAACAGAATGCGTTTGCGATTAGTTTATGGCAGATAAAACCCGTTTTTAAGAGAAACTACTTTGACTAAAACATTTTCAAAGTGAAGCAAAACAAACATTTTAATCTATGGGACTAACCAGTTAAACATAATATTGGGCTTTAGGCTTTATTAGATTTAGGCAAAACTAACTTTTCCAAACATTTTTTTATCTAACTCTAACTTTTATGTCAAACTAGTTGGTTTTAAGCTTGACATGGTTTGTATGTGAATTTCAGTATATTTGTGTATGATGGATATTTTCACACTGCTTTCGAGGTTTTCGTCAACTTATGCATCTTCTATAAAAATTCCTGTTAGTAAATTTGTTTTCGACGATTAAGTCTTCCTTCCTCCCCCATGTTCACTATCGCTCAAAGCAAGCTACGAACTTCATTTGCAACAATTTTCTTTATTGGCCAGGGCAAGAAATGAGCATTAATTTTAAAAGTAACACATGGAATTTCAGTGAATTTTCTTTCTTGCAGCGCCAAGAGACAGGAATATACGTTCATTAGATATATTCCCAAATTTTCCTACAGAAATTTTTTTCATCTGAAATGTAGTTTATATCGGGATGGATTATCAATTTGATTATAAAAAATAGAAAAGGTAATGATATAAAAAAACGATTACAATTTGTAAGTCGACTTTTTCAGGAGGAGCTTATTCGATTTGTAATTTACTTTGACCTCGTTTTCAAAGTGTAAGATTAGAAAGTTTTAAACATTTTGTGTTATGGAAGATTTATTCATTCAAATTGAAGGTATGATTAATACCTTCAAAGAGAAGCTGAAGTAATTAAAAAAATTAAATAGGTACTGATCCATCGAAAATGAAAAGTATATACAAAAGATAGAAAATATTATGCTACTTCTTTTTTAGAATTTTTAATAGTTTATTTGAATGCATATCAATCTTAATTCAGTTAAAGTTATTCTATACGAAGTCACGACAGTAGAAATGATTTTTTTGTTGTTTAAAAATCTAGATTGGATATTAAAATTAAATCGGTATCAATGAAGGATGAGTTTTAAAAATTACTTAATATAATTAATAAGGTTATTTCCAAGCATTAACATACTACAAGCCGAGCTTGTATGAAAAATCTGAAAAATTTAACAAAATAAATGTTTTATCAGATTTATTTGATATAATTTCTAAAATATTTAAATGAGTTATTTAGGACACAAAATTACATGTGGTGACGCTTAATTTTACTTAAAAAAATATATATAGATCAAATTACGCCAAAATAGATTTTTTTCAAAATTATCCACCAAACTTTTTTTCCAAATGTTTGGATAATTGAGACCTGTTCATTTGTAATAAATAAAAAGTGAGCGAAAAAAGTACAGCAATCGAAACAAAATTTAATAACTTGAGTTCGCAATAGTTTTTCCATATTAAGTTTGGTGTCGCCATCTATACAAGATAGTAAGCACTAAGAGATTTCTTCACATAGTGAGCGAGCGACATAAATAATAAAATAATTTCGTCTATATTTTACCATATGAATATCGTATGCCGAAGCTTTTGTATAGGTTGTGTATGTCAATTTATAACACTGTACAACCATAAAGAAAGCAGACGAGTGTGATCTGTGACGTAATGATTTTCGTTTTACTCCCAAATCCCAAAACAAGCACACACCCCTTCCATTTTTTATTTTGAATTTTAGTACATCTTTAGGGAAGACTTACATTTGTCTTTGCTAAATGAATTTGTGTTTTGAAAAAATAATGTTGTTGAGGGAATGTGTTGATGAGGGAGGCCAACTATGCCAAATTTCACAACATACTTTTATATTTACCTCCTTAAATTTAAGGAATGACATTTATGTTTCTGATTTGTAATAAATACTTTTTTTCGGCTTAAATGATCCATTTCGAAGAACAAAAAATTATTCTGTATTATTGATTAATTAGTTAGTAAGTGGTATTTTTTGAAGCCTTAATACTCGATGGATATTAATTTAAAATTTGTGTTTATGAATCGAATTGGTACAAATTTGCCGTACACCCAGTCGAAACATGAAACATCGCCCCACCTTGAATCTACCAGGTTTTGTGTCTGGATTGTACTTTATTCTTATCAATTTTCAAAAGGCTCCACTAAACTGAACAAACTTTAAACCGAATTTGAAAAAAGTTGGAGTGCGATAGTTACTGTATCATAGAGTGTGCTTCTCTACATGTTTCCATTGTGGAACACCATGTACAGATACTAGGCATCCTCAATTTGGAGACATTATGACGAAAACTTACTTCTGTTGAGGTTGATGATATCTGATAACCTGGCAATTAGTATTTTTATTTTACATCCTTCAAACTAAATTCGATTTTGTTTGTGTGTGGCAGGCAAATTTGCGGAGGGCTAAATAACCAACTTGCCGTCACCCAAACGAGCTGCAACGTGACAGATAGATTCATTGTCGATACCAAGGCCTCCTATCTAGTTTTGGGGGCTTGTCACTAAAAGGCCACATTTATACACACGCTTATATTACCGCTTCGGATAGCCCAGTTGTCCTCACCCAATAGAGCTGAAATTAGACAGATAGACTCGTTTTCGATAACAAGGTATTATGTCAAGTTTTGGTGCAAAAAAGAGTTAATCCATGACACGGAATCGGAAGTTTTTTTTTTTTTTGTAGAGGTCAAACACTATGAGCTCAAAGTGACTTAAGTAGGTTACAATTGCGCATAAAAGCTGACAATATATATATTGTTGCGTGGATGGGTTCGAAAGACTTGAAGCCAATCTGATTAAAACTTGAAGATATTTATTCCGATATAACTCTTCGCAGATTCTCTTACAACTCCAGAACTTCTCGTTCTAATAGACTCAATACAGCTCTTTACACAATAATGGAGCACAAACAGCAGGTAAAAACTAGATACACAACTGCTAAAATCGACGCAAAAGAAAATGCAATACAGTTCACTTTCGGAACTACTGTGAATGCTCGCTGAGAGACAACTAACTAACTAGATCACCCGCTCTCTTGGCCTTATATAGGAAAGCTAATCTTTCGCGAATCTTCTAGAGATAGAAATTTGGAGAATTTTCCAGATCCCAGTCAAAAAGCCCTATACAGGTACATGGGAACTGAAAGTGTCGCCAAATGATCGACAAGTTTGGCTACATTTGGCGATTTCTTGCCAAATTTGGCGACAAAAATTAGTCGCCAACTTGGCTCTATCTCGCCAAGGGATAAGATTGCCATTAAACATAATGTTAAATGGTCTTCTCCCTAAAAAACTCGTTTTCCAGCATTAGGAGAAGCATTGCAGGAAAGCGAAATAAAAACAAACTCTTGCACTGCCTTATGCGAAATGTACTTACATTTTTCTTTTTACGTAATTAATACTACGAAATATTTACAAATATACAGAAATTCGTAACAATATAATATTTACATTAAAAGTTTATTTTTATATTTTAACTTCATTTTTTTTATATAAATAATGTCATCAAATTGGCGAGTTTAGTGTCAAATTCATCGGACAAACTATTAATCAAATACCCTTAAGTTTAATCCATACTCTTCCGATCAAATTTTAAAACTGTGTAAACTACTTGACCACTATTTCTAAACTGATATATGTTTTATTAACACACCTCTAGCATTTTTATTAGTTCCACCATTTACTCTATTCCCGGTTGAATTATTTTTCGATTGTTCTTAACAATCTTTCGTTTAAAATATCACATGCGTATGTAGCATTTACAGTTTTGTGTGGGAATGAAGATGGGTCCTTTGAATTAGCTTCTTACTGCGTTAGGGTAAAATGCAGTCTCTCAAGCAACTGACCCTCAGGAGATTTATTATTTGCTTTCGCAGGAATAGTTTAACTTAGAAAACATAATTAATTCATCAAATGAAAAGGATGAAGAGAGAGCCCTTTCCTCTATATGATTTAAATAAAGATGGTATCATAGAATATTACTCAAAGTGGATAAATGAGTATAGCCTTAGAGATACTACATAGTGTGTAACCACTGAGACAAAATGCTTCATTCCGAACTATTTATTAACTTCTTTTTTGCCCGCAAAGCTTAATTTATTGCATTTTTCAACTACAACTAGTCTATTTGTTAAAATTCAGCTCAATTAGATGACGAAAAGTGGGTTAATTAGTCCTCCTAAAATTTAGCCTCGTCTACTTTAATAGGGGAAGGTTTCAGTCATTAAATATCGTCAAATTGAACAAGAACATGTTGGAATTAAACTTGGTATCTGGGTATCGTGAGTAAAAGCTGATAAGTCTGTCGTAAGGCAATAGAAACGTATGCAAAAGCGACATTTTAGTGACAATGGCAACCTCGAAACCTTGACAGAAAGCAATCTTATCGTCAACGAAACTATCGATCAAACTTCAGCTCGATTGGATGGTGGCAAAATGGTTTATTGGTATTCCGAGGCAACAATAGAAGCTTGTGTAAACTTCTAGTGATAGTGACAGCTGCCAAAACTTGGTATAATGCAACCTTATCGACAACGAATCTATTTATTAAATTTCAGCTCGATTGGATGATGGTAAGAGGGTTTACTCATATTCTGGAGATAGAAGCTTATGTAAAAGCGATCTTTTAGTGACAGCGACAGCCCTCAAAATTTGCTAGAGTGCACTGTCACAGACATCGAATTTATCTGTCAAGTTGCATCCCGACTGAAAGACGGCAAGTGGGTTAATTAAACCCACGCTAAAAAGACGCTCTTTCGCACGCACGCACAGACACACATAATCGAAGTTATAAAGGATTAAAAAAATTATTTATTATTCAATTTAGATTTAATAATATATTGAAATATAGTGAAAGGACAATCTTCAGTTCAGTCACTGAAAATAATCTTCTTTGGTTAATTAATAAAAGAGAAATAGAAACTAATAAAACTGATTGCCCCCCCCCCCCTTATGCTATTAGCTAAGTATATTGTAAGTCACAATGTGGCATTCATACATATGCTATACTCTTGATGTAAGAAAAAGTATGACAAAATAAAAACAGACAAAATAGTTTTGCACCAAACAAAAAATCGTTGATCTGGAAAACTCCTCGTCTTCTAGCTAGAGTAATAATTTGTGGAGAAAATTTCTTAAACACGTCTGATTTTTCATACCACAAATCATCATTGATATTATGTCATTTTCAGTGTACATCAGACATCTTTATGCATTTCCCCAAGAACGTATTTGGCCTGAGTACATTTTTCCATCGTATTGAATATTTTATTATACGTAGTCTTCAACTTAGCATCTGCCATAAACACAAATCTACAATGCTTACATGCTCTGTGAATGAAATTCCTGCCTCAATCTTGTGTTGAACAGCCATCACTTGAACAATCTCTGATTCTTCAGTAACATTCACCACATCAATTTTAACAGTATAAACCCTTGTCAGGTTTTTATTGTCCAATAACGATACTTACCATCTCTATGCTGATTTTGAAGTGGCATACGATAGTATAAATTGTGAAAAACTTTTTGAGGCTATGATAGAATTTGGAATTCCTAAGAAGATTATTAATCTGTCTAAAATGACCTTACGAAAAGTAGAATGTCGAGTTAAAATTATGTGTGAATTACCAGACGTCTTCTACACTAAAAGAGGGCTGAGGCAGGGCGATGCTCTTTCTTGCTTGCTGTTTAACATAGCCCTTGAAAAAGCAATTAGGGATTCAGGAATCATGACTAGGGGCACTTTATTTCAAAGATCTCTACAAATACCTGCTTATGCTGATGATATTGCGATAATTGGTTGCAGGGCCCGATTTAGACTTGATAAGGTCCTAAGGTATTTGAGATATGGGGCCCTTTATAAGTCCAGATATTATATGTCAGTGCCAAATATGATTTTCGGATACCTAGAGGGTTAAACTGAAATACAATTAAGAAGTATATAGATAGTGAAATAATAAATCTTTAACTAAAAATCATTTGTATTCATAACAAACTTAAAAATGCAAACTCTGGTAAAAAGAAAAAAAAGTTCTTTTAAAAGGCACAATATACAAAGGCTTATTATCTAATCTCTTGAAACATATTATAAGGATTAAGGAATTATATTAAACTAAAATATTATTTTTCTTGTCTTTGCCAGAGCAAAGTCATTGATGACTAGGCTTGGGAGAAGCATCGATACATCGGCAATAACCGGTGAGAAATCAACATCGTCAAACCGGTGTCATTATTTTCCCAACACCGATACGTCACGATCTTTTTCGACGGGAGCACGATGTTGCCTATCACTTCAAGGACGAAGAACCGTGCCACGATTCATGCACGGTGTTCCTAAGATTTTATAGAAACGTATTGAAACTGTCGACACCGTTTTCCAGCATTAGGAGAAGCATTGCAGGAAAGCGAAATAAAAACAAACTCTTGCACTGCCTTATGCGAAATGTACTTACATTTTTCTTTTTACGTAATTAATACTACGAAATATTTACAAATATACAGAAATTCGTAACAATATAATATTTACATTAAAAGCATACCTGCCAACTTGTACGAATCATCCGTACAATGTACAGATTTTTACTATTTTGTACGGGTGTACGAACAGCTAAAAAAATCGTACGGATTTCACGGTACTTTTCTTTTTTTCCCTAAAACCGTATTTTTTTTCCTCCCCCCCCCCCCCCAAGTCACCAACGAAACCGAAACGATTTTCCAAAGCTGCCGCGTCAGTCAAAATATTTATTCACACTCCAAGATTACGCATATGTTCAGCACTAAAGCGCGTTGGCGAGTATGCATTGTTTTCTTTTCTGTTGCCGACTAGATTTGTCAAACCAAACCACTGTTTCGATTTTTCGGGCTTTACAGGTTAATAAAGAAGCAGAAAACCGAAAGTGCTTTAGTTTTTTAATTTTACCTTCTTTTGGACTGGACTTCAAAAAGTAAAGAATAGTACTGGACTTGCGCGTAAATAATAGTACTAAACCACGGCGCCGGGGATGCACTGTTTTCATTTGTGTTGCCGACGGGACCTGGCAAACCAAACAACTATTGCTTTGCCTCAGACTTAAGAGATTAACAAAGAATCTGAAAACCAAAAATGCTTTAGATTTTGGTTCTTCCTTCTGTTTGGACCGTACAATAATGTTTCGCGTATATAATAAAAGCACTAAATCGCGACGCCGCCGTTTTCAATTGTTTTGGCGGCACTCACCGAACGACTGTTTCGTTTTCTCGGACTTTAGAGATTAAAGCACTTTCGGTTTTCAGCTTCTTTGTTAGTCTTAATTATTTATTTTAAAATATCCAAGTTAAACAATCCTGGTGTAAGATTCCAGAAAATATCGATTTTTTTTTGGAGTTTACTTCAAACCAAGCTGTTTACTTCTAATCCTCAGAAATTCAAACAAAGAAACAAATTTTGCATTCTGCCTATCTATGCACCTGATATTAAGATTTCTCATGGAGGATTTACTGATGTCGAAGTTCATATCAATTCTAAAAAGCACAGTGACAACATCAAATGTAATAATAAGAATTCGAAAGCCTGCATAATTGATATTTGTGCGTGTGATTAAACACTTTGAATACCACCAACTCATTGTATGTTTCACTAGAGTTTTTGTGTCATAAAGCATGTTTTATTTAGGTGTAATGTAGACTAAATCTTAAACCTCATCAGAGATTTCACCGTAAAGTTTAAATTTGATTTATTTTTAAATCCAAGTTAGTTTTTTATTTTATAATTTCCATTTTGTGCTAAAATGTAACACATTGTTATATTTGAGAGCAATTTAATATTATGCAATTTTATTTTTTGCATTTGTAATAGAATTACTATTATTTCTATATTACATTCATAAATATTGTCGCTATTTGACTTTCCATGAGTCATAGGAATGCAAATATTTGTTCCGTAAAAATTGTACTAATTTGAAAATGCCAATGTTGGCAGGTATGTAAAAGTTTATTTTTATATTTTAACTTCATTTTTTTTTTTTTTTAAATAATGTCATCAAATTGGCGAGTTTAGTGTCAAATTCATCGGAAAAACTATTAATCAAATACCCTTAAGTTTAATCCATACTCTTCCGATCAAATTTTAAAACTGTGTAAACTACTTGACCACTATTTCTAAACTGATATATGTTTTATTAACACACCTCTAGCTTTTTTATTAGTTCCACCATTTACTCTATTCCCGGTTGAATTATTTTTCGATTGTTCTTAACAATCTTTCGTTTAAAATATCACATGCGTATGTAGCATTTACAGTTTTGTGTGGGAATGAAGATGGGTCCTTTGAATTAGCTTCTTACTGCGTTAGGGTAAAATGCAGTCTCTCAAGCAACTGACCCTCAGGAGATTTATTATTTGCTTTCGCAGGAATAGTTTAACTTAGAAAACATAATTAATTCATCAAATGAAAAGGATGAAGAGAGAGCCCTTTCCTCTATATGATTTAAATAAAGATGGTATCATAGAATATTACTCAAAGTGGATAAATGAGTATAGCCTTAGAGATACTACATAGTGTGTAACCACTGAGACAAAATGCTTCATTCCGAACTATTTATTAACTTCTTTTTTGCCCGCAAAGCTTAATTTATTGCATTTTTCAACTACAACTAGTCTATTTGTTAAAATTCAGCTCAATTAGATGACGAAAAGTGGGTTAATTAGTCCTCCTAAAATTTAGCCTCGTCTACTTTAATAGGGGAAGGTTTCAGTCATTAAATATCGTCAAATTGAACAAGAACATGTTGGAATTAAACTTGGTATCAGGGAGAAGACCATTTAACATTATGGTTAATGGCAATCTTATCCCTTGGCGAGATAGAGCCAAGTTGGCGACTAATTTTTGTCGCCAAATTTGGCAAGAAATCGCCAAATGTAGCCAAACTTATCGACCATTTGGTGACACTTTCAGTTCTCATGTACCTGTATAGGGCTTTTTGACTGGGATCTAGAAAATTCTCCAAATTTCTATCTCTAGAAGATTCGCGAAGGATTAGCTTTCCTATATAAGGCCAAGAGAGCGGGTGATCTAGTTAGTTAGTTGTCTCTCAGCGAGCATTCACAGTAGTTCCGAAAGTGAACTGTATTGCATTGTCTTTTGCGTCGATTTTAGCAGTTGTGTATCTAGTTTTTACCTGCTGTTTGTGCTCCATTATTGTGTAAAGAGCTGTATTGAGTCTATTAGAACGAGAAGTTCTGGAGTTGTAAGAGAATCTGCGAAGAGTTATATCGGAATAAATATCTTCAAGTTTTAATCAGATTGACTTCAAGTCTTTCGAACCCATCCACGCAACAATATATATATTGTCAACTTTTATGCGCAATTGTAACCTACTTAAGTCACTTTGAGATCATAGTGTTTGACCTCTACAAAAAAAACCCTTCCGATTCCGTGTCATGGATTAACTCTTTTTTGCACCAAAACTTGACATAATACCTTGTTTACGAAAACGAGTCTATCTGTCTAATTTCAGCTCTATTGGGTGAGGACAACTGGGCTATCCGAAGCGGTAATATAAGCGTGTGTATAAATGTGGCCTTTTAGTGACAAGCCCCCAAAACTAGATAGGAGGCCTTGGTATCGACAATGAACCTATCTGTCACGTTGCAGCTCGTTTGGATGATGGCAAGTTGGTTATTTAGCCCTCCGCAAATTTGCCTGCCACACACAAACAAAATCGAATTTAGTTTGAAGGATGTAAAATAAAAATACTAATTGCCAGGTTATCAGATATCATCAACCTCAACAGAAGTAAGTTTTCGTCATAATGTCTCCAAATTGAGGATGCCTAGTATCTGTACATGGTGTTCCACAATGGAAACATGTAGAGAAGCACACTTTATGATACAGTAACTATCGCACTCCAACTTTTTTCAAATTCGGTTTAAAGTTTGTTCAGTTTAGTGGAGCCTTTTGAAAATTGATAAGAATAAAGTACAATCCAGACACAAAACCTGGTAGATTCAAGGTGGGGCGATGTTTCATGTTCCGACTGGGTGTACGGCAAATTTGTACCAATTCGATTCATAAACACAAATTTTAAATTAATATCCATCGAGTATTAAGGCTTCAAAAAATGCCACTTACTAACTAATTAATCAATAATACAGAATAATTTTTTGTTCTTCGAAATGGATCGTTTAAGCCAAAAAAAAGTATTTATTACAAATCAGAAACCTAAATGTCATTCCTTAAATTTAAGGAGGTAAATATAAAAGTATGTTGTGAAATTTGGCATAGTTGGCCTCCCTTATCAACACATTCCCTCAACAACATTATTTTTTCAAAAATTCACAAATTCATTTAGCAAAGACAAATGTAAGTCTTCCCTAAAGATGTACTAAAATTCAAAATAAAAAATGGAAGGGGTGTGTGCTTGTTTTGGGATTTGGGAGCAAAACGAAAATCATTACGTCACAGATCACACTCGTCTGCTTTCTTTATGGTTGTACAGTGTTATAAATTGACATACACAACCTATACAAAAGCTTCGGCATACGATATCCATATGGTAAAATATAGACGAAATTATTTTATTATTTATGTCGCTCGCTCACTATGTGAAGAAATCTCTTAGTGCTTACTATCTTGTATAGATGGCGACACCAAACTTAATATGGAAAAACTATTGCGAACTCAAGTTATTAAATTTTGTTTCGATTGCTGTACTTTTTCCGCTCACTTTTTATTTATTACAAATGAACAGGTCTGAATTATCCAAACATTTGGAAAAAAATTTTGGTGGATAATTTTGAAAAAAATCTATTTTGGCGTAATTTGATCTCTATATATATTTTTAAGTAAAATTAAGCGACACCACATGTAATTTTGTGTCCTAAATAACTCATTTAAATATTTTAGAAATTATATAAAATAAATCTGATAAAACATTTATTTTGTTAAATTTTTCAGATTTTTCATACAAGCTCGGCTTGTAGTATGTTAATGCTTTGAAATAACCTTATTAATTATATTAATTAATTTTTAAAACTCATCCTTCATTGATACCGATTTAATTTTAATATCCAATTTAGATTTTTAAACAACAAAAAAATCATTTTTACTGTCGTGACTTCGTATAGAATAACTTTAATTGAAATAAGATTGATATTCATTCAAATAAACTATTGAAAATTCTAAAAAAGAGGTAGCATAATATTTTCTATCTTTTGTATATACTTTTCATTTTCGATGGATCAGTACCTATTTAATTTTTTTAATTACTTCAGCTTCTCTTTGAAGGTACTAATCATACCTTCAATTTGAATGAATAAATCTTCCATAACACAAAATGTTTAAAACTTTCTAATCTTACACTTTGAAAACGAGGTCAAAGTAAATTACAAATCGAATAAGCTCCTCCTGAAAAAGTCGACTTACAAATTGTAATCGTTTTTTTATATCATTACCTTTTCTATTTTTTATAATCAAATTGATAATCCATCCCGATATAAACTACATTTCAGATGAAAAAAATTTCTGTAGGAAAATTTGGGCATATATCTAATGAACGTATATTCCTGTCTCTTGGCACTGCAAGAAAGAAAATTCACTGAAATTGAATGTGTTACTTTTAAAGTTAATGCTCATTTCTTGCCCTGGCCAAAAAGGAAAATTGTTGCAAATGAAGTTCGTAGCTTGCTTTGAGCGATAGTGAACATGGGGGAGGAAGGAAGACTTAATCGTCGAAAACAAATTTACTAACAGGAATTTTTATAGAAGATGCATAAGTTGACGAAAACCTCGAAAGCAGTGTGAAAATATCCATCATACACAAATATACTGAAATTCACATACAAACCATGTCAAGCTTAAAACCAACTAGTTTGACATAAAAGTAAGAGTTAGATAAAAAATGTTTGGAAAAGTTAGTTTTGCCTAAATCTAATAAAGCATAAGGCCCAATATTATGTTTAACTGGTTAGTCCCATAGATTAAAATGTTTATTTTACTTCACTTTGAAAATGTTTTAATCAAAGTAGTTTCTCTTAAAAACGGGTTTTATCTGCCATAAACGAATCGCAAACGCATTCTGCTAAAAACAAGGCTATATATCGAAATGAAATTTCTTACATATCAAAGAAAATTCAATTTGAGTAAAAATTTTACTGTGGAACATACAAAGAAGTATCTGAATAAACAACAAAATATTATTTTTCTTGCCTTTGCCAGAGCAAAGTCATTGATGACTAGGCTTGGGAGAAGCATCGATACATCGGCAATAACCGGTGAGAAATCAACATCGTCAAACCGGTGTCATTATTTTCCCAACACCGATACGTCACGATCTTTTTCGACGGGAGCACGATGTTGCCTATCACTTCAAGGACGAAGAACCGTGCCACGATTCAAGCACGGTGTTCCTAAGATTTTATAGAAACGTATTGAAACTGTCGACACCGCGCCGTTTGAAACGAGTTCCATTTGCTTTTGCACGGTACTTCAACAGCAAGCTCACATCATGATAATCTTATCCAGCCCTGCATATGCGCGATGTTCCCAATATTGTATAGAAACATAGTGAAACCGTCGACATCGGGCCATTTAAGACGATTTCCATTTGCTTTTGAGCATGCCCGATACTTCATCAGAAAAAACCGCATCGTTATAATCGTATTCACCTTCCGTATGTTCGATGAGTATTGAAATTGAGAGGTGGCGCCAGTAGTCTAGTAATATTGGAGATTCGATTAAAGAAGTATTCCTTTTATTGTTTGAACATTATTTATGTTGTTCTCTCAACTGTTGGAAAACGTTTTGATTTTTATTTAATAGTCATCAGATATAAGACCTTGATATCTATTTTTAGAATTCTACTGAGCATTTCCTACACTTTTTGTGTTTGATTTTTTTTTTTTTTCATTATTCCTCTAACTTGAAAGAAATAAAATATTACACTTTTGTATTTTGAAATCTTTTCTATTAACTTCAAGATTTTTTTTATCTTGCTATTATTTTATTTTGCTTTATTTATTAACGCAAAGGGATTGCGGTATTTTGGCGCGGTAATTTCTGTCTAGTTCTTACCCAGTTAAGATAATCTGATTATTTATTACTATGAGCTGTTTGTTATATCTGCCAAAATCAATGTGAACCAGAGCATGGACTAATCACAATTGTTTCTCTAGTTTGATTGCTTAAATATTTATAAACGATTTTTTTTTCCCATTTATATTGAAGGATTTTCTCTTCGGTTTCGTAAGTAAATAAATGTTTTATAATTTTTTTTCAGTTTGTACAATTTTGAATCAAGTTTATTTCCATAAGATTAATTACTCAATCCAACATTGCTTCTTAAAAATGAAAAAATGCAGATTTTTTTGGCACACAATAAAGATCATTAGAATTTTAAATGTTATGCGTTAATTGTATTCTTATTGTTTAATAGTTATATTGTATATTGTAAATAATAAAATATTCATTATGAAGTATGTTTTTGATTTAATAATTAAGAATATTCAATAACTAAAGTAACATGTGCACCGCCAGGAAGTGCACTTGTCCTCCCCCCCCCCCCCACCACACACTCCTTCCCTGGAAAATAACAAAGTAAAATTTCATTAAGATAGAGAAATTGAAAAATCCGGATTAAACCAATAATAATAATAATAACCGGCTTATACCCCCTTGGGTGCTTTGTGTATCCCCCTGAAAATAATTCGGTCGCTGCTCATGTTATTTAAAATTAACTTCCTAAAACTATAAAAAACTTAAATGAATTTATTAAAATTTTACAAAGCTAAGTCGGCATAACTTTCGGCTTTATAGCGTGTTATGAAAAAGTTGTTTTGTAGTATTTTGTAAAAAAAAAATAAAAAAAATACACATAATTAACATCGCGATGTATCGTGACATCGTGATGTTTTCTTCTGGATATATCACGATGCAGAAATGTTAACATCACCCAGGCCTACTGATGACATCATCAAATGATAAACTGCGTAGTTTTGTCACTTTCTATGCACATAAGACTGAGGGAATATAATTTATCTTGAGTCATTGTTGTTCTAAATTCATTTTTCATCCTCTTCAGCTGAGAAAAAGATCTTTCTCCAGAAAAATTTGCAACCATCGTACTAAGAAACAATCTCCAAATTGCTTCTACATTAGCGAATGCTGATTGGACACGTTCGTTAAATATTACCGATCCTGATGTGTCAGACTGTCATGTTTCGCTGAACTGACTATGACTATGCTTGACTATGTTTAACATATTGATGAATATGCTTGACTTCTCCTACAAGATTCATGTCCACATCTATAGGATATGTTTGGCATAAAGCAGTAACTCCTTCACGAATCTCTTCTGTAGCTTCTAATTTTGTTAAGAATGAAACATATTTTGCAGAATCATTGTATACTGAGGCCCTCTGTGCCAGACTTGACTCTAATGCATCCATGCACAGGTATAAATGTTTTGATTTTGAACTTGTCTCTTGGCTCAAGGTTCTCTACAGCATCATCTTCATCATCATTGATATGACTTCTTCTATATCTGCTTTTCCTTTTTTTGTAATCAACTTCAGGCAATTTTTTTCTTTTGCTTTTTCTTCAAAATGATCGAACATTTCTCTGGAACCTTTAACAAAATCCGAAAGATAAGCGTACAATTTCCTACATACATCTAGACTAATTTGGGGGTCTTGCAGTGATTGACCAGTCTTGTGAAATTCATCCAGCAAGTGACTCTACAAATATAACATTACCATAAATTCAAACTCCTCCATTTTATTCAAAATGTTTATAGCTTGATTTCTTCTTTCGCCTTTCTCTGTAGTATCAATAAGCAGCTGATGTAATGCAGAAATTATTTCATCATAACTATCAAGTATTGCACTTGTGGCCATTGAATGTGCTTCCCATCTAGTCTTTGACAAAGATTTTGGAACTTTTGAATCATCTTTGAAGAATGACAACAGTACTAGTCATTCATCATTCTAGTAAAAATAAGTATATTACAACTAAGTAACTAAAACTAAAAAATATGTTATTTTTTCATACAAAAATGTAGAAAAATTTATATTTACATTGATTCTATTATAAGATACCAGCTGTAGGATTAAATCATCTTCGATAACAAGTGTCTTCGATTTCCGAGCACAGGATAGCAGAAGCGTGATTTAAAATACATAAAAACAAACGATTATATCAAAAAATAATGTTCCAAAAGTAACCACTACATAATACGAGTTGTAATTTATATGATTAGGAGGTTTTAAAAGATCAAATATTGTTGTATAAATTTAAATCACGATTCTAAATGCACTCGATGAAAGTGAATCAAAAAATGCATAGAACTTTGCTAACAATGGATTGTTTAGCCTCATTTGACGACTGTGACGTCACCACTTACATCGTCCATTGCTCACTCGGAAAAATTTTTTGGGCCCTAAGCTACAGCTTGTCTAGCTTATACGTAAATCCTGCACTGATTGGTAGAACAAAACAGGCTGTTGTGGACGCTTTTACTTAACTTGAATTTGCAGCCAGAAATATTAGGCTGACAATTAATGTCTATAAAACTAAATTTATTGTTGTAACTAGCAGAGGATATGATCAACGCCCTTTAAAGATAAATACCCATACTATTGAACGTGTCGAGGAATTTAAATATCTTGGCACACTCATTACCTCCAATAATGACATAAAACCTGAAATTGAAAATAGATTGCATATGGCTAACAGGTGCTACTATGGTCTGAAAAATCTACTTAAATCAAAACTTAATAATTTGGACACAAAATTTAACTTGTATAAAACCTTAAGGAGGCCTATCATTTTGTATGGCAGCGAATTCTTGGTGTTAAACAAGACAAAAAACTTATCTTTCAACTTATCTTGAAACTTATCTCAAAAGACAAAATATTTATCTTTGAACGAAAAAATTTCCGAAAAAATCTTGTAGCAGTAAAAGAAAATTATGTCTGGTGAACACGCGAGAACACGCTATAATCTAATACTGTATTTAAAGTATAGACAACCAAATATTGTTCGAGTGATTAAATCCTATCGAATTAGTTGGCTGGGAGACATATACAGGTATGATTAAACAAACCCAATTAGAAAATTGATCTTCTCTTAAGTTGAAGGAGTTATAAAAAGAGGAAGACTTCGCTCTAGGTGGACTGAATGCGTTGAGGAATATCTAAAGACGTTAAAAATCAACCGATGGAGAGCCATAGCGACTGCCAGAACCCGATGGAGGAAACTGACACAGCCTTGGCCTGTACCAGGGTGTAGTTCTACGAAAAAGTGTTTGGCCTGGATACATTTCACCGTCATATTGAAAAATTATACGCAGTCATCAACTTTGGATCTGCCTTAACACAAATCTACAATACTTACATAATATGAGTATGAAATTCCTGCTCATTCATGTGTTCAACAGTCATTATACTTGAACAATTTCGGATTCTTCAGTAACATTCACTACATCAATTTCAACAGTATAAACCCCTTTTCAGGTCTTCATTGTCTGATATGATCATTTTTTCCTTTCCATCGAAAATGATATAAGGAGTACATACACTGTCACCTGCATGATCTAGTTCAGGACTTTTAAAATTGCTGTCTCTCAACAGTGTATATAGGAGACTTTGGACGATCCTTTCA
This sequence comes from Linyphia triangularis, assembly GCA_963978545.1. Lineage (NCBI taxonomy): Eukaryota > Metazoa > Arthropoda > Arachnida > Araneae > Linyphiidae > Linyphia > Linyphia triangularis. The sequence goes on from OZ021728.1 coordinate 53,842,664, forward strand.
TGTTCTTTCATTACCTATTCTTTTAAATTTTGTTGTGCCTCTTACATTGCCTTGTTTTCATTGAATTTTTCCACTTCTTCAACAGAAACGTTTTTTTCCAGCAACTTCAGATGGACAGATTTTTTTTTTAGCTCTGTGAATCACAGCTAGATCATTATTTCTAATGTTTTCTAGGCACTTTTTTTAATTAACTACCAATATTTTCATTTCATCGGATATTTATACACGGGAAGATACCTTAAATTCAGTTGTTATTATACATATATAAATTTATTCTAAAGCAACTTCAAATAAATTGGAATAAAATATGGATCTGTCCAATTATGGATATAACACTGTCATCAGCCTAAATTTAAATCGGCTCAAAGTTATACTGAATATGCGGTAAATTGTTAGTGCCTTGGTTTTCATCAGTCACTTACATTTCACTATTTTCAAAAAATAATATAGCTGATAAAGTGGTAAAGCAATACTTATTTATAGAAATTAATTGATTTGTATCAACTACAAATAACCATTAAAATGGAGCTTATAAACAGTACTTAAGAAAAATAACTGAATGACCAAAAATATTATGCAGTGTTTTGCCAATTACTTTTCTTAATTAATGAGAAAAAAATCAGTTTTACAATCTTGCCAGCATTAGTAGCTTTGTAAAACTAAATATACTGAGTACTAGGAGGTGGTGCAAAGTTAATCCGCGAATGACTTTTCCCCATGTTACTAATTGGGTAATTAAAAGTAAAATAGTCCGAAAGCGGCCTTCATATTTTCTTCAAATTGATGAAAGAAAACACAAAGTGCCGTTGCATTTCTTAGAATGTGTATTAATAAACCTTTTTTTTCGCAAGGAGTGATATATTGTCAACTGGGGTAACTTTTTTCATTTTTCAGTTTCAAAATATAAAATTCAAATTATAAATATATAAAATCTAAATGCGTTGTGAAAGAAACAAAAATACCTTCTTTTTAGTGTAGGCATATAGATTTGATTTATGGATATAAATAATTTTTTAAAAATAAATATGGATATAAAATATAAATTTTTGTTGCTTTCTGTTTGTTTTTAATCAAAAATAAATTAAAACTTTTGGTTAAAAGTTACTTAGATCATCGGTGTAATTTTGAGCGCTAACCCAACAGCCTTCAGAAGGCCGATATGAATTTGAAAGACATCACACGATTCAGTACGGTTTCTTATTCCTTCAACCTGCCGCTATTTACTTGAAAAAAATTAATCCTCCAGTTCAAGACACACAAACTTTTTTGTTCTGATTGAAAGCAGGAGTTCATGTCTGCATAAAAATTGAAATTCTATTTTGACATAAAAGCAAGCCGCATATCAAGTGTTAGGAGATCGTACGTTAAAACAAGCCTTCCTGGCCTTTAGCATATAATTGGATGCAATTTCTTAATTTGAGACTCAGGTATCCAATGCATTGTATAACTAATTCTTGTTACCAAACTGCTAGAGTGACCAAATTGATGATACAATAGTTCGCCGATTAAAGCGCTGATGAATGTCCAGTGAAAACGTCAAGGTGGCAGATTCTTGTAACAAGAACCACCCATTGTAGGTGTTTTCTGGACACTATATAATAGTGTCCTTCTCCAGTTGTGAGCATCGCAGTTCACCGATCTCAATCAAACATGTGCAATCGAAGCCTCTTCTTTGCAGCGTTCTTGATGGTGGTGGTCGGTAAGTTGAATCAAAATGAATTAACCATGTGAAGTGTAAACGGGAAAAACTTAGAAATCCAAAAATGGCTGTTGGATGGTTTTGGTGAGGTCGTGATTTGTTTTCCTTTTTCTGGTCGCATTTAATTTTTAATGTTACTTTGAGAGTGTATGTTACATTATATGAAAATTGCCAACTTGTAATGTTATATTTAGCCATTTCCGTTTGACTTTCTGTAATACCACTGCCCTGTTTAATATGCCATAGGCAGTTTTCTTCCTAGTATGATATTTAACTCTTTAGTTCGCAATGCAGTTTTCTGGAATATCCTTTAGGGACCAGGTTCCCGCCGAAAAGAAAAACTATTTTCACCCCTCCAAGTGCCGCATTTAGAGAAAAGGGCAATAGACCCCCTGCTAAGCTAAGGGTAATTTATCTCTCTTCGCTTTCTGGTTTCCAGATAGAGATTGACAACTAGTAAATCCTCAAGGCGTTTTGTTTGTTTTCTTTAGTAGTACAAAGTATTTGTGTTTTGGAAATGAAGCTATGAAAAGAAAGGCTTCCAAAGATAAGAACGAAAACCACCTGTTATACACACCCTAGTGTGATGACAGTCGCAAGAATACCTTGGCCCCTCTTCTCCCTCCCGCTGTGAAGGGAAATCTCTGACCCATTGTAGTGAGCCGTTAATGGTATCGGACCTCCAAGGTCCACCCAAGAAGGGGGGTAGGAGTTGTAAGTGAAAAGACACGGCCGGAATGGGACTCTGCCGACTGGGCCGTTTGGGCCGTTACGGGAATTAAAGAGTTAAAGAGGTACAATGGACCAATAGGTTTAAATACGCATGGCTTTGCCACTCTCTTTTCTAATCTAATCTAATCTATCTAGCCATTTTATTTTTGCATGTAGTCTGTTTCAACTGTAAGAGTTGACCCCCTTATTGCTAGAACAAAAGACCACATGCCGCGTAAAATTCTTTGGTCCTGAAAGCGGTATAGTTTATGCAAATTCATAACGTTGAAAGGAAAGTTAGAATTGAGAACTTGTTGTCGGAAAAGGTTAAAACTACATTTAGTTGAGTGGCTTCTCCTTTCCACATTGAAATTTTTGTATTATTACTTGTCTTGAAAAGCGATTGCAAATTTAGAAACTTAAATGTATAGTTAAAAACAATAAACTTTTCTGTTGTTACAGATGGTCGAAGGTTATCCTTTTGTCTAATTAAAGACAAAACGGCATTTCAATGCTAAAACATTTTTATGAATGTAAATTAAGGGAGATCTTATTTATAATTTCTAGAATAATGTCGCATTTATGCAAACAGCTAATAAATGAATGTTAAGGAATAATTTTATTAAATTTCGATCAAGTTTAGTTTTAAAATTAACACAAACTAAACAATAATTTTTTTTTAAACGTATCTTTATAATTATTGATACAATAGTACAAAAAAAAAAAAAAAAAAAAAAAAAAAAATACAGTACTACCATAAAGGAATGTCCCAATTATAAATTTTAATAGTATTTAATTCGAGTAATTTATATACACAAATATTTAACTATGAATATAATTGTGTAAGAAAAACTAGGTTAGTTTACCTTCAATTCGTTTTGTGATTTATCGTAAATAAAGTAAATGAAATTGTTATAATATATCATTGAAACTATAGCATTTTTTTTATGGATACCCTGTATTAAGTAGAATCGGCACATTTCACCAGTAAATGAAAAGCATTTAAAAAGTCCATCTTAAAGCCCCTATAACTTTAAAATATATATATATTTTTTTTTTAACTCTATTTGTGAGTGTGGTAACTAAGTTAGAGTCAGTGTGTATCCTTCCTGTTTATACAATATCCGAAAAAGTAAGAAAACTAGGGGTGTGGAACATCGCACAACTTTCAATTACATTATAATACTGATGTCAATTTGTGTCATTTACCGTTTTTATATTTTTATCATTTATTTCAGAAAAAAGGACTGTTTGGCGATATTTTTTTGCGATAATTCTTGTATGCCTTTAAAAAAAAAAAAAAAAAAAAAAATGGTGATTTTGGCGATATACTTTTCGATAATCCTTATATTATCTTTTATTATAAGTGAAACTGAGGAGGGACGAAAAAACGATCGTTGAGGAGGTATGCTCAAAGAAAGAGAACTCTACGTTGAATGTATTAGTTTTCCAACTTTTTACGCTATAAGCATTTTTAAGGAAATTTCGCAGGTGCGGATGTTTACATCACCTTAAGAGGCAGTACCACAGCGATTTTGATTAGAATATTTAAAACTGTTTTTTAGCAGTTACTGAAAAACATGATTTTTTCATTGTCAGCTATCTTATGCGCATGCGCGATTTTGATGAAAACCTTAATTGTAGGTCCCATGGCCATCACCAACCCGCACACCAAATTTGAACATCCTAGGTCAATTTGTTCAGGAGTTATGCGGACCACAGACAGAAATTTTTTGTAGATCACTTTTTTGAGATCAGGATGTTCCAAAACGAGAAGAAAAAAAAAGAAAAAAAAAATCTAATTTTTTTTTGGACCGAATACTATCCTTTCCTCCTATGTATACATATGGGTAATTAGAAGTAAAAAAAAAAAAAAAAAAAAGTAAAACTAAAGTAAATATTTATCTTGCTATCTTAAAGCTTCTACTCAGAGAACAATTTGTTAACTATTTCAATGTTCCAGTGGTGAATGGGCAGTTGTGTTCCTGGAACGAAGAGGAAGTCGAGTGTGTGAACCCATGCAACACTTGCGCCCAGAGGAGCGTTTGTATCACCGAATGTGTACCAGGATGCGACTGCAAACCGGGATATTATAGAAACTGGTACGGATTCTGCATCCCTGAAAGATTCTGCGGACCACGTGGTAAGAAAACTAAAAGTGACTGAAATTAAATTTGAAGTAAGGACATTTAAACGGTCGTTTAAGAAAGTGAGTTTTACAGTTTGTGCATGGATAGCTTTGTGCAAATAGCTCGTAAGATAAGTGTTAAACCAGAGGCGCTAGCATGTATATTTGGTATAGAGATATCTATATGTGAATGAGTTATTTTATATTTGTTTTACTTTTTAAAAATCTTTCGGGTTTCGGACAGTCATGCAAGGTTTTTACTTGGTAACCTTTTCGGATCATTAATGTCATTTTCCCACACTCCACTAATTTTTTAGATCCCAAAGTAATTAAATTTCAATTTAAATAATATATCTTTTGAAAGCTACGCTAAGAAGGGTTATACTGAGAAGGTTCAACGTCTTTTGCAAACTATTTAGAGAATCAATTTAATAAAAGTGCTACTTAAGTGTCAGTCTCAACGACTAAAAAAAGTAATTGATGATTTTAAATTGTAAAATAATTATTGATGACTTAAGCGGCAACCAAATAATATGGGGCAAAGCATGACAGAATAAAATATACTTTTGGCATAACCTTTAGTTATTACACCTAGTCGAAATGAGGAAGTTGTCTTTGCTCATACTAATCATTGCAAAAAATAATAAACAGACAATCCTTTGGAAAAGAAGAATTTAATAACATTTGAACAAAACAGAACTAGTTTACTTATCCAAGTATAGGAAAAGCTGTTCCACATGGTTTATATCATTAGGTAATAAAAGGAAACTAGTACTTACACCATTAGTTTAGCTTTATATATTGTAATAATATGAACGGAATTCTTTCGAACAGAAAAAAATTTAAATGTACTATTCCAAATTTTTTAATGATTTTAAATACATAACTGGCATCTTGATGTGTATGATAGGTATAAAATTTTAATTTTTGTAGTATTAACCCTTTATTTCAAAAGTCTGTCTTTATTTATAAAGTGTCTTTTACGGTTTTCTTCCTTCCTTTTGATTTTAGTGTTTGTAATCTAAAATTAAAAAAATATATTTGTCATTTGGGTATTTGAGTGTCTACAAAAACTAAGCATCAAAAACTATAGAAATTTAAGATCCTTAAAGAAATTTTATCTCTAAAGAAATTTCGTAAAAGTCTGAGATTGTACGAGATTTTATTTCACTTTAAATTAAGACGAAGGATCATGCTAAAGGTTTTGATGCTGGGAATATCACACACAAATTACATAAACAATCTTTCGACCTAGAGGAGAGCTACTTTTTCAAAATGATCAAATGGAATAGTTTGCCTGATAACATTGGAAATTCTGTCGAAAAAAGTGTGTTCTATGTAAAAAGAAAGCATATCTGAAGTGTGGTTTTTGAGTGGACCTACACAATATGAAACTTAAGCTTCTCCTAATTATCTAAAGTAAGGTGTATGTATGATGAGCAAATCCTAAAATGGTGAAATCGCACAGAAATATAACTCTTTATATTGCTTTAAACTGTTCCAAAAATCTCTATTTTATAATATAATATTATTTTTACTTTTTCATCCATCAGATCAAGAAAGTATAGTTATCGTCCATAAAATTTACTTCTATTTCTTGGTTTATTTCGGTGCAAACAACCATTATGAACCACTTGAAATGAACGTTCACAATGGTTCATAATGAATGGTGGTTCATAATGGTTGCACAGTAGATACAACCATTATGAACTACTTCTTGACAGTAAGAGAAGTTTTGTGAAATGCTAATTAATTGTTCTTGAAATTTTGAATGGTAAATATAACTTTTTGATGTGCGTAAAATATATTATAAAAGTATAGCATCTTCTTATCTTGCATTTGTATTCGAAATTTCAATATTTGATAGTATTTTACGTTTTTGCCCTGTATTAGCAAACTTGTATAATTTTTTTTTATTCAAGTGAGATATCCTACCTACTTTTGTGCTGCCTAATGCCCTTGGCTATGATATCAGGATGAGCTCTTTATATAGTTTTGATACTTAATATTAAACTGAAAAATCTGAACATATCTCATATTAAAGATCTGAGATCATATGTTCTGGCAAAGAGAATAGATAAAACGTTCTAACTTGGTTTATTTTTGTATTACCTCAACTTTTCTAAATTAAAATTAAATGAATAGCCTACAAAGTAAAAAAATAATAATAATTTGTTATTGATTGGTTTATGCCCATTTCATGCATAAACTTCAATAATTTTGCCATTTCAGAAGAGTTTCAAGCTAAAAATGAATGAATGAATGAAAAAATGAATGAATGAATGAATAAATAAATAAATAAATAAATAAATAAATAAATAAATAAATAAATAAATAAATAAATAAATAAATAAATAAATAAATAAATAAATAAATAAATAAATAAATAAATAAATAAATAAATAAATAAATAAATAAATAAATAAATAAATAAATAAATAAATAAATAAATAAATAAATAAATAAATTAGTATACCGTTTTAGCAGTAACAAATTAAGCAGTCCAACATACACCGATCTCTACCCCTTGTGAAAAACAATTTTTTTATTTTTTTAAATGAAAATCAATTAAGATCTGATTGAAGAGTGATTGCTTTCCGCTTTCAGGAATCGAGATTGATGTGCAAGATGATGAAGGCTGTCCCAGGAATAGAGGACGGTGCTTTGATAGTTGCCGAAGGAGACGCTATAGGGGTGGATACTGCGATGGAAATAGGTGTCGATGCCAGTAAACGATTTTCCCAAGCATTCTACCTTCCATTCAAATTAAAAAAAATTTGTAAAGAATTAAAGGATAATAAATATAAGTAGAGAATTGCAGATGAGTTTCGGCGTTTTATTTAAATCCTTGATTATTTCAAACGACATCACTGACTTAGTGCATTTTTTACAATCCAAGGTTCACAGCTAATATTTAAGTTAATAACTAACTTAATGAATTTAAGAATAATGAATAAGGAATTTAGGAATGAACAATATAAAAAATATAGAATTGCATCTTTTTTTGGGTGTTTATTCTATTAAAAAACTACACAGTTGCCAAAAGGTTACCGCCAAGCAGAAAAATTTAACACTCAGCCAGAAAAAGTCGTTATATCTATTTAAAATCTGAAGACTGTATTGGTTCACTGAATTCTAACCATTTTAAGGCTTTTTTTTTAAATGAAAACATGTAAATTTATTTGCTTAAGGGATTACTTTTCTTTTGTCATCATTTTTTCGCCATTTATCATTTTCATCCGAATGTATTCGGACTATTTGCACAAAAATTTCTCTTAAGAACGAAACGAACTCTATATATTTTGTGTTCTTTCTATAAATAAAGTCACGTAGCTGCAACAATAGAAAACATTCCTATTAACATAATATATTTTGTCCTTCGAAATGCTTGCACAAAATATTTGGGTTTAAAACCAAAATTGAATAACTTTTTATTGGTATTCACGGATATGTGAAAGTTTTGTTTCGAGAAAATAATACATAAAAGAACTTGCTAGTCTTGCAATAATTTCAACTATGGATCATGTATTCATCACCAGTGTACTTTAAAATGAGAGTATTACATACGTTTAACTTTAACTATTATATAAGGAATTCCATGCGGCAAGGACGAATCCGCTGAAACTGTATTTCAAGAAAAAAATCCCTCAAATGAAAAGAAACTAGTTTCAAAGCGACAAGGGCGAATTGCCATGTCATAAAGAAAAAACAATATGGAATTTTTCATTAATACTTTTATTAGAATGAAAATGAGAAACTAAGTTCTGTGTATTCTTTCCCCGGAGTTTCTTTTAAATTTCGCCTAATTCTTTTTCCAGTTATCTTCATTTTCCTTCCTTTTCCTACTGTAGTCAGTGTTTTTATTCTTTGTACACTCTCATTCAGATATTATCACAGTAAAGACACTAACTTTTAAATAAAAACTGAACGAAAAAGTTGAGAAGGCAAGGAACACGTCATGTAAACACAGCAGAATAGGTTAAGGTTACAATGCTGCTGCCGGAGAGTGAAAGTGGGAGCAGCTAGATGCCGCATTCGTCCTTGCTCCACACATCAGTTTTGACGTTTCTTACGACTTACGCGTCCAAATTCTACATGCCAAAGCTTCAAACAGAAGGGGCGAATAAACCATCTTGTTGCATTCCTTAGTTCTTCAATAACAAGGCTTTCTATTGAAAAAAATGAAGGGACTGGTGGATTCGCTCTTGTCGCATGAAGCAACCATAGGAGGGTACAAGGATCAGTGGCGTAGCTAGGATTTTTTTCGGGGGGGGGGGGGTGAAACAAAAATTGTAAATCATGACAAATGAATAATTTGGGTTTGTATACTTAGTAATTTCTGAGGTGCCAACTTCAGTTTGCAGACATGTGATCTCCATAATAATCACAAGTATCCCTCTTCAACTTTTAGTAATATTCAGAAATGTTTTCTTTACACATTAAATTAAAATGTTAATAAATAGAATACCAAATGACACTATAACGATTCAACTTGCTAATAACACAAAATATTTCTAAAATTTAGAAACAAATCCCTAAAAATTCAGGACAATCCATAAGAATTTGCATATCTCTGTATTTTCTCACTAGCAATTTAACGACATGGCTTTTTTAACCTAAAAAATTTTTTTAAGGAATTCTTGTATAAGTCCACTTTAGCTTAGAGAAGGGCAAAAAAAGAAGGAAAAAAAAAAAAAAAAAAAAAAATCCAGTTAGTGTCCAATTAAAAATAAAAATCGGGGCTTCAAATCAGACACTATAATTAACACACATGTAAGCAATTTGGTTTGTAAATGTCAACCTTCCTCCCGAGCACGGTTGAGACTGAATTTCATAACCTGCCCATGCGCAGAGGATAAATTTGTGACGTTCGTTTTGTTTTGCTCTTCAGTCTCGACTCTTGCTTTGCAAAGTAATTAAACATGAATGATTTGAAATTGTTAGCGGATTTGGAGTTTTAAGAGAAATTAGAGAGCAGAAGGGGAAAAAAAGATTGTAAAAAAATTTGTAGCCTACTAAATTTTTATCTTTGGAGGCATGTGGGCTTTGCATATTATGTTTTGAAAGCTTCCTAGCCTCTATTTTATGAATATATCGCAGTCAGTTTTGGCACCCTGTCAACTCTACTTGGCTACTTTTGGAAAATGAAAACCTCTGATATTTTACCTGTTGTGCCTGAAATTGCATGGATAGTTTATTTCAACAAAGAAGAGCCTGCAAAGTTTGTAGGAAAAAAAACTTAATTTAAATATTAATGAAAACGGTTATATTAATGAATTATTAATGAATATTAATGAATATTAATGAACTATTAAACGATCTTCAAATTCGGAGGGTATATCCACTGCAGATGAGCAATTGCCGGTGGCTCTCACCTTCTGACGATAGTTGGCGACTTTGCCACCGGCAGTTTTCTTGCTGGCTTTATACCACTCGCGGATTTGTTTTACAGACCATTTTGTTGTGATATTAAGCATTAAAGGCTTTCGTGACAGCGACAAATGCCGAGTTCTTCTGCAAAACGAAGTTTTGTTGGTTTCTTTGCATTCGATGATGTTAATCCGTTGTTGGATTAACTCCAACAACAGATTTTTTCGTAAGGAGTGTACAGGGCTTGTTTTTTTTTTTCTTCTTTAAAAGTGAATCCATTTTTCAATTTTTTCAAATCACGTAAAACACAAGAATACAAGATGACAACAGACTACAAGATAAACACAAGACCAAAGCATTCTGGGAGCGGAAATCACATGACACTTCTAGACCAATAGCAAGCTGTCCTTCAACACTGAGTTGATAAGCTTCAAGTCGATAAGCTCCGTATTGAAAAATCCCGAAGACTACCGTTTTTTTATGGAAATAATGATGATAAAGAGTTGAGAACAACAGGATAATGACTGATTTTTTTTTACAAACTTATTCTGCAATTACTATATGTAAAACTATAATTTAAAAATTCCTATTTCAAAATATCAATTCGACATACAAACTCATTTGACACATTAGTTTGTTGGCAATAAGTTAACTAGTGCAAATGCTTGTCTAAACGGTATTTCTTTATGCACTTTTTAATCAGGTAGATTATCAAAGTATTAAAATATTATTGCAATAAAAATTTCGAATATATGTTTTCAATATTTTAAAATTACTTATTCAAGTCCTTTAGAAATAGTTAATGAAAGTCACAAAAACATTAACATTAAAAAACAAGTGTTTTCTCGTGAATATTACTTTATTTTCTCATAATCCACAGATGATTCCAAGACACTTTGTTATACATAGACAAAATTTATGAGCCTGCTAAAAATATCTATTAAACAGCCAAATACAACGCTTTTTATAATATTAAAAAAGGACAAAAATTTAATCATGTTACAAATGCAGACGTCTGTTTCTTTTTGCGAATGAATTGATTATCTCTTCATCAGACACAGTAATTTCTCTGTAAATAGACAGAAATCACAGAAATTGCATATCCGATAATATCATACAATTGATTTGCAACAGCCAACACTATCCTTTTTGTAATTAGCTCATCCGATTCGTCAAATTGTTTTACGATACAAAACAAATTATCCTTACCTGTATCCCATTCCAAACCTAGAAGTGGTATTTTATTTTCGATCGGAGGCTGTTCCTCAAAAACCGCGTTTGGTAGATTTGATTTCCAACCCCTTAAATTAAAATGACCTGACGACATAATTATTTGAGATTCCAGAACAAATTTTTTCATTTCCATTTCAGAATTAAAACTTGTTACACAGTAATCAACTTAAAACGCTGTCTTAAGGACTTCTGCTGTGTTACTTAAATTCCCTGGAACTTGACTTAAATGATATTGAATTGTCGCGGCCAATAAAAACGGGAGTCCGAACACTACTCTCTTATGTTTGAATTCTACTATTTTTTCTGGGTCATCTTTATTGAACCAAATCTCTATCCTTAACTTTAATAGAAATTTGTAAAAAAGCCCTTTCTACATCTGACGTAACTCCAATTTTATACTTTCGAAACTTATTAAGTAATGATGGTATCAATTCTATTAAATTAGGTCCAGTAGCTAAACAATCATTTAACGAAGGGCAACCTGTTAAGTGCGCAGACGCATTATAAATTGGTCTTATTTTTGTCGTCTGACTATTTTCCTTATAAACAGGTCTGTGAGCTAAATAATGAAAACCCTCCCCTGCATTGTTTACCTTTTCAATGATACCCAGTGATAGCCATTCAACAAAAACTTTTCCATAATTATCAAAATTACTCGACGTTATTAATTTTCTTTTTGTACTAGAAAGGCTCCTTTCTGCCAATATTTTATTATCTGGCAAAAGTGTTTTTTCTACAACCCATGGAAGTGAAATTTCGTATCTCCCTTCATCATTAATGCCAATGGTTTCTTTAAAATATTTTTGCGTTTCAACTTCTAAATCTTGTTTAGATTGATTAATGGCAGATTCTGAGATCTCGATGGAATCTAATGCCCATAAGTCTGAGATACATTTCCTCCTCGCCAACAAGGAAGTATTAACCAGATGGCTTTCCAAATTTCCCTCCTTTTCCGCACTACCACTTGGGAACGAATTAATGGGGCCTATTAAAGACCATCCCAACCTACTCTCAAATGCAGCGAGGCTCGTATTCTTCAAATTTAGTATTCGCATTGTCAGCAATCTTCCCAAATCTGTTATGAATTTTTCCACTGAGGCAATGATGGCACAGTTTTCACGGTTTAAAATTATTTATTCTCTCTTCAGAAAACTCACAAAATCTATTCTCAGGCAACAGTTTAACTACTCTCAAGCTTCAACACAAGCTTCAACAAAAATAACTTCGAATTCAGCGATTATACAAGCGCACTCCAATAGGTCAACAAAGCAATCAGCTTTCAACGAAATCCGAAGTACATCTGAAAACTTTCCCGTTCTCCCGTTCTATATACAAGCGCGTGAGACATTCTCGAAATTTCCAGCCAATTCATCGGAAAGAAATTTCTCGAAACGTCTCGATTACTTCAGGTGTTGCCACCTTTTTCTAACTTGTATAATCGCTATTAATTACTAAATAAAATTGGATAAAAATAAATTACAATAGAATTTTGAAATAAAACGTCACTATTTACAATATATACAGACAATTTGTGCAACATTTCCCCCTTCTTAAAGACTGCACGTCCCGGGCAGTGAAGTTCTTAAGAGGAAAGACAATTCAATCACTTCTACTATAATATGGGGCTAGTCTATTGTTATGTACAACTCTAGGTTTACAGGAGGGTGTCCGTTGAATCCTTACCACGACGTCGTTGATCTTCTTAAGGACCACATACGGCCCTTCCCAGTTCGTCTGGAGCTTAGGGGAGAGTCCTTTCCGACGTTTAGGATTCCATAACCACACCTTGTCACCTTCCTGGAATGAACGTTCCGTGGCCTTGGCATCGTAGCGGACCTTCATGCGCTCTGTCATGATGTTGATTCTATCTCTGGCGAACCGATGTACGGCTTCCAAACGTGCCTGGAGATCATCTAGATACTGGACAGGCGAGGAAGGGGTGTCCGGTGGTCGTCCAAAGAGGAGGTCGCAGGGTAGTCTAAGGTCTCTTCCGAAAATCATTTGAGATGGTGTATATCCGGTGGTCTCGTGAGTAGCACTTCTGTAGGCCAAAAGGAACAGTGGAAGTTTCTGATCCCAATCTTGCTGGTTCTTGGAAACAAACAAGGAGAGATGATTCAGAATCGTTCTATTAAATCGTTCAACCATTCCATCGGATTGTGGATGCAGGGGAGTTGTACGAGTCTTTTCCATGTCGAGCAAGTCACACAGCCCAGTGAAGACGGCAGAGTTGAAGTTAGTCCCCTGATCGGAATGTATCAGCAGGGGTACGCCAAATCGGGAGATCCAATTCCGTACGAGGACTTCTGCTACGGTTGTGGCTTCCTGGTCCGGAATCGCGTATGCTTCTGGCCACTTGCTAAAGTAGTCCATGACAACTAGGATGTATTTGTTGCCATTAGATGTGTGAGGTAGGGGGCCTAAGACGTCCAAAGCAATTCTTTCGAATGGTGCTCCTACGTTGTAACGTTGCAACTTTCCACGAGTTCGGGTCTTCGGTCCCTTCCGCGAATTGCATGCATCACAGGACTTGCACCACTTCTCCACGTCGGATTTTGCTTTGTCCCAGAAGAATCTCTCCCTGACTTTCTGAAGAGTTTTCGTGACACCAAAATGTCCTCCAGTAGAACTGCTGTGAAGTTCTTCTAGAACGTTCGTAACTCTAGAACTTGGAAGGATTAATTGCCACCGGAAGCTTTTGCCATCATCGGACTCCCATAGACGGTAGAGTACTCCATTCTTCAAGTGCAAAGAGTCCCACATAGCCCAATATCTCTTCATTGTTGGGCTATAGCATGCAATTTCCTGCCAACTGGGTTTTCCGGTAGCTGCTTCCATGAATTCAATTAGAGGTTTCAAGTCCTGATCTTCAACCTGACTTTTTCGAACATTCCGGTCACTCCAAGGGTCCAATTCTGAAGTAGTTGAGTTGGTAGTTATTTTCCGAACGGCCGATGTGCTAACCCCGAACTTAGACTCGGCATTGGAACAAAATCGACAGTTCTCCGGACATGGTCTTCTAGAAAGAACGTCTGCATTCCCATGGAACGTTCCTTTTCTGTGATGGATATCCATGTCGTATTCCTGCAGGCGCTGAATCCACCTTGCTATTTGTCCCTCTGTATTCTTGAAGTTCAGCAACCAAGTCAGAGACGCATGATCAGTTCTTAAAAGGAATTTTCGGCCGTACAAGTAATGATGAAAGTGCTCAACGGCTTTTACTATTGCCAGTAACTCCTTTCTTGTGACGCAGTAGTTCCGCTCGGATCTTGACAGGCTCTTACTAAAATAAGCGATGACTTTCTCCTGTCCTTCAATTTCCTGGGAAAGAACGGTGCCCACTCCCTCATTGCTGGCATCTGTATCCAAAATAAAGTCCTTGTTAACATCGGGAAAAGCCAAAACAGGCGCGGATGTTAAAGCGTTCTTCAGTTGATTGAAGGAGTCGTCACAGTCGGCAGTCCATAGGAACTTCTGCTTGCTCTCTGTTAGTCGATGCAAGGGTCTGGCGATCTTGGAGAAACCTTTCACGAATTTACGGTAATACGTGCACAGGCCTAGGAAGCTTCGCAATTGATGAACGTCTTGCGGTCGAGACCAAATTTGCACAGCATGGATCTTGGCTGGATCTGTGCTTACTCCATCGGATGAGATGATGTGTCCGAGATAACTGACTTTCCGCCTAAAGAGCTTACATTTTGATGGGCTAAGTTTCAAGTGGGCTTCCCTAAGCTTCAAGAACACGTTCTTCACATTTTGCAAGTGTTGATCAAAACTCCGCCCGGTGATAATGATATCGTCCAAATATACCAGACAGGTCTCGTAGGAAAGTCCTCTAAGCACAGTCTCCATTAGTCGCTCGAACGTAGCCGGTGCATTACACAAGCCAAACGGCATAACTTGAAACTGCCATAATCCTTGGCCGGTAGTGAAGGCAGTCTTCTCACGATCGTCGGGATGTATCTCCACTTGCCAGTATCCACTCTTCAAATCCAAAGTCGAAAACCACTGGTTCCCCGATAGAGTGTCCAAAGTGTCATCGATTCTTGGCAGAGGGTAGCTGTCCTTTTTCGTAATTTCGTTCAGCTTCCGGTAGTCCACACAAAACCTGGTGGAACCATCCTTCTTTCGAACGAGTACGATTGGAGAGGCCCATGGACTTGAGGAGGGTTCGATAACTCTATTATCTTCCATTTCATGTAACAATCTCCCGACCTCCTCTTGTTTTGCGAACGGAAGTCTTCGAGGATGTTGTTTAATAGGTAAATGGGTCCCAGTATCGATTCGATGTTGAGTAAGCTCTGTTCTTCCTACATCTTTCGATGACATGGAGAAAATGTCTTGAAATTCTTTTATAAGGTTTCCGACAATCTTCTCTTGCCTTCTTTCCAACCGAGCATCCTTGAGAAGCTGGTCCACTAAATCCGCGGGTGGCGCGGTCGGAAGCTCCTTCGATCCTCGTTCGATGCTTGTAACAGGTGTGCAAGTGGCAATTTCTTCTCCTTTCTTAATAACTCTCTTAGAATCACCGATGTTGGCCATTCTCACATGCACCACCTCTTGAGAGAGATCCACAAGCGTCGCTCCTACTACCACTCCTTTCGGGACGCTATTCGATGATGGGAAGTCCGTTACTCCAAATCGGAAGGCCTTCGGGAGCTCTGTTGAACCTTTTACAACCAAATCTGTCATGGAAGGGATGGTGATGTCTTCAAGAGCTACTATTCGATATGCACACGGCTCTTCCGAGTCCAAACCGAACAATGGAACTTCTTCTTTTCCCGTTTGAAGCTCGCCTTTCTCGAAATTCAAAGTAATTCCATTTCTCTGTAAAAAGTCTAATCCAAGAATACATGGGTCAATAATTTCAGCGACGTAAACGGTGTGAGTGTAGGTGTGAAATCCAAAAGAGATGTTGACATTTAATTTCCCATGCACAGAAATTTTGTCACCAGTCACAGTCTGTAGTGAAACTGAAGGCGCCGTGTAAAGAGGTTGGCTGTCCAGGCGCCGGGCTACATCCGTCCGTAAGATGGTTACATTTGCCCCTGAGTCAACTATTAGACGACAGGGAGTTCCATTGATCTTGCCCTCCACGAATAAACCATGGTTTCCTCCTTGAAGGGATGAGATGTGATAGAGGCTGAGTGGGGCACCACCTGCTCTACACGGCGACCTCCGCCTCGCGAGATAGCCGCTCTTTAGTTTAACTGCTGAGGCTCGGACGAGGGTCTGTCCCCTCTCCTGTCCAATTCAGGGCAATCACGTCTGAAATGTCCTTCCCGGTTGCAGAGCCAACAAACCACTCTAGTTTTTCGATCCCTTGAGCCAGGAATATTTCTCATAATTCGCTCCATCTTGTTTTCCAGTTCTTGAAACTTCTTCGTGAAAAGTTCAGAGGAATCGTCTGCTAATGTTCCACGTACGAAACGCCGGTCTTTTCTAGAAGCTTGCTGTGCGGCTTCTACTCTCATGGCATAGACGAGGGTGGACTTTAGATCTTTGCTGGCTGACATCCTGGTAGCTTGCTGTATGTCGGGATCTTTGATGGCATCCACGAAATACTGAAGAGACAGGTTATCTCGTACGTCCGAGGGACAGTCTGGGAAAGCGAGGAGCGACAGTCTTTCTATATCCGATGCCAATTCTTGAAGAGTTTCATTGGCCTTCTGCTGTCTCACTTTCAGTTGCAGTCTGTTATAATCCTTTAGATGTTGCTCCCCAAACCTTAATTCCAACGCACTTGCCAGCGCCACGAATTCTCCCCGCTTCTCTTCAGGTAGTGTCTGTAAAATGTCAGCAGCTTCACCTCGAAGAGATGCTGCGAGATGGAATGCTTTCGAAGTATCGTCCCAACCATTCGCAGACGCAATCATTTCAAATTGCGTTTGATAAACGCGCCAAGACGACTTCCCATCAAAAGTGGCCACTTTGATGTTAGAGCGCGGCGCCATAAAGGGGATGGAAGCGTTATCCCAATTAGGTGACGCTATGGCCAGAGCTTCACGCGTTTCCATTTTTCGCAGCCTTTCTTCTACAACGTCAATGAATTTGTCTTGCTCTTCCTTTAAGGTGGAAACTTTTTCTTGCATGGTGGAAACTTTTTCTTGCACGGTGGAAACTTTTTCTTGCACGATGGAAACTTTTCCGTTAAACTCCTCAAACTTTTCATCAACTTCCTTTCTTACTGCATTAAATACTTCTTCTTTCACGGATAGCAGAACATTTGAGGTAGTTTCTATTATGGTTGATTCCACCATTGAGGCTAGCTCTATCTTCATTTCTTCTTTGATTTCATTCACAGCTGCAGATGTTGTTTCACACTTGGCGGCTAAAGCTTTAATCTCCGATGATGTTGCTTCTTGGCTGGCGGCGATTGCGGCGGCGAGTTCGGCGTTAGTCGTTTCTTGGCGGGTTTGACCAGCGGCGATTGTAGCGGCGAGTTCGGCATTTGTCGTTTCTTGACGGGCTTGACCAGCGGCGATTGTAGCGGCGAGTTCGACATTTGTCGTTTCTTGACGGGCTTGACCAGCGGCGATTGTAGCGGCGGTTGATTCTTGTCCGGCTTTTATTCCAGCAATAATTTCCATCAACTGCTTTATTTGGTCTTCCATCATTCCTCTAGTTGTCGGCATTCAAAATTACGAGACCCCACTTCTGACACCACTGTTATGAATTTTTCCACTGAGGCAATGATGGCACAGTTTTCACGGTTTAAAAGTATTTATTCTCTCTTCAGAAAACTCACAAAATCTATTCTCAGGCAACAGTTTAACTACTCTCAAGCTTCAACACAAGCTTCAACAAAAATAACTTCGAATTCAGCGATTATACAAGCGCACTCCAATAGGTCAACAAAGCAATCAGCTTTCAACGAAATCCGAAGTACATCTGAAAACTTTCCCGTTCTCCAGTCCTTTATATACAAGCGCGTGAGACATTCTCGAAATTTCCAGCCAATTCATCGGAAAGAAATTTCTCGAAACGTCTCGATTACTTCAGGTGTTGCCACCTTTTTCTAACTTGTATAATCGCTATTAATTACTAAATAAAATTGGATAAAAATAAATTACAATAGAATTTTGAAATAATACGTCACTATTTACAATATATACAGACAATTTGTGCAACAATATCCTATCAATAAAGCAATTCTCTTTTCTACTTTTAGTTGCGTATTTTCTAAATCATAAATCTTAACTCCTTGATTTTGGAGTGTTTTTATCCACGGACCAGATGGGACCTGTTTTATATCAGAGCAAATATTCGGTACACTTAAAACTTCAAATTTACATTGATATTTTTTATCGACACTACTTGCTTTAATTAAATAATTATCATGCACACTTTCTTCTGTTTCAACACAGCCAAAAAGAGAATGTTTTAACTTAGTTTTTTCAATTGGTTCATAATTCATAAACTTAGCTATATTATTACAAATATATGACTTACATGAACCTGTGTCAAAAATGCATCTTATTAACATTTCTTTAGGACCATTATGCAATCTTACAATTAAAGTTTGAAGCAATACATCAGAGAGTTGCAAGGCATTATTATAAAGCGTACTTGTTTTGTTTTCTTCTTTTTCTCTAGTTGAAAGATTTTCAACTTGTTTAGAGGCCAAATCAGGACATAACAAAATAAAATGCCTTCGTTGACAAAAGGGGCACTTATGTCTAGATCTGCATGAATTTGATTGGTGATAAAGTTTGAGACAAACAAAACAAGCCTTCTTTTTCTTAATGATTTCTTTCTTACAATCTAAACTCATAGAAGCAGCTTCATTACAGCTCTCTGAAGAATGATATTTTTCCCAAAATATACAAGTATCCGATTTCTTAAATTTTGTATCATGTGATATAGATTTATCATTAAACAATAGATCAGAAGTAGTAGGAATAATCTTAGTTTCTACCTTATTAAAATTCTTAGAAATATTTACTTTTTCAGAAACAAAAAATTCCTTTGCCATATTAACTCGAAATTCAGATTAAACTTCATTTTTAACAAAATCTATTAATTTGTCTAAATCCGTCTTACCCGTTACCTCCATGGATAAACCTCTTTGCCTCTCCCAAATATGAATTAAATCATTTAGAAGTGCAGACTCAACGAGTGGAAATAAGAAGTCGGCGTATCTGTCCCATCGATATAGATAAACAACTGGATAGACTGCTTAACGCTGGGAAAATGAAGCCGTTGCCAGATGAAATTGGTGGGATAAAAAATACGGATTGCCGAAGATTGAAAATAAAATTTTGGGTTGTACACAGCAGAAATGTCAATAGTAGACCTTAATTAGTAATAATGCGCAAAAAAATATATACTCTAACACTTTACAAGGTTTTTCGCTTTCCCATCCTACTGTAAAAGTGAACTGTGATTGGTTAATCTTCCCACCAGCTTCGCAATCCCCGACGAGTTTTTCTCTTTGTATTGACAATGGAGCAGTCTATCCAGTTCTTTATCTATATCGATGATCTGTCCTTGGTTAATCCTAAAGACTCTTAAGTGGGGCCGCCGCGAGATGGCGCTTTCTTTCCCTAAGCGGGCCAGGAACAAACTTTAACAAGATTTTGTTAAGCGATGGGATTTCGACTAAGTAACCGCCAGACTTGCTTAAATGATTACTTTGTTTTTCAAAGTTTTATACTTGAGCAAATTAGAGTTTGAGGATTTTTTTTTACAGTTTCTAAAATTCATTAGATTTATAAATTAGTATTTTGAGATTTGTATCACTTTGTAAAATATGTAGGTTTTCTTAGAATTTTTTTCTTAAAATAAAATAAGCAATTCTATTAGCAAAATAAAGCAAACCAATTTTCATCGGTAATTTTATTGAAATTCGATATATTTTTAGAATTACTCAGCAAGAAAGTTAGAAAGCATATTTAATGAATATACAAAAGTAAATCTATAATGTTAAGATACTTATAAGTTAATTATGAACTTTTTAATTCACTAGTACAAGTTAATTTACTTCTATAGATATGTTCCACTTGCACACTAAGAAACAAGACTTAAAAATAAAAGGAAGTTTTCACCAAAATTCGTACGCCATAGGAGAGAAATTTATTCAAAACAAATTTTTCATCTTATTGAAAAAAAGAAAAGAAAAGACAAACATATCGGAATATCTTTACAGCAAAAGTCTGTTATTTTTTATGTTAAATATCCACTTCAAGTCTTTTAGCATAATCTCAGTATCTTAAACGAATACATTTAAAGACAAATCTTAGCAAAAAGAATATCCTAGGATTTTGATATACATCGACATACAAATATAAGGATTTCTCCTCTAAACACCTGCAGTAACTTTTTTTATTTCGGGATGTCTTTTAAATCTTCAAAAGACTTTATCTTTTTCTAGAACACAATTAATCCTCTCCTCTTTGTATACACATTTCATGTCGTTTATTACGACTAGCTCTAGTAAACTTATTTTCTTCAGAAAGATATTTCAGTAACGATGGAATAATAGCAGGTTCTGTTTTTTCATGTAGTTTGAAACGCTTTTGAGGCACAGTAACTTCAATTCCATTTGCTTGTCTGAAGATGTTTTTAATAACATCTTCGGGAAAATGAAGGATGCAAACAACAGTTCGAAGACCCGGCTTCCAATCTTGTTGAGGAATTTTTCTCATCCATCTGTCGTACAGTCCTGTTCCTTCGTTTGGAAATTTAAAAACTCTCATCGAGTCAGGAGCTTTGTAGTTGGATTTACATCAAGAAACACTGCAAGAAGATGGCATTTCCTGGAGAGGAAAAAAAAATGTAAGGAAAATGAATAATTATTTAAAACTAAGCAGTAATACGTTAGAGTTCAAGCTATTTGGCTTTTAAAGCAAGAGTGGAATTAGGATTCTTACTGCAATATATTATTGATGAATAATTATGAAAGTCTGGGTCTAATAAAATCTATGAACACACATATAACGTACGCAGGAAATGAAACTGAAATAGCGACTTTTTTTTTGTAATAATAAAAATAAACACTGATACATATATAAAGAACTTTTGGTTAAGATTTACTGTATGATCCTCCTTGGCAATTTTTCAAAAAAATCACCAAATTGAAAATAAAGTTAAAAGGCTATGTTACCAAATCGAAAATAGTGTCAAAACACGCCGTGTCGCCAAATCCAAACTGTCACTAAAGTTATAGGAAAACTTTGGCGACGGGTTGCACATTCGGTGCCGAATCGCCAACTTTCATTAAGTCACCAAAGGGGACCATACCGTAAATTTTAACAGAACTTTTATAACTGATGTTTTGTCTGTTATAAAATTTTAATATTTCAAAGCAATATTCCAAAAAAAGTTATGGCTGAAAAAAAAAAAAAAAAAAAAAAAATATTAATTAGACTATGGACAGGGATAGACTGACTTTATGAAAAATTGTAATACATTATAATAAAAAAAACAGGCGTCCAGAACGTTTTGAAAGAAATAACAGTAAATTCTCAAATAGTATAATTTGTTCACATAATTTAACGCTCAGACTAGCAGGAAAATTTTGGGTAATGACATTTGTGATCCAGATAAACTTAAAACATAGAACAGGAAATTGGCCAAATAGGCGACTAGTATATTTTAAAAAGTTAGCCAAAAAATAATGCTTTATCAAAAATTTAACTGGCATATTACTCAGCAAATGTTACTATATATCATAAAATATTTGAAACTTGCTCTGCCTTTACGCTAGTGTAAAAATTAAAATGAGCTAAATTGTACATGTTTAACTTCAAAGTTACTCACTAAAATGTTTCAATGAAATACGTAATGTTGGAAATTGTAAACAAAGCTATGAAGCTATGTTTGGTCAAAAAATTTATAGAATGTTTCTGTAACTATATCATAAAATAATGGGAACTTGATGTTCAAACTATGCAAAAACTCCTAATCACAACATTTTATATTGAACATGTCTTCATAGTTGTCAAATATAATATTTCAATAAAATGACTTATAAGTTGGAAGCTGCAAACACAGTTGCTTGTACTTCAAAAGAATTGCAAGTAACGTTATTTAACGAAACGTAAAAGATGTTCAGCAAATTTTAGCAATATCTTTTTATTTCAACGACAAATAGTCCATTGAAATTAAGTAAACAAATGTTGAAAACAGTCAATGATCAGCAATTATCCGTCAAATATTAAAGCACTATAAGAACATCAGCTTCGCATTAGTAGGCTTAATTGTTCAACAAATTACTAAAATAAATAATAAAAGAAACTTACCTTAATTTTAAAAGAGTTATTCAATGACGCACCAGCAGTTTCTCATCTAATATCTTCAAATTTCACAGCTTTTAAATAAAAAAAATACTCCAAAACGAATCGAATTCACAACGTTTACATGCATCTACGAAAATGAAATCCCATCGCTTAGCAAACGTCTAGACATGAAGATTTTAGTTTGTTCCTGGCCCGGTTAGGGAAAGAAAGCGCCATCTCGCGGCGGCCCCGCTCTAAGGCACGTAATTGAGTCTGTAGTTGATCGTACAATGTTGACAAGTTAACGTTTCTTTTGTCACTAATCACTAAAGTGAGTAGGTCTCTTATATAAACTAGTATTAGGACACTTTCTTTTCCAAATCATTCTTTAAGGTAATCCACAGCTTTGCGGTAATTAGCACTCGTTAACGGGAAGGAGTTAACTATTCGCCTGGGCGGGGAATTCTCCAGTGTGGCTTGAATAAGGTAGAGGAGAGTTCCCCAAAACGGGATATTGAGCCTCGGATCTTGACTGGTAGTGCTATTTCGCGGGAGAAAGGCTAAACTGGTTCCCGACCGCCATGACAGCATTATCAGTTGATCTCTCAACTCTAGCTACTTGTTTCGCAAAGAAATATTTTTTCAAAGTTTTCAAGTGAGATTTTTATTTACTTTGTACTTTTTTCGACTGCAGAACAACTATCCTTGTGCTTCTCCGTCCTTCGGAACAATTCCGGTAAGTACTGTGTTTTGTTCATAGCTCATTTAACAACAATTTCATGTATTTAAATATTGCTAGTGAGTGACGGTTCAGGGGTCAGCCATTTATGTTGTCAAAAGCATTACGGTCGGGCAAAACGGGACACTTTTGGGGTGCCCAAAACGGGATACAATTTTGATGTGTCCCGTTTTACCCGACCATTTCCATTAATGTTTTGGCAATGTGTTTAAGTTATTTAAATTGAAATAAGTAATGAATTAAAATATGTATAATCAATTACAACAATTTATTTCAATTTTAAATAATTATATTTTCGAAATAAAATAATTTACTTTACTTTTGGGGTACAAATAATTGGCCTGATTTATGTACAAAATTTAGTTATAGGTTAAAACTGTAAGTCAGAAAAATATTTTGACCAAAAATTTAAGTTTTAAATTAAAAAAAGTTGAGTTTTTTTTAAAAATCTTTTTTATCTGGGCGGCGTATACAAAGATAAAACAGAAAACCACACGTTGTGCGCACTATAATATTACAAAAACATAAGCTAATCACAACTAAACAGCAATTATAACAGGAAGCTCATATAAACTTGAGTTGGAAGAAGAAGAGCGTGAAGAAAAAGAACGAGTAAGAACTCAAAAGCTGAAAAAAAAGGGCTGCCAAAACCAGTCTCTTGAATGTTCCGAAGAGAAAACAGGCCGGCCAAACGGTATAGTGGTTAGCGTGCTAGCTTCTAGACCGCGAGGTTGCGGGTTCGAGTCCCGTGTTGGCATGGGTGTTTGTAAATGTATGTTGGCTTGTCTAATGACGAAAGTTTCGGCGCATTATAGCCCTCGTGTTGCTGACGGCGCCAGATAATCTGAATACAACCAACCGAAGAGAAAACAAACGAGGCGTTAAAGAAAACCAAGTGGAAATGCAAAACAGGCAGATAAAGTTAAAAAATGTTACTCTGAATCTGAAATTATTTTCAAAAATCGAAGAAAATGGACCTAACATAAGAAAACCTAAAAAAAATAATCATCAAATAGCCAAGGTTGGACGTCGTCGTCTTCAGAAGATGAAGCTGAAAAAGATGAAGCATGTATTTTCTGCAACTCTCTGTATCTTGAATCGAAATCTGGAGAAGGCTGAATACAATGCTCGAGAAGAAGACGACACATTTTTATGCGATTTCTGTGTTATGTAATTTTTCAAATTTACAATTAAAAAGTTTCTTCCTATAAAAACGTAGCCTATTTTTGTTCTAAAAACTAAATCAAAAGTAAAATCAGCAAAAACCTAATAACATAAAAATCCCTATCCCTTTTTACCCACCCTTGGTAGGGTAAAACGGGATCGTGTAAGACTTTGTGAAACCAGTATTTTCACATAAATATTATTGAACAAATGTGACAAAGGTCTTATTTTAAGTAGTTGAAAAGGTACACTTTTAAATGACGTCTAGCTTTGGAATGTACCTTGTACACAACAAGAAATAAAGCGAAGAATAGATAAGCTATCCCGTTTTGGGGTACTTTCCCCTACTGGAATTTTTCCCTCTCGTCGAGACTTGCATCCTCGTCTATCTTAGAAAATTGGGACCAAAAACTTAGCCAGTTCCTTGGGTCTCCATCAAACTTCCGCAGCTCGATCTCCGGTAACTTCTTCTTCTGTCCAGAGATCGCAGTAGTGATGCCTGCCAACGCACCTTCATTTGAAACTGAAGTTTCAGTAGTAATCCGAGGATTCAACCTTCTCTTGACTAGAACTCTTAACGCAGCCAATCGTTCATGGTATTCTTTGGATACATCATACTCTTGTTGGTACTCATCCGACGTACAACCCTTTTGTTGAAAAAGTAAGAGAAAGTTGTCATTTAGGATTCTTAGTTGTTGAGCTTTCTCCGATAACTGGTCAAGGCTGATTTCCAGTTCTATTGTGTCCGCCACGTCCTCAAGCAAAGTGCTTAATTTATTTGCAGCTCTCGTAAAAGCACTCCGCATTGACGCAATTTTCTGTTTAGTTGTTTCTAAATTCATTTTATCATACGTAGTCGATATCTGTCGCAACCGCGACGCTTAGTCCCGGCAGGGATGCCACATGCCCACATGTTGTGAATAGAAAACTTCACCTTAAATCAAACTTACAAGTCCGGGTGAAATAACGATATCGACTACGGGAGAATTGTTATATAACAATTTAATACGTAAATGCATTGAGAGCAGCAGAGCTGATATCTGCTCTCTGCCAAGGTTACATCTCTTCTCTTCTTTTCATCCAGTGTTTCTTCTTATACATTTGGAGCGCATGCGCATACGCTAATATCAAGAGAGTATATAATAGAATTAATCTATTTGCAACAGAGTTTTTGATAAATGGAACAGCCTACCAATATTGGCGTAAGTACTAGTTTTAAAAGGCAGCTGGATCTGCATTGGCCAGATTGTAAAAAAGAGGTTAACTGGACCATCACATGTGCCAGTAGTTGGTCACCAGTATTGCATTTGTAATGCGTTTTTTTTCTGCTTTGCAGGTGAAGTGGACAATGATATTTGGAAATTCCCAGGAACCTTAAGAAGAGGTGGAACTTGATTCGGATTTTTTGTTCCTTCGATATCCATGCGGATAAACCAAAGAGTTCATACATTACACTTGAGCGGCAGTCAAGTGACTGTTCAATACTAGAGGTCGGAAATATCGATCAAAATAAATATCGATACTATATCGTTGCATAGAAAAAATTATCGATAAAATATCGATATATCGATACATGATATTTTTTTTTTTTTATTATTTTTAATTTTGCCAGAAACGAAGTTTTTTAGGGCAAATTTCTACTTTTCATGAATTTATGACCAAAATTGTTTTAATAAATAAATTATATTATCAATCAGAATAAATAAAATTCATTTGGATGTCAATGTATAAATTCCCATTCAAGAAGAAATTTCGAAAAGTAGTTTACCGCATATTTTGCTGATAGAGATGTTTTTAATATTTAAAATTAGATGCTAATTCCAGGCACACGTTAGCAACAGAAACGGTGCTTTGTTAATGACTACTAATAAATGATCTTATCTTTCCATTACATTATGTTTTCTTTTTGGTTTGGGTTCCATTTTAACTGTCTCTCAGCCAAGTCAAAACTTTAGTTTTAAAGTTTTTAAAAAGGGAATAAAGAAAATCGAAAAACACATGTAACTACAAAACGATCATTAAAGAACAAAAAAAAGTTTGAAAATATCGATATATCGGTGATTTGAATCGATATTTTTACTATTGATATTTTTTTTAAAATATCAATAAAAATATCGTCGTATCGATATATCGCCGACCTCTATTCAATACTGACAAATAGTATAGAATGTTGCCAACGAGGATCCATCGTTATACCGAGAGCTAATGGGAATCACAATGAGTAACCTTCCGAAAACATTGCAATGTAGTGGGCGAGCATGTTGCTGGTGTTTTCTTTTGTTTCTTTATTCCTATCTTGTTACAAGAGGCTACTTGTTAATACATTGAGTTACTGAAATACAAAACTTGATATCCGTAAGTGGCCAAAATCAATGAGGGAGAGGTTGTTAATGATCAAAGTGTGCCGAATAATAGGAATTTTGAAATATGGTCAATCATTGGGAGGTAGCAAGTAAAAAAAGTTGATTGGATGTTAGAATTTATCGGGAAGATATCACATCAAATATATAGAGGATTGGTTTGGCCAAATCGAGTATGCAAAGAATAATTTTCGGAACTCATTGTTAAGTAGGTAGCGAGTATGCTAGCGCTGTGAAGCTTTGTTATGCGATACCATCATACCTTACAAAAATAACTTCTTGTGGGCAACATAACACAAAAGTTGCGTGTTGTCACTTTAATGTAATAAGTAATATACGAATTCTTTGGTTTATTCGCCATTCCCAAACAAGCTATCTACCTTTAAATAACTTTGTAATGAACTGAAGAGCAATAAATAAATAAATAAAATAAAAAAACAAAAAAGATTGCGAATCAGTTTTAGTGATTTTTTGTGTTTCTTTATTTCTATCGTATTACATGATGCTTGGAAGTCGGTTTTAAAATGTTCGATACCTGAAATTTGTAATATTTAAAAGATATAACAACTGCTACACATATTAGCTTTTCACACCAGGTTTTATTTTACAATTTTTTTTGATTATTTCAAAGAAGGTAGGATTTGGTTAAATTCCATTCAAACTAAAAACAACTTCGTGATCATTAGAATATTGAATTAAGAGTGAAAACATGGAACCATTGTAAAAGAGAAGATGAGGTTTGTGGTTGCGTAAGTTTTTTTTTAAACGACACATTTTATGCCAACCTGATGGCTGTGGTGTTAGCGCTCTGGCCTCGCATGCTAAAGGTGCCGGATTCGAATCCTGGGTTAGGCATGGGTGTTCGTTGTGGTTCGGAATCCACGTTAATCTGTAGGTCCCGGCCTTATTATCCGTTATTGTGCACAAAAATAGGTCGTTGAGATTACAAACAAACCAAACCAAAACAAGACACATTTAAACTCTGTAATTCAATTGATGTCTCATTTAGACCAAAATTTACACTAATATATTGAGTTACTGATATACAAAACTTAAAATCCGATTTATTACACTAGTATTTGTCAGCTAAAGATTTTAATAGTGACTTTAAATAATCTTTTCCCAAAGTTATAGCTTATGTGTAAACTGTAAGTTTCTAAAACTGAAAAGATTTTAGTGATGTGAAGTGCTTTTAAATGGTTAACAATTTGGCGCTTGAGACAATTTGTAGTGTCAAATG
Source organism: Linyphia triangularis (assembly GCA_963978545.1). NCBI lineage: Eukaryota > Metazoa > Arthropoda > Arachnida > Araneae > Linyphiidae > Linyphia > Linyphia triangularis. Next base: position 53,870,527 of record OZ021728.1, read on the forward strand.
ATTTTTTTTTTTAAAGTTTAGGCGAGATAGCTAGTAATTTCATAGCAAGTTGGTATTTTGTGTACATAACTGTTATAAATTAATATTACCAATAAGTACAATACAATCAAACTTCTTCCGAATGAATGTATCTCGTTTGAATTGCATTCAGAAAAGTCGAAAATATCCCGAAACATTAATAATTTCCATTCAAATATTTAGTTGTCTCAATACAAAGGCATGAGTAGAAATTTCTACTCAGAAAACTATATAATGCAGCTCGATAATAGTTATAAGTAGAAATGTACTAAAGTACAATATCATTTACTTTTTAGCGTTGTATTAATATCCATTCTTTAAAAAGTGTTTATTAATATCTTTATCGATTAAATTTCTTGATTTTTATAGAATAAATTTCTTGATTGGTTGATTTTTAGCATACAGTAGTGAAATTTTCGAATGAATAAAAAAAAAAAAAAATCTAAAAATATTAAATGTGGTTGCAAACAGCTTTTTTCTTTGACTTTCTTCTTTTGTTTTGGGTTAGTCATATATGTGGCATCTCTGATTAAGGGTAGTATTTTGTACTATGCTCCAAACCCAATGTTTCTTAGCTCCATTTATTTAGGTCACCCCTTTGGCATTAAAATCTGACAAACCCTTGATAGAACTAAGGTGTAACTCTTTAGTGTTGGTGACTTCTAAAGTTGTCAGTTGAGTGAGGGCAAGAGCATCACATTCATATATAACAAGATGTACCGTTTCCTCGTTTTTGTGACATTTCCTTCATATGGGATCTTGTTGAAAAAGTCCCATTGTATGAAGATGTTTTCTGAAATGGTAGTGCCCTGTGATGAAGCCCGCAATTGCTTGCATCTTCAGTCTTGGGTATCTAAGAATTTCAGAGGCAATCTTCGTAGATGATCTGATGATTGTACTTTTAGCGTGTTTTTGTCCAGAAGAACGTCGCCACGTTTTATTCATCTCCTTTTTTTCCCATTTAAGGAGAACTTCTTTTGTGGTCTTCAGATTGATCCCACAGAAGGGTTCCGCACCTACTGGATTATAAGACGATCCCTGTCTGGCAAGTTCATCTGCCTTTTCGTTAATTTCTATACCCTTTTGTCCTGGCACCCATACAACAGTTATCCCATTTTCGATTGCCAGTTCTCCTAGAAGGTTTCTACATTCCAAAACAGCCTTTGAATTCATATGGAATGAACTAAGTGCCTTTATGGCAGCTTGACTATCACTATAAATGAGTATCCTCTTACCCCTGTAGCCATTTCTCATATTTATCCTTAGACAGTCAATGATTGCAAGAACTTCTGCCTGGAACACAGTGGCATACTTCCCATGACCTCTAAAGAAGTTAATTCTTGGTGATACGCCATGTACTCCCAGTCCTGATAGGTTGTCTTTCTTTGATCCATCTGTGAACCAGATAAGATCATAGTGTGTTTTGTTAAATATGCAATCATTCCATTCTTATCTGGTGAGTATAACTACCTCAAATGGTCTTTCAAACACGTATGTCCTCTCCAAGGTATCTGAAGGCATCAGAAGAGTAAGTTCATGAATTTTCCTGGTGATACTGATATGTCCTTTAGCCGTAGGCTTGTCCTACCATTGTTGTTTTGACATCATTCTGTATGCAGTCATTTTTGCAGTGCTGCAAATGAAGATGTCTGATGGGGTCAGATCTAATTTGGTCTCTAATGCTCTGGTGGGTGCCGAGGACATTGCACTTGTGATACATAATTTTTACCTTTTCAGTTAAAATTTTTTAAGAGATTTTGTGGAAAGAAAATTGAAACAATATTTAGGAACTAAAACAAAATATCTATATCTTACTATTTCGATATACAACTAAATATAAAGTAAAACTAAGATTTTGGTACCAAACGGTATAGTGGTTAACGTACTAGCTTCTAGACCGCGAGCAGGGGCGGTCAAAGCAAATTTTTAACACTAAGCGAGAACAATTTTTGCGCCCTCCCCCAATTTTAGCGCCCCCCCCCCAACTTTTATTAAATTCTTATCCCTCTCCAATTTTTAGAGTTTTTAATCCAAATATTTTGAAAGATTTATGTTTTATGCAAATTGCAAATTATTTATTAAGTATTAAGAAATATATACTTAAAAACCTTAAAATTAACAATTAGTCGGCGAAAACAGAAGGGGAGAGAAAAATTTTAAATTTTAAAAAACAAATTAATTAAATTTAACATTTATATTATTGAAATTTGTTTTTCATTTTTCTTCATCTACTAACATGCATAATCATATAACAAATATTATAAACATGTAAATTTATTAAAAGAATATGTTTCCGCACTTAAAATACGATAATAAATATTACTTGTCAAAAATGGAATGTAATCTAAATTTTAAAATGCCACTAAAAACGAAATCGAAAATTTAAAATAAATCTTTAAAATTATTTGACATTACATTTCTCAATTAACTATGTATGAACAATTATTATTTTCTTATTTATTAACATGTTCTTCTTGGTTTTGTGGGTGAACTCCCTTTACAATCACACATCGACGGTAGTATAAAAAACTGTTTCATGACTTTTGCCTGTTTTCATGTTGTTTTGTTTCTTGAGCTTTCCTTTTCCTGTTAAACCATCCGGATAGTTTTTTCTTTCCTAACATTTTGTTATACACAAAACTCAAAAGAACGCAGATAGAGTTTGCAATACTTTTACTAGAGAACAATGTGAATAAAATGAAGTTTTTTTGCTATCGAAATTTCTCCCGTCAAAATTTCAACGAGATTCGCTAACTCAAAGGTGTCTATAAGACCACACCCAGAGACTATATGTCATCTCCACTTTTAAGGAAATGCAGGCAGGCACCTTCTAAGTACTTGAGAGAAGGGGACACTGAGCCATTTTAGGAAATTTCCTCCTTTACGTAATTAACGAACTCCCCCCCCCCTCCCCACCCCTTCTCCTTCAAGTTGACCGGTGTACATGATTTTTTGTTACAAGTCGGGACCGTGCACTAAATGGGAACCTCTTTTGCTATCTACAATAGTTTATTGTAGTCAGATTCTCAATCTGACGTATTGGTACAAATAGGCTTTCCTGGATGATGGATTACACTACCCTGCTGAGACGGCAACTTTAAAATGCTGACGAGTCCAGCACAATAGTTTGAGGGTCATTTATTGCCCTGTCTCTGTCTGGTACTTTTTTTTAGTTGCCGGTCTGTAAACAAGTCTCACGACCTATTGGCGACAGTTTTACATCAACCATTTAGCAAGATCACCCATCCTTTCTGCAGCCCACTTTCCCGACCCGAAAAAGTAACCCCCGAGAAGGTGTGTGGTTTTTTGGGATGTCCGAACAAGATGCTCTGTCGCCAACTATAGTAATGGGTTTATAGCCCAACAATAGTCTGCGCGATTACAGCACGGGTGGTCTTTAGACTTCTTTGGACCTTTTCTCGCCTCAGGCGTGAAGCTATCTTCGGCCACTCTTCCACCAATGTCCCCAATAGCCCCATATTTTTCTTAGAATATCCTATTACTCCTACCAAAAAAAAAAAAAAAAAAAAAAAAAAAAAAAAAAAAAAAAAGGGAGGGATATATGGAAGCAATTGGGATTTAAAAAAAAAAACCTTAAGGAAGGCAATTATATTTAAACATTAAAAAAAAAAAAAAAGGGCAAAAAAAAGGAACTTCCGGGCCGGCCCATTTTTTACAGACACTAATCGACCTGATGTCAATTCACCGGAAAACCAAATGGCCAGTACGCCCGTGGTTTGACAGCTTGAACAAAACTCATTAAACTTTAACGGCGGTTTTCCGCTTATTTCACATGGATTTCAGACATTATTAAGATAATTGCAAAACCTAATAAATACCTCATCGTATGAAGTTCAGCTATTTGATATGGGTTGAGGTACCTCAACTTTAAAATGTGAAAACTAACCGTAAACATTTTTTATATATTAAATACCTTTATCAATTATAATTATAACAGTACTATACTGCTACAGATGAGTATATATAAATATACTTGTCATGCATCCTTTTTACCAATATGTATTGCATCTGCAGTAAATCATTAATCTATATAGTTTGGAATGTAATAATTATAATTGCGCTTTTATGTTATAACATAGAATAATTTTATTAAGCAACTCAAAATTGTCAATATTATTATTTCAACAAATATATATTACTCATATATGATACATCTAGCAAATTAAGCTACTCTAGATGTTTTTTCGATCGAAGAAAAATAAAATATAGAATTAAAGTGAATTCTCTGAACACTTGCATTATTGACCTGCCTTTTCCTAAATTAATTTCTAATAATAAAGTATAATTATTAGACAATCAAACACACACAATGTAGATTGTTTAGAGGGAACACGTTTATAGGGGACATATCTATTAATTTAATTCTGAAAATTTTAATTTTCAATTTAACAATTTGCTGATTCAAACATTAAAAAAAAAAAAAAAAAAAAAAGAAACATATAAGACTGATCTCTTGACGCCTTCTCTCGCCAAATTTCGTAAATTTGTCACCCCCCTCAAAATTACCAAGTTTCCGTAAAATAATTTTTTTTTCTTTTCTTTTCTAGACACAGCACGATGGTAAAGATAGAATAGAATTTAGGTAGACAGAATTCAAACTTGTAACCTTCTGATATTACCAGATCGCTATAGTGATTTTCGATGTCAAAAAATCACATTTCTTACCGATATGATAGACTGGCGCTTTTTTCGATTTGAAGAGTGGAGACGGGGGGGGGGGGGGGGGGAGGGGGCGCAGTTTTCATTTTGGGAAGTGAGAGATGCACGTTTGGGAACACATTTATTAATTTAATCCTGAAAATTTTAATTTTCAATTTGAAAAATGGCTGAATTAAAAAAAAAAAAAAAAAAAAAAAATCACATACAACTGATCTTTTGGCGCCCCTCCCAAATTTACGAAATTCTTCTAGAATATTTTTTTTTATTTTCAAGACGCAACACGATTAAAAATACAGAAATAGAATTGAAGTAGACAGATTTCAAAGATTTATCCTTCTGGTACTACCAGATAGCTAGCGATTTTCAATGTCGAAAAATCACATTTCTTACCGATATGGTACAGGGGCGCTTTTTTCGATTCGGAAAGTGAAGAAGGGGAAGGGGGAGGGGGCGCAGTTTTCATTTTGGGAAGTGAAAGAAGCATATTGGGGAACACATTTATTGATTTAAACCTGCAAATTTTAATTTTCAATTTGAAAAAATTACTGACTAAAAAAAAATTGTTTACAACTGATCATTTTGCGCCCCTCCAAAATTTATGAAATTTCCCTAGAATATTTTTTTTATTTTCAAGACGCAACACGATGACAAATACAGAAATAGAATTAAAGTAGACAGATTTCAAAGATTTATCAATCTGGGTCTATCAGATCGCTAGCGATTTTCGATGTCGAAAAATCACATTTCTTTCCAATATGGTACAGGGGCGTTTTTTTCGATTCGGAGAGTGGAGAAGGGGAAGGGGGGGGGCGCATTTTTCATTTTGGGAAGAGAGGGAGGCACGTTTGAAGAACACATTTATTGATTTATTCCTGAAATTTTTTATTTTCAATTTGGAAAATGACTGATTTAAGAAAAAAAGAAAAGAAAAAAACCCCTACAGAACTGATCTTTTGGTGCGCCTCCCAAATTTACGAAAATTTCCTAGAATGAATGCATTTATTTTTCTTTTCAAGTCGCAACAGGATGTTAAAGACATATTTCAAAGATGTATCCTTCTGGTATCACCAGATCACTAATAATTTTCACTAATTCAAGAAAAAAAAAAAAAGAGAAAAAAAAAGGGGGGGGGGGGGAGAAGGGAAAGAAAGAAAAAAAAGTAGGGGAAAAAAAAAAAAAAAAAAAAAGAATACAGAACTGATCTTTCGGCGTCTTTCCCAAATTTACGAAACTTTCTTAGAATATGTACATTGAATTTTTCTTTTCAAGACACAACTCACACAGCACGAAGGTAAAGACAAATAAAGAATTGAAGTAGACAGATTTCATAGATGTATCCTTCTAGTATCACCAGAACGCTAGCGATTTTCGAGGTGGTAAACAAAAACCACATTTCTTACCGATAAGGCACAGGGGCGCATTTTTCGTTTTGGAGAAGGTAGAGCAATCTATGGTAGGGGCACATTTTTCATTTTGGGAAGGGAGTTAGCCAGTTTGAGGGACACATTTATTGATTTAACCCTGAAAATATGAATTTTCTATTTGAAAAATGAATGATTCAAGGGAAAAAAAAAAAAAAAAAAAAACATACAGAACTGAACTTTTGGCGCCCCTCCGAAATTTACGAAATTTCCCTAGAATAATAAATTTTTTTTTCAAGAGAAAACTCGATGGTAAAGATAGAAATGAATTGAGCAGACAGATTTCAAAGATGTATTCTTCTAGTATCGCCAGAACCCTAGCGATTTTCGAAGTGGTAAACAAAAATCACATTTCTGAACGATACGGCACAGGGGCGCTATTTTGGTTTTGGATGGGGGGCATGTTTCATTTTGGGAAGAGAGGGAGGCACGTTCAGGAGACACATTTATTGACTTAATCCTGAAAATGTTAATTTTCAATTTGAAAAATGACTAAATTAAAAAAAAAAAAAAAAAAAAAAAAAAATCACGCAGAACTGATTTTTGGCGCCCCCTCACAAAATTTCGCAAATTTGGCGCCCCAAGCGAAGGCTTGCTGGGATTGCACCTTTGACCGCCCCTGACCACGAGGTTGCGGGTTCGAGTTCCATGTAAGGCATGGGTGTTTGTAAATGTATAAATGTATGTTGGCTTGTCAAATGACGAATGTTTCGGCGCATTATAGCCCTCGTGTTGCTGACGGTGCCAGATAATCTGAAAACAACCAACCAATCTGAAAACAACCTAAGTTACACACATACGCGCATGCACGCACACACACACACACACACACACACACACACACACACACACACACACACACACACACACACACACACACACACACACACACACACACACACACACACACACACACACACACACACACACACACACACACACACACACACACACACACACACACACACACACACACACACACACACACACACACACACACACACACACACACACACACACACACACACACACACACACACTATTGCACATTTTTGGAAAAGTTTTTCTCTAAAACTTGATACAGTAACGTTGAGCTTTTCGAGTTCTCCAAATGGAATATTTAACATTTCACTCTTTTTTGAAATACTGAATTATTTTTTTAGGATACCAATCGAATTAGTATTATACCGAATTTAGTGTCGCCGACAAAACGTATGACACACCTATATCGTGCTCAGTAATTTTTTTTTTAATCCATTTAACTTTTATAAAACTACTGTAATGTGTTTTTATAGTAATTACTAGAGGGCTCCACCCCCTGCTCGCCAACGCTCGCCAACTCCCTGGATTGCTATGCAATCCCCTTGATTCGCTTCTCGAAACAGGCTCACTTTGCTCGCTTCAAAGTGAGGCAATTAAAATATGCCCTAGAAAAAAGCTATTTCAGATGCATAATTAAGAAAATCCTTGCAAAGTGATATTGTGCTATCAAACTGAAAACGTTTTATTATTTATGAAGAGCTACAATACTTGCCACGTCATTATCCTACTGTTTATTTCGAGACGTGTGCCGTAAGGCCCATGGGCCTATTAGATCGTATAGTGAAGTACAATGGAAATGCATGCAAATAGCAAAGAACCACAGAGATGTGCTCGATAGATAACGCAACCATTTATTAATACAATGCAAAACATTAAGAAATAAGCAAGCAATTTAAGCATACAATTAAATAGTTATTTAACTTCCTCAAAACCAAGCACAAAGCCGGTTGAAATCCTAATAAAAGTAAATATCTGGCCGAGGGTAAGTAAGGAAAGTGTAAAAGACTCAAAGTTTGCTGTCTGGGCTAGTGATACCTCTGTCAGGGGCGTATATCGGCTTGTCAGCGGACTGTATCAGAGTTACCTCCGATCCTTTCTCCGGTCTCCTTCGTCTTTTTGGTTTTGTCACCGTTGGTCCACCTTAGCATCTAGCCACCATCCTGCTCACTTCCATCATCTCTTCTCCCTCTTCTCCTGACCCGTGCTTTGCACCCCCCCTAACAAGGACAGCTCCCCCCAACCAAGGCCCTCTCATTTGCTGTGAGTCCAGCGACGTGTGAGTCCTACATTGGGGAATTTCCCCAACAAACAGATATTGGTTAACTTGAAGCGTGAGAAAAATCATCCTCCTTGATTTGGAAAAATGTGTAACATACACAAATAATTGAAGGGGATGTGTAGAGTTTGCCTATTGCAAAACCCCTTAGAATTTATGAAATAAATGTCATATACATTATGACAACGTGTTAAGCCAACACCACCTAAAGTACAAGGCCCAATCACTCTCACTTCTGGTTGCCGTGACGTCATCACAAGAAGTTATACTGAACCAGCTAGATCTAGTTTCTTTACTTCATCCCGATGTCAGCAGCAGAGCACATTCGTATTTAGGCTTAGAAATGGCGTTGATGCTTGGTGGTAGATATTTGTGAGCGTTTTTATTTATAGCTTTTAACAGACTTGTAATTGAGTAACCATTTGCGAGCGTTATTATTTATCGTTTTTATTGAGAAGAATGCCATCTATGATACCTGTTGTGTAACTAGTTGCAGTGGAAATCGCAACGCATACAGCAATTCAAGTCAGCAATTCAACCATTTTCAAGTTTCCCGAAGATACGGAACTACAGTCAGTCACAAAAATCTACATACACTGATCAAAATAAAGGTTTCTCAAAAAGCAATTAAATTTCAATTTTAAAAATCATACCACTCCTTCAGTTTTCTCTAAAAAAAATGTTTTCCATAATAAAAATATTCAGAAATAATAATTTCTAGGTAATTTTGTGATTTGTATAGTAATTATCAAGTCGCAAAAGTCTGCATACACCTGATTGGCGGATGGAAAAAAAATTGCATACGAAGTTATTTTAGAAGATTGTCTTAGTTTGAGGTCATATGTTTCGTTATCTATTCTAATCTTCATTTCCCGAGATTTTTTGACATTGTAACTTCAACAAAATGAGTCAGGGAAAGGAGACATCTTTAGAACTTCGAAATATGATAGTAAGAATGAAATGTGAAAAGAAATCTTATGCAGAAATTGCAAAAATTGTAAAAAAAAGTCGGTCAACTGTTCAAACAATCTACAGAAATTATGTTATGAGTGGAAATGTGCTTAACAAATATCGATGTGGTCATCCAAGGAAGCTTAATGATCGTGATGCAAGAACCATAGTAAGAAAAGTGAAGAAAAATCCTAAAATTAGTGCTCTAAAATTAGCGAATCAAATTGCAACAGCTAGTGGAAAGAAAGTGCATCCAGAAACTGTTCCTAGAATTCTTCGATCAGCCGGCTATAATGGTAGAGTTTCTAAACGAAAGCCGTTCATTTCATCTACTAACAAACAAAAGAGACTTGATTTTGCTTCTGCATATATTGACCAAGATTTTAATTTATGGAAAACATTTGTTTTTACAGACGAGAGTAAGTTCAACGTGTTCGGGAGTGATGGCCGCTGAAAAATCTGGAGGGAAAAAAACACTGAAATGAATCCCAAGAATTTGACTCCAACTGTGAAACACGGTGGAGGCAGTGTTATGGTTTGAGGAGCAATGGTGGCCGCTGGAGTGGGCAATTTAGTGTTTATCGATGGCATAATGAATCGATTTGAAAACCTGAAGATTTTGCAAGACAATCTACTTCCATCTGTTCGAAAATTGGGACTTGGGAACAATTTTGTCTTCCAGCAAGACAACGACCCAAAACATACAGCTAAGATTGTTAAGGAATGGCTACCCTATAAAACGCCTAAACAGCTCCATTCGCCGCCACAGTCCCCAGACCTTAATCCCATCTAGCACCTTTGGGAGGAAGTTGATAGGAGAATTCGGGAGCAATCGGTAACAAGCAAGGAAACCCTAAAGAAGGCAATAGAGCTTGCATGGTCTCAAATTACACCTGAGACGACAAAAAATCTGGTTATGTCGATGCCAAACCAAATTCAGGCAGTTGTTACTTCAAAGGAAGGTCCTACAAAGTATTAATGTTACATTTTTTGGCATTTAATTCTGAAAGTTTGTATTGTTCTGTCTCTGTATGTAGACTTTTGTGACTATGTAATTTAATATGTTGTTAATTTTTGTTATATTTTAACGAATATGTCCATAATTTTTTTGTTAGATATGAGTTATTATCCAAGATGTTAACGAAAATAAAGTTGTATATTTAAAAATATGAGTAAAGTGCTAGATTTGCGAAAATTAGCGGGTGTATGTAGACTTTTGTGACTGACTGTACGTCAGAAATGGATCCAATACATTACCAGAAAAGGACTGAAACCCTCAAAATATTCGAGGGTAAGTACAAATCTTGAGCGTATTGACTTACAAAAACTTATTATTAAAAACATTTATATAAGTTTTTATCCGAAATGTTTTTAACTTTTTAAATTTAATTAAACTACAACACTAAATGTGTTCTAAACAGTTTTATAGCAACCATAATTAGTATTTAACTGTTTATTTGAGCTCCAAATAGTTACTAAAAATAGCCAAGTCTCTGTAGTACATTTCTACTATTTTTTTTTTTTTTTAAACTCAATTAACCTTTTTTTTTTTTTTTAATTGTTGATTGATAATTCCGTAGTAAAAATATTAAAATATGGGTTGAAATTCCAAGTCCGGTATTAATTTTGCGCCAATGTGATTTTCGCCAAAAAATGTCCATTTTTTAATGTCAAATGAACTGCTTATAGTTGCTATAATTTGGAGGGTTTTTATGTAAACAATTCCAAAAACACACTAGAATTCGTACCGGACTTGGATATTTAGCTAAAACGTGTATACGAATATATTTATTTCTACATTTTGACTTAATTATCTCATTTATATTTAAAATGTGTCATCTTAGGGGAAACGGTATAATTTATTTCCCTTCTTCTTAAACTAATTTATCGAAAAACTCAACTATTTTAAGAATTCTTAAGCTTGTTTTTCTTGATTTTAAGTATATATATATATATATATATATATATATTGATAGGTGTGTATTCTACATTTCCAAAATGAGTATATATGCAGAATTACTGAGGCTTTTGACAGCAAGACAGGAGAGAAATTATCTGCTCCGTTGAGGTACCCTCCGCCTGACAAATAATACTGTGCCAACTATTTTCCCTAACTGCCCTTCTTATTTATCATCTACCTCAAACATCAGAGAAAGCGTGGTTAAGAAGCAAGAGTGGATTGTGAACTTTAATTTGTAAAAGGCAATTGCTGAAAGTTTACAAGAGATGAAGGAAAAGCAAGCAAGGAGGACATTTTCATCATTTGAAGAACTCTGTGAAAAGTAAATAACATTTCTTTACCTGCTGGGTGGTCTCATTTGAAAGAATCTGGAATATTGATATTGTTTTAATTAATTTTAAACCCATAACCTCTTATTACAAAATCAATAGTAGTAGATGATAAACTTTCTTCAAATATTTATATTGATAATGTTCATATAACAAAATTAAATGAAATATGCATACCTTCAATGTAAACAGCTGTGAAAAAATTTCCACTTTAATTGAGAATTTAAATAACTAATAGTAATGATAGAAATCAATTCTTCTCCAAACTTCAAATTATTTGTAAGCATTTTGATGACCTATTAACTAATGATTTGTTCCATAAAAATTGCACTAATTTGAAAATACCAATGTTGGCAGGTATGTAACATATCTGTTAAGTTAATAATGTGTGTGTTGTATGTGTTAATATTGTAAATAAAAAAAGTTGATTCCTCTAAACCAAGTTCCTTGTTCTTTTTATATGTAAACAATTAAATTGATATGAAAATTCAATATATTATCTGTGTGATAAAGACTTCAATAAAATTTACACTATTAATAAATATATAAATAACAAAAAATTGAAAATTTTTGTGTTTTATATAATTTTATTTTAAAACCTTTTAACTTGGGAAATTTTTATTTTAGTAATTGAAAATCGAATGAAAAGCATTGAATATTTAAATGCTGTAAAACAATTTGAAATTTAGCAATGAATTCTCTGAACAAAAAAACTTATTCATGTTGTTTTCAAACTACGCTAAATAATGAAACCGCAATGAACGTAAACCGTCTAACTTTTCTTGATGACCTCACAAACAAGTGGTAAGGCCTTGTCTTTAGGTGGTGTTGGTTAAGCAGGGACAGTATTCTTCACTGATTAGAAATGAATATAGGTTCAGATTTATTACACGATGCCTCTTGGTGACTTTTTGAAAGTTGACGATTTGGCACTAACTGCAACTCGGCGACTTGGTATTCAGGCAACCCAAGTTACCGTTTAGATTTGGTAACATTCATTTTGGAATGGCCGATACAACCATTTGACTTTATTTTCAATTTGGCGACTTTTTTAAAGGTGACAAGAGGCAACAAACGGTAAATCATAACCCGAATGTATAAATAATAAAAAAATTAAATTCCAGTTTATCCGGAATGTTGAAGATTTTATTCAAACTACTGTAAATTTTCAGCATAGAAACCTTAATATTCATAAAGAAAATTCCGTGCTCTTTATTTCCATGCATACATCCGGAAAACGTTCACATTTAATATGTTATGGTTATTTGCCTAATCTAAACAAATATGGCTCTCTTTAATTGTAAACGAAATAAAGTTTTGTATTCGAAATTCTATTATCCACAGCACCCGGAACGGGTAAAATGTGTTTTACGGTCCCCACTTTTTATTTGGCGATTTTGGGTAACCCAGCACCAATGTGGTTTCATTCTAACTTGGAAACCTTTTTTGAAAACCTTTAGTTTGATGACGATTCAGCTTAACAGCCAAATTGCCACACAAAAAAGTGGGTACCGTAAAACACTTTCTATTAACCTCCGGAACTTGCTCCAGCAGATAATTTTTCTGAAAAGTCTGGTTTATCCAGAATTCTAATCCAAAAGAAATGTAAACATCTTGGATCTATTTATTTTTGCATCATCTTAAATAGTAATAAATCAATACGTTTTAAATAGGCAATAATTCGTATCAGAATGATAAGAAAAACAAAATAGAGTGAATCCAAGTTGCTAGCTGTTGCCAGATGTGTTTGTTAAATTTTAAAAGATATTTTGTGATTGGCTCGATTACTGAATTTCGAAATTCCTGCATAAAGTACATTTAGAAGATTTGTGATTGGATGTTTAAAGTCGTTGCCACTTTACTCACAGAAATACAGCCGAATTTGGGCGGCACGCAAGAGAATTATATAAATAGACTAGCTGAATACCCGTGCTGCGCTACGAAATTTTACCATTAGCATTTTAGCGATCAAAAGACATTCATGTATTCTACACTTCAGACGTTTGCTCCCATTTCGATCTCGACAAATTGATTTATCAAAATAGGAACTTTCCTTTGTTGACATTTTAAACGAAATTTATAATTGTGAATAGTAAATTGGAATAGTTTATTGTGTTTATGTTTGCTCTTAGTTTTAAATTTCAAAGTAGTAGCTGTATTGGAATTGAGACATTAAGTTAATCCTCGTATAGTTTCAATATTGCGTCGACTTTTCATCTCTTAAAAATTCGTTAATCGATATTGGAATGACTTATTTTTTTTAACATTTACCCTTTTAACATTTGCACCAAATATCACAAATATGACTACATTGGAAGAGGAACATTCGGTTGGTTGGTTGTATTCAGATTATCTGGCGCCGTCAGCAACACTTGGGCTATAATGCGCCGAAACATTCGTCATTAGACAAGCTAACATACATTTACAAACATCCATGCCAACACGGGACTCGAACCCGCAACCTCGTGGTTTAGAAGCTAGCACGCTAACCACTATACCGTTCGGTCGGCCGAGAGGAACATTCGGATATCCCTCGTTTGGAACATTTCATCCCTTTTCGACCCCTTAAAGTTGGTTAATCGAGAACGGAATATCTTACTTTTTCTGTTTAATCTTTTTTGACATTTGTACCAATTTTCCGAGTTGTGACCAAATGGGAAGTGGGACATTCGAATATCCCTAGTTTGGAACGTTTAACTCCTTTTGCAAACCTTAAATGGGTTAATCGAGATCGGAATGGCTTACTTTTTCTACGTTTATCTTTATTGACATTCCTACCAATTTTCAGAGTTGTGACTATATGGGAAGTGGGATAATCGAGTTTGGAATGTTTAACCCCTTTTCCACCCCTAAAAGTGGGTTAATCAAGCTCGGAATAGCTTAACTTTTCTATGTTTCTCTTTGTTGATATTTTTAACAATTTTTAGAGTTGTGACCATATGGGAAATGGTACATTCGAATATCCCTCGTTTGGAACGTTTAACCCCTTTTAGACCCCTTAGAGTGGGTTAATAGAGATCGGAATAGCTTACTTTTTTTACGTTTGTTTTTGTTGATATTCACACCAGTTTTCAGAGTTGTGACAAAATGGGAAGTAGAACATTCGAATATCCCTCAATTGGAATGTTTAACCCCTTTTCGATCTCTTAAAGGGGGCTAATTGAGATCGAAATAGCTTAATTTTTCTATGTTTGCCTATGTCGACATTTGCACCAATTTTCAGAGTTGTGGACATGTGGGAAGTAAAACATTCGAATATCCCTCGTTTGGAACGTTTAACCCCTTTTCGACCCCTTAAAGTGGGTTAACCGAGATCGGATTAGCATGCTTTTTCTATGTTTAACATTGTTGGTATTTAAGCCAATTTTCAATATTGTGGCCTTGTCGGAAGTGGGACATTCGAATATTCCTTGTTTGGAACGTTTAACCCCTTTTCCACCCCTTAAAGTGGGTTAATCGAGATCGGAATAGCTTACTTTTTCTTCGTTTGTCTTTATTGATATTCGCACCAATTTTTAGAGTTGTGACGAAATGAGAAGTAGGACATTCGAATATTCCTCGTTTGGAACGTTTAACCCCTTTTCGAGCTCTTAAAGTGGGTTAATCGGGATCGGAATAGCTTACTTTTACTATGTTTACCATTGTTAATATTTGTACCAATTATTAGAGTTGTGACCAAAATGGAAGTAGGATATTCGAATGTCCCTCTTTTGGAACGTTTAACCCATTTTCGACAACTTAAATTGGGTTAATCGAGATCGGAATAGCTTACTTTTTCTATGTTTACCGTTGTTGACATTTGTACCAATATTTAGAGTTGTGACCATATGGGAAGCGGTACATTCGAATATCCCTCGTTTGGAACGTTTAACCCCTTTTAGACCCCTTAGAGTGGGTTAATAGAGATCGGAATAGCTTACTTTTTTTTACGTTTGATTTTGTTGATATTCACACCAGTTTTCAGAGTTGTGACAAAATGGGAAGTAGAACATTCGAATATCCCTCGTTTGGAATGTTGAACCCCTTTTCGACCTCTTAAAGGGGGCTAATCGAGATCGAAATAGCTTAATTTTTCTATGTTTGCCTATGTCGACATTTGCACCAATTTTCAGAGTTGTGGACATGTGGGAAGTAAAACATTCGAATATCCCTCGTTTGGAACGTTTAACCCCTTTTCGACCCCTTAAAGTGGGTTAACCGAGATCGGATTAGCATGCTTTTTCTATGTTTAACATTGTTCGTATTTAAGCCAATTTTCAATATTGTGGCCTTGTCGGAAGTGGGATATTCGAATATTCCTTGTTTGGAACGTTTAACACCTTTTCCACCCCTTAAAGTGGGTTAATCGAGATCGGATTAGCTTACTTTTTCTTCGTTTGTCTTTATTGATATTCGCACCAATTTTTAGAGTTGTGACGAAATGAGAAGTAGGACATTCGAATATTCCTCGTTTGGAACGTTTAACCCCTTTTCGAGCCCTTAAAGTGGGTTAATCGAGATCGGAATAGCTTACTTTTTCTATTTTTACCATTGTTGATATTTGTGCCGATTTTCAGAGTTGTGACTATGTGGGAAGTAGGATATTCGAATGTCCCTCGTTTGGAACGTTTAACCCCTTTTCGACCCCTTAAAGTGGGTTAACCGAGATCGGAATAGCTTACTTTTTCTATTTTTACCATTGTTGATATTTGTGTCGATTTTCAGAGTTGTGACTATGTGGGAAGTGGGAGAATTAGTGATGAGTGAGTCAGTGAGTGAATGAGTGAGTGAGTGAGGGCTTTGCCTTATATATAGAGAGATTATAATAAAATATGTTTCGAGGTATAGTAAATTTTTCATGGGTTATTCAATGAGATTGCTTTTAACACCCCCTAAGGGTGTATTTAGGATTAATTTCTCTCGAACTTTTGTTTTTCAAGCTACCCCTGGAATTTCTGAAACATTATATTTTCAGATATCTATAGCATAAAGTGTTTTAATTACTGTTCTTTTTTTATATATACATGATCAGACGCAGGCACAAAGGCGCTTAACTCGGGACAGTAGAATAAGTTAAGGAGAAAATAACAACAAGAAAATATTAAGTAAACAGAAAGTGTTTTATGGAGGCTATACATTGGGTATCAAATTGGATTTGACTTTAAGACGAAAACTTGGTCTTATTTCTCTTTGGCACTGAAACTTTGTTAGAAGAACCAGAACCAACTCGCACCATTTTGATTCTACATAGCTTCAGCGGGCTGGGCAAAGTACAAAGTAGTAATAATCTTGTAGGGCAAGTATACACAATGTTGTAATCAACATTTTATACTCCCAAAATTTTTGAATTTTCTGTAAACCAATGGTCGGAAAATTCATTGCTCAAAAAAGTCAACTATCAGCTGTACAACGAGTAAGGTTTCTCCTGAGAGCTAAATTTCTTTTCAAGAAACATGTTTTTAGGAGTCTGTTTAAAACAGTTTCTAACATTAAACAAAATCAGATATGATAATAATAATAATAATCTTATTTCTTGACAAAAACATTATTTATATTAAAATAAAAATATGACGAAACACGCATTTTAATGTGAACAGTGATCTTGCATTTCCTTGAAAGTTTGGATAAGTCTGATTTGTTAGTTGTTGTATCTATTCCTGGCGTTAAAAATAAATGTTGCTATTTCTGAATTCCTAAAATCTGAGTAGAAAAGAATTCCTCACATTTTAAATAGATATTTGGAAATAGTAAATGTCTTACCGAGTTATTTCCTTAGCAGAAGCCGCATTTAAGTAGCAAAAGCCACATGCTGTTCGAGAGCCGTGGTTTGCTGACCACTTCTCTAATATAATAGGCTCTTAACACACTAAGCTGTACATTTGTCTCATTTTATCAAACTTACCAAATAAGTTAAACTTTGGTATTCTTCTTCAAGTTATTCATCCATTGTTATTGTTAGTCATCAAAATTGTAAATTAAAACAACGGAATTTTATAATTAAAATATCCAACCAGTTTCGTGGTTTTGTAACCAGATTTGTCGTTTATTCTGGATAAAAAACTAAGTAACTCTTACTTAAATTCAGTGCAATGTGTAAATTCCCTTTTCAGTTGCATTAAGATCCAAAGGATTCAGGATCATCCTCTTTTCAGTTCCACCATTTCCATCAGGTGATAAGGCCCAAGTCTTGGTCTCTGCTCGCTGCTACACAACAGGTACTGCTCCTGCGATTGCAGTTGAAAAACAAGAATTCTAGTGGAATGCATAATGGTACTTAATGCTTTTGCAACGGTATAGGCAGGGGTGTAGTGGAGCGGGAGCGAAGATCCTTTACTTTTTTAAAAAGGGGAACGGCGTTCCCTCACCTAATTTTTTTTTTTTAAATTTGTATTTTACATTTTTTTTTCTTTATGTCTAAACGCAAAATCGAGTAAGAAAACGAAAAAGTTCTTTCCTTAGAATTATGCTTTCGTTTTTGATCCACAATTTCAGAGCTGAACAGGAAAGTTCAAGTATTTGCAAAACACATACTATAGTTGCTAATACGCTTCTAGTTACTAATTTCATTTTATTAATGGCGCAAATTTTGAAAAGGAAAGGAAGGGTCTATCAAGCAAAAAGAACTTCTCTACATTTTCATCTCGAGAAAGAGAAAAACCATAAAACTCTCAATAGACATCAGCAACGATCGCAATATTTTAAAATTCATTTTGAAAACAGATTTCGAGAGTGTCTGAATCGAAACTTGATCTCTTATGGAAATTTTTCTGAATGGAAAGTGTTAAAAAAAAAAAAAAAAAAAAATCATGTCAATAATCTGTTTAAAATGTGTTGCAGATAATCTGTTTAATAATTGTCTTAAAAAATCTGTTTAAAAAATTTATGTCAATAATATATTTGAACATGTCTTATAATCCATTTATAAAGTGTCAAACGATCTGTTAAAAAGGGTTGTGTAAGGCAAATTGTTTTAAAATCCATATAACTTAATAGTTTAAAAAATAGTTTAAATAATATTATTTATAATATTATTTATTATTAATAATATTATTTATAATATTATTAAGTCTAAAGTTTTCTTCAATAATATTATTTATAATATTATTTATTCATAGTCATTTTCACCTTCCCCCTCCTCCCAAAGAAAAAAAGTATACTTTTGCATAACGACACGATTTAGCGTTCCCACACTTTTTTATTTTGCACTACACCACTGGGTATAGGCCGTTGATCTTCAAAGGTTGCAAGTAAAATTTCAGGTTGACAGTGGAAATGTATTAACCGAAGTCTAAAGTTTTCTTCAATAGACCACGGCCCCTCTTATTCAAAAAAGTTTGATGGTATCAATAAAAGATCAGATTTTAAAATGAATTGTGAATTGTTTTGTTCTGATGTCATTTGTTCTTGACTTTATGATAAGTTCGTTCTTTTACTTGTTCACTTGTACAAAACTCAATTGCCCAACACATAAACTTGAAAAACTCGAAATTAAAACGCAAAGCAAATATCTAAAATTGTATTCTTCAATTTTGAGCAAGACAATTACAAAGACATACTAGAACTAATTATTCGTACTCAAATTAAGATGTATGTTCATTAGGTAATGATGGAATATGCATATCCCGAAATAATTTTTTGCTTGGTGCATTTTTCTTTAAAATTGGAGTTTAAAATTTTGAGTGATTTGACATTGCAAAAACTTTTTTGGTAATGGTCAAAACTCAATTATTAAATTAAAGTCTGAAAAAAAATGCATATTTGATATTTCCATAATATGCTGTACCTAGTGGTAGAAGTAGTGTAAAAAAAGTAGGAGGATACTCAAAAGTTTGTGATAAGTAAACCATCCCCCCTCCCCCCACTACAACGATAAATTTTTTTTTGGTAACTTGTAGTAAATATATTAACTAGTTAAGAAATAATTTATACTTCCTAACACTAACATTGAACAAAGGTACAAAATTAATTGTTATTATAATGAATATTCCTGCGACTTAGTTTTTTTACTTGGAAGTAAAAGATAAAGTGAAATAATAATTCAACGTTGTATACATAACTGTTTATTTAGATTTAAAGAGTGCTTACTTACTTGAATACTTTCATAAAGTTAAATTAATAGAGAACTCTAAAATGTTTTTTCTTCCCCTCCCCCCCCCCTTTATTTTTTTTTAAATTTTTTTTTTAAGTATCTTGTCTTTATATGAAACAAGAATAGAAATTTGTTAACTTAAAAGAAAGCTCCTCCAAAGTTAAAAGTTGACCAAATGTAATTATACGTGTTAATAAAAATACTTATATATCTTTTATCTTTTTACAAAGTAGTATAGTACATTTTTATAATAGTATGATTTATATACCATAGATAGTTTTTAAAGTTTCAAATGTAAAAAAAAACCCTTTTTTCTCAGTGTCACTACATTTAAAGGTGGTTAATGTTATTTTTCCTTGGTACATTTTACGCGGATTGAGTGTTTTTAAAAGTCGTGGGAGGTATTTCATTGGTATTAGAAGGAGAGGGGAAGGGGGGGGGGGGTATCACCCCACGTCTACCCACACTTCTAACACTGACTGTATCACCATATTGAAATAAAGTCCTTAAAATAATTTTAATTTTTTAAAAATATAAATAATTGTTGAATAGAAAACAATAGTTTTGAATATAAAGAATGACTAAAATATCAACAAATGAATGTTTCTTCTCACCACCATGCAAAAACTGTTATTTTCTTTCGAATTTTGTGTTCAATATACCTCGAAAATATAATGCAAGAGTTGGTATTGGGAAAATTTACAAAAAACATCAAACATAATTAAGATACGCGGATAGAGAAAATCTAAGATAGAGAAAATAAATCTGAGAAATATAAGAAATAAGAGAAATATAATAATCATAAAAGATATGAACAGAGATACCATTTCTTTAAAATTCCAGATTTTTTTTCTTAAATTTGCTCAGTAGGAACCAGTATGAATTGCACGTTGAGACACTTTTTTAAAGTGAGTTAGGGTACCTTAAGAATATATAATTACAGTTTTATGACTGTTAAGTTAAGGGAACCAATTGTTTTTAAACTTTTGCCTACACAAATGCAGAATATAGTTATGAAATGGAAGAATTTAATTTTTTTTTCCAGTTTTATTTACTAAAAGCAGAGATTTTGAATACTGTTGGATGCACTAATTTACACTTTTTTTATTACTATTTTATACATAAATGATAATTTTTTCAAAAAATTCATCCTAGTACATATACCTTCAAATTTTTTTCTATTTAATGTTCAGTTATAGAAGTTTTTTTTTTTTTTCTTTTTTCTTTCAATTTTTAAGGGTTTCCTGTTTGATTCTCTTTGATAGTACTTATATTCTTTACTTGTCTTATTCGTTTTTAGTTCTCGATTCTGCACTTGGTAAGGATAGACATCTTCAGGTGTATAATTTCTTTTACTTTCACTTGTTGAATAGTTGTTTGAGATGTTTTTAGATAGGATTAAAATGGTCCTATCATTCCAACATTCAAGGTTTGAAAGCAGTTATTTGAGAGATGAGGAAACATTACCAGCACTACGAACTTGCATTATATAGCGTCTAGTTTCGAGCATAATAACAAAGTTAATATCTACTTTTTAATTTAGCCGCAATAAATAAAATAGGCAAATGAAGCTGCAAGTTTAGCTACTAGGATATGAATGCAGAGTCCCTTAATTAACTAGGCAAATAAAAATCACATCAATAAATGTCGAGATAAAAGAATTTAGTATTGGAAACAAATTATTACTTTTTTTTTTACTTTACTGGATACAAAAGAGAATTCTTTGTTATATTGTTATGAATTTTTCCACTGAGGCAATGATGGCACAGTTTTCACGGTTTAAAAGTATTTATTCTCTCTTCAGAAAACTCACAAAATTTATTCACAGGCAACAGTTTAATTACTCTCAAGCTTCAACACAAGCTTCAACAAAAATAACTTCGATTTCAGCGATTATACAAGCTCACTCCAATAGGTAAACAAAGCGATCAGCTTTCCACGAAGTCCGAAGTCAATCTGAAAACTTCCCCGTTCTCCAGTCTTTTATATACAAGCGCGTGAGACATTCTCGAAATTTCCAGCCAATTCATCGGAAAAGAAATATATCGAAACTTCTCGATTGCTTTAAGTGTTGCCACCTTTTTCTAACTTGTATAATCGCTATTAATTAATAAATAAAATAAGATAAAAATAAATTACAATAGAATTTTGAAATAATACGTCACTATTTACAATATATACAGACAATTTGTGCAACAATATTAAAACTGGGAGAAATAGATGGAAATATATTAGTAGCTTATTGTTCTGCCATAATACTTTTATATGTTAGCCAATCAAGCAAAAGTACCATAGTTGCTGAAAACTCAAAAATTATTTAAAAGTGGCAACCTACACTTTCAAATTACATTCGTACAAGTTATTCTCCTATTTCTTACATGTTTAAATACTACTGTTTGCATTTCACACTGAATTGGAGGAAAAGCATTATTTATCGAATTTTTAGGGGGAATAGATGCACCAGAAACAATCCTCAATAATTCATTCCCGGTGGATCTTGGCATTGTCGCCCTAGAATATGCCTCTTCCTTCAAAAAGAAAAAAAAATTCTATTGATTGGATGACTATTGTCCTTAAGCACGTTTAAGTTATACAGCGACTTCATTTTATAGTCTTATAATGTTGCTGAGCGCAGACTATATCCATTGAAGTATCCCCAGATCATAATACTGCCTCTATTGGACTGCACAGTGGGTACTATGCATGATTTGTCAATCGCTTTGTGAGAATTACTACTTACCTTGCTACTTTCATTATTTTAGACTAAGCTAAATCTTGATTCATCAGACCACACGCTATTTTTAACTTTTCTTTCTCTACAATTTTTTTATTCTTTAGCGAATTGGAGCAGTTTCTTTCGGTTAATTGCCGAAACGAGTGGTTTTCTTGTGTCTGTACATTTGTTAAGTTGCATTCCTTTTAGTTATCTTCGTATTGTAAGTGTGTTGATAAGGCCCTATGTTCATAGTTAAACACTGCTGTGAGTTCAACAAATGATTTTTATGGATTCTTCTTAACCTGTCGTTTGAGAGGTCTTTGGCCTCAAGAGTGGAGGCTTCCTTTTTGACCAAATTTATGTCGAGATCTGTGATGACGGTTCAGCATCTTCTTTCCAGGTTTGATCAATGCACTGGACATTTCTTAGCTCAATTCTAGTAATTACTTTAGTCATTTTCTTTTATTGATGAGGACCTTAAATTAGATCCTGTTCAAGAGCTGAAACATCTTTTCCCGCGAACTCGTAGTACAACTTTAGACATACTTGTGGCAGAAATGATCAATTGCGCAGTACTTCACTATATAAAGGTTAAATTATCCAACAAGAAAATCATTGAGCTACCGAGCCATTCAGACCTCTTATTTTACATATATACATATTTATTTCACAATTGTTTTGGCCAGTGTATTTAGAGTTTTGCTTTCTCCGTATCTTTATTTATTATTTAAATTTAAGTTTATAGTATCTGTACCTCAGAGGCCAACGAGTCTAAGTCCAACACCGATGGATTTTTTTTTATTGCAGATTGTATCTTAAATGTTCGTTTTCTATTAAACCATACCTTTGAGTCTTAAAAATAATTTTTAAAGCATTTATTATAGAACTTTATAGATATTAAAACAAAACGTTATATAGTGACCAATTTGAGTAGGATTTATTTTTTTCATTCTCCTTCAAAGGTACATATTTGTGACTTAAGTTATTTAAGTTCAAAGGGACAGATATGTTGACAGGATTATCCACTATTAAGATTGGCACAGATTAAGATACTGTGAGCCAATGTTTCTAAAGCAAAAACATCGAATTTACTTTTTATTTACTAGTTCGCTGAGGAAAAGTTCATAATGGAGACAACTTTTATTTTCTTTTTTGCGAATTTTAATGCTAGTGCATATTTGCCGTTCTAGAAAGAAAGAAAAAAGAAGTTTATATCAACAAACCATTTATAAATTAAAATATATCTGACTCTGCATTATAACTTGTTCGGTCGAAAATTGTACAGTACGCAAAAAAAAAAAAAAAACAGAACGATGGCTATATCTTCGGTTCTAATTATCGTAGAATCTTAC
Source organism: Linyphia triangularis (assembly GCA_963978545.1). Lineage (NCBI taxonomy): Eukaryota > Metazoa > Arthropoda > Arachnida > Araneae > Linyphiidae > Linyphia > Linyphia triangularis. The sequence continues at coordinate 53,894,120 of OZ021728.1, forward strand.
GGTTTGCACCAAAATGTTTTGCTTACGATTTTCTATATATCTGATGCAATTTTTTTTCTTGAGGGTCCGTTTACTAAGTAAAAGTAACGCTATCTTCGAAAATTTCAATACGAACCCTTATTTTATATCATTTCACTCGATTCAGAACACATCATTTACCCTATATACCAAATTTCAATGCATTATGTTGAAAAACACGTCACTTATGAGCGAAAATATTTCGACCATTTTTTGACCGATCTTCAGGGAGAATTTCCATAAAACGAAAGGTATTTTTAAGATTCTTCTTCACAGCGGGAGAAATCGAAAGGTCAATGTGGCGCGTTTCACGAAGATTAAAAAATACAAGTATTAGTCTAAAATTGCATAGAAACTACTTGGATTTATAGTGTCATGTTTAAGATTAATACAAAAATAGCAAGTAAACGAAAAAGTAACATAATTTATTTACAACTATAAAGATGTGCATTCTTCAATATAATAAAATATCGAAATAAATAAAATATCGAAAACTGTAATTGCAGAAATATAACGAATACTACTGACAATTAGAATATTAATAAATATTAAATGTAGGCATTAGTAAACAGTATTTAGCAAAGCATGAATATTTTACAGAAATATTTCACTATAAACACAAATGTAACTAGATCGTTGAAATTATTTATAAAATGAAAAAGTCACAAAGTTTTTAAAGGATAACTTATTGAAATTGCTTAAAAAATTTTGTTTTAAATAAATGGAATTTAAGAAAGCAAATTTAAAAAAAAAAAAAAAAAAAAAAAAAAAAATTGATAGTTTACAGAAAAAATAATTAATAATTTAAAAAACTAAAAAACACGCTTTAATAGAAAATCAAACTAAAAAGTAGAAAATAATCAATAGATTAAAAAACTAAGAAACACGCTTTAATAGAAAAGTGAACTAAAAAGTAGAAGATAATTTTAAATAAGTTTGAAATAAGAATAGAGTGATTAACAAGAAATATTTATTTTATCGTAAAAAAGCGTGGGGTGCTTTTTAAGATATTTTCATAATGGCTCTACTTTTACCAATATCTGTCATTATATATTTACAAAAATTGACATCAAGCACCCCACGCTTTTTTACGATAAAATAAATATTTCTTGTTAATCACTCTATTCTTATTTCAAACTTATTTAAAATTATCTTCTACTTTTTAGTTCACTTTCCTATTAAAGCGTGTTTCTTAGTTTTTAAACTATTGGTTATACGATAATTGAACGTTATGCGATTTTCCACACCTCTAGTTTACCTTGAATTAATCTTTGATAGTTTTCAAAAGTCGTCTACTATATGGTCCCTTAAAGTGAGCGTTTTTTACATTTTCTCTAAAAAATCGAGAACTAATAGTCAAATTGGAAAGAAAAAATTATGGGGGGGTTTTAGACCATGGTAAATCTAATGAAAGCAAAAAAAATATATGTTTCTATTCAAATTTTTTTTAATTGCTTTATTAATTAATAATTAATTATTAAAAAAGAAATTGATTCAAAAGCTGATTGCTATTTATGTTTGGCCATTTACAAACTACCTTTTGAAGAAAAAAAATTACTGAAATATATTAATTATTTAAGTATTTATGGCCAAAAAACCAACTTTTTTTTTTAACATTAATTTATCATTTTCTTTTTATCATTTAAATTACAAACCATTCATTAGAAAATAACGAATTTTTGTATTTCGCATTCTTTTTTAATGCTGAATCCAAATATGGAATAATATTATGAGGTTGCTATTGAACTTTTTAAAGTTTGGTTCTGTTTTAATATGTAGATGACCCCTCATGATAAAAAAAACTACATACAATTATTAAAAACCTTTCACGATTTACAACGGTACCTTTTGTTTGTTATTTCAACAATTAGAACAAAAGATATAGCCATCGTTCTGTTTTTTTTTTGGGTACTTTACCTGAAACTGTATTAAGCACATATTGCATTAAATTACGTTGACTTTCTTTTTAACAATTAGCCTAACTATTCATTCAATAACAGACACGAGCTCAGCTTGTTTCTTTAAATGTCAACGTCGCATGTTTCAGTTTAATGTTATTTTGGTTTCATCAAGTTGATAAATGTAAATGTATTAAATTAAGCAACTTTTAACAGTTTACTATTGACTTTCACCATGAAGGGGTGTGCTTTTTTAATTGCTGCTTGTACTCTACTTCTGCTAGGTGAGTTTTATGCAAATTATTTAAATATATTTTAATAATTAGCTATATTTTAATAATTAATATTAAATATATTGAAAAGATATTTCAATGCAAATTATTTAAAGTAACTTTTTTTGAAATATTTATTAATGCATATTTAAGATGGGCCTCTAATATTATTATATATAGATGAACTTGCAATCAATATTTCGTTCCTGACCTATATGAATGATGTTCCAATTTTACCAATTATTTTGAAAAACGAATTTGCAAAAAAAAAAAAAAAGTTTATCTTTTAACTCTGATAATTTCAGAAAATATTTCAAATTCAAAATAAATTATATTAGCGAAATATTTTAATATTAAATTTTTAAGTATTGTAAATTCTTTATTGAAAAGCAATTCTTCATCCTTATTCTCTGGATCTTCTATGCATTTGCAAGTTTTATTTTGTAATTTGTAGCCCTCCCCCCAAAATACTTTTGAAAAGTAGAAAAGCCGCCAACCTCAAAAACGCACAAACTTTCTTGCAATAAAAAAATCTTAAACTTGAAGAAAAGTTGTAGCTATACAAAGAGAGTGATATCAAAATAGGCTAACCTCTGCTCTCGGCTGTGTTTCGCTTAAAAATGTACGCTAATGCAGTTTGCTTTTAAATTTTAAGTTGCTCTCCAATAAAATTTTACGCTGTTTGAGGCTGACGCCCATCATAAATCAATACAAAATACTATGATATGAGGAAATACGATGGGTGGGAAATCCAAAGTTACATAAAGTTTCATGATCGAGTAAATTTAATTTTTCAAATATTTTTAATACACAGAAACTATACGAGCGTTTAAATCTTTATAAAGGATTTTTAAAAGTAGGAAACTGAAGTGTTTATGGTAACCTTTTTTTTTGTGGTTAGTATACATAATTTTTGGATTTTTTTTTTTTTATATGGGAGATTTTGATTTAAGGATTGAGATGGGCGCCAATCTCAAGCAACGTAAATTTTTATGGAAGCGCAACTTAAAATGTAAAAGCAAACTGAACTGAGTTAGCATACATTTTTAAGCGAGACACAGCCGAGAGCTATAATCAGAGGTTGACCTATTTTTATATCATTCTCTTTGTAGCTACAACTTTTCTTCACGTTTAAGATTTTTTTATTGCAAGAGAGTTTTTTGTGTTTTTGAGATTGGCGGCCTTTTCTACTTTTCAAAAGTAAATTTGGGAATATCATAACTTTTTTTTAAAGCACTTCTTGTGTAATAGAAATTCGATATAAGTATGACAGGCAATATTTCACCAAAAGCACTTTCGTGAATTTCCTCCGTGGATGAATGAATCCAAAGTAAGAAGGAATAATAATATTGTGCATAATAGTATGTTGAAGTGAAAACTCCAGTCACACATCCAAAAAATTATTATAATAAAGTAAAATTACAATGACATTATAAAAATACATACATCATTAATTACTAGTCAAACAAATACTTTTTATAATAATTTATAATGAACTTTCAATAACTGTTAAACCTAGAAAATTAACCCATAAACTGTTTTTTTTATATACGACCTTTATATTACTTACAAAATTTTTATGAGCAATTTTAACTTGTTTATGCTATTTTTAGCTCAGGTTGACTTATAGCGTTTATACACTATAAAGGAAACCATCGATTAATCCCCCCCTCCATCGACAAAGAGGCTATTTGTAAAATTTCAACTTGATTGTATGAAGGCAAGTGGCTTAATTAGTTCTCCGTACGCGCAATAGAGACGTCTGTGCTTTTCGGGATAGTCCTTATATCTTGTTGTAACGCATTGTTATAAACAGGGAGTAGTCTATCTGCCAAGTTTCAGCTCGATTGAATGGCAACAAGTGGATTGATTAATCTTCGAAATATTTGTCTACCACAAGCAAACATAAAATATAACTTTATATGAAATATTTAAAAATTAAATAATAAAAATCAAGAATTTAATATAAGTTCTTTAAAAAAATTGTCCTCATTTTTGTGCAATTGTAACTTATTTAAGTGATTTTGAGCTTAGATCTAGTTTTCATAGTGTTTGGCCATTACTAAAAAACCATCGATTCTATGCCGTGGATATATTTTTATAGTTTTTCTCCTTCAAAACTCAATAAAATATATTGTCATCCGAAACGCCAATACCACATCGTAGGAGCTAGAATCTAGAGCTTTATTAACCCCACGGGTGGGAGGAAACCTCTTTAAGTCCTAGGGATAAATAGAATACATTGAAAATTTATTATAATGAATTGTTACAAGTACATATTACAAGTCTTTTTTATAGTCTAATTATTACAAAAGAAATGTTCTTGGCTAACCAAACTGGCATATAACTCATCGATTTTGTAGAACTTTTGAAATAAGTTTAATATGATTCCTAAAGCAAGTCTTGATAACCTAGTTGACTGAATGTTGGACACTAAGGTCAATGATTCGGGATTCAAAACCAGCCCGGTTCAATTTTCGAAACTTTAACGAAAATTACTCAAAATTTTAATGTTTTAGGAAGTTAACGTACTCTAAATTGCCATATAATTGAAATAACATATTTAATTTATCGAACACATATTTCTCTTTAATTGTGTCACTTTAAAAATTAAATTATTTCAATTTTAATGATGCTATCAGTGATTTAATTATATGCCGATTTGTTCTACCTACTATATTTAACATTACGATCAATCTCAATTAACCCTAACATGTCGGTCAAACTAACACTGAACGATAAACCTGTTTTGGCGACTTGAACCTCGATGCAAACTGATCGTTTCTATCTATCGCCAAATTATGAAATGAAAAAAAAAAGTAATTTTAAATTAATTAAAAATAGAAAGAATTATTTAATGATGTTCAAACCAGAAATATTCCGAATCATACAAGCTAATCCGTTTGAAGATCCATAGCTTAGTTAGGTCTGGACGTTTGCTGAAATTTTTACATCGAAAACGGGTTAGAACCGGGACTGCTAGAACTCGAATTTTTTTTTATAATTTTGGAAATTTCAATAATATTGTTATTTTATCTTTCACACTTCATTTAGTTTTCATAAAAAGGTATCGCAAAGACGAATCTATGGTATATTTTGTATAATTTTACGAAGTTCCATAAGCATGGTAGAAAATAATCAATGTCGGTTTTTTGATGGGAAGTTCTACAGAGAAGTGATATTTTAAGGTTGGTGGCGAAACGACCGTTTTTGTCTGATAGGAAAGATAGGGCGATTTTTGCGGATTGAATTAGACTTAAAAAATATACTTCAATTCTTCTATTTTTTTTCTTTAGTTTTAGTTTTCTGATTAGTTTTCAAGTTAATATCATATGGCAACATTTAGAAATTATGTGTGGATAAGCTGGTTCAAAGAAAGTGGACAGCTTTCTTTGAGTCAGCTTATGTAGGAGAAAGGCTTACGTAGGAGGTTGACTCTCTAAATTAATAAAATAAATAGCTTGCCTTTAGTACATAACTGCACTATTTCAATTTGCAGCATTTTCATGTTGAATCACGTCGACCACAAACAAAATGTTTAATTATTATTTTTTTGCAGCATTTCCATTTTACCATAGAAATATAGAGATTGATTTTTAATTTTTGAATACGACATATCTTGATGAACTAAAATAGTTCTATTAGATTTTTTTTTGGAATTCAAAGTTTCTGATTTTTTTCTAGTACTTTCAAGTGTAAATTTTAAATATAATGACTCAGGTATTCCGCATATTTTTAGATGACATATGTTTTCCTCACTCCGATAAATTAAACTTTAAAATAAAAACCAAACCTTTTTTGTTTAATTAATATAAATGCATGTATTTTCACTTGGAAATATCTTGTATTGCTTTTTTAATGAGAACTTCAATCATGGGAGTTTGGAAGCTCTTCAATTAAACTTTTCTTTGAGACTGATACCAAACTTTACAGAATTGTTAAGCATTAATTCACGTCACTAACCAGGTAAACAAAACACATATTTAACGTCATCTGTTAATGAATTAATGAGTAGCAATGCTGCCCAGATTAGTAGTAGTTCGTAAAGGGACAGATTGAGTCGCTAGTATTAGAACATACTTACTAGTAAATTTTCTAAAAATGAAATTTTTATTCATAATTAAAAACATTTGCGCTTTAAATGTTGAGGTATAAAAAGTTCTGCTAATGACTTGTAGTTACGCTTTTTGTGAACCCCTTCCCCCTCTTCCGTTTCAACTGGCAGAATTATTGGATACAATACAATCCCTGATTAGTCATTTGAACTAGATATAATTACTAACCATTTTCGTAAACGCATTTTAATCATTGGTTCTGTTGAGTAGCGGTAACTAAAGTTACTCATAGTTTGCGCGGAATGGTAAGGTTACCATTCTTACTTACTTACATTCGTACTTATGGTATGGAAACTAAAAAATGATTATATTTCATTTACATTTCAATTGCTTTTTTCCAGAGTTTTCACTCACGATGGGGCAGTATGAAGAAAACTGTCCTTATAATGAAGTGGTTGTAGATTGCGTCAATAAATGTAACAAATGCGAATACATCAATAAGAATTGCCTAGGCACAAAAGAATGCGAACCGGGATGCGAATGCAAAGCTGGTTACTTGAGGAACAAGTTCGGCTACTGCATACCACGTAGATACTGTGGTGAGTACAGTATTTTTGTGCATAAAAAATGGGATATATTGGGTTAAAAAAAGAAAAACATTGCCTGCAAGTAGAAAATATGCAAGTAGAAAATGAGGAGTAACTAGCATAATATATATATATATATATATATATATATATATATATATATTGTTGCACAAATTGTCTGTATATATTGTAAATAGTGACGTATTATTTCAAAATTCTATTATAATTTATTTTTATCCTATTTTATTTAGTAATTAATAGCGATTATACAAGTTAGAAAAAGGTGGCAACACCTAAAGTAATCGAGAAGTTTCGAGATATTTCGTTTCCGATAAATTGGCTGGAAATTTCGAGAATGTCTCACGCGCTTGTATATAAAGGACTGGAGAACGGGAAAGTTTTCAGATGTACTTCGGATTTCGTTGAAAGCCGATTGCTTTGTTGACCTATTGGAGTGCGCTTGTATAATCGCTGAATTCGAAGTTATTTTTGTTGAAGCTTGTGTTGAAGCTTGAGAGTAGTTAAACTGTTGCCTGTGAATAGATTTTGTGAGTTTTCTGAAGAGAGAATAAATACTTTTAAACCGTGAAAACTGTGCCATCATTGCCTCAGTGGAAAAATTCATAACAGTGGTGTCAGAAGTGGGGTCTCGTAATTTTGAATGCCGACAACTAGAGGAATGATGGAAGACCAAATAAAGCAGTTGATGGAAATGATTGCTGGAATAAAAGCCGGACAAGAATCCACGGCCGCTGAAATGAAAGCCGAAATAAAAGCCGGACAAGAATCAACCGCCGCTACAATCGCCGCTGGTCAAGCCCGTCAAGAAACGACAAATGTCGAACTCGCCGCTACAATCGCCGCTGGTCAAGCCCGTCAAGAAACGACAAATGCCGAACTCGCCGCTACAATCGCCGCTGGTCAAACCCGCCAAGAAACGACTAACGCCGAACTCGCCGCCGCAATCGCCGCCAGCCAAGAAGCAACATCATCGGAGATTAAAGCTTTAGCCGCCAAGTGTGAAACAACATCTGCAGCTGTGAATGAAATCAAAGAAGAAATGAAGATAGAGCTAGCCTCAATGGTGGAATCAACCATAATAGAAACTACCTCAAATGTTCTGCTATCCGTGAAAGAAGAAGTATTTAATGCAGTAAGAAAGGAAGTTGATGAAAAGTTTGAGGAGTTTAACGGAAAAGTTTCCATCGTGCAAGAAAAAGTTTCCACCGTGCAAGAAAAAGTTTCCACCATGCAAGAAAAAGTTTCCACCTTAAAGGAAGAGCAAGACAAATTCATTGACGTTGTAGAAGAAAGGCTGCGAAAAATGGAAACGCGTGAAGCTCTGGCCATAGCGTCACCTAATTGGGATAACGCTTCCATCCCCTTTATGGCGCCGCGCTCTAACATCAAAGTGGCCACTTTTGATGGGAAGTCGTCTTGGCGCGTTTATCAAACGCAATTTGAAATGATTGCGTCTGCGAATGGTTGGGACGATACTTCGAAAGCATTCCATCTCGCAGCATCTCTTCGAGGTGAAGCTGCTGACATTTTACAGACACTACCTGAAGAGAAGCGGGGAGAATTCGTGGCGCTGGCAAGTGCGTTGGAATTAAGGTTTGGGGAGCAGCATCTAAAGGATTACAACAGACTGCAATTGAAAGTGAGACAGCAGAAGGCCAATGAAACTCTTCAAGAATTGGCATTGGATATAGAAAGACTGTCGCTCCTCGCTTTCCCTGACTGTTCCCCGGATGTACGAGGCGATCTTTCTCTGCAGTATTTCATCGACGCTATTCAAGATCCCGATGTGCAGCAGGCGGTAAGGTTATCCCAAAACAAAAACCTGAAGTCGGCCCTCGTGTACGCCATGAGAGTGGAAGCCGCGCAGCTAGCTTCTGGAAAAGACCGACGATATGTGCGTGGTGCATTAGCAGAGGATTCGTCTGACTTTGTCACCAGTAAGCTTCGAGAACTGGAAAGCAAAATTGATAGAATGATGAGAAGCTATCCCGGAGCCAGGGATCGAAGGACCAGAGTCGTTTGCTGGCACTGCAAACGGGAAGGGCATCTACGACGAAACTGCCTCGATTTGAAAAAGAGAAGGGATAACACTACCACGGATTCTCCACAACTGAATCTAAGAAGATGTCATCTCGCAGGGCAGAAGCTGCAATGTAGAACAGGTGAAGCCCCGACCAGTCGTTTCCACGTTTCATCCCGACAAGGAGGAAACCAGGGTTTATTCGTGAAGGGGGAGATCAACGGAACTCCATGTCGTCTAATCGTCGATTCGGGAGCGAACGTAACGATCGTAAGGACGGACGTGGCTCGTCGCCTGAACAGCCGACTCCTCTACACATCGCCCTCTGTTTCTCTACAAACTGTGTCCGGTGGTAATATCTCTGTTCATGGGAAATTGCAAGTGGACATTGCCCTTGGATTTAACACCTACAAGCACACCGTTTATGTTGCCGAAATTGTAGATCCGTGCATTCTCGGACTAGACTTTTTGAAGAAAAATGGAATTACGCTGAATTTTGAGAAAAGCCAGCTGCAAACATGGAGAGGCGAAGTTCCTTTGCACGATCTAGACATGAAAGAGCTGTGCGTATATTGGATTGTAGCTCATGAAGACAATGTCATAGAGAATGCTGAAGAGTCCACATCTATGGAAAGTACCTCTCCAGCCTCGGAGAGAGAACCGAAGAAAGCGACGTTGATGAAACCCTCCCAGGAAGTGGTTCATGTGGAAATGGACAAAGTTAGTGACGAGGGAATCGACATCCGTAATCCTGTTACAAGCATCGAACGGAGGTCCCGGGATCTATCAGCTGCACCCGCGGATGATTCGGACGCAATCTCAAAATCATATAACCAGCAAGATGGGGATCAGAAACTTTCACCGCTTCTGTTGGCATACGGGAGTGCAACTCACGAGACCACCGGATTTTCTCCATCTCTAACGATGTGTGGAAGAGACCTTAGGCTCCCCAGTAACCTCCTCTTTGGACAACCACAGGACACTCCTTCCTCGCCTGTCCAGTATCTAGATGATCTGCAGGCACGTTTGGAAGCCGTACATCGGTTCGCCAGAGAGAGAAACAACATCAGGACGGAGCGCATGAAGATCCGGTACTATGCCAAGGCCATGGACCGTTCATTCCAGGAAGGTGACAAACGTCGGAAAGGACTCTCCCCTAAGCTCCAGACGAACTGGGAAGGGCCGTATGGGATCCTTAAGAAGATCAACGACGTCGTGGTGAGAATTCAACGGACACCTTCCTGTAAACCTAGAGTTGTGCACTACAATAGGCTAGCCCCATATTATGGTAGAAGTCATTGAATGGCTTAAGGACTTCACTGCCCGGGACGTGCAGTCTTTAAGAAGGGGGAAATGTTGCACAAATTGTCTGTATATATTGTAAACAGTGACGTATTATTTCAAAATTCTATTATAATTTATTTTTATCCTATTTTATTTAGTAATTAATAGCGATTATACAAGTTAGAAAAAGGTGGCAACACCTAAAGTAATCGAGAAGTTTCGAGATATTTCGTTTCCGATAAATTGGCTGGAAATTTCGAGAATGTCTCACGCGCTTGTATATAAAGGACTGGAGAACGGGAAAGTTTTCAGATGTACTTCGGATTTCGTTGAAAGCCGATTGCTTTGTTGACCTATTGGAGTGCGCTTGTATAATCGCTGAATTCGAAGTTATTTTTGTTGAAGCTTGTGTTGAAGCTTGAGAGTAGTTAAACTGTTGCCTGTGAATAGATTTTGTGAGTTTTCTGAAGAGAGAATAAATACTTTTAAACCGTGAAAACTGTGCCATCATTGCCTCAGTGGAAAAATTCATAACAATATATATATATATATATATATATATATATATATATATATATATATATATATATATATATATATATATATATATATATATATATATATATATATATATATATATATATATATATATATATATATATATATATATTATGCTAGTTATTCCTCATTTTCTACTTTCATATTTCCTACTAATAATTTAATATTTGTAACTGCCACGCAAGTTCTAACAGAAGAAGAGGCACTAAGAAAAAATGAGGCAATCCATTTAAATGGTTGTCCAGGAATACTCAATTGCATCCTGAGTTACAAGAGACAGAATTTAGAAGAAAGGTTTGTCGTGGTTGATGGTTAAATCACTGCCACAGTTTATTATGCTCTACCTGAAAAGGGCCGTTCAAGTATTACGTAAGCACCTAGGGGAGGGGGTTAGCGATTTGCTTATTTTTGCTGACAAGGGGGGAGAGGGGGTATGAGTGATTCTTACGTAAGCATTTAATAATCCCTTTATTTCTTGAAAAACCTTTGATATGAACTGGTATTCGAAGCACGTGCAAGAGAGTCAATACTTTCTATAAATTGTAAAGTGCGAAGAAAAGAAATGTTGCTCTCCTGCTCGTAGTGGATTATTTCGCATTTTAAAAGAACGCTTTATACCTCCACCTATCAAAATGGCCCAAACACCACACGATTTAATAACAAGTGAGGAAGGGGAATTCCTGGAATTAAGTCTCCGGCTAAGCTTGAACCTGTATGTCCCCCTAGGGGGATTTTTAAAAATGCCATATGACTATTTTTGTCCGTCCATCAAATCACAATTGTCTAATTGTCTGCAAGGACTTGTGGGAAATGTGGTTTGTACCACGCTTCACTAAAATCGACAATTCGTCATAAGAAAATTGTTCATGGCGAAAATAGCCAGAGAGCCTGCCTAGTTCGGCCTATGAGAATTGCTGCTCGTCGAGCAAATGAACTGATGTGCGTCATCAATTATGTAGAAGGCATGGAAGATACCGAGTGGATAAGCGAAGAGGAAGTTTGCCCAGATTCCTTGTGCGAAACAAGTGATAAAGCAATAACATCAGATGCCAGAAACCCTATAATTTCAGACATTAAAAACTGGTTAGAGCAACCCTGGATAACATCTGACTAGATAGACTTATTTGATTAGGAAAATTACATTTACGTGCCATTAAAATTGTGATAAACTTAAGATTTAAATATATATATATATATATATATATATTCTTTTCCCTTTTAAGGCGAGTTAAAGTTCTTTATTTGCATTGAATCCTAACTTTTTTTTTAGAATATTAACGTTACAAAAAAAAAAAAAAAATATCAGGAGAGGAGGGGGGGGGGGGTTACCGTATGCTTGCGTAATTATAGAGGGGGGTATGCGATTTGCTTATTTTTGCTGACAAGGGGGGGGGGAGGGGGTCAAAAATTACCAAAAACATGATTACGTAATATTTGAACGACCCCAAAGGCACATGGTTGTCCACAAAGATCTTTGTGCGGGGCCAGTTGCAAAAGGCTGAGATACTATTCGGGTTCTGTGTGTAGTTCCTCGAAGACGGGACAATTAAATCAGATAATAGATTACATTATTAACTTCATAAATAATCTTATCATAACGTATCATATACTAGATAATATATTATGGTATGCCTTGGATAAATTAGATTACGTTAAGAATATCTGTGACTGATTTGGAGATACTAAAAAATAGTTTGATGTGAATGAAGTTGGTCTCAGAAAAGGCGATCTCTGTAAATGCGTGTTTATTTAGGGAATAGAAAAATTTATTATCCAGTGACTATTCTTTTTTTATTAATGAAATTCTGTTTATTTGTTTGATTATTTATTTTTTTGTTTATGTATTTAGTTTTTGGTATGTTTTCGAATGCTGGTACAGTATTAGTTTTGATATGTAAATAGAAAAAATATATTTACATTTCATACTTTTCCTTTCTCTTTGTTCACAACTTTCAAAACTCATTTAATACATAAACTGATAACAAAACCTACTACCAAGTTTATCTGCAAACTATTTAAATATTTAACATTGTAATGAAAAGTTTTACTTACACCGAAAGTACTTTTTTTAAATAAAATTTAGTTTCACCTGTAATACGTTACGATTATAAGATTATTTTTGAAGTAAGCATATATTTCTTTGCTTAAGATAATATCAATTTCAGGAAAACAATCACCTGGAGATCATGTAGCCGGTGAAGCAGCTGACAGTGGCAGAAGAAGAAGAAGGTGGAGAGGCTAAACTATGTTGGAATTGATCTGATGTAAACTACCTTTGTTTGTCTTCAGTTAATGTCTACTGACTGCGAAATTAAAACGAGTGTACTATGTACTGTTTGTTTCACATGATTACTAAAATTATAAATGTATAATTTTTGAATTTAAAATTAAAATATATGCCTGAATTGTTGTTTATTTGTATTTTACAATGATTAGCTGTCTGAAAATTTACATTTGAGGATACTCGCATCATAATAGTTGTTTTCGAGGAGCTTTTTTTATTTGATACATTTTTTAATTATTACACGCACGCCACTCTTGATTTTAAAAATTTTATAAATTTTAAGGTTTTGTATGTTTGAGAACTTTTAGAGGTGTGACATTCATGGACCAAAATTATCAGTAAAATTCATAATAGATCTTCCAAATCATCACCGTCAGTTATAAAATACAAGGCTTCTTCCTTTCTAAGATAAGCTCGGAAGAGGAACTAAAACACTGCAACATGTGTTCATACAGAAGAAAAGTTGCATAAAATTAAGTTTCGCAACCGGATTCGGCTCAACAAAAATTTTAATAATTGCTACAGTCACACTAACCAAATAAGTTCTAACAAAAGAAGAAGCATGAAGAAAAAGTCAGGTAATCTTTTAAAATGGTTGTACAGGTACACTCGATTACATCATGAGATACAAGTTACCGAATTTCGTTGGAAAGGTTTGCCTTGATTTAAAGCGAAATCACTGCCATTGTTAAATGAGTTCTACCTGAAAGGCCCGGGGTTTCCCACAAAGATCTTTGTCTGACACCAGTTTCAAAATACTGGAATACATTTTGTTCTGGGAAGACAAATTCGTAAACCAAACGAATTTATTCTTATCATTTGCGAAATTGTATTTACTTATTCATTTTCTTTTTATATTTACTTCTTCCTTTTCTATTTGTATTAATACTTTCATTTTTAGAATATTTTAGTATGTTGTTAAGCATTAATTAATCCGTCAAAAGCGACAAATAGATTTACGTTTAAAACGTTTCAGTTATTTAAGTTTACATTTTTCAAAACTCTTTTGATACATAAACTAATGCTGCACACAGCTACTCAGTTTAGCTGCAAATTTCTATGTATTTAACACAGTAATGAAAAGTTTTAAATAAGTTCAAACCACTTTAAAAAAAAGAAAAAAAATAATAATATTTGATTTTACCTGTAACACATAACCATAAGACTATTTCTGAAATACATATAATTTCTTTAAGATCATTAAGGTAACATCATTTTCAGAAGAACAATCGCCTGGAGACCATGAAGCCGGTGAAGCAGCAGACAGAGGTGAATGTCCTAATTCCCGTCGATGTCGTCGTAGCTGTATATAAAGTATATCTATAGTTTATACAGGGTGTACACAAATTAGATGGCCAATGGAGTTGAAATAGATCTGTATAACTCTAAATAACAAGGCATAATAAACAATTTATTTTGCATGCAGAATAACATGGTGAACATAAATTAATTGGGGAAAAGAATAGTTTATAAGGCCTAGTTATTAAGAGTTAATCAGATGTATTTGAACTTCATTACCCGACTAATTTGTAGACATCCTGTATTTTGAAGCATTTTCATTTTATTATAGAACATAGCGACTGTTCGAATTTTTTTTTTTTTTTAAATATTACATAATTGAATGAACAAAAATAGTTTAATTAGAATATGTTTTTGTTTTCAAAGTTACTGATTTTTTCCATGAGTTATTCTTAAGTGCAAGTTTTAGAAGTAATGTGAGAGATAGCTATAACAACATACTACCTGTGTGATATCTTTTTCATCAAACCCTTGACATTAAAATTTAAATTCCAAGCCAAATCTTTCATGTTTCACCAATTGAAATGCAGGTATTTTTGTCTGGAATTTCGTTTTATGTCTTTTCAATGAAAACTCAAATCGTGGAAGTTTCTAAACTCTTCAAATAAACTCTTTTCTTTCCGACTCATACCAAATTTTACGCAATTGTTAAGGGTTAATTTACTCCAATAACGTATTAAATACAGATATCACGCCATCTATGACGTGAATTAATGAATAACAATGCAGTCAAGTTTAGTACCAGTAAGTGAATTTTAAAATTTAAAATAAATTTTAAAAATACATATTTAAGTACTTAATTGGTGTTTGCCGCTGTATAACCCAGGTGTTGCCCATGCGCTAATCAAATCCAATTAAACAACTAGTTAGTAAAGGAAGAGATTGAGTCACCAGTGTCAGAACAACTAGTGAATTTTCATTAAAATTTGTATCCATAATTGAAACCCATAATTGAAAAAATTTGCACTTTAAATTTTGAGGTATAAAATATACTTCTAGTGATTTACAGTTCAACTCTTTTTACCCCCCCCCCCCTTCTTCCCTTTTTACTAGCAGAAATGTTGGAGACATTCCAGTCCCTGATTAGTCATGTAAACTAGGCATAATTACGAATCTCTTAATCAAATTTTAATCACTGGTTCTGCTGATTTATGGGAGCTAAAGTTACTCATAGATGGAACAGAATCGTATGTTTACCATTCTTAAAATAACTATCGTATTTATGTGCTATTAAAAATTAAAAAATGTTTATACTTCATATTCATTTTATTTGCGTTTTTCCAGAGTTTCCACTCTCGAGTGGACAGGATGTTGAGGAATGTCCTTACAATAAAGTGGATGTGGATTGTGTCAATAACTGCAAAACATGCGAATTCATCAATAAGACCTGTCGAGTCACAGATGAAAGCGAACTTGGATGCGACTGCAAAGATGGATACTTGATTAACAAGTTCGGTTACTGCATACCACGTAGATTCTGTGGTGAGTACAGTACCTCCGTCTTTGTTTTAGGTATAGAAAATAGGGACAAATTGGGTGCAAAAAGCCACTGCACACTAGTATATCTTGCTGCTAGTGTAATTACATTTTTTCCAAAAATTTTAAACCATTTGTTACAATATTCTAAAAATTATGTTAATTACTCCACATTTTCTATAAAAAAAGTGGAGTAATTAACATAATTTTCAGATTAATATCACAAATGTTTAAGAATCTTTGGAAAAAAGTCATTACAGAAAGGATTACATACATTCATTCCTGTAAAATATACATCGATATTTCAAATTATTGGTTGTGAGTGCTTTTTTAGAAAAAATGTTCAATTACTTTCTTTATTGCAAAAATTTGATTTAGCTCTTGTGTAGGCAAAAGAGCTAAATCAAATTCATAATTTTATAATCAAATCACATTTAACTACCGGTTCTGAGAGCTTTAAAAACAAGTCACGTCTAAGGGCAACATAACTCAAATACTCTTTGATAATTGGTAGGAAACTTAACATAAGGCAAAGCCCTGTTTTCCGGATTTCGAAAAATCTGTTGACTTCTTAATAGTTCATGTAACACTTGAGACCGTAATACAAAGGCTGATTTTACTGAATAAGCTACATTGAATTAAGTTAAAAGTTAACTGAACTGAAGAGGAAACCTACAGTTTGCGGAGAAGTACACTGGTCAAAATAATAAAATGATAATCAATTTTTCCCTTAATAACTTCTCAGTGGAGCAGCATAAACACATGAAATTCACATCCAAAAGACATCTTTATGTAACATAACGATAAGTAAAACAACCCAGTCGCAAATTGAAATGCAAAGTGTACAGTGGAGGAAATTGCAAGAGAATGGAGTACCATGAGTGTGCAGTTGTACTGATGCATCCACATAAAAAAAATCACGCAACTCCAGGAGTTGATCTTTAGTGTGAGATACGACCTTCCTTGTCATCAGTGTTTACCAGCCACTGTATTTTCATACTTAACATGAGTATCTAGAGGAATTCTAAAGGCTAAATTGCTCGTCCCACCTTTTGATCTATTTACAAGTGATGGAAAGTTCCCAATACATTAACTCTTTCAACAATGGATATCGTAGAAGCATCCCACACATGCTTGATAAAATTTGAATTAGAAGAGTGATCCGGTTTTCATATAGGGGTGATATTCATATTTTAAAATAGTTTACCCAAAGCAAGAGTAGGATAAAATATGCCATAAGTATCAAGAAACACGCTTTAGAAACTAAACACTAATTGCACTCCATTCTTTTGTATATGTCCCCGTAGTACTCTTTGCGTTTGAATTTGCGACTGGGATGTTTTAATTATCGTTATGTTACATAAAGATGTGTCTTTAAAGTGAATTTCATGTGTTTATGCTGCTCCACTGAGAAGTTATTAAGGAAAAACTGTTTATCCTTTAATTATTTTGACCAGTGTATTTCAAACTCTGAACTTTTAAAATTATACAATTTTTAGCGAGTAATAAATATTTTGATTGTAAGGTAAAGAAGACAAGGTATGACGTAGAGAAAACCAATGTATGGGAGAGATAGCATGAATTTTCTAGGGCTATGAATTTGATTTTTGTAGAAATTAAGATAGATAGCAATACATTTTGCAACAATATCCTGGTCTGCGCTTTTAAAACTATATTTTAGAGCCCCTCTTGCTTGGTGGTTAAAGCATTGAGCTCATGATAGGAAGATTGTGTGTTCGGTCCTCGCCTAAGATCGGTGAGTATCCTGGGGCTGGTGCATATTGAAACGGTCGTGCCCTCAACGTCCTCCCGTCGGTGAGAGGGGTTTATACTGGAAGATTTCGATCTCTTATTCTTCTAGATGCTCAAAATTACGAGACGTATATGGCTGTGTTAAGCACTTTATAAGTGGCAGAAATAGACAGTCGGATTTTCCAAATCAAACTATATATTGTTAGAAGATTTTCTTTTGTAAAGGACTATAATCACTGATATATAACTACAGCAACTGGATAGCTTTTAATGGATTTCTGTTCTGCAAGTAGATGAAGCCAATTGAATATTTTCCCCTATAATGTTATCTATTAGGTTTTCTATGGTTACAAGACGGTTTTGTCTAGTTTGGGGGGAAGGAAGTTGTTAATATAGATCTCTATGATGATTGTTAAGCCTTCTTCGACTTCAATAAATATCCAAAGAAGTTGTAGTTAGAAATCCGTGATTATTATTGTAAGCACATTCTAAGTTTACTTGATGAATTTTGTCTTGGTTTCAGTATTTAAGTATCTTCAATATTAAGTACCAATATTTCAATATCACTTTAATTAACTTCAATATTAAACGTTTTATACATTTTTTTTATTTGAGTGAAAGATATTTTGATGAACCAAAATAATATACATTAAAATTATCCATTATAATTTTTTCTGATATTTTTCAAATTTTCTGTTTGTAATTTTTAGTTTTGGGAGCAGGGTGTTTCGAAAGTTTATTTGATATCAAGCTAAAGTAATTATAACAAAGCAACATCTTTTTGGAATTATCATATTCATTTGGTACAAAAAATTGAAGTTATTAAAGAAACATCCTTACTTAAATTTAAAAAAAAAAAAAAAAAAAAAAAAAAAAAAAAAAAAAAAACTTGTAAAATTTTACAAAAAAAAAATTCACATTTATTTCAAATTGCTTATTGGTCTATATTTGCGTAAGAATGAAATAGATTCGAATTTTACTTATGTCATTCTACTAGTTTTAGAGCTAAAAGACTTTATTATATCTGATTGGCATTTAAACACCCAAATGAATTTTATAAATGCTCTGTAATTTAATTTGGGTACAGAGTTCTAAAATGATTATTAAAAAATAACAGAACATTCAATTAACTTATTAAACAAATGAACAAAAAGATATGCAAATATGAAAATCAAGTTCATATTAGAATAAAATGTGTGTTGCAGTCTTGATATGTTATCAAATATCCTAATACACATCTGAAATAACTATAGCATTTCAGTTTTTATTTCATATCCTAACCGTAAGAAATTGTCCTTGTGTTCATGAATTTTTGAATGATTTTACTATAGCATTTTTTACTACTTCTAAAGTTTTTCAACTATAGATTATACTTTACACCCAATGAGCGTAATCTGTGTTCCTTACTAATTTTAAGCTGACAAATAACCATGTCAACTTTCCCCACTGCCATATTTACAAGGAAATAATTCCACAGATTTCGAACACTATAGTGTATAGCTTGGTAGTTTGTAGCGGAGAATTTCTCATTCAAATCTCATTTAGACGTAAACTAATAACAGAACTATTATTTTTAGCTGCAAATTTCTATGTATTTAACACAACAATGAAAAGCTTTAAAAACGTTCAAACTTTTTTTTTTATTGGTTTTAGCTCTAACAGATATAAGTATAAGACTATTTCTGTAGTAATCATATTTTTATTGCTTAAGATAAAATCCTTTTCAGGAAAACAATCGCTTGGAAGTCATGTACCAGGTGAAGTAGCTGACAGTGGCGGATGTCCTGATTACAATTACTGTCGTCGTAGCTGCCGAAGACGAGGATTTAGGCGTGGTATATGCGTGGGAAGAGAGCAACTTCAATGCAGATGTTACGAAAGAAGAAATTAAAACCTGTTGGAACTACCAGTGTTTGTCTTCAGTTTGTGCCTATGAATATTGTACTGGCTGTGAAATTTAAAATGAGTATAATATTTGCAGTTTGTTCGTGATTACTGAATTCGTAAATGGAGTTTATTTTTCCTTTTGAATTTAAAATAAAGTTCATATTTAAATGGTTGCTTACTTGTATTTTACAATGGTTAGCTGCCTGAAATTAAACTAACATAGGAGAAATACTCTCAACATAACAGTAGTTAATTTCGTGCTTTTTTTTACTTGATACATTTTTTAATTATTTAGCAATTTATATTCATGGTTTCAGTCATGTGATGTTTTTGTAAGCTTGTTGGGAAACATTGGATTTTTTTGCAATATTTTTGTTTGCTTTGAAAGACGCCTGGAAGAGATAGACGAATTTAAGAAAAAAAAAAGAAAAAAAAAAAAAACTTTAAGTTTGAAATATTCAAGATAGCACAGTGGTATTGGCGAATGTCGGAAGCAGGGATTCTGGAAGAATCCCAAGCATAGATCCAAAATACACGATTTTTTTTTTTAAATAAACATGTCAAAAGCAATCACAAAACACTTTTTTTTATCCTTCCGTCATTTCTTATAACACTATATTTCAATTTTAAAACACTGCATCAACAAATTCGAAACTCCCAGTATATTTTACCCATCACTGAGCGAGGCTGGCCACGATCCGTATTGCAACAGCCAGTCAATAACAATACACATCGGGATTAAGCCAGTGTTGAGCCGATATTGCCCAACGATTTTTGCTATTAGAGATAGTTCTTCATCGAACAGTATAAAATCACTGTTTATTAGTAAGAGTATTTCTGAAACAAATGTCATGCAATGTTTACTTTTTTTTTTTTTTTTTTTTTTTGTAGTTTCGGACAGTGAATATCAAACATTGACATGATCACATCAAACATGACATGATCATGATTCCCTTGATAGAGGAAAAAAATTCTTTTAATATCACGTTCAAACCGAATAACAGTTGCTGCGTTTCATAAGAAGATTGTCGGAAGACGCTGACAACAGATGCTACATACACTATCTGGCCAAAAGTATCCGGACACCCCTTAAAAAAGTAGTTCTGGCGTGTTACGCAATTTGTTACGTAATTGAAAGCTATAAAAGTGTTGGTAGTGGTTTGTCAGATTGTATTTATGCGTTTGTGAGGCAATGAGTAAGTCAAAGGAGCTTAGTGAGTTTGATCGTGGCAGAATAGTGGGATGCCACCTTTGTGGGAAATCAGTTCGTGAGATTGCGGACATTCTACAGAAGCCTAAATTCACTGTGAGTGATGTAATTGTAAAGTGGAAACGTCGAGGCAGTGAAACGGCAGAAAAACGAACAGGTAGGCCGAAAACACTTGGTGAACGTAACCGCAGAACTCTGAAAAGGGTAGTGAAACAAAATCGCAAGTCCTCATTGGTGGAAATTTCTCAGGAGTTCCAAAGTTCATCAGGCGTTAGTGTTAGCAGCAGGACTGTCCGTCGAGAGTTAAAAGACTTGGGATTGCATGGTCGTGCAACCGCTCACAAGCCGAACTTCACTCCACAGAATGCGAAGCATCGATTGCAATGGTGTAGAGCTCACCGTCATTGGATTGTGGACATGTGGAAAACTGTTCTTTGGAGTGATGAATCTCGCTTTACAGTCTGGCAGTCGGATGGACGCGTCTGGGTTTGGCGGATGCACGGCGAACGTTTCTATAGTGACTGCATTGTGCCGACTCAACTGTTAAGTTTGGTGGTGGAAGCATAATGGTGTGAGGATGTTTCTAGTGGTTTGGCCTGGGTCCGTTAGTTCCTGTGGTTGGAAACATGAACTCTGAGATGTATGTGGACATTCTGGACAATGCTGCACTCCTAACTCTATGGCAATATTTCGTGGAAGGCCCATTTCTCTTCCATCAGGATAACTGCTCTATTCACACATCGAGGCTTGCACAGACGTGGTTTGACGAAATGGGTGCTCAAAAACTGGACTGGCCTTCTCAGAGCCCCGATCTAAATCCCATAGAACACCTTTGGGACGAATTAGAGCGCAGATTACGTAGCCAGCCAAATCGATCATCTTCACTGCAAGCACTCACTTCATCTGTGATGGACGCCTGGAAGGCAATTCCTATGGTCACCTACCAAAAATTGGTGGAAAGTCTTCCCAAACGTGTGCAGGCTTTCATCGATGCAAAAGGGGGACCAACATCATATTAATATGTGCCTCAGGACGCTCTAAGTCCATACCACTGGATGTCCGGATACTTTTGGCCAGATAGTGTATCATAAGTAGCTTGTCAGAGGTTTCTAGAGGATCGTTTCCCTCTTTCAGGTCAACAATCGCCTGGAGATCATGTAGCTGGAGAAGCGGCTGAGAGTGATGGATGTTCAAGTACCTTGAAATGTTTCCGCAGCTGCAGAAGACGAGGATTCCTGCGTGGCATGTGTACAGGAGATAAAAGAACACAATGCGAATGTACCAGATGGTGAAGGTGATGACGAAGTCGAGCAATTGAGGTGGGTATTAGTTTTCGTATATCTTCTATGGATCGTCTACTGGAAATGAGATTAGATACAAGAAAATAATTCAACGTTTTCCCTCAATCCTATCAAAGTCGTGGTTTGATTGTATTGTTACTATATTCAGTATATTGAAATAAAGTTTATGCTTGAATGGTTGTTTATTTGTGCTTTACAATGATCAGCTACCTGAGAATTAACTAACTTTTAAGGAACACACTCAGCCTTACGGTTGTATATTTTCATATTTATTTTGCCTAATATAGTTTTGAGTTATTCACTACACCATTCATAGTTTACACATTGGGATATTTTTTAAGATTTGGAGGGAAAGAATGAGTTTTGCTATTGCAGTATTTTTTTACTTTGTTAGATTCTTCGGACAAAAAGAATGGAAAAAACCAAACAGATCCAAAGGCTCCAGATAGTAAAAGAAACGAAAAGGATGAACAAATAAGATGGATATGAATTGTTCTAGGTCTTCTGTGGATTTTCTACTGCCTGTGAGATTAAAAACGAGTGTATTATTTAACGTTGTTTCTTCAGTATTATTAAACTCGTGGTTATATTTTATTATTGATATATTCTGCATATTGAAATAAAGTTTATAGGTGAATGGATGTTTGTGTCTTAAAATGATTAAGTGTATAATTAATGAAGAGTTCGAAGAACACATGCAGTTAGAGTAAGCAATTGTATCTAAAAATCGGAGCTGAAAACACATAATTAGGTAGATACTTTCATGGCCAGCTGGGGGCAGTGGCAGCTCGTGCACAACAGCCAGAATTGCCAGGCTGCATCTAAATTTTATTAGTTAAAAATAAAATTATATATTTTACAATTTTCTAAAAGGAAGATCCAATTTCTACGGTAGGTGTACAAAAATCCGATAAATAACAAACCTGTTGCCTTAAAATTCAATATCAACCCAAACTGGTGATTTTTCTCCGAACAGCAGTCGAGTGTCCATGGAACAGAGTTTCGTCAGCAACGTTGCTATGGTAACCGACAGAACCCGACATATCCTTTCCCTCCACGTAATGTATTAGTGTGTCTGCCAATGAGTGGTAAGGCAAGAGTTGTATGGAAACGTTTTTAAATGATTGAACATGACTTATTTAAAATAATTTCTTATCGGAATTCCAGTCAAAAAAGATAAATAATGAAAATAATACTCGTTCTTTACACTTAGCACTAAATTACGTGCCATTAAAACTAGGGGTGTGGAACATCGCACAATTTTCAATTACACTATATAATATTTGTCGTTTATTTGATTTAAACTTCTCTTGATAAATAATATTTTTAGTCAAGTTAAGTCTAACATGTATTACAGTTTTCGAACAAAATATTTTGTTCTAATTGTTTAACAAAAAATTTACAAAGAGAGCTTCAAGTTTGTTATGCAAAAAGTTTATCCATGGAAAAATAGAAAAAGAAGTTCTATATAAAATATTAAATGCATGAAATTTGAACTTCAGAATTAAGTTTATTTTTCTAAATATTTAAAAGTTTTTTAATTCAAAATAAAAGTTGTACATTATTGTGAAAGACTCATGAAATTTGTTACAATTGACAGAAAATAGTCGTTTTGAGCTAATCCATTTTGAAACATTAAAGGCTGTGTTTCTCCTTAAAAAGTTTTGGTACTTTTTTAAAAACCTGATGGTATAACCTAAGAATTATTTTCATAATAACGTGCAAAAAATAAACTTTAATCGATTATTTTTAATCAGAAATCATGGAGAACGAAGCACTTTACCTCGAGGAATGCAAGAAAGTAACTTTCCCGAGTACTATTTTATATATGTATTAAAAGTTTTTTTTTCTTGCATGTGAATATTAAAAATATTGTAGGATGGAACGAGTTGGAAAATACTTTTCCAAACTCGGTAAATTATTTTACTCTTGCTAACGTCAAATAAGAATTTTTCCTCATTTGAGAAAGTACTTTCCCAACTAGTTGTATTAATAACTATTGTGTGTAAATGAAAGAAATTTTCCATAATATTTCTATAATTTGTATTCGAAGATAGTTTATTTTGTTTAATTTTGACTGCTGAATAATATTTTTAGTTAAATCCTAACACGTGTTTTAGACAATTTCGAAACAAAAATTCCAGTTATTTTAATCAAAACTCCCAAAGACAGTTTTAAAGAGTATATCTGAATGTAATTTTTATTTTAACAGTTTAGGGTAGTTTAATTTAATAATAATGAAAGTAATTACATAATATCACTTTCAATTTTCAAGTCTTTCAAAACAGTTTTTAATTCAAAATTGTAAAATATTTTTTTTGAAAAAGACCCATGAAAACTGTAAAATTAGTCAAAAATCTGTTTTGTAAGGTTTTTAGGTAACTCATTTCAAATTTTTTTAAAGCTGTTCTTCTGCGTTTTAAGTAGTGTTTCGTCAAACTTGAATTTCAAAATTCCAGTAATTGAACTGTCTGGTTAATCAAATACTGGATAACACTGGAATTTTACCGTCAGTTGCATCAGATCAGGAAGTTCTACTTTTTATAGAAACATATAATATTGTTATGAATTTTTCCACTGAGGCAATGATGGCACAGTTTTCACGGTTTAAAAATATTTATTCTCTCTTCAGAAAACTCACAAAATTTATTCACAGGCAACAGTTTAATTACTCTCGAGCTTCAACACAAGCTTCAACAAAAATAACTTCGAATTCAGCGATTATACAAGCTCACTCCAATAGGTAAACAAAGCGATCAGCTTTCAACGAACTCCGAAGTCAATCTGAAAACTTTCCCGTTCTCCAGTCCTTTATATACAAGCGCGTGAGACATTCTCGAAATTTCCAGCCAATTTATCGGAAACGAAATATCTCGAAACTTCTCGATTACTTTAGGTGTTGCCACCTTTTTCTAACTTGTATAATCGCTATTAATTACTAAATAAAATAGGATAAAAATAAATTACAATAGAATTTTGAAATAATACGTCACTATTTACAATATATACAGACAATTTGTGCAACATTTCCCCCTTCTTAAAGACTGCACGTCCCGGGCAGTGAAGTCCTTAAGCCATTCAATGACTTCTACCATAATATGGGGCTAGCCTATTGTAGTGTACAACTCTAGGTTTACAGGAAGGTGTCCGTTGAATTCTCACCACGACGTCGTTGATCTTCTTAAGGATCCCATACGGCCCTTCCCAGTTCGTCTGGAGCTTAGGGGAGAGTCCTTTCCGACGTTTGTCACCTTCCTGGAATGAACGGTCCATGGCCTTGGCATAGTACCGGATCTTCATGCGCTCCGTCCTGATGTTGTTTCTCTCTCTGGCGAACCGATGTACGGCTTCCAAACGTGCCTGCAGATCATCTAGATACTGGACAGGCGAGGAAGGAGTGTCCTGTGGTTGTCCAAAGAGGAGGTTGCTGGGGAGCCTAAGGTCTCTTCCACACATCGTTAGAGATGGAGAAAATCCGGTGGTCTCGTGAGTTGCACTCCCGTATGCCAACAGAAGCGGTGAAAGTTTCTGATCCCCATCTTGCTGGTTATATGATTTTGAGATTGCGTCCGAATCATCCGCGGGTGCAGCTGATAGATCCCGGGACCTCCGTTCGATGCTTGTAACAGGAGTACGGATGTCGATTCCCTCGTCTCTAACTTTGTCCATTTCCACATGAACCACTTCCTGGGAGGGTTTCATCAACGTCGCTTTCTTCGGTTCTCTCTCCGAGGCTGGAGAGGTACTTTCCATAGATGTGGACTCTTCAGCATTCTCTATGATATTGTCTTCATGAGCTACAATCCGATATACGCACAGCTCTTTCATGTCTAGATCGTGCAAAGGAACTTCGCCTCTCCATGTTTGCAGCTGGCTTTTCTCAAAATTCAGCGTAATTCCATTTTTCTTCAAAAAGTCTAGTCCGAGAATGCACGGATCTACAATTTCGGCAACATAAACGGTGTGCTTGTAGATGTTAAATCCAAGGGCAATGTCCACTTGCAATTTCCCCTGAACAGAGATATTACCACCAGACACAGTTTGTAGAGAAACAGAGGGCGCTGTGTAAAGGAGTCGGCTGTTCAGGCGACGAGCCACGTCCGTCCTTACGATCGTTACGTTCGCTCCCGAATCGACGATTAGACGACATGGAGTTCCGTTGATCTCCCCCTTCACGAATAAACCCTGGTTTCCTCCTTGTCGGGATGAAACGTGGAAACGACTGGTCGGGGCTTCACCTGTTCTACATTGCAGCTTCTGCCCTGCGAGATGACATCTTCTTAGATTCAGTTGTGGAGAATCCGTGGTAGCGTTATCCCTTCTCTTTTTCAAATCAAGGCAGTTTCGTCGTAGATGCCCTTCCCGTTTGCAGTGCCAGCAAACGACTCTGGTCCTTCGATCCCTGGCTCCGGGATAGCTTCTCATCATTCTATCAATTTTGCTCTCCAGTTCTCGGAGCTTACTGGTGACAAAGTCAGAAGAATCCTCGGCTAATGCACCACGCACATATCGTCGGTCTTTTCCGGAAGCTAGCTGCGCGGCTTCCACTCTCATGGCGTACACGAGGGCCGACTTCAGGTTTTTGTTTTGGGATAACCTTACCGCCTGCTGCACATCGGGATCTTGAATAGCGTCGATGAAATACTGCAGCGAAAGATCATCTCGTACATCCGGGGGACAGTCTGGGAAAGCGAGGGCGACAGTCTTTCTATATCTGACGCCAACTCTTGAAGAGTTTCATTGGCCTTCTGTTGTCTCACTTTCAATTGCAGTCTGTTGTAATCCTTAAGATGCTGCTCCCCAAACCTTAACTCCAACGCACTTGTCAGCGCCACGAATTCTCCCCGCTTCTCTTCAGGTAGCGTCTGTAAAATGTCAGCAGCTTCACCTCGAAGAGATGCCGCGAGATGGAATGCTTTCGAAGTATCGTCCCATCCATTTGCAGAAGCAATCATTTCAAACTGCGTTTGATAAACGCGCCAAGACAACCTCCCATCAAAAGTTGCCACTTTGATGTTGGAACGTGGCGCAATGAATGGAGTGGAAACATTATCCCAATTAGGCGTTGCAAAGGTTACAGCTTCGCGAGCTTCCATTTTCCGTAGTCTTTCTTCTACAGCGTCATGAAACTTTGTCTGCTCCTCCTTCAAGGTGGAAACTTTGTCTGCTCCTCCTTCAAGGTGGAAACTTTGTCTCCTAAGTTGTTCACTTTGCCGTTAAACTCCTCAAACTTTTCATCAACTTCCTTCCTTACTGCATTGAACACTTCTTCTTTCACGGATTGCAGAACATTTGAGGTAGTTTCTATTATGGTTGATTCCACCATTGAGGCTAGCTCTATCTTCATTTCTTCTTTGATTTCATTCACTGTTGCAGATGTTGTTTCACACTTGGCGGCTAAAGATTTAATGTCCGACGATGTTGCTTCTTGGCTGGCGGCGATTGCGGCGGCAAGTTCGGCGTTAGTCGTTTCTTGGCGGGCTTGTCCGGCTTTTATTTCGGCGGCGGTGGACTCTTGGCTGGCTTTTATTTCGGCTTTCATTTCGGCTGCGAGTTCGGCGTTAGTCGTTTCTTGGCGGGCTTGTCCGGCTTTTATTTCGGCGGCGGTGGACTCTTGGCTGGCTTTTATTTCGGCGGCGGTGGTTTCCTGTTGGGCCTTCATTCCAGCAATCATTTCCATCAACTGCTTCATTTGGTCTTCCATCATTCCTCTAGTTGTCGGCATTCAAAATTACAATACCCCACTTCTGACACCACTGTTATGAATTTTTCCACTGAGGCAATGATGGCACAGTTTTCACGGTTTAAAAATATTTATTCTCTCTTCAGAAAACTCACAAAATTTATTCAAGGCAACAGTTTAATTACTCTCGAGCTTCAACACAAGCTTCAACAAAAATAACTTCGAATTCAGCGATTATACAAGCTCACTCCAATAGGTAAACAAAGCGATCAGCTTTCAACGAACTCCGAAGTCAATCTGAAAACTTTCCCGTTCTCCAGTCCTTTATATACAAGCGCGTGAGACATTCTCGAAATTTCCAGCCAATTTATCGGAAACGAAATATCTCGAAACTTCTCGATTACTTTAGGTGTTGCCACCTTTTTCTAACTTGTATAATCGCTATTAATTACTAAATAAAATAGGATAAAAATAAATTACAATAGAATTTTGAAATAATACGTCACTATTTACAATATATACAGACAATTTGTGCAACAATATATATATATATATATATATATATATATATATATATATATATATATATATATATATATATATATATATATATATATATATATATATATATATATATATATATACAGTGGTTGAAAAGGGTCTCCGTACGGTAGCCAAAGTTATAAATAAATTAGAATAATTTCTACTCTTTTGCTTCATATCTTCAGTAACTACTGAATATATGTTTAATTTGAATCTTTAAAATTAGTTTATTATAAATGTCTGTTTTTACAAAACGCAGCAAGTATTAAATTGAAATATTTAGGAGATATTAATAAATTTCATGCAAAAAAAGTTTCCGTACGCAATATGAAAATTAATTCTGACATCTTCCACAATAGACTTGCAGTCAATTTTGTAAGCTGAAGTGTACTAAGTGTCATGAAGACATGATAGCAGCAATTGTTTAATTTTAGCTTGTATCAGATTGTCTTAAAAGGGAGTTCCTAAACCTATTCTTGAGTTGGTGATTCAGTTATGAAATATTGAATTATCTATGAAAAATTGGCGAAATTTTTAATATATTGAAATCTATAGTACATTATTGAAGGACACCGTGAGCTTCAAACTTTTATGAATAATTTTCAAAGCTAAAACGCTTTCTTAAAAGAAATATCCTATAGTAAGGTTCAAGATAATCTACGAATTAGTGCACCTCAAGTCGCACATAGCTTAAGAATTGATAAAAATATTGAAGACAATTCCCAAGTGACAATTTATGTGCACTGGTTAAGACGTTTTGCTTTGGAATTTCAAGATACACGTACCTTCACCGTGTTTGACAGTTCCACATAAATTATAAGTTAGTATTTATTGATTTCATTTTCTCCTGACCATAACTCGATAATCTGACCCTTGTACGTATATTTAATTTTAATTCATCACTAAAAGGACTTCGTAAGATCGATGCGCTTTTTTCTATTACATGTACTTATATTAGGCTTTTTACGAGCTGCAAGTGCATTCAGAACCGCTTTTTTATATAACACTAGCTGAATACCCGTGCTTCGCGTTGCGGAAATCCATCATTGGTGTATAGGTTCCAGTTTTTGGTGCTTCGTTCTCAGGAAGGTTCATCGCTACGCAAAATCGAGCTCGCTTAGTTCGCTGAAAAGTTCATTGACACATAAGTACAGGCTTACTTCACTCGTTGAAAGGTTCATTACTATGCAAGAATAGGCTCACTTCTCTCGCTGAAAGGTTCATTGTTGTTTAAGCATAAGCTCACTTCACTCATTAAAACCTATAGCTGCTACATAAAGCCTTAAAATAAGAAGCCTCTCCCCTGTCAAGAGAAAAAAATATCCCCTTGTTAATACAATAATACAACACCCCTTTAAGATTATTTTAACACGTGTTTGTGGAAAGCAAAATTAGAAGGTCAGAACTACTTATGTTGAAACTTTCAGAGCTCTAGACCAATTAGAAGTCGCTTTTTGGGAAAATATGAATTAAAAAAAAATAATCAAAAATAATATTAAAATTTTAACATTTTGTTTTTTCAATAGTCCAATAAGAATACCAAAACTACTTGTGTTCAAAATTTCAGAACTGTAGCCCAAGTAGAAATCGTTTTGTAAAATATTTGCTAATTAATTAGAAAAATTAATTAAAAAGGAACTAAATGAAAATTTGAAATTCTGTTTCTTAAAAGTCCAATTAGAAGGCTCAAACTACTAATGTTGAAAATATCAGAGCTGAAGCCATATTAGAAATCGTTTTGTAAAATATTTATTTATTAATTAATTAAAAAAAAAAAAAAAAAAAAAAAAAAAAAAACTAACAACAAATTTAAAATTCTGTTTTTTAATAGTTTAATAAGAAGGCTAAAATTACTTATGTTTAAAATTTCAGTGCTGTACCTCTATCAGAAGTCGTTTTGTAAAAAAAAATTGTTAATTAATTAAGAAAATTAATGAAAAAATAACTAATAAAATTTTAGCATTCTGTTTTTCAAAAGTCTAATTAGAAGGCTAAAACTACTAAAGTTGAAAATTTCAGAGCTGATCTCTATTTAAAGTTACTTTGTAAAAAAAATTATTTAATTAAAATATTAATTAAAAAAGAACTAATTAAAATTTTAACATTCTGTTTGACATACATAAAATAAGAAGGCCAAATCTTCTTGTGTTGAAAATTTCAGAGCTCTACTCCAATTTTAAGTAGGTTTCTACAGATCCACGGACGGACAGACAGACAGACAGACAGACAGACAGACAGACAGACAGACAGACAGACAGACAGACACACACACACACACACACACACACACACACACACACACACACACACACACACACACACACACACACACACACACACACACACACACACACACACACACACACACACACACACACACACACACACACACACACACACACACACACACACACACACACACACACACACACACACACACACACACACACACACACACACATCTTGTTTTATTATTATAAATAACAGAGCGTTGTACAGTGTCCAAGGGGCGAAGGATTCAGTTTCTTCAATTTTCTGTAAGAGGTACCGATATGTGACTAAGGCTAGTGCAGAGGAAGACATGGTACTCCACTATTAAAATTCGCATAGAGGCATTGGCGTGTGAAGCAATACAAGATTTTCCAAGTAAAGATAATAAATTGAATTTTTAATCACTGGTTCACTGAGGAAAAGCTCACAATGGAGACATTTTTAATTGTCTTATTTGCTATTTTTAATAGTGTATATTTGCCGTTTCAGGAACAACAACAACAAAATACCAGTTCATACCAGAAAACCGTTTATAAATTCGAATTCATTTGAATCTGTATTATAATTTGAATGTTTGAGAGTTGCACCTGACTTTGTAATCGACACAATTTGCATTAAATTCCGTTCATTTTCTCTTTAACAATTAGCTTGACTAAATGTGCAGCAATAGACACGAGCTCAGCTTGTTTCTTCAATTGTCAACTTCGCATATTTCTGCTCAATGTCATTACTGGTTTCATTAAAATGATATATGTATCGCATTAAACAGCTTTCAACAGTATTCTCTTGACTTTAATCATGAAGGTGTGCGTTTTTTTAATAGCTGCTTGCTCTCTACTTCTGCTAGGTGAGTAATAAAAGTTTTGAAAATTATTTAAAAATTAAGATACATATTTTATTTAATATTTATTAATATACAGAGTGTCCACAAATTAGTTGGACAATGGAGTTCAAATATATCTGCATAACTCTCAATAACAGGGCACAATAAACAATATTTTATTGCTTATAGATTTTTTTTGCATTTAGGTTTCAAAATATGGATACTCGGAAATTAGTAATTTTTATTTTTGTTTTGTTTGAGGTTATATATTATGGTAAAATGTATGTGTGGAAAAGTTAATTAAAGTAGTGTGTGTGGTAAAGCAAAAGAGAAGTTGATCCACTCAACTAACTCAACCAAGTAACAAGTCCCTCGCACATAATAGCAATGTTAGAATTCTACTTAAGTCATTTTCATGATGAACCACGAAGATCACATACAGAACGTCTATAGTTTATACAGGGTGTACACAAATTAGATGGCCAATGGAGTTGAAATAAATCTGTATAACTCTAAATAACAAGGCATAATAAACAATTTATTTTGCATGCAGAATGACATGGTGAACATAAATTAATTGGGGAAAAGAATAGTTTATAAGGCCTAGTTATTAAGAGTTAATCAGATGTATTTGAACTTCATTACCCGACTAATTTGTAGACATCCTGTATTTTGAAGCATTTTTCTTTTATTATAGAACATAGCGACTGTTCGACTTTTTTTTTGTTTTAAATATTACTTAATTGAATGAACAAAAATAGTTTACTTAGAATATGTTTTTGTTTTCAAAGTTACTGATTTTTTCCTTGAGTTATTCTTAAGTGCAAGTTTTAGAAGTAATGTGAGAGATAGCTATTAACCATATTTTTTAGACGTTGATCAAATTAACAACGTACTACCTGTGTGATATCTTTTTCATCAAACCCCTGACATTAAAACCAAGCCAAATCTTTCATGTTTCACCAATTGAAATGCAGGTATTTTTGTCTGGAAATTTCTTTTCATGTCTTTTCAATGAAAATTCAAATCGTGGAAGTTTCTAAACTCTTCAAATAAACTCTTTTCTTTCCGACTCATACCAAATTTTACGCAATCGTTAAGCGTTAATTTACTCCAATAAAGTGGTAAATACTGATATCACGTCATTTATGACGTGAATTAATGAATAACAATGCAGTCAGGTTTAGTACCTGTAAGTGAATTTTAAAATTTTAAATAAATTTTAAAAATACATATTTAAGTACTTAATTAGTGTTTGGCGCTGTATAACCCAGGTGTTGCCCTTGCGCTAATTAAATCCAATTAACCAACTAGTTAGTAATGGAAGAGATTGACTCTCTAGTGTCAGAACAACCAGTGAATTTTCATTAAAACGTAATTGGTATCCATAATTGAAAAAATTTGCACTTTAAATTTTGAGTAATAAAATTTTCTTCTAGTGACTTACAGTTTAACTCTTTTTACCCCCAGCCCCATTCCCCTTCTTCTCGCTCAACTAGCAGAAATGTTGGAGACATTCCAGTCCCTGATTAGTTATGTAAACTAGGCATAACTACGAATCTCTTAATAAAATTTTAATCACTGGTTCTGCTGAGTTATGGGAGCTAAAGTTACTCATAGATGGCACAGAATCGTATGTTTACCATTCTTAAAATAACTATCGCATTTATGTGCTATTGAAAATTAATAAATGTTTATACTTCATTTTCATTTCATTTGCGTTCTTCCAGAGTTTCCACTCTCGAGTGGACAGGATGTTGAGGAATGTCCTTACAATGAAGTGGATGTGGATTGTGTCAATAACTGCAAAACATGCGAATTCGTCAATAATACCTGTCGAGTCACAGATGAATGCGAACCCGGATGCGACTGCAAAGATGGATACTTGAGGAACAAGTTCGGTTACTGCATACCACGTAGATTCTGTGGTGAGTACAGTACTTCCGTCTTTGTTTTATGTATCGAAAATAGGGACAAATTGGGTACAAAAAGCCACTGCACACTAGTATATCTTGCTGCTAGTGTAATTACATTTTTTCCAAAAACTTTAAACCATTTGTTATATTATTCTAAAAATTATGTTAATTACTCCACATTTTCTATA